>JAFIDM010002131.1:49627634-49669151 GCA_023159025.1 Thereuonema tuberculata | reverse complement strand
TCAACGCATTTTGGTTATTTAAAAAAAAAAAAAAAATGATGGTAGGCTATGTCTACAGAAATGACTTCTGTTAATGACGATGTCGAATTTTAATATAAATTATAATCGAAATAGTGAATTTACATGGGAAAAACTATGAAATAAATAAATAGAAGGCTAATTTATGAATTAAAAGAACTTTTTATCAAAAGCGGAAAACATATACAATAAAAAATGAATCAGACTGTCAATCTTAAACGTCTATAAAAATGTAAATATATAATTACATATATCATATATACATTATGCAATTATAAATATCCTTATTGGCATTTAACAAAGACTGGAAGTGAAAGACAAGTCTTCGTGAAAAATATAGTAGCCGCTAATGTTGATGATTCTGACTTCCATGGACCCCAAATGTCCACGGAAGTGATGTCCACGGAAGTGACGAATACTTATATTTCTTGACCCATGTGCCATTCATTTTGAGGTTAGGAACACGTGTCATTCAGAAAATTAAGTTTACCATATTTCAATTATCATACCTAGAAATAATTATTTTTCCATAGAAAAATTAGGTTCTAAACAAGACCACAGAAGTGATGGGATGAGCTGTGCAAATTACGAAAAATGAATAAAATGGTAATATTTTCGTGACAAATCTGCGACTCAGACGAATAAAATCACTTCCCAATCCAAACTCACCGTGTAAACTTTTGTTATTAATTGAAATGGAAGACAACTAGCGCATCGGGTGGATTTTTTAGAAAGTTTAGGATTGTTCACAAAAGCGATGGCTAAACCTTGTGACAAGACTTGAGATTGCAAAAAAATTTTACTGATAATTCGAAAAAAAATTTCACTCAATATTATATTAAATTTATGTATTTTCTGATTTCACAATATATATATTATTTGAAAAATATTAAAAAATAAAGCAGGTTGGAGCTTTAGAAGCTATCCAACTGTAGCTTGTGACAGTCCACGGAAGTGACGAATCACCTTCTGTGGACAACTTTTTTTTTGGAAATTCCATAAAATTTTTAAAAAAATTATACTAAACTGTAGTATATTTTGTACTTCAATGTGTGATTTTGAAAAATGACAAATTTTTTCTATCATTTTCAATTTATTGCTCTGTGACACGAATTACAGGTTTTCTGTAGAATCACCCAAATATGTAAAGAATATTTTATGTTATATAGTAGAAGAAGTTAGGATATAGTAAATATTTATGTTTTAATTGTTGAGGTATTTTACAATATTTATAATAAGGGTATTTACTCGAATCTCTGGAAAATTCCTCATATCATTCCTATGCTTAAGGATGGAATTGTTACTAATTTTGCTAATTACAGACCAATATTTTGACTTTCCAATTTTTCGAAAAATTTTCAGTTATTTACTTAATGCTACAAATAAGTTTAAAAAAAATTAACTTAGTAAGCAAACATCAGTTCTCATAATAACCTAATAATAGTACCATTAAATTACTAAGAAAACAAACAAAATGAAAATATAAATGACAATTTAAACAAAGGTAACATCATTTATATTGCGTTTATTGATTTTAGTAAAGCTTTTGCCAACGGTCATCAAAATTACTATTACAAAAGTTAAACATAATGAGACTAAGAGTTAATATTTATAATTTTATAAAAAGCTATTTAAAAATTTGTTTGGAATAAATAACACATTTAATAAACTACAAAATTAAAACTTGCGTTCCTCGGGGATCCAACTTAGGACTGTTGTTTTGTAATCTACATATCAACTCTATCAGTAATTGTAATAAACTCTCAAATATTTATATTTACGTAGACAACGTTCTTTTCATCTCTAGTGATAAAGATCAATTAAATGCTTACAATTCCCTTCAAAACGATTTACATAATATAACAAAGTGGGCGATAAAAAATAAAATGAAAATTAATTGCATCAAATAAAAGTTATGATAATTAAAAATGAAAAACAATCATAAATAAAGATAGATATTTTATTCTTCATAGCTGTAAGTTAAACAAGCTGCATCTCAACGCTATGAACAACAGTTGCAATTGCAACAAAATTGAGTTTGTAACTCGACACAAGTATCTGGGACTTTATCTGGATGAAAAATTTACATGGGAAATACATTATACCTTGGTAATTTAAAAAATTATACACCTATACATATCTCTTTTTCCAAATAAAACATTTATTCTCCTTTAAACAGAAACTAAATATGTATTTTCAAATCATTAATTGATTCCGTGCTTGATTGCTGCTTAGAATTTTGGATTTTCGTACATAAATAAAAATTGAAAAAAAATAATAAATTAATAGTAAAGATTCTCAATAATGTTTATATTAATTTTAATAAAAATCCTTATTGGAAAAACTATAAGATCCTAACTATTAAAGAAGATTCTTTTTGAAAAAACAATTTTGAAAAATATCTTTGAATTACATAGGGCAAAAAACAATTTTAACGACGGAATAACAACTAGATACAATTGGCTAAGCGTTTCAATATTACTAAATTAAAAAAATTATTTTGGTTAAAGATTGGAACATCAAATTAATTAAATTATTTAGTCAATTAAATTAGAAAATACATAATTTAGGAAAATTCAAAAATATTAAGTATATAAAGACATTGTTAATATCTGATATAACTGGTGAAAAATTAACTCTTAATCTTAATTTAACTTAATTTCACTTAATTAATTATTGATATTAATATCAGCACATATAATCTACTGTAGCTGTTGTTCATATAATATACCTAATAGGACTGTAAACAAATAAAATAAATAAATAAATAAATAAAAGACGCTTCCAGACGTTTCCAGATGAATTATCATAAATAATTTTCTATTAGATATTGTTCTGAAAACTCGCTTAGATATTTGTAAGTTGGAGCAACACAATTGGTATGACTCTAATATCGTTGGATTTAGAAGCTAGATAGCCAGAGTTCACTTTTGGAAGAATCTCTTGCTGAGATATAAACAAGCCTTGGAATTCTGATGAGTTTGTTGTTTTAGGTCAAGAACCACTACAATTAGATTCGCCAGAGGAAATTCAAGAAGAACTTGTAATTGGCTTTGCTTAACATTGAATTTAAATAATAATTGTATTATCAAATGAAACTGAGATTGTTAACATATAAATAGAGTTTATCAAACTTTTCAGTTTTTAATTTTTTTTTATAACTTTTCCAGGTAAACCTTAATAACAGAATCTCATTAAGATAATGCAAATTAAATATTGACTTTAATTATGAAAAAAAAATGTATTTATTTATTTTACATTTATTATTAGATTTTTTTATATGTATATCTTACTATTTTTTTCCTTAAACGCTTTGGTAAATTCATTTTATCAGTGGATTGTATCATAGCTTTTATATTTATAAAAACTGTTTTCATTGTGTTTATAAAAGTTTTTCTAGAAGTAACAGAAAATCAATTTTCGGCTAAAATTGATTACTAAATATAGTTTATTTAGAAATGTGCTTTATAAATTATTATTTTGTTATCTTAACAATTTTTTTTAATACCGTGTAAAACTATCGAGTTCAAATAAACAATTTCTGTTTTAAGATTTTAATTACACTGAGAATAAAAATTCGTGACTTCCTTTACGCAATTATCTTTCCATTTGATATATAAATGATTACCGTTAGGTTGTCAAGAAATGTCCACATCACTTCTTAGATCGAAATGCCGATCTTGTGGTCCATACAAGGACTATATATTCTTACTAGACACATTCTGCTTCGTGGAATTGTTGAATTCGCATCACTTTACCATCAATGCCTCGACGACACCTTTGAAGAGGCAATAAGCAATTGCGGGACTTCGAGAGATACCGCATCGAAGGACTGTTAAATAACTGCTGTTTATGCAGACAAATCATTCGCCAACTGGTCATTGTGTGCATCGGTAGGAAGCTATTGGAATCAGTGGTTCTGCAAGGGCACTCATTCACGTCACCAAAACTCAGGTCTGCTCAACAGAGTCACTGCTCTAGACAATCCGTTTGTTGTCAGGTATGCCTTAACTGCTTGACAGCTTCATTTTTCATCATCTAGAGAGATGTGATATATTGCATTTGGTATTTATGCGCGCCATTGCTAGACCAATTGCATACGCTGTCTTTATTCCCGTCCCGGTTACAAGGCTCGCTGAATGGTGCCGTGCCCGCGCGACATGATCTACTCTCCAATAATCTTGTATTCTGTATAATGATAAGCCTTGCAGCAGATGATCATCGCATTTGCTTATGGAGAAGGACTAGGCAGCTCTGCAATTTTACAATGCTGACAAGAGGTACACAGTCAATACAACTGGTGAAATGGCATGAGAACCGATTCTTGTCATAGCAGATCCCCACTAAGTGATTTCTGGAACTCATACGTAGCGATACGTACAGAAGATCCTATAACCAGTTGTCTTGCTCTTCATGTCACAGCTACCAGAAACAATTTTAAATAAAGTAATGCACGTTATCAGCAGTGCCTCCAAGCAATTCAAACGATTCTTTGACCAATCAACTCCCCAGATTTGCCGCAAATGCATCCAAAATCAAACGTTCAACATTTGCAACATTTGGAACATTGTTGCTGCAAACTTGGAATCACCTGCCACAAGACGACATCAGTACTTTGTTTAATTCCAGGTCACGCGGTATATCTACATTAACAAATGGATATAATCTATAATTGCTAGAAGTTTCAGCAATTAGGTTTATTAGTTTTATTACAGCTAAAAAAAAAACAAAAAAAAAAACATTTGTTTAAAAAAGTGAAAGTAATTTTATGCTAAAGCATAAATTTAAGAACGACCCATAATAATAATAATATTAATAATATAAACGGCAGTATATTAACGTAAAGAAAACGAATAAAAAAAGTTAGGAAAATAAGAAGAAAAAAAAAGATTAAGAGAAAAAAAAAGTGCAGTCGATTTACGGAATCGAACCGACAATCTCCATCTTACGAGTCCGAAACCTTACCTAACAAGATATAGTTAACAATCGAAATGAGACGGTTGCATTTCTAACATTTAAGCAAATAGAGGAAATTCAATGAAAACAATGCCAAATATTTTGAACATTGGGAGGGGAGGGCGTTGGTCCTTGAAAATACCTCTATTCTTACGGTGTTTGGGCCTCTGATCACGATGGTGAAGATCGTTTATCAATCTGACCATCGGTACGGATAGATAGATACCGATAGTTGTTTGGGAAGACAAACATAATAGGAAACGAGTTTGGTCCCAAATGGGTAAAAAAAAACATCCGGGAAAATGAACTTAAACTTAACATACTTAACTTCAACAAATATCAATGTGACCTCATCTTTATTACCAAACTGCTCTAAATCGTTTCTTCAAGGAGGAGATGCATTTCCGAAAGTCATCTAAGCTGATTTTCCTCCATGTTCTACTGATTTTTCTGCTTTATCCCATTTTTTGGTAAAATTGTCTTTCTGGTCGCCGTAAACCTTCTTTATAATGAATCCTAAACTAAGTGGTCCATCCGATTAAAGTTGGGGGGGGGGGGGGGGGAGAGCGTCGAGTCGACCATTCATCCTTTTTGATAAAATTAGGCGTCTCCTGTTCCTGATGTGTCATTCGGCCTTGTATGAGAGGATTTTTCATAAAGAATTTAAGAACCCGCGGAAAAAACTTTAGCTTTATCGCAGATCCTTTTAAATGATAGTAGGCCACTGTTTTAGATCCGCTGTTCTAAAAACCAATAGATAGTGATAAAAGAACAGTTAGAAAAGACCATCGAATTATCATTATCGTGCAGATATAATAAATCCTTTTTTATTAAACAGAAAAACAATCAATAAAGAATCTGTAGAAGTAAAATAAGTTAAAACAAAACACATAACACCTACGATCTTCGAAATCCTATATGCCGAGGTAAAAAAAAAATCGAGATTAAAGAAGCAGACGATATTTTGGTATTTCTCGAGTGTTCAAAGAAAAATTCACCAACCTATCTTAAAACGTACCAAAAAAAAAAGATTTTATTTTTTATTTTTGTATTTTTAAGAATATGTGAAGCTTCAGCATTTTCTAATATATTTCTTAAGCAATATATATCCAATCGCATATATCAATACTTTCAATGAAAACTATATATTATGCAGTTGTCTTTTTTCTTGTTTCCCATCTAGATGGCTACTTTATTCATCCTTGCACGGAAAACCACCCCAACTGTAAGGTATTAACGTTCCATCTATACGAAAAGGCCGAACGGAATGCTGTATAAAATTTACATCATCTTTCAATTCGAATTGGTATGATACGCAGGACAGAAAGAATCCTTGAGAAACGGATGAACGATTTCTGCGTAGTCATGTCGCAAGATTCTTTCTTTGATCGATTTCATATTTTTTTTATTGGTTTCAAGACCCTTGCTGAGAGTATTTGTCTGTCTCCGACTTTCTTTCCAAAAAGCTGACATTATACAAATGCTGAAGCAGCACAGACCGATCAGATCGGAAATAATTAGAATATAAATAAGATATTTCAGGAAATAAGTTTGAAAAATAGAATTTGATTGAGATTTTAATATTGCATCCGCGAATCACTACAGAAATTTTTTAAAAAAAGCATTAAAAAATCTCAATCATTTTTAAAATTGGTCTTTCATCTGGAAGTTTACGCTTTTGAGATTAAAATAGAAATAAATTAAAAAAATAAAAAGCTATTTCAATGTTCAAATATATGATTTATATAATTTTAACTTTTGTGTTTGAAACCTTTACCAGCATATGTCCATACCGATAAAACTGGACGTGAAAGTGACAGAAAATTCTTACAGAAAGATAAGTAATCATGGCCGCCCGCACATACGGGCAAGGGAGGGCATTTACTTCAACCTGGAATTTCCGATCTAAAAAATAAAATTGTTGATAGATTGTTTCTAAAATACTGGGTAGAACTGATGGCTTGTTCAACCTGTTCAGATGGTAATTGCGGAAGCTAAGTTGAGAAGAGCGCATGTGAGAGTAGCGCGCATTAGACACCTCGAGGTGCATTTGAAACGGATCTTTGTAAGTAAGCTTACTTTAAAATGGTTTTGCACCATCTTTTACTAGAAAAACTAACCCCTATCTGGCTAACTGCGATCTTGAGATAATAGTAGCCTACGCACCAAGTCACGACTGGCTCCTCTCGCTTCACTTGGTTCGCTCTGCTCGCGACCCACGCTCCTAGCCTATTAACAGCTGCCTGCGGTGTGGTGATCCTAACCCTTTCAACTTAAGTGCTGTGGGTATGTATGTATGTATGTATGTAGTGAAGGTGGGTGGTCTATTGTACTACCCCACGGAAATATGGACAGATGGAGAGAAAGACTGAGAAAGTATGGCGGGAGAAGTGCAGGGGAAACGGGAGAACCCCGAGAAAACCTGCCCAGTGCGGATCGTCCACCATCACGAAACCCACATGAGAACCAAACTCGGGACTCAGAGGTTAGAGGTTAGCAACAACGCCAACCGCGCGGCCAAGTGCTGTGGGTAAACTTGTGGATAAGTAAAATGAAAGGATGACGAAACACCTGGTTTTGTTAATATTTTGTAAATTAGGCACATGACAATATTAGTAGTAGTGAGCAGTTGTGAGCACCGTCATGCCACCTTCAGTTACAAGAAATGTGCGAGTATCTCACGATACCGTTGTGGGGCGTGATACATATTTAAAACAAAAAATCTCTCCCTATAAATGTAATAAAATACTTTTAGCACTTTCAATCAGTTACAATATTCTCTCCAAACCCTATACAACCCTATTTTTGAATCTGAGTTCAGTGTTTGCCTTTTCGGAAATAATAAGAATTATCTTGAAAATGCACGTACGAATAAGTATCTTCCATTTTGAAATAATATCCTTTGAATACCAATGCTATTATTTCAATTAGTTTAATAAGAAATTATCACAATAATACAACTCCAGAAAATTTATGTTTAACTGGTTATTTTAGGGCACAGATGGTACGATTACAAAGATAGGAAAAGTACGAACAAACCTATTCAATTACACTTTATTTTGCAGAGAGACCGCGCATTTAAGTTGACTTTCCTTTAACTACTAACAGAAAGAATTCTGGAGTTTAATAAAATAGACTATTTTATGTTACTTTTTTTTTTGCTAAGATTAATATTTTTAATTTTATAGAAACATAGGTTGATGCAAAGACGTTAAAAATAACAGCCCCAAATTCATCGACGGCAATGATTTTAGTTAACTTGTTGGGAAAGTTGCAGTGACAAAAGGAAAAGCTTCCACTGTACATCAAATTCTGTTGGAGAAATATTGCGAATCATATTCCGTTCGCAACTTGACTTTTCTTCTGATCAGATGCCAATCACAGCAGCTGAAAAGATAAGAACGGATTTGCAGATAACAAAATATGAAAGCCTCTGTCAGAGAAAGGATGACAGAAATTTTCTCTTATTTTACCAATTCATACGGGAAGTAAGTTTTATTGCTTTGAAAATAGCAAAATATTAAAGGAGATCCAACGTCAATAAATAAAAAAAGTTATAAACTTATCCAATCACACTGTATTTCAATTAGGCTAAATATAAATTAAACTAAAAAAAAAAGCATCAGTTACTATCCAAAGTAATGAAAATAAAGACTAGCAAAATACGAGATTGTACGATAATTGTTTTTTTCAAATTCTGTCATATCTGTGGAAAATTATCTATGATAAATAAAGAATTTATAATTTTAAATGAAAAATTTATGTGCCTAATACTAACGTTATTAATAAAGCACTGTTTAATTAAAATTTTAATATATTTAAAATAATTCTACAATATTTAATACAATATATTTAGTGTAATTTCAAAAGAGTCGAAAAGAACTTCTAAATTCTAAAGGTGCGGACAGACCGAAGCTCCAACGCATAGCAAGCCACATGTGGACAGATATTGGAATGCGTTCGAATCGATGTGTACGGCATTAGCGAACGCACCCCAATGCATTCCAACGGTTTCCAAGGCGATTGTTGGCGTTGGCCTGCGTTCGGTCATTTAGCGGTACATCAAACACATGTGTGATTTGGTCTGGACGAGTTAAAGCGTGTTTAGTCGTTGGCAAGTATTCTGTGGTGTGGGACGTATTGTTTATTTCGTGTTTCGATATGGAATGGGACGATGATTTCTCAAACTAATTCAACTAAACCGGGATAATCCTACATGATGGGATCCTAGTAATAGAAATTATAAACTCTCCAGAAAAAAAAATAGATATTTGGCAGAGTATTGCAGTTGAACTCCGAAGCTCATCCAGCAAATTGCTTGCGTTGTAGGCACTTCTATTTTTATAGGTGTTGTCATCCACCAGCGTCTCGGTTTGTGCTTTTTTTTTTGTTCTGAAGTAAAGCATTCACAACTACAAATCCAGCACTTGCACATAATTCATCATCAGTTACCGACATTACGAGACGATCAATTCAATACCTGGCGGCGTAAAATGACCGAACCACAACCAACGGTTTCCAATTCAAAACTAAATCCGATGTGGACGACAACATTTTATCAAAATCAAAATCATTTCCAATCGTTTCCAATCCCAAAACGAACAAACACATTCGGTCGAGTTGGCGTTGGTTTACATTGGAACTTGGTCTGTCCGCACCTTAAAACGACATGAAAGTGTAACAACGAAAACGTGTTAAATAAATTAGAAGAGCTTATAGGTCATTGGTGCATTTGGAAATTTTGCTAAATATTTTCTGCTTAAAACATTTACGTTCCTTTCTTTTTAAATCTTGAATTTCATGTTTTGGACAAATTGTAAATGTCATAATGCCACTTATTCAAGGACAAAATACGAGATTAATACGAAATTTCGTAATACGAAATTAATAATGAACATAATACTAATATATATCTTTCTTTTACTATTCACTTTATTTTCAAGTAGATAGAAAAAAAAATGCTGGTAATGAAAATTTTTCAGTCTCTTGTAAAAGACATCATCTGAAATATTATATTGAAATCATATTTATGATACACATTTACTATTTGCCTGAAAAAATAATTTTTTGAAGTGCTCTCTAATTCTTTTGAAAGTTTATCTCTTAAATTGAAATGCAAACTTTCTCTATAATAAAGAAAAAAACAGCTAGTTGAAAATACACTGCCGTATGTTATACAACATTAAATATGATCAGTATCACTTTTTATGGGCCAGGTACCCAAGTGGAAAGGAGCTTCACTGCGGCTTCGAGTCGGGTTGAATTCCCGGTAATGTAGGAGATTTTTTCGAAGCTGAATACTCATTCAGATACATCCCAGCTCTCTGAAAAATGGACACCAAGTTTCTTTAAGGAGGTTAAAGGAGGATGGAGTCGGACTGACAACTCGACTTAAAATTCCTGAAGTCTTAACTCCCATGATCCCCAGGGACTGCTAAGCCTGTAGTGGGATACTTTACTTAACACTGTTTGATCTGACCTCTATTAAATAATTATAGAACATTTTTTAATTTTTAAACAAATATTTTCACACAACTATAATTGTAAAAACAATTATATACATTCTTTATATGAGCTTCTTTCATATATTTTGTAAAATAATTACAGCTTGAAATCCTATTAATACTACAATACTCTTTTATTCTCTAGAGCGAAGGACTTCTGGTGGTACCAGAGACAAGAAAAATAATTTTCTTTCATCTACATTTCACAAGGATTACAAATAAAACTAGAAATAATACTTTTTTGTAATAAATTTATCATTATGTGATGCAAAAAAATAATCCAATACTACACTATTCTTGGTATTGTTTAGTCTGACCTTTATATAGTAGAAGGAAATTATTTTTTAACAATCATGTACTTTTCGAAATTAGCATATCTTGTTTTATTTAACTGTTGAGCTTCATTGTTTTCTTGCGGTAACAAATATTTCATTTATTTCTAATTTAAAAAGTATGTTATAAGAATTTAATAGAGATCACATTAAACAATGACAATGTTGCTTGTCACGAGGCTGTATCTTTTAAACTAATTGGGGCTTTTATCTTATTCTAAAGATAATTTGCATTTATTTTAAAGATAGGCTTGAAAAGAAATAACGAATCAATGATTTAAATTAGATTACGTAGAATCTGCATATTTACTGATCTAAATCTCTTAGCATGTACTTTCTGAAAAAAAATCCATTTAATCAAATACAGTTAATGGATACACAGAAAATTTGATAAACTGAAATCATTAATGTACTGACTTTGATCTTTGATCTAGGGATTTCCAATCAGTCATTTCGAAATTCTGCCATTTAGAGATGGAATGAAAAAGATAGATTGGAATGTTATGCCCGTAGTGAAATTCAAATGGAAAAGCAATGAATCAGATAACTATCTAATAATATTAATAATTGAACCATGCACTATAATTTTATAATTGAAACTCATTTTTAAAATTTCATGTATTTACGGCGTTCACGTCAATTTCCTGTTGAATATCAAAAACTCAATTTTTGTTGGCTTCGTTTTCGATAAAATGTTTTATTAAATTTTGAATTTACTATCGATAAATCCATCGACAAAAATATCACTTTTTATGTATAATCCATTACTTTGACTATTCGAATGAAAATATGCTTGTATACTAACTAATATGTTATAAAACTTTTATTATCCTCTTACTAATTTCGTTTGTCTTTACTTTTACAAAGTATTAGTTGATATACAAGTGAAACAAGAATAATTTTTGTTTTTACAATTTTTTTGAAAAATTTTTTTCGCACTGATGAGAAGGAGTGATCTTTGACTGCCCTTCGGATAACTCAGCTCGACTGGATTACAGAAGATGGCATTGTGTTTCTTTCCTTTTTTTTTTCAACATAGGAGCATCCAGGACTATTTCATGGCAAGGTAATCTATTACAGTTATCTTTTTATGATCTGGTAAAAGTAGAAAAATTTGGAGATTGCTTTTTATTTCTCGATAAGTTTAACTTGTAGTTAATATCTTTTTCCATTAATTGACATCTAAGAGTCGATTACTTGACATCTACAAAATAAAAGGGAAATTTATGGATGTGTGTGTGTGTGTTTATCTGTTCGAAATGTTTAGAATACTTCTCAACATGCTACAAACTTGAAATTTGGCATATGGTTAGGAACTTACCTGTAGGAACCTACCCACACTGTAGACAATGTAAAAATATAAAAATAAACTTTTTCTTTTTTGGAGGGGTGAGGACAAGTTTGTGGCGCCAAATCGCAATACACCTGAGATAAGCGGAGAAGGTCACTAAGGGGTTGGGCCACTCCGATCTCGATATTAATTTGCAAATTACATGAAGCATTTATTTTTTACATTACATACGCTAGTGTTCCGTAGCGTTCAACAGTATGCATCGGTACCCGGCTAGTAAGAATATTTCTTGATCTTTGCGCTTTACAAACACCATCGATGCTACTCTATCATAAGATGCTCAGGTAATATCTCCTATTCCAAATACAAGGTTTAATAAGGCAATCAACAGTTCATCCATTCACTCAAAACATATGAAATTTTTTAAGATATTCTAATTAATATATTTCCTATCAAAAACATAATTGCCGTACAAGGGTTATTAAATATGAAGTGTGGATTAAATCCATAAGAGAATGTGTTTGAACTTGTACTTCCTTACTGAATTAAATTTTTCAGAATTAGTAAGTTGTGTCCCCCTTTGTTCATCTAATTTAATAATCTATCTTCTATCTGAAATTGAAATCACTAGCTTACATCTGTCCACATTAGAAATGATAAAGGATTTATCGTCGAAATCAAAGTGGAGCCTCCTAATCTTAGAGAAACAATAAAAAAACCTCACCAAAAATATATAGATAAGAAAATTCATGTGCCGGCATTCTCGATTGAGATTTGACGATAAAGGATGTTTTTGATTCCTAATATATGTTAGTTAGATAGATTTTCATTACTACTAATTTTGATTATTCTGCATTAACGAAATTATGGGATGTAAAATCAATTTATTGATCAATTTATATTCCGTATTTAATCCAAATAAGGCGATATTCATTGTAGCGTTTGTATTTTGCAATTTGAAGAACAACAATTCTATAACACAGTGGCGAATATATAATATTTTTTTTTTTTTGGGGGGGGGGGCAAGAAAAGGTTAAGATTAAGTTAAGTAATTTAAGTAGACACCCCATGATACTTTTCTAAAATGAAATCTGTTCAATCAAAAAAAAAAAAAAAACTTTGGAAACCTATTATGGATTATTTTTGGTTGGCCCTCTCGGGCCCCCCCCTTATATACGCCCTTGCTATAACATAGCACGCATAAAAGCTATAACTTAAATTGAAGACAATAGTTCTGTTTTTCTTCGGCTTGAGAATCGTTATTTTTTTGCTTGGTTTTTAATGAAGTATATATTTGAATTTTGAATACATTTCTTTTTTTCTCCGAATGTAAAAGAAAAAATTTTTTTTTCATCCTTTCTGAATTTTTTTTAGCTTAGTTGTTATTCATAAAAATGAAGTTCGTGAAAATTTGACAAATTCCAAGAAAAATTTTTCCTGATTTTTTTTTTTTTCCTTGGAAGCTTTTGAAAGGAAATGACTTTTCATTTTGCATTCTCCTGCCGTAAGACAGAATATTTAATGGATAAATGATATTTTAGCCGAGATTCAAAATGCAGTAGCTTCTTGCTTCTGGAAAGCTCGTTAAAACGTGCTGAAAGAGCAAACGGATCCTTTACACACAGCCGTCGGAAGATTTTCAATTTCGTCTTCCAATGATTTGCATTTATATGAGAACCTTCTTTTGGCTCCGAGGCAAAGACTCCGCCTCCAGAAATGGCACATTAATTATCGTGTTAACCCGGAGCCTTCGCTACAATGGAAAGGTATGCAAGCGGGGAAAGAGGCATCCTTTGGGCAATGTCGCTGGATGACCCGGAGGAGTGCGGGCTGTGTCGTGTACATGTTCCGTTCCACCTACTAATTATCGATCCATTGCGGTGTAAGCAACACACACACACACTCTCACACTCTAACACTGATTCTAAACACACATCAACTCCCGGATTTCTTGGTTGTTTACACTGAAATAAAGGTAAGAGATATCTCACTGTCGGATCAATATTGGCAGAACACCGCCATGAAATTCGATGTGCTTCCCGATTATTTTGGAAAATGAAAATCAAACGATGATGTTGATAACAGTAGATTAAATGCTAAGCCACTGAATAATAGAGGAAAGAAAGATTTGTAAGGTGGTAATCGTAGATAAACGCTAACTCTGTCAATCGTATTATTATCATTAACCTTCATGATAGGAACAGTCGACGTATAAATGAGCAACTTTAGGTAATTTATTATTATTCATCAAAAACTATTGATATTTATCTTATTTAAAAATAATAAGACTGAAAAACAAGTGAATATAATTTTCTAAAGTATAAATTTAAGGGCGACCCATAATAATAAATAAATTTTAAAAAAATAGAAAAAAAAAAGAAAAGTTAGTAAAATTAGAAAAAAAACTCCACGCGGACATTGAGAAAAAAAAATTAAGAGAAAAAAAACAACAGAACAGTAAGTGTATGGATTTGAACCGACAACCTCTATCATATGAGTCCGAGAACTTACCCATCAAGCTACAGCTGCCAACTGAAATGATATACTTCCATTTCTCACATTTAACCTAATAGCCGAAACCCAATGAAAATAATGCCAAATAACTCGAACATCGGGGAGGGGGCGTTGGCCCTGAGAATATCCTATTCCTACGTTGGGTCTCTAAACACGATGGTGAATTCCTTTTGTCGATCCGACCTTCTGTTTGGGAGTTGTTAAGAGTTTTCATTGACAATAATGACAAATATCTCGAACATATAGAGGAGGGGGGGGGGGCGTTGTGCCCCCCCAAAAATACGCAATTCCTATGGTATTTGGGCCTCTGAACACGATAGTAAAGTATGTATGTCGATCAGACTTTCCGTTTGGGAGTTATTTGGGGAGGACAGACACGGATGGACAGGACAAACGCAATAGCTATTGATTTCCGTCACTATCACGATAGCTCCCAAACGGGTGGTTAAAAAAAAAAATCAATATTTCTAGGTGAATAATTTTAGAAATAAAAATTTACAAACAAAATGTAGCATTTAATTTTATGTATAAAATATAAATTTTTTAAAAACTGAGTACTCACAGTAGAAAATAAAAATGTAATTCTTACATTTTTAAATAATACATTTTCATTTATTAGGAACAATTAACATCTGCAAATGTCTTGAAGATTAAAATAGCCGAACAAACATAAAGTAAAACTAAAATTACAGAAATAATACGCAGACATGTTTCAAAATGTCAATAATACATTTCTTTTTCAATGCTAAGAAACAATTGGAACACACTCCATTTAAACAGAATTTTCATTTTTATTCACATTTTTCATTTACATTATAGATTTGCCTGTTTTGAAAATGACCTTATATCTGTATAAATATTTATTCTTGTGTAAAAGTGAAAATGTGTTTAAATAATAAATATTTCTAAATAAAGATATAAACAATTATTGTGTAATAAATCAACGTAATTAGTAATTAATTATAAATGGCATTATAAATTGAATTACATGTCATTCGATTGTGGTTTACGATCTTAGTATTATAGATAATCGTTATTGCGCCAAATCGCTAACTAACGTTTGCAGAAGGAGCTAAAGTCAAGGAAATTAAATATGACACATTATTTGGAATACAGGTTTAATTATGAGGCAAGTAACATCAGAAGGAGAGACATATAAATGGATGATATGAGCCGAACACCAAAGAAAATGAGTTTGGAAACCCAATGCTGCCCCCCCCCCCATTCCTCTCTTTAATCTTCTCCAGCCCAAGATAATAAACCAGGTACAGTAAAACCCCGCTAATCCGGCATTCGATAATCCAGCACATTCAATAATCCGGCAACGGTCTAAGGGGTTTTTTTTTACACTGAATAAGCCATCCGGGCGCTTTCGGCAGAGTTCGCGGGCAATCGGCTGAGGTCGGGCATACTCGGCAGTGATGACAAATCTTCGTCCGCCATTTTGTGTCGTCTAGTGCTCACTTGTCAGTGCTTCGGTACAGTGTCGCTTTGTGAGTTTGAGTTGAGTTTCTGTGCTATGTTTTCTAAACCAAGCATCTCTAAAGAAGCAGTGAAGCGTAAACATGTTACGCTGACAGTACAACAAAAGCTAGAAATAATTGATCGGATTGAGAAAGGTGAGAATAGAAATAAGATTATGGAAGAATACAATGTTGGTTCTTCAATAATCTATGACATTAAAAAAAATAAAGAACAACTTAAAAAGTTCGCATCTCAAACTGTGGTGGTAAAAGACATGGAGTCAGGAAAAACATTAAAAAAGCCTAAACTAGACCAGTTGGATGAAATTTTGTACAAGTGGTTTTGTGTCAAAAGGTCTGAAGAAAACCTATAACTGAGCCTATATTAAAGGAAAAAGTAAACAGTTCCGTGATGATTTGGGGTTGTCAGAAGCTGAATGTGTTTTTTCTGAAGGATGGCTATATCGATTTAAAACTCGTCATGGAATTCGTTAACATGATTCAAAAAAACAAAAAGGCACTAGATCTTATTTCTTACCAATGCAGTAAAGTACCGTATACATATATTTTCCAATGTTGTACGTATTATAAGTATTAACAACAATAATGTATGTACTTAATATATAATATCTAAGAACTGTACTATATTACTTAATGTACGAAATAAAGTAACTATACTGTACTGTATGTACTGTATTAAAATATACTGTAATACTACATAAAAATATATTTTGTTGTTTTGTTTTTAACATTTTCCATCACTACCGAAATCAGAGAAATCACAATAGAACACTCAAAAATGGCCGATACCTATTAATAGCCCCTTTGACTCTCTATTTTAGCGGTATTTCCGCTATCCTCGCAATAACGGCTATTTTTAGACAGCGCTCAGTAATCCGGCATTTTCGGTAATCCGGCACTACCGAAGTCCCGAACGTGCCGGATTAGCGAGTTTCTACTGTACTTATTAATTTTGACTAGTAACTGCGTTACTGTGATTATGATTGATAGTTATTGATAACTGTTGATTTCAACTTTTTGTGGTTAATACTGAATTGTAAATAAAGATTTTATTATTTTATTTTTTTAGTTTATTCCAAGATTTCAAGATTTACATTTTCTTTTCTATTTCTTGTAGCCATTTCTGAATTTCTTACAAGGGCGCTTTCTTAATTTTTTTTAAAGTAAATAATACATCGTAAATAAAAAACAAACTTGAAAGTGTTAAAAAATTGTTCTTCAAAATATCATACAGATAAATATATTAACTGGCAGGATAATTAATTAAAGATTTTAAGTTTCTTCATAGTTGTACTCTGCGGATGAGTCTTTACAGTGACAATAAATTGTAGCAATTTCTATACTGCTATAAACATAGGTAAAACAAATTTTTAACGGGAGTAGAAATTACTTTCATTAATAATAATAATACTAATAAAAATTATTTTCACTATTCCATAATCAGACACAAGAAAATTCAGAAAATAAGTCTGGAAAATAATTTCATATAGTATGAATTACCTAAATAAATAAATACTTTAATTTCAGTACTATATATTAACATTTTATAGAATTAATCTTTATTAAGATAAGCGTAATGCCGTTCCGGCATGGCCGAGTGGTCTGGGCGGCGGTCCTGCCATGCGGCAGATATGTCGGAATCTGGATTCGAATCCCGGCTAGGGGCTTGGATGTTTCTGTTTCGTCTGTTTCTACGGATGTAATGTGAATCGCTTTCTATGGTGTATCCTGGGCAACGATTCTTGGCGAAATAGCTCACAATTATCGCTACTTGTCGAGGCCAATTGTGTTCTTAGTGTTCTAAGATCTCGGGCGTTGGATTAAACCAAAAGATAAGCGTAATGCTGGAATGGATTAATTACTCAACCCATTCTATTCCTAAATTGTTTTTGATGTTTGTTAATGGAGGGGGTCATTGTTTTGTCTATTTATCTGTTATGTATCTTGTCCTACTTCACTGAGCTTGATGTACTGGGTGAATCCAACTGAGGAGGGTTATGCAATACGATGCAGTGCTGTCTTGTATTCCCAGTATTAAATATCAAAATTAGCTCAGTGAATTTTATTTATTTAAGTGCGTTTCTGTTTTCTTTTGTATAGAAATACTTAGTAACTTGTTATTTTTTTAAATTTCTTGGGAATATTAGTAAAGCTCACAAAAAACATTGTAGATTAGATTCAAGTTTTCAGTAGAAATCTATATTAGACTTTGCAATTTTCCTACAATTGTTCGTTATATAATAAGAATTGGAAATAAAAGATTTCGCACATCACCTTTTGTTAATAGTCAAAGTAGATGATACAAATCGATGTATAAACAGAAGCTCAGCTGACACTGAATGGTTTCAAGTTAAATGTAGCATTACTTTTTTTTTGTTTTCAATTTGAAATCGGATTAATGGCATAATACTATTATAAACTATAAAATTAATGGCTAATGGTTTCGTAATTTGCATAATCCTATCAATGTTAATTAACCTTAAATAAATGTTTTGAGATAACATAAAAAAGTTTTGCAGATTAATTTAATAATGTTTTTAGAGAAAACCTACTTAAACTAAAAATCGTGTTGCTAAGAGTACACAAATGTCATTTCAAAGGGCTTGGATGCCTTTACTAGTATTGATTAGTTTCGTTAATTACGGATCCGAAACCTTGCGTTGTGTCCAATTTGTTTAAAAGGAGTCCGGTAGACTCAGCTGTAGCCTCAAGTGCAATCCATGTTCGAATCTCCATAGAAACCACATTGGAAGGCCACCTATTGGAAACCAAGGAGAACTATTTCCTCTTTTCCAATAGATAATTTAAGCAATCATTTGAAAACCATATAGATGTTCAGTTTTAATCGATCGCTCCAGTCTTTCTTCTTCCAGTACTGAAAGTTCAACTAAACTTTTGCATGTTATTCAGTTGTACAGTTGTTGAGCTAACCGTCGTAAAGCAAACGCCTCATTTCCTATTATAGCAATGTTATAAATTTGAGTTTCGATCTCGGGACCACTTCTCTTACTATAAGATTCCATGAAATAAGAACAATAAGACACAATTTACAAACGCTCAATATGTAAAAGATAAATACATAGAAAAGCTTCAAATGCCTTTTAATGAAATACCTATTGAAGGAGATTTGTTTCTGTCTCCCTTTCAAAATGTTATGCAAATGAGGAAGGCAACGAGTGAGGCCACGTAGCGTCGGTGTCTGTAGGCGTGCACGTATCTTAAATCTTTACTCGTAACTCAAAGCAAAAATTTGCTCGAAGGCTTGCTCGTATCTAGGAATACTCGTATGTCCGGACGCTCGTATCTCGAGGTATTACTGTATATGACAAACTGAATCAACATATCAGCGTTTCGTATAAACGATTTCAGTCGTAAAGAAAGATCGTAATTTCTATAGATCGTAAATTTCGTAAATCGAATTCTAGTGCATCTAAGTACAGTTCTTTCTATTTAAGTTTTATTTTCGCATCTTTTCTTCTTGAACTCCGGTTCAAAAAAACAGAAGTCGGTCAACTTTAAAATATTGCCAACGAAGATGTCTACTTAATATGGAGACAACGATGTAGAAATTGCAGAGACAGTAGGATGAAAAGTAATACCATATAAAGGTATACTTTAGATATTTTGCTTTTAATATTAAGATTTAGAATAAATGAAGGAATTCCTCCATAAATTCAATGGTTTCTTCTCCGGCATCTTTTCCGTCAGCTGTTTATTATTGAATAGCCCCAGGTTGTAGCCTGGATCTGACAGCAATGACCAAACAAAGGTTCGAAATTTATTTCTGCATTAATAATCAGCCAATGACCGACAGGATTACAACAGCATTAATGTAAAGACAATACTATAAAAAAAACCAAAGCAAGAAAAAAAGTTATTAATGTTAAGGATAATCAAGTTTCCAAACAAAACAATAAGATTATTGAAATACACAAAAGGAATTACAACTGGAAAAAGAAAAGTTAACTGCTCCAAATCATTCTTGAATGTTGTATAGCTTCAGGAATTAGTATAGTAGTGAAAGAAAACTAAAGATGAATTTTACAAAATATGCTGTGAATATGTAAGAAAGTTATAAACTAAGCAAGTGTGACCTTAAAGTAAAAATAGTTTTTTCTTTAAATTATAATACCTTTATAATAAGTTATAAGTTACAATACTTTTGAACACAAAGAATCATAGAATACAAAGATTCATAGAATACAAAGATGATGATACAGAGATGTTACATACAAAGATATTTGGGAACTTTCATTTATTTTCTATACTGTACACATACGATTCAAGTACACTATGAGATATACAGCAATAATCCATTTCTATCAATGTAAGACTAAATAGGCATCAATAACTGTCTATTGGATCAGGTGGATCTCAGGTTGTTAAGTAGGTATGATTGACATTGGCCCATGCTTTCTTACTGTAATATCGCTGTAAGAACAAACAATAATAATTGAATTCGTTGATTTATTCTACAACAAAAGAAAGACTCAGTCAATGTCATGTAGCAGTGAACTAGAAATCTAAAACGGACTCTAAAGAGGTTATAAATCGTCCCTTCCTCACACAGTGAACCGAAATACAAGTTTTACTGAATTCTTATATCGAAACTACTAAAAACTATTACCATAATTTTTTTACAGACTGTAGGCCTATTTGAAGATTGATAATATATGATACGTTGTTTAGATCTTAAGTTTGATGTTAGTTTTAGAAAGAAAAAAAAAACAAAATTTTGTTTTCTCTGTAAAGCGATTCCGCACTGCTAAGTAGCATCTACAAAGAAATAACTCTTACTTGTTAGTTTCATGAACTGACGCTCCAATATTCATCGCTTGGTTTTTGAGCGTGCAGTTATGGGGTAGGGAAGTCATTTTTCACAGAGACCAATTTAATCGAGGGCATTCTTTTTACTTGAGCATACAACAGATATCCATTTTTAACAATTAGGAATAGGCTACGAAATAGATTTTATAGCGGAAATTGAGCATGCAGCTGTAGGGGTGGCAATTTTGAGAGGTAGGGAGGAAGAGTCTTACGAAAATTTGACTCATGCTCATATTTTAAATTCGAAACATAAATGAGCAGCGTTTAAGAAAATCGGTTCAGCTGTTTTAGGCAGAATGCAGAAAGAAAAACAAAGAAAGAAAATGCTCAATATATCCGTTCGAGATCGATATATTAAATCAGAAAACAGTCTTTATTAATTTAAAAAGAAAGTTTTTGCATCAAATTTCCTCATTTCAGAAGAAATACTAAAATAATAAAATGATATACAGAAAGAAGTAAAAATAAAAATATAAATTACAATTGGTTATTCTACTAAGTATGAGTTGTTCAAACTGACCGTAGATAATAGCATAAACAGTGCTTTTGCTTTTCAATATTTCGATGATGATAAAAACAAAAATCATTATAACAATAAAGGATTTTTTTACAATCTGTTTCATCTCCGATAAAAATCACGATGTTTTGATTTTCTCTTAACTTATCATCTTGAGAACAATCATGAGTTTGAAGAGATATTAAAAAGACATTTTGTTCACAATTCCACAGCAGTCCTAGCATTGCCAGTAATATCCTATAAGCGTTGAGGGGACGCATCTCTGTAAGCTAGTGCTGAGCGCAAAGCTTCGAAAATCATTACAACCAGACCATTGGTGATTCTTTTAATGAGATAATCCCAGAGCCGAATGTGTATAAACGAGGCTTGAATGGTTTGCATCGTTATCGGCCCATCTGTGCCCCTCTGGTAAAGCCGAGACTGGCACTCATACATATTCGAAGGGAACTTGCATTGATTGGGAGCACCATTAGGAATTTGGAATGCGTGTACAGACCACGAAGTGAAGTGGGCAACGGGAACGGGCAAATGGGGCACGCAGAGTCCAATTTGAATAGAAAATTGAATCTATGGTAAAGAACGATGGCTCCCCAGCACCTGCTCACGCTGGTTTGATTGTGCCCTTGGAGATTTCCAATCAAAATGGGTGGTCACAAATATTAATTTATAATTATTAAAGCTGATTTAATACTTATTGGAATTCGCATTCCGATGCTGATTAGTAAAGAAGGAATCAACAAGGTTAAATAGATTATTATTTGCAATCTACCTCGATTTGAATGAACCTCGGTTTTATTATATTAAAAGTTTGTCAGACATTCTGTAAATTAGAGAATTCGGTTGCACTAGTAATTTCGTAAACAATTAGAATGCAACAATATAAAGCAGATTGACATAAGGATGAAGATAGGAATGTTTTTCACATCACTACGTCCACAGTTAGTAGTAGAATCAAATACAGTTAATTATTTAGTTGTGTTTGTTTTTCTTAATTTCAGTCTTAATTGAACTACTCCGATTAAGTGAGATCTTAGATTACTGGTACTGATTGTTTTACAAGTTAGGTAAGTAAATATCTAACCTGACGTAGGTTACATTGACTTTCAGCAAGGTATGTGATGGATATTGCGTTAACATTTAGCCCTAAATTAATACGCAAATTATATATTGCTGAAATAGAAAATGACCCATCATAAAATTAAAAGAGTTCGATACAAATAAAATTAAATAAATATAAAGATACAATTATCGATAGCAAAATCTGCTGACAGCTGAACGCTTGCTAAAAGTGTAAGGCTTCTTAGTCCTTAATCATGAGGACTATCCAGCCTTTGAAAACTCAAAGGCGAACGAAGAAAAGGCTTCTAACAAGGGAAGGTCACAAGCCAAAATCAAACGATAGAGCTTCAAGAGTAGATTCCAAAACACGTAGATAGAGACTGTGAACCGTCTTTCCAAAAAATTTGTTTTATAAATTGTCTTATATGAAGTGATCTCCTTTTTTATTTATTTTCATTGTTAAATATTGTACTACAATTTTAAAATATTATATTTCTGTAAAGTTACTTTACATGTCCTGACAATGTACTTTACATATTCTGACAACGAAATTCAGCATTTTTGAGTACTACAGTGTACTACAGTGAGAAGTGAAGTTTCAGAAACAGATGACAACTAGTGATTGAGAATGCTGTATATGAAACAATAAATGATAATATAAGTTATGTAATAAATCATAAATCATTGAAATAGAAGAATAAATGTTTCTAAATTATAGTACAGTCTTCAAGAATAAAAATAAATAAAAGAAAAGGAGTGAGTGAGAGTGGAACGTAAAAGAACGAATATTCAAACCCTTCATTCTAATCACTATTCCACGACAGCCGTGCGCCTTCAGTGTGTATTCTGTAAGACAATTATTAAAAAAAAATCTGAAAAACGATTGACCGTCTAGGGGGTAATCTAGGTGTTTTAGAATCTACTCTTTAAACCCTGTGGTTTAGCCTGGGATTGATGTTTCCAAATCGCGACCTTCCCTTATAAGGCAATTGTTATGTGAATATTAATGAAAAAAGTTAATAGCAGAGATGACAATTAGTAATTCTGTATCATCTGTATTTAATGATAAATAATAAATTTTTTCCCCGGTAAATAGTTTCTTTAAACTTCTAAAGAATGATCTTTAACTGGCTGCAGGTTACAAATAAAAGAATAAATTGTGAAAGAACATAAAATGAAGAGCACCTAGAAATTAATAATGACATCGAATTATTTTGGCTTTATACTTCGAAAACCACTTCCAGGCATTTGCGGAAATCAGAGAAATTTCAAATTTTGCAAGTTAGATTGTGCGAGAGTACAGTCTGTCATAATAGTATTCGTCAAGCTTTATTATCTTCACTTCTAATGTTTTACCCCTAAATTCCCACAGATTGAAGTCCTTTTCATGAAGCAGCGAAAGAAACAAAACATTCCTGAATAAATACATCATCTACTTTCCTTAAAAAACCGCTTGTTACTCGTTTTACTTCTTTGTTTTATGAAATCATGAACAGAACAAACTCCATTTAATTTTAAATTCACTATCTGCCTAAATTTTTCAGCCTTCGATATTTACTTAAGTTAGTAAATCTACTTAATTGTACTTGAAGCATGCGCACAGGAGTTAGTAAATTGATTAAAAGTCATTGATAGAAATCAATCGAAATCACTGTTTTGTTTCTACTATTTTTCTAAGGGTATTTTATCATCTTCACGAACAAATTTCTCAAGAAGGTTTGATTAAATACAGAAATTAAAAAATTATTGCCAAGTGTTAAGAAGATTTATTCAGCAGTTCAAAAGTTGACAGATAGCAATACATTTATACAGATTGAGTGATTTTCATGAATCTAAAAACTCCTAATAAACATGACTAAAAGGAAAAAAAAGCAAACTCGAGTGAAATTGTTATTATAGTAATTTGGAAAAAGTTGAAAAATTATAGCTAACAGAGTTTTCCAATTAGCAATAATTGCAATATCAGCATTCGAAATCTGTTGTTTTGCTGATGTTGTAAGTAAAGTGTTGCTGTACATTATATTATGTTGCGAAATTCCAGTTCTGATCACTAGGAGGTCCGACCCCCTTACATCTGTGGTATCGTTATTAATAACAGCTGAAATTTCAAAGCGCAATTAGAAACTGAAATTTGAAATCAGTGTATTTTCAACTTAAAATCCAAATAACTAGTAGAAAACAAACCTTTTCTAACTAGCTTGAAACCCGAACAATGTTGTGTAGTATTGAAAGTAAATGCATTAATTAATTAGCTATTTAATTAAAAGGAACGATTAAGAAAAATCTCTCGGATTAATTAGTTTATTTCCCAATTTAATCATTGTCCTGA
The DNA here is from genome assembly GCA_023159025.1 of Thereuonema tuberculata. Lineage (NCBI taxonomy): Eukaryota > Metazoa > Arthropoda > Chilopoda > Scutigeromorpha > Scutigeridae > Thereuonema > Thereuonema tuberculata. The sequence goes on along the minus strand of JAFIDM010002131.1, from coordinate 49,644,320 downwards.
AACGAGCTTTAATAACACGGTTTTCACTGACTTTAATTAACTTAAATTAAATTTTAATGAGATTAATTCATATTAATGTTACACATCGATTAGGCACAAAAGAAAACAAGGAAGAGATCAATACACAGTATAATACTTAGTTAACTAAATCAGGTAGATTTTGGATATTTAGAGGGATTTCAACCAAAATTAAGTTTTCTAATGAAATTTAGCCTATAAGAAGTAATTTTATATTTTTTATTATTTAAAGTTTTATAAAGTAGCTTCAATGTAGTAGTGCCAAGATTAGGCTCCTCATAAATGATGTCGAGATCCGGTTAATCCGATGCTCGTCTGCCTTTAACCGCGGATGAAAAAATCGATATCCATTTTATATTGATACTGGTGAACTCAAGGCCCAGTCTGAAGTAGAAATAATCTAGAGAAAAAATTCTAGAGAACTTCTTGCTTGCAGAAGAAGCTTTGACATTTGAGCTATCAGACTCTTTGGAAACCATTATTAAAAATGTTTATTAAATAAATTGCCATACAATAGATTATTAAATTGACATATCTTGACGAAGGTAAACATCTGCTCGAAAAAGGGATTCGCTGCTTACTCGACTCCGAACTCAAAGATTTCCTCTGTTTATTGAGAATTCATCTTTGTAACTTATCTTTTTGTCATTGCTGCTGTCTAAAACTGTATTTCGGTAAAACAGACCTAATGACAAAAAAAGAAATAAATATCCTTTTAGCTTGCCTAGTGTCACTGCATATTGTTTACTAGATATCTGAGGACATTCAGCTATATTAAGGCAAATATTACACTGCAACACAAATTTAATACATCTAAATATTAAAAAATCGCACGTTGAAATATATACTCATGGACAAAAAAAATTTGCGCACCAAGAAATAATTGCGGGATCGTAACGAAACTTGCAATGAAGGTACATGTCGGGGAGATATGCAAATGATTAGAAATGCAGCGTGATTGCGCATTACATATAGCCGGTAGAGGGCGTTGAACATCGTACTCTTTGGAGTATAAAACCGGTAACCAAAGGTTGTTTGAGTGTGCTGAATCATTTACAAAGGAAGAGCTGAGGTAGACATGCCATTACGCCGTGTTCGAAGACAGTATACGCAGTTGTCGCAGATTGAGAGAGGGAGAATCGTCGGGATGATGGAAGCTGGGTGGTCAGCTAGGCGAGTAGCTCGTCAATTAGGCCGCTCTGATTGTGTTGTGAGGAGGTGTTGGGACCAATGGACCCAAGAGATGTCATGTACACGAAGACCAGGCTCAGGATGCCCTCGACAGACCAGTCGTCGAGAAGACCGCCAAATAGTCAGAAATGCACGCGTACTGCCAACTGCTTCATCGGCCGCCATCCAGGCACAGGTATCACCTTCACTAGGGGCCGCTGTGTCTTCTCGAACCATACGAAGGCGCCTGGCTGAAGGACAGTTGGTATCGCGGCGCCCATTACGTGTGCTGCCCTTGACGCTCACCCATCGACGCCTCCGTTTGGAGTTTTGCCGCGCACGAGGAAACTGGACTGCAGCGGAATGGTCGTCTTTAGCGACGAATCCAGATTCAATCTCGGCAGTGATGACAATCGTGTTCGTGTGTGGAGAGCCCTTGTTGAACGCTTCAATCCTGCCTTTGCTGTACAGCGACACACCGCTCCCACAGCTGGTGTGATGGTATGGGGTGCGATTGCCTACAATACACGGTCACCCCTAGTATTGTTCCGTGGCACCATGACAGCCCAGCGGTATGTTCATGAAATCCTGCAACCACATGTGTTGCCACTCATGCAACGGCCCCCAGGAGCCATTTTTCAACAAGACAATGCTCGGCCTCATACGGCAAGGGTGTCACAAGACTGTCTCCGCACTGTTACTACCCTTCCTTGGCCTGCCCGATCCCCAGATTTGTCTCCAATCGAGCATATCTGGGATCATTTAGGACGACGAGTTGGGCATCCCACGAGTTTGAACGAACTAGAGGCAAGGTTACAGCAAATATGGAATGAAATGTCTAAAGACATCATACAGAACTTGTATGACTCAATGCCCGATCGTATCGAATCTTGCATTCGCGCTAGAGGGGGTCCAACGGAGTATTAACTCCTCCGTTCTTTTGCCTTTTTCTCTGAAATAAATTATCCTTTTTCTTTGATTTTCTAATCATTTACTTATATCAAAGTAGTCATTACGTATGTAAATTTTCGTTTCATTTTGACGACTCCTTCTTGGTGCGCTAATTTTTTTGTCCTGAGTGTATTTGAAGAGGTTTCTAACTGACGAAGAACTTTCAAATTTCGAAACTTTCACGATTAATAATTGTTTACAATTACAAAACAAAAATAATGAAACATTCCACATCTCCACGCGATAATAGGGCGTGTCCGAACGTCACGGTCTAATTGAATTTATAACAATTTATATATTATTATTATATATATAATAATTTATAGCAATTGGTATTATGTTTTTGAATCAATCGCGGCAATAAATAATGGTTCTGATCCCAGAAGAAAAGCTATTTTTATTCGAATATTACAACCGTTCATACGGTCTAGGATGAAAAGATGGTCCCAGACATTTCAAATGTGAAGGATTTCAGCTTACATTTCCTAAAAATGTCCGAGAGATAGTGTGATCCTTTGCGCATCCAACAATTTCCATGGACAGGTAGTATGCTGACGCTGTGTAGAGGGTGCACGGGACGGCCACAAACCATAGCAACAAACGAGAATCACCGACGTCGCTTGGAACAGGGGCTTCCCTATCATACTGTTAATGGCGTGCAGAGAAAACTGCTCGTGTCATCTCAATATAGAAAATTTGCAGGAGCCGCAGGAGTAACTGTGTGTCCGGAGTAACGGCGAACATTTAGAACATTTTGTATATATCTTGGATGGATAATGCAAAGTTATGATATTCGTGTACTATGTAACTGATATTTAATTATTCAAATACTCCTGTATCATAACTTCAAATTACACAAGAAATAATACTTTAATTCACAACCTCATACCGATATTTCGTTCTAATTTAACATTAGGACTTACTCATGGTTTTTAAATACAAATGAAAAGAAGAAAATGATTCTAAATATAACAAAATAAAATTATTCAATAAATGAATAACATCAAAACTTTGTAAACAAACTCAAACCTTTGTTAAAAATAAAATAATGTTAAATAATAATAACAATAAAAACGAAATCGGAAAGACAATATCATTGGTCGTAAACCTTTTATAAATCTCTAATTTCTTTTACTTCTATTACTATTTAATAATATTTAATTATGTTTACTGCTCCCACTCCTGGTTTCTGTCTTTCACTACTGTTTGTTTTGCCCAATACTAGACTAATAAGGAAGGAATCTCAGGAACATAGATTTTAATAAAAATTGGCAGGGGACTTGTGTTTTCGTATTTTCCAAGCCTAAAACTATGTTCCAAGTACTGACCGGTCATAGGTGAAGATCTACGAGCAATTAATTGAAATCAAATACAAAAATACTAAGTAAGCTATATTTAGAACCGAAGATCCTAAATAGATCGAGTGGTCTAAGGTGTGCGATGCGAAATCTACTGGGGTAGGTTCGATTCCCGACAGAGGCATTTTTTTCATTTTTAATTATAATTTAATTTGGTTTTAATTAATTAATTTTGAATAGTTTTAATTGTTATTAAATACTATATTACCTCACTATTGTAGATTAGATTAGATTACTTGTGAGTGTGGGTGGCTTTACATCCGAGCACGTCGACCTGAAAGATGTATTGTGCTATCCCACGGAAAGAAGGACAGACGGAGAGAAAGACTGAGAAAGGATGGTGTGAGAAATGCAGGGGAAACGGGAGAACCCCAGAAAAACCTACCCAGCGCGGATCGCCACCATCAACGAAACCCACATGAGAACTCAGAGGTGAGTTACTCAGAGGTACTCAGAGGTGAGGGGTCAGTGTCTTAGCGACATCGCACACCGCGCGGCCTCACTAACTATTTCATTTGAACAGCACAGTTTCTTTGGTAAAATCACACATAATTGTTTAAAAATTATTACAAATAAACTGTAATAATTAATAAAGGTTACAAAAGAATTAAGAGCACTTAAATTACTTTTTATTAAAATTATTCAAAATTAATTAAAATCAAATTAAATTATAATGAAAGTATGCCTATATCGGGAACCTGAGCCAGTGGATTAGGATGATCACGCCTTAGACCACTCGATCATTTACAAATATTCGAAAGTTGGTGAGTCATTTATATCTTGTTTTCTTCTTGCTTCTCATCTCAAAACTTTTCATCATTCGTGCAACATTGGAAACAAAAACACATTTAAATACTATTATATTGTAAGTAGCACAGCGAAATTACATTCACTTAATTTTTAGTTTATTTTAAACCAAAATTTCTATATCTGTAAATCAGTTAGTTACAGCAAGATATTGTAAATTTGGTCTTTAATACGCATCCCTTTAATACGCATCGGGAAGATAAATCTAGAAAGTATGTTGTATCTTGTTTTACAAAGGAATCACTATTAATTTTCGTACACATTAGGTAAGTAGCTACGGGCAAAAAAAATCCTCCCCAAAAAGCAATTACTCCGATAATTAGAGCTAATTAGGCTAAAATTTTAGAGGTAAATGTATGATTATACAAGAAAGATTCCTTTTGATTTTTAATGCATACCCGACTAATAGTTAGGTAAGAGCAAATGTTTAAAAATCTTCAATTCATTGTCATCCAGCTGTGATAAATTTACTTATCCTATAAAGCTCAAACTACCATAGAAGATTTCTATTGGTAAAAATCGAAGTACAAGTAAGAAGCTATGCCCAAAATAGAGTCAATATTAGGGAATAAACCAATTTTTGGGAAAGAATCATAATTCTTTTTTTGAATTTTTAACCTGTGGATATTTGAAAGTTGACACCCAACTATTTCTTTCTTCAACTATATTTGAATGTGACATATTTTAGAAGTTATAATCATTGCTGCAGGCAAATTCTCTAAATTTCAAAGCATTTCATGACTACTAACAGCGACAAATTCTTGTTTTTAGAAACACAAACTTAAATGTTTATTATGAATTAGAATCCTAAAACTTTTATAATTTCATAAGTTCTTTAAAGTGTGTTATTAAAGCTTACATGGTATTTACTACAAATAAGTACATCGATAATTTAATCATTAAAATCCGCCCAGATTCTCAAAAACTTAAGCCCTGAAACAATGTTGACCAATGCTCTAGATCTAAAGAAAATCCCAGGCATTATAGTTTGAAAAGCGGGCAAGTGTGAACGAAACAAGATAAGACCAAGTTTTCTCTGATGAGTGGCTACATCAAACACAGCTGGAGCCGATTAAGGCTGTGGAAGCTTGCGATGCAGTCACGGATGTTTGAAGTTTCCAAAGGAACAAGTGGTTGGAAATTACTTCGATTTTTTTTTCTGATAGAACTGCTTCGAGAATGGACCAAAGTTCAAACAAACTTGTTTTCTCAATAGATAAATAGGATTATTAAGAGAAAACTAATCCATCTTTCTAGAAAATGGATATTTTTCTCTGTGAAATTCTTTCAGGTTGCAGTATCTCAAAGCTCATTATTTTGAAAGGAATAGAGTTATTATAATCTTTAACAAATAAATTGACAAATTCTTAAATTGTAAGAGGATCGTTAAGTTAAGAAGGATAACAGTAGGAATTCAAATATTATAGATGGAATCTTAAGATACGTATAATAAGATCAGTAGAAAATCATCCCTGTGAGATTTAGAATGAGAACCCAACAACAAGAGCGACTACATAGAATGCAATAACAGTGGGACCGTCTATGTTTATAGACATTATTGGTTGTTTATAGAATACATCGATAGAAGAAAACATGTCAAAAATTGTGAAACGAAAAAAAATAATGTGTTCTAAAGTTACAAAATAATAAAGTGAGATGAACATCTGCCTTATTCCAAATAAATTACATTCTATAGAACATGAGGGATAAATTCTTTGCTACAGAAAACTCTAAACTGTTAGCAAGGAAAAAAGTTTAAAGTCAAAGTATCGAGGAACTACAGAAATTTAATATTAAATGTAAAGAAACGGGCATCAAAGAAATTGATCTTACATTAGAAGGGAAGAACATATTGAAATCATATTGAAATATATAGGCAATATGAAATACTTATTACAGTATTAATTAATATAAATCAATAATTAGGATAAATACAGATGCTCCTCGCTTTACCATAGTTCGCTTTATGACATTTCGACTTTGCTTTTGGTGCACATTCAGTAGGTGTCAGATTTTTAATTTAGCGATAATTCCATTAATGGTAGTATCTTTTCAACATATCGCTACTGTAAGTATATGTACTATATCCGTATCATCCTAGCATAAAACTGGAAAGCTTTTGCATTTGCACTACTGAATATGTATTGAAAGAGTAAAGTTCTTTTCATTTTTTTTAATAGTATTTTTCGTAATCCTATTCGATCTACGATATTTTCTATTGACGATACGTCAATAGGACGATACGCGAGGGGCATCTGCATACGAAAATGTCAATGTAACAGTTCATCAAATACTTAAAACTTTAACGTGGGCTGTTCACGTCTTAGAAAGCAATCACAAAGCCAGCACACCTGCTTATTTTTTAAAAAAGATATTTGACAAAAAATTTAAAAAATTTACAACGACCACGGTTTCAGTCAACTCAAGGATGACTATTTTCAAGTGAAAGAAATCATTTTGTAATAAACGAAGAGTAATATAAACAAACTTTCTCTACCTTATTAATGATCAAAAAGAATTTATTTATCAAAACTTAAAAAAGTATGAACAATTGGACACTCATGTCCATACATTAAGGATCACGACAATTCAGACGTATACAGCTATTTAATGTGAACCAATTTGGTTGACATACTTGTGATACAACTGAAAACGTTGTATAATAAAGCAAAAGAAACTAATAATCGTGGCTAAAAAAAATTGCTAAAATGGAAAAAAGCAAATTTGGAGTCACACAGTTATTGGCATGTCTTGGCACAAAAGCAAATTTTAATGCTGTACAGAAATGTTAATGTGGAATATCATGTCCTCTGACAGAAATTCGTACGATATGGCATACTGCGGATGAGATTATCGAGCTGTTCCTGAGGAATAGAGTTCCACTCCTGCAATAATGCTGTACAAAACTCTTCAAGGGAATGATGATTGCGTCCTGCAATGCGTCTCCCGAGCATATTCCAAGCATTCTCACTAGCGTTTAGATCGGGGGACCTCGCTGACCAGTCTATGCGCCGGATATCCTCTGTTTCCAAGGACTCATTGACAAGGTCCGCTCTATGGGGAGGTGCATTTTAGTCCATAAACAGAAAAGCAGATCCCATTGCACTCTTGAAGATTTGAACGTATTGTTGAATAATCATATCCGGCCAGTTATGATACCTCTATCAAAGACATGGAGAGGTGTAGGAGCCAGGATACCAGCACCTCCAAAATTATCTCGTTCAATGAAGTTCTCTTGGTTATATGAGTCAAGTGCGGCAGATTACTATGATGGTATATAGATTCGGTTTCAGATAGGACACATGACTGTCGTGCAATGTTTTTTCCCCAATTGCCTTTGATCCTTAATTTATAACCATGAGTGTATTTATTATATAATTGAAATTCACAATAAACTCAATATGTGGAAAATTTATAAAGTTTGGAGAAAACTTGAAGATCCCTGATAGAACTTGAAAACCTTATCTTTATTTGCTTTTTATTTTTCTTTATTTTTTAAACCAGAAAACAATAATACAAAGAAAAAAGTTTCTATATATTCATAAAGCATAAAAGCTTCAACACATGCAATAATCTTTAAAAGATGTTACTCGAACTTATTTAAATTCATAAAAAAATTAATTCGCCTACTCTAATGGATTTTAATCACAACAAATGGGAATTCAAATAACAATGGATTAACAAGGTGATCGATAAAAATTCATTTTCCCGCTTCTAATGTTTTTCTGTGGGAAAATTTGTCAGATTGAAGCTCAATTTTCGGGAAAAATATTAATAGGGGAAAATTTTCTAATGCTTAATACCGGCCAGTGCGCCAGTACCTAGGTTCGAATCCCGGCAGTGGCCTGGTTGTTTCAATTTCCTTTCCTGTATTGTCCACAGCCTCTTCATCACTTTCTCTTCGGTCTGACGTCATTCCTTAATGGCGTCCTGGGGAAGGCCACGGGAAACCACACCAGTATCTTTCCCTTGAAATTCTAGGGAGTCTGCTAGGGGTTCGCCATCTTGGGAACACTAGCGCTCCCTGGAACACGTAGGCTTCGGCTACGAAGCGCGCACTTCGTGCGTACCGACAATACAATACAATACGAAGTCAGTTTCAAGTTTCCATAGTTGCAAGTTATCCGCACATACAGGACATGCTTATTTTAGTTAGCTTTACTTTTATTAGGAGGATATGCTAAAATATAATTATAATAAAAACTACGAATCCTTTATCGTTGGTTTTTTTTTTTGATGCTTGGTTATAAACAAGGACAAAAAAATACTAATTCTTCACCGTATAATCTTCAAGTAAATGCATGATACTTTACTTTGTTTTAAAAATTAATGTGACGATGATTTCTAATTGCATCGTAACATTATGAACATTAGTTAAGTAGTTGATGACAACGGCCGAATTCACGTTTTTTATTTAACTCACCAAATAATCTTGAAATAAATAAAAAACGCGAATTTCACCGTTGTCATTAACAATATAACTGATTTTCATAATGATTTTTAGCTAAGTCGTTTCCTTTAAAAATTACCATTTCGAATCGTTAGAAGTCCTGGTGTCACATCTTAAAAGTATGGGCCTCTCCGGAATATATATGGACGACAGACGGTCGCTCCTGATAGGAGGAAAAAAAACAGCTACTATGAATTCACACCAACTCAAATTCTGTCTCTATTGTATATGAAAGTATGGTATATCTTTTTCAAAACTTTCTTAACATCTAACAAGTTCTACACGCATGATATATGGTTAATGCTACTTAACTATTTATTATACAAAGCATTATGCAGCATTAACGACATTCCCTTCTCCTACAGAATCAATAAATACCGAATGAGATAAGATAAAAATTAAAAGGACTGCAACACTCCATCATGAAAATCTTTTAAAATTCATCAAAAAAAAAAAATAATAAAAAAGACACTCATTCATTCAATAATCTCATTAATTTTGTTACCCTGATTGAAATCAGTTCCTACCTGACTGAAAGCAGTTCTGCTAGCTTGTCTGTCATAAATATTTATTACTTTCACGAAGCTTTTGACTAGTATTAATGTTTTGGTCAATGCTTTTCCCAAATCTGACTTTGTGATATTGATAGCGGTTCGAAATATTTTTTTTAATTGTACCCTTATATAAATGAGCGAACCTGTCTGGGAATTGCATGTGTTTGAAATCGATAACGTGCTTGCGATGGAGTAGCAGTGAAAACTAATTTACAGGATGAGCGAACAATATTTCATTCTTTTTAACTTTGTCAGCGTGTTGATTATTTCAATCTCAACCGTCAGACCGGATTAAAGAATCAATCAAATCAATCTTAATTATCCACTGAAAAAGTAATCATAATTTCATTTATATTTCCTTCCTTTCTCCATTCATGTAGTGAAGATTAATTTCAATTAACTGAATATGTTATGAATTATAAAGAATTAACTATAGCTTAACAGAGTAGTAGTCAGTACCGTATCTAGGGAGGGCGAGCGGGGTAATGGTCTCGGGAGGAATATATTGATTTTTATTTATTTTGTAAAACTTTTTTGGAAAAAAAAGACCCTAGGCCTTGAAGAGGGTATGTTGATCACTCTCCCTGAGCACGAAAAGACATAGTTATAGCACTGCTAAACTATGGAAACTTGACTTTGTGTAATATTATATATTACCGTCAATAAATAAAGCAACTGTTCTTAACCTTTTCTTTACCATGGACTCTCTCTAAATATCTTTGGTCCCCAAGACTTGACCTAAGATTTAAAGATCTAAACTGCATCAAATATTTACGTGAAGTTGCCCATCAAAGATCTTCAAAATTGGAGAGAAGAAATAAATGCGCACACACTTCTTATTATAATATATTTATTGGAGTGATTCCATTCAAATTTAGGAAAATGTAATATTAATACTGAAAACTGAACTTTGGCCTAATAATACCTATTAATGACCTAATGTGAACACTGGTGCTGATTTTACTTACAAGCCTTGTTATATCGGGCACACCAGGAAAGTTGTATTCTGAGTTCTGATTTTATATTTTTCAAACAGTTCCTGTACTTATTTTTAAGATCAACGAGACCAGAGAATTTCTAGTCCTCTTCGATAATTCCGTAAAATCTGTTTGTAAGTGAGCCCAGGAATTTGGAAGGGTTTGTTCCTTGACTGTAACTTGACAGCACAATACGTGGATTTTTCGTGAGCTTGTAGATGTTTCTACGTCTATTAGCTCGACCCTTTAATTGCGCACTGATTCCGCTCTACGTTAATAAGTGAGGGATAAGTGTGAAGTATATTTTCTCTTTCAGAGTCCATAGATCCTTCGGTCTTGTAAAGCTTACAATTTCTTTTTCTTTCTTTCTCTCTATTTAAAACTTAATACATATTCAAGCCTCCGCGGACCTCATATTAAGAAACTCTTGAAATAAGGAATTAATAATTCGACGAATTCGGCAGTTAGACTGTTGCATTAGACTCTAAATAACTTCCAACCACGAAAATTGAGGAGGAATCAACAAAATACTAGAAATATTCTAGTGTCAGTAGTAGAACGCAACTGATTATTTAACTCTTGATTCCACAGTTATTTATGAAATTAAAAAGTTTCAGAATTAATAATAATAATAAAAAATCAGATCATAAGATTTATTGTTCAGATTTATTTATTCTTCTCTCTAGAAAAGAGCGTTTTGATAGATCTATCAAGATTACGAATCTTAGTAATGGAATTTTATGTGATTCATTTATTTCAATAATATTCAATTTTATTATCAAATTCAAATTGTAGTTATTAAAGTAATTTCAACTTCTGAAAAATTATAAGCTGATCGTTGATAACTCCGTTGATTTTTGATTTTAGTCGACTAATAATGGCAAAACAACAGTGATCTCACAACCACTCCTACCCACCTCTCGACTTTATATTCGCTTACAGCTTCGTTTAATTTAACAAAGTTTTGAGAAAGAAATGCACATAAAAATTTAGTTAGTCATCATTAAATCTGTAATCCTATGAATTAACATAAAAACATGAAACATTACTCTCAAGTTGAAATAAAGTAATTTAAGAAATACTTCATCTAAAAGAAAATAACTGAAAATGTTGTGTTCAATAACGCAATGGCTACTGTTACCACTCGTACAGATTGCATCAAGATCAAAACTTCATGCTTAAAACCTTCAATCGATAGGCAACGTAATAAGATAAATTCTTTATGAGCATCATCGTAATGAGATTAAGGGCCTACGTATTGACTCAAAACTAATCTAGAAGAGAAATATCTAAGGGAAAATGATCCTCCCACGCTCTCCAGCCCTACCCTCCAAGATTTAGAGAAGTGTCTGAAAGCCGTACTATTTGAACTACAGATATCTGAATCAAAGTTTTTCTGAATTATTAAAATAAATATTACTATTCTTCTGACAATACTTCTGTGTGGAAAATGGTTTAATTTCAAGTTTATTTTTAAATCAAATTTAATTAAATTATTTTTGTAATTTTATTTCAGCTCGTATATTTGTGTCGCTCTGCATCACAACACAATCAAGTATGAAAATAAATTTTGTTAGTGAATATTCTCATTTGGGATTTCAAATCTCATTACGTGGAATTCTTTTATTATATGACAGTTTGTGCATCTGGTTGCTCTGAAAATTGTGTTTGTTCTGCGATAATCTGCATTAAGTTTTGAAAATTTGTGTAAATTTATTGTAGTGCTGCTTTGCCAATGACAACAAATGCATTTAAATGCATTGCTAAGCCACCAGATAGTTATTAGTGAAATTGTCAAAGAATTCGATTATTAATCAATAATATCAAAACGCAATCAAAGGCAAGAGAAATTCCAATTGAGCTGTGCAAATTTTGGACAAATGTATGTATTACTTTACAGTTCTATTTGAACCATTTCAATATTTACGTGTTTATCCATTATCTAAGTCAGCAAGATATAAATCAATATGAATAATCAATTTGTTGTTTGCTTAAATGGCATTAGAATGGATTCATTTTGACAACTATATATTTGCAATCATATTTAAGCTCTATAGCTTTATATAATATTATTACTATTAAACAATAATACAGCTTTTAAACTTAATAATGTGTTTACTGATATAAAATTAATATAAAGACTTATATTTTCATACAGCTATCATTGATTGATTGGCATTCAATTCAAACATGATACATGTTTCTGAAGTAATATTTAGCTTAACATTGTTATACCGTACTTTATCGTACGATGGTATATGAATATAGTAATATTTTAAGAAAGAACAACTTAAAAATAATTCAAGAACTTTAGTGCATGTAAATTAATTGTCGTAAATGTTGCTTAAAATTATCTTTGATATTTGCACGATATTTAGATAAAATCGAGATAATACTTTGATCATATCCGAAACTATCTTGAAGAATCTAGATTGATTTTTCTTTTAAGAGCATTTTTTCCCCCAGAAATCTATTTGGTGTTATCAGTATGTTTTCTTTTGATCCAACTCCCAATGTAAATATTAAAACGGAGTAAGGTCTTATCCTTTTACTTCCATTAATTCTCTCCGAACTTCCGGAGTCTAATGTTACATACAATATGAAGTTCCTTTTAATGAAAAAGCCCTCAAAACAAAATATTTGGTTCCAAAGAATGCTTTTCCAAGTGAGAGAATTTCTGGAAGCAAAGTGCCATATCAGTTTCGTACATTATAGGGCATCAAGGGCTTTGGTTCCCTCTAAAAGAAAACATATTTAAAATAGAACAAACAAACAAGCAAAAATTTACTTTTGCACTATCTGAGCATTTCATCTGATGAGTGGTTTGGCTGGTGAGTCCCTAAAAAGGACGAAACAGTCCATCCAAACTCTCACCGATGAAACCTCAGATATTTTTTTATTTCTGGTTCATTTCTCTATGCTCTGTAGAAACTTTTTTTCTCGGACAGTCTACAAAACAGAAAAAAAAAACTAAAAAAAATATTATCAAGATCCAACTTTTTCTGCATTAAATTACCGTATATTTTGGCAGATTAGACAATAGTTGAATCATTAAAAAAGGCCCCCAAAATTCGGGGTCGTCTTATAGGACAGATACAAAAAAATAAGATTGAAATTTATATAAATTAAAATCATTATAAAATAAAACAAAACACTCACTTCAAATCAATGTATTTACAATTGAAAGGAATAGCCGGGCATTGCGATGATTGGCTAGAGCCAATCCTAGAGCCATCTACCGTGGGATTTTCGAAACCATCATTTTGCTCTTGTCGTTGGAGGTGAAAGATGGTGAAAATGGCGGAACGGCGTGGTCGGAAGCTTTATGTTTGTGTGAAAGAAATAGTTGTGAATAGTCAAGGTCATTTCTCGGATGCCCGAATCAGTGTGAATGTTTGCAACAATCGCACATCAGTGGTGCCAGATGCAATAAAATAAAATTTGTTCATTCGAAAAATTACGGCTGGGACGTTAATTCTGCATAAGCTATACAGTATTATTATCAAAATGATGATCGCTGATTTTAAACTGAATTCATTGGCCGTTGATAGTTTGGGGGTCGTTTTTTAGGGTAGATAAATGCTTAAACTATAAAAATTTGACGAAAATTTACACCTCATCTTATCTGAAGGTCGTCTTATCTGCGGAAATATACGGTAATTCGCAATGATGTTTTTAATCAAATGTTTTCAATGCAATCATTTGCTTAAATACTTTATTTTGTTATTTAAAATTAAGTTATTTGATAATGTCTTCAGGGGTGTAGTCGTACCAGGGTCGTCCCGGTACATTTTCTGGAAACTGGGAGCACCGTACTGTTTATTTTCACTTTTCTAAAAAATAATAATGGTCTTCCTATAATACAATAATAATAATAATAATAGTAATTGGTTGGCAAATTCATATTATTTGAATCGGCACAACCAATTTGCTAAAATTATTCACCAGCAATTAGCTCTCAAATTTGGAATTATAACTTCTGCCCTGCCTTACTATAAGTACGAGCCGGATCCAGTTCTTGAAACGGAGCGGTATCTCCTCTACTGGGATGAACCGATTGTTACTGACAATGCTGTTGACTTCAATCGTCCGGATATTGTTTTAATTGATAAAGTGGAGAAACAAACTTCAATAGTTGACCTTTCTGTCCCTGTATTTCTGTTCAAAATTTGGCGATTGAATTACAGCGAATGTGGAAGCAGCGACAAATTCAAATAGTACCATTGGTGACATCGGCGACCGGAATTGTTTCAACGAATTTCATTGATAATTTAGAAAAAAATTGAACTGCAACAAAATCTTCTCAAAAATATCCAGAAAAGTATATTATTAATAATGATATAAGACACATCCTCTTTCTATCAATGCTACATTTCGCAGTTTAGTAATAAACTGCGAAATATAGCGTTGATAAAAAGAGGATGTGTCGTATATCATTATTTGTAATTAATTGCATATTATGAATATTAGAGCATCAAAAGTATATTATTACAAACATTTCATATCACCCGCAGGTTTCTACAACAGATGGCTTGAGATGAATTTCTCCGCCTACAAGGCTTACGTACTTTGTCTGAGATAAACACATGTAACTTATAGCAACAATAATAATAAAAACCTTTCACAAAAGAGCACTCTGCTACTATTTGGTTTTACGACTACTCCCCTGATATACTTTCTATAAAATAAAAATTATTGCAAGAAAATATTGAAATATTTTCTTGCAATAAAATTTCGTTACCACTTGTTAACAATATCTAAAATTAGAAGAACAAATAATTTGCTTTTGATTAGTATCATTCTTAATCAGGAATTTGATTAATCTCTTTCTTAACATTTCAGAGGACCAGATTAAGAAATGAAAAGGTGAAGGAAGTCTCGGTCAACGGTGAAGTTTCCTTGGAAGATTAAGTTGGTATTTATTGGCTCTTTTCTTGCTTTTATTGTCGTCCTCGTAATTGCAAGATGCAAAACTCTTGAACCATAACCCAGAATGATACAACGATCATCTCATCTGCGGCTGAGCCAGAATGGTTGCAGTCAACAGTTCTGAAAATAAATTACCACCAAACGGATATTTCAATCCCATTGAGAGGCCGCACAAAGATCTTCAACATACGATATACCAGTGTTTCCGCAAAGCCATCACTCACCGACTCGCCCATTCAGAAACTCTTGTGTACGTCATTTCGGCGATTTGCCCCGGTCCGTCGCTTACTACGGCTAAGCTCGCCGGATCGTAGCGACCCGGAACCCATAGTCATCAGGCATTGTTCCCGGCTGAAATTTGAGAATGTGCAGAAACTTTTATGCGCTCTACGTACAAACATAAATTGATTTCCACCTCGAATTAAATCAGTCTGCTTCAACACATTAATTAGCTACATTTCGAAGTACAATGAGTTATTGTGTGTCAAGGATCCAAGTGGAGGAAAAGCAATCCAATATTCCCTTTTAAAAAGACGTTTGAACAAAGATTCGAAAGGTCGCACTAAAGTCAGGTTCATAATAAGAAAAGAATTAAAAGAAGTAAAACCAAAATTAAAGTTTTAAAGATTAGTTAAGTGGTTTTTCTTTAGCTAGTTTGTCTTATTTTTAATAATTCCATAAATAAAAATCACTAATTCTAAGTTATTTCTAAAAAGAATTTATTAATTTTAAAAATTTATTCTGTTTAATATTTATCATTAACAACACTTAACTGAAATACTTCGTTCATCTTTGTTCAATCTTTTAAATGTTATATAACCAAATGACTCAATCATCAAATCATAGTAGGTTGTTTTTTAAATTGGATTAATCTGATACATCTCCAATATACTGATTAATCCAGATAACTCGGAGAACTCATAAAGTTTAACTGATAAAGATTTGAGGGTATTCAATCAATGTCTCAAAATATTAAGATCTTTTAGAATATGGTATTCTGAAAAATATTTATTTTCACCAATACTAAAAATGGATTTAACTAAAATTTGAGGGTTTTTTTGCCTTTAATGAAACCAATAATTTAATGTTTGGATCAGTTAAAAATGTTCGAAATATCAGACCTCCTTAATTCAGTTAGCATTGATCAAAATTACATTATTACTTTTTCTAAAATATATATATTAGATACGCCGTGCTGGCGTGGCCGTGCGGTCTAGAGGGCAGGTCTGCCGTTGCGGCCAGTGTACCAGTTCCCGGGTTCGAATCCCGGTCGTGGCATGGATGTTTCTTTCTTCTTCTGTCCGTTCCCGTTTCTTTACCCTGGCAGTTAGGGTTAAAATGCATCTTCCAACCCGCAGTTGAAAGTCAGCGTGGGAGATTAGACTTTCATCCCCCGAGACAGTGAGCTGTCTGAGGGAGGCCTTTGTGCAGCAGTGGGCTGTTAAAGGCTGTTAGATAGATAGATAGATAGA
>JAFIDM010002131.1:49617001-49627534 GCA_023159025.1 Thereuonema tuberculata | reverse complement strand
TATATATATATATATATATATATATATATATATATATATATATACATGTATGTGTGTATGTGTGTAGTAGTAGGAGAACTAATTTGGTAAAATGGTTCATATCTAGTTCAGTTCATTCGTAATGACGTAGTGCCAGTGCTAATAGAACCCTTTTTTAATAAAACGTTAATATTTTTATGTTTATTTAGCAATGATATTAATAATAACTTGATGTACATTAAAATTTGTTAGAATTTTATGGGTTTTCTTGTATTCTCTTTAAATAAGGCATTGAATGCCATTTACTATTTGTAATTGATATCAAAAAATGAATGAATGAAGATTAGAAATCCAGCAGAGCAGGTTGAATGAAATTCAGAAATGAAATGGCTCTTCATTTTCTTCCAGTCGAATATTCGCATACAATGAAATGGCATAAAAGGATCCGTACGAAAATAATAATAATATATAAACTGAAATCTCTAACGCAATATTCCAGTGTTTATACTGATCTCGAATATATAAATAATTAGGCATTGTGCATTCAATCACAAACAAATCAAGGCTTTTCATGAGTCGAACAAAGTAATTTATACAAACATAATCTCTAAAATTCTCATTGGGGAATGTATCAGAGTAAAAACAAAGCAATGGGATTGTTTAGGTTGCTACATCAACAGTGTTATCTTGTTGGAATGTGATATTATATAAATAATCGATATGGTATATCGGAAGATGTTGTTGCTATATCGTTAACTTTAAACTTATCATTTACATTTGTTAAGGCGTCATCGTGTGTTACAAGGATCAGTTATTTTGTTTGAAAATGGTGAAGTGGCTTTTCATGCTTGCATTAAAGAAAGAAAGAAAGAGGGACAATAATGAGAATTTTACGTTTTATGTTTAAAAAAAATGATGTTTTAGTTTCGTATACTTCTTTTACTCGGGTAGGACGAATTTAATTCATTAAGCCGTAATTAGATGTTACTTTATCTTATTAGATTTCTCATGTTCATTTTAGGAGATATAGATTACAGAAAAAAAAGTATACATGTATTGTATTAATAGAAAGTCTTTTTGATCTCTCATAACATACACTCCCAGAATAATCAATTATTACACATACTGAAAGCGCCTCATAATTCTGTAAGATCAATATAGATAGTTTTTCTGGGGAGCTTAAACACTACTTTATTTAATACATCTTTGTTTTAAAAGTTGTTTAAACGACAAAAAGCAAAAAGCTTAAGTTATTTATAAAATCAAAATATTTTTAAAATCGACTGAAAAGAAAGAGTAAATCTTTTTGACTTTTCGAAAAAAAAATCATATCAGGACTAATTACTGAAGTTTTCTAAATCTGATTAAATTATACAAATATTCATCATATCAAGCCACTAGTAAATTGGAAATTAATGGATAAACTACAAAGATATTATATAATAGCTATTGTATAAGATATCGATAGAAATCCATTACGTTCTTCTCAATGGAAATTTTTGTCATCTTCAAAAAGGTGTAATTTCTCGACAAGAACCCACTTGGAAGAAATTTCAGATAAAAATTCATCTTTAGTCCTTCAAATGCATTCTAAGTTTCAAGGATATTATCCAGTTCACATAAACTGAGTGAGCCTTAAATAGGAAAGTTACTTTAGTCTTCAGTAAATATATTGCCTATTTTTTTTTATCGTATGGCTTTTTTTCCCTCTAATGAAACGTTTTGAATCAAACGTACTTTACTTCCTTTTCCTTTTATATATCTCCAGATGAATTTACTGCATTTCATAATATTGATATAGATTTACTATGGATGTGACTGTATTGCACCGATTAAGGATTCTTTAAAGCTTCTGATATTAAACAAAAGCTAGGTTGATAATCACTTCCGAACAATCTGTACATATTTCTTTTATTTTCGAAAGCATTCAAATTGGTTCTGCTCATACTTTTCAGTGTAAATTTACCAGACATGAATTAAATCCTTTCGTTATTGTCTCTGAAACTTGATTCAAATCTGATAACGAAATTAGGGGGAACTGGTATGCGTTATCAATTCAAGGATCTTCCACCTTGATGTGGATTATTGTGTGAGACCACAGCCGATGATATCTGCTCTAGATAAACGAATACGAAAACACGACAACAGATTTGCATTAATCTACACTAGTTTACTTTCTAAATTTATTCATTGGAATGAACTGAAAACAAACCAAGTAAATAGAAGCACATATATAAATTAGGGGGAGGTATTGGACAATCAATATAACTAAAACCTTCAGCAATATTTTCTCAGGATTTAAAATTCTGTGTACTCTAAACCAATTCAACATAATATTCTAATGATAAACTTCCGAAATTCTGAAGAACATTATTAAATATTAAATATTGCTATTCCAATGATTCATACTAATTTGTAATTTTAAAGTGTTAACAATGTAGAGACTAATACATGTACTAAACAACTACGGAATATATCTAAGGCGACAACTGAATATATTGTAATTGATGTGCTAAAATATTCTTCGAATAAAGTTTACTAATATATAAAAAAACGAAATTATATTTTTTTTCTATATCTGATTATTTGTTCCTTAAAAGCTTTCTTAACGTAGAAACGTTATTGTATCAAAATTAACCATAATATTCTCCTATCAAAATAACTTACAAAATTAAATTGTTTGGTAAAGATGTGTAGAATATTCGATAGAATTCGGCCATTTTGATTTGAGCTTTTTGATTCTGAATTAAGGTTTCTAAATTACAAAAACTAATTACTTATTCATGTTTCTGTAATTGTCATTCTGTAATTAATTGCTTCAAATAAAATCAATAAGATGAGAAGAAATGTATTATTTATAAAGTAAACCTAATTTTAAAATACTTTATATTTGACAATTCTTATTTTTCATAAAGATTATTTATCTTAATTACTTATCAATTTACAAGCTTCTAAGCACGCTGTTACTAATGCTGTTAGCAATGATTAATAATAATAATAACAATATCATGTTAAGAATGTTATGATTAGAACTTTACATCCAAAAGAAACAAGAAACAATAAGAATAGAAAAAATGTTTGATAAAGCACCAATGCTACTGGACAGCTGGTCACTTAAATTTCATTGGAATCGGAGTTGCAGTGAGTATCTTTTCAGAAAGAGTTATTTTAGACTTCTGAAAGAGCCTTACATCCCCGGTTTGTCTGTCTGTGGACACATATCCCACAATGCTTCGTAACGGCTTCTGTTAGCTGTGTTGTAGGTGGCCTGAATGTTGAATGTTGTAGATGGCCTGTTAGCTCAGTTGATTAGAGCGTCGTGCTAATAACACGAAGGTCGTGGGTTCGATCCCCTTATGGGCAGTTCTCATTCTTAATTTTTTTCTCCCCATTTTAAATCTTTTCACAGTTTCTCAACTTGAAACAGTTTTTTTTTAATCATTATTAGGAATTCAGTGTATTAACATGGTTTGAGTTTAGAATGACGACTATTCCATATAAATAGGGGTGGGTAAGATATCATAGGGTCGCAAAGAGACTCGCGCGCGCATTTTCTAGATCACCCCTGCCCAGTCTATTCTAAAGTAAAGAAGCCGTTGTGACTCAGAAGCTGTTGCGAAGCACTGTGACTGGTTTACTAATCACTATCCCTACCTTCTTTATCTTACTTCCTTAAGTTCGTTTTGATAAATTGGATGTCGTAGGGATTTAAGCATTCACTCGTTTATGTCGAAATCCCATGAAGTGTTAACATTCCCTATCCAACTAAGGATGTTTTTTAATGCGATATTTTATCTCAAATACTCAACGCCTAATTTAATGGAATTACAGTATCGTTACCTTAGAATCTTAGAAACATTTTGTTAACGTCAGCGCTGCGGAACTGAGCTGTGTGGCACGCGGTTATTTTCGAATTGGAACAGTATTTGCAAAGTCCTTATTTGTATTTCTAGTGATGGCTGGAATAAAATGAAAGATGAGTAGGTGCGTTTATGTGATATTTTTCAAACTGGGCAATTATTCAAAGTGTGGTTTTAAAAGGTGGCCGTATTTTTTTATGTTGTGGTGTGACACGGAACTGCGACACGGGATAAAATAGTTCATTACAAACTAAAACAAAGAATATAGAATTAGAATTTATTCGGACGGGCTGATTTTAGAATCCTAGACAGTAATTTTGTGGTCATTTCGGCGAGAAACGAGACGACAAACTCAACGATTTGTTTCCATTTTTTTGTTTTCTTTCTTTATTTTTATCAATAAACCTCATAAATCCCATCTCAAATTTTCTTGTACATGTTTACTATACATCTTTTCTCCGATGCACTTTTAATTAAGCGCTTTTTGTTCTTCACTCAGAAATTAAAAAACAAAACAAAATATAAGCGAGAAAATGGTAACCGATTTCCTTGTTTAAATAACGCAAGTGTTTCGTGCTTGACTGTCTGAAGATGATTGTTCCCGTTAATCTCACCAGACAATGATTGATCTGTCAATCACAAACAGCCGCTGAAGTCCGTTCTTCCGGTGCATATTCGCGCCGGGATTTTTTAAGGATATTTCTCCCAGTATGCAAATAGTTATAATGCCAACCTGTTTTATGCCTATTTTAAATATAGTGTTACTCATAAACTTTAAGAAAACTAATATGAAAAACTTAAATTGTTTAAAAAAAACTAGTTTTTTTTAAATCAAAACTAAAAATAATTAATTGAAATCATAAAGAAAGAGATATAAGACTCAAATCTAAAGTTCGACTTCCGAAACGAAAGATAATTATTATCCATATCAGATTATATTAATACTAGACGGGTGCCGTCGCTTTGCTCCGGAATCCTTGCATATATAGCATTAAAAAAAACTTTATTTATTCAGCAAATTATGATTGAGATCGGAGAATATACGACTTCCCAGCCCATTGTGGCCTTCTCCGCTTAACTCAGGTATATTGCGGGTTGGCGCCACACACCTATGGTCAATTTGCCAGATTATTCCCTATCCCGTGGGAATTTCAAAAAATCCGGCCTTATTCCTTGTCGACATCATAAAGGGAACCTCTGTGCAAAATTTCAGCTTTCTAGGTCCAAGGGTTTGGGGTGGGCGTTGATGATTCAGTCAGTGAGGGAGTCAGGAATTTTCTTTTTATATAGGCTGATTTTTATGAATTTTGTGTTGAACTCATTGATTAGTTCTTCATAGATTATATTTGGATCTGGTATTTTCTTCTTTTCAACTCTTATTATCCGAGATTCGTTCTTTACATATTATTCGTGGTGTTTCGATATCATGCTTATTTATAAAAATATGATCTACATTTGTTCTCATATTTCCGTGAATTGTACAGTTGTTTCTTGTTGTTCCGTAAAAACAATTTTTGAAACCATTATTGCACATAACTTTAAGATATTTCTGTAGGCTACTGCATTGTTTTTATTCATTTTGAAAAAAAAATCTACATTTACGTCGCCAATTAGTATAGTTGGACTGTTGTTTAATATATTTTCATTTTTTATGAATAGATTCTCTAATTCTTCAGTAAATTTACCTTTCTTTGTGTTTTGTTGGTTTATATAGGGCTAAAATGTTAATATTTTATGTTTGATAACACAAACACATTTTTGATAACGAAACATATTAGGTTTTATTACAAAACTTCATGATAAATAACGTGTTTTGTGAAAATTCTTGAATCATTTTCCAAAAGATTTCCTTGCTCCGACGTTTTAGTAATTTATAATTTAACATTTTCCTTATAGAATGACAGACAGAATAACCTTTTTTATAATATACGTTTTTATAATATATAATAATAATAGCCGGGAACCGTCGCTTCGCTCTGGAACCCTTGCATATATAGCATTCAAAAAACAAACTTTATTTATTTAGCAAATTAATGTTGCGATCATCGGAGAATATATAACTTCCCAGCCCGTTGTGGCTTCTCCGAATACCTCGGATGTATTGAGGGTCGGCGTCACACCGAAAATTCACATTTTTGCATGTATCTTGCAAACGCTGAAGCGTTTGTGAATAAGTGATACATCGTTCGATAGAACTTTCACATACCAACATTTTCTCAATATAATGTTCTCTTCCATCTTTTATACTTTTCGTTTAAATTGAGAAAAAGTCAAAATTTGACCCTTTAAAAGGCGCCATCTTGGAAACCAATAACTTTTTTGGAAAGATTTTTGTAGCATTTTGTTTGTCTTAAAAACATCTTCATTTTATCCATTTACATGACCAATCTATCTCTTATAGTTTGGTCACAAAATTGGAAAAACGTAAAGTCTTACGACAGACAGAATAACGCTTTTATAATATAAGATTAGATTAATTCTATATTTGACTAATATCGACATCTTTATAATGAAAACTATCTGACCTTTTTAGAATTAAATTAAAGTAAAATTTTGAAATAAAAAAAGGTAATCACCGACAAAGTTAATATGTAAATTAAAAAATAATAATGGATTTTTAAACAGATCTATGTATATAATTTTATATAGGAGAATCTACAATGAACAATTTAGAACTCTATTAATTAGATATTCTATTAATTAATAAATCATTTCTTTTACTATCTACGTCCAAAATCAGCATTTTTTAATTACTTGGAATGTTCTAAATATATGTAGGTAATAATTATAAATCTTAAGTAATTAATTATCTATATATTCAAAATAATTAATTATCTATATATTCAAAATAATTAATAAATTCTGAATTTTTGATAATAAATTACTTGGGATTAATAATATTATCTACTTATATTTAGAACAACTATCCAGTTGGATTGATATTGTACCGTATATTATAGTCATCATTTCACGATAGATAGTTCACTGAATATAAGAAAGCATTTAGTATTAAATAAATTTCAATGACTGTTTCGAACATCGGATTGTTCTTTGAGTTTTTATATTTGACTTTTGCTAAATACAGTAAAACCCCGTTATTACGCTCGTCAAGGGACCGTGACCTACAAGCGTAATAAGCGGGATAGCGCTATAAACGGGGAATGATTTATATGATGGGGAAACATTTAGACACCATTTTACAGGAAAGATACTTGATTCTGAAATAGATATAGTGCAAATGTGAGCTTATTTCCTATTAAAAAAATCTTTGATTGTGGTTTGCCATGTGTGTATGCTACTGTTATAAATAATGACATTTTCAATGGGTTCAAGAAACTATTAACATCAATTGATACTCCACTAGGAGCAATACAAATATATTTTCGGAGCAGATTTAGTGCACTGCCCGCTATTTCACGCGCCTTTTCTTGAATGATTGGGTCATTTAATGGCACTGATGCATCACGGGACTGATGAATCCATTCAATTAGAATTTCCTCGGCATCTTCATATTTTCCACACTTTACTTTTTTACGTTTGCAACCACCCTTCGCTGAATTGATAATTCCATTCTTATTTTTTATTATTGTTCTCAGACTGGATCAGGGAATTCATAGATTCTGCGAAAACCTTCTGATTTAGTGTAGAATTCTCGTCGTACTTACGAAGAATTTGCAATTTTTCACTTACAGAAAGGGATTTCCGCTTCAAAGAGTTCGAAGATTCCCTCCTACCAGGGAAAGAAAAGAATCGTTACAGTGTTACATTTCTTTTCGATACAAAATTTCCGATATAAAAAAGCGCTACAAGCGGGATTTGAAGCGTTATAAGAGGGTAAAAGTATAGAGAGTTATATAGAAAATTCCAGGGACCGCATGAAAGGAGCGTAAAGAACGGGATAGTGCTATAAGCGGGAGCGTAATAACGGGGTTTTACTGTATCTAAATAGATATTATATAAATATACAATCCATGCGTAATTTTAAATAATATACCGCAATTTTAAGTTAATGAATTTTTTAAATTAGGCAACGCAGTTCTAAAAATGAAAGACAATTAAATACAAAAAACCAATGAAATACAACACTTTTGCAGTAAGTAATTAATAATTTACTAGTTGCGACCCGTGAAATATTCACGGAAGTGAAACAAATTCCACATTTTTGAAAAACAGAAGATTGAAAAATATGTTGTAATATATGTTTTAATTAGCTTAAATTTTTTTAGAAGCCATAACTTCCACAACAGCCCTGATGTAATTTGAATATCGGCTTATTTATTAAAAAAATTATATAATATTTTTAAAATAAAAAAAATAAAAAAATTGATTTACTACTTTCGTAGTAGCCAGCGCTGCGGTTTCTCTTTATGAAACATAATGGAAACTGCTGCCCTAAAAGAATAGGCTCGTCGAAATTGAGGTAATAAAGTAAAACAAATGCCACAATTTTGAAATACCCTGAAATTTTTGAAAAACACAAGATTGAAAAAGATGTTCTAAGCTCATTTTTTAAAAGCCATGATTTCCGCAACAGCGCACATATATTTGAATGACTAAGCCAAATTTTGTTGAAATAAAAGAAAATAAAAAATTGATTTATCAGTTTCAACAATAACAATAATGAATGTCCAACAGCCAATACCAATAATCCTGTCTGGACAGCAATGACGGCACGTACATCGTCATTGTCCTCTACTTGTTTATTAGTGAGTGAGTGGCTACACAGCCGAAATTATGTAAAAACCGAGGTTTTACAAACTCTCTGATAAATTTTGACGCATGAACTTCATGTATTTCAGTGTAAACTTCATTTATGTGGGAATGAAAATTTCAATAAACTGATAATAATTGTGTAATCGCGGTCCGTCGCCGTGAAGTGAGACGAATATTAGAGACGCCATGTTTAAACATGGGCATGACATCATGCCTGACGTGTTCCAACGCTGCACTGTGATTGGTTATTTCAAATTACAAATTTATAAATTTACAAAGATCGTACAACTTTTGCCTATTAATAGGATTAATATAGTTAATTTACCAAATTTATATAGTTAATTTACCAAATCGTAATTTGCAAAGGGAAATTGAATTAATTTTATCACCTATAAGAACATATCTCTTTAAGTTATTTGTAAAATTTTATCTGAATAAATAATAATAATAATAATAATAATAATAATAATAATAATAATAATAATAATAATAATAAGCCCCCATGGACCCTACCTCCTCGTGGTGGGGGCGGGAACTACACTAGCTTTAGGGTAGGCTAAAGGGTCCAACCATCCATGATGAGAACTCGTTCTAATATAGATCATGCTGCATCGGGTGTGGCGCAGGATAAAGTCACCCGCGTTCGGGGGTTAGGCAGAGGTCTCCGTTCGAAAAATATACTACAGTCTCCCGCAGGTGGTGGTGGAGAAAGTGGCACCCCATCCTGTAGTATGGCTACCACAATGCCCGGGCAACACCATCCAGCCCGAACAGTCGGAAGTGTTTCGTCTGTGTCAGAGCAGGCGACCACCAAGACTGGGAAACCACGCCAGCGCATCCGATGGTCATCACAGATGAACCAGGATCTTATGCGCGACTTCTACACTGTTACACAATTAGGGACTCAACTCACAGGATACAGACAGGCACTACACCATGCGTTCACCACACGTTATCCATCGTTAGGGCTTAGCGAACAGCGGGTAGCGGATCAGCGACGTTCTATAGTAGTAAACAATCTTATTCCTCCATGCATACTTACACAAATTAGGGAGGAGGTCGCTGAATCCAACCACAGGACACCACACCCCACCCCACCAGAAGACATTACCTTTATGGCAAACACAGAAGCCTCAGAAGCATCTACCCTTCAGTCCACATTCCCCAACAATACAACTAATGACATACAACAAGCAGCACATGATAATTTCTACACCGCACTAGCACAATATACAGGCACAGACCCCACACTCAGACCTCCACTCCCCAAAGTACACACATCAAAACAACTCGCCACAGTCATATACCATCTCAACACACACACTATCCCACAACACCTTGACAATATCCAAACATTAGAAGACATACATACAACACTCTACTGCGCGGCACAGGGAACCATTCGGGCACTTGGAATCAAACAACACCACATACCTACCACTGCACGGTCACAAGAATACATCCCCCCTTGGAGACGTCGTCTTGAAGGCCGCATCAGCGACCTTAGAGGAGACATAGCAAGGCTCACACAATACTGTGCAGGAAACAAAACAAAGAAACTTATGTCCCAGGTCAGGAAGATATTCAAGCACATAAACACTCGCCCTTCACACTCAAACCATCATAACCAGATTCAGGAACATCTCGACACACTAAAACAAAAACTCAGTGCACTTGCAAAAAGATTACAAAGATACAAACAGTGCACTCTACGCAAACAACAGAACAATACTTTCCAATACAATGAGAAAAAATTCTACAGATCCCTTTCATCTCCCTCCACTGCACCCAACACAAACACACCCACCAGCGAGGCATTACATGAATATTGGTCGTCTCTGTGGTCCAACCCCATCCCCCACAATGACAAAGCACCATGGATCACAGATGAAGAACAACTCGCTGAACACTTACCCTTCATGCCCTTCCATGATATTACTCTCGCAGATATACAGACAGCACTAAAACATGCACACAACTG
>JAFIDM010002131.1:49578876-49597001 GCA_023159025.1 Thereuonema tuberculata | reverse complement strand
TGGTCCTTGACCCGCCATATTGTTTTTGCTGGGGAAACCCAAGGTTTCAAACATGCAAACATAATAATAATAATAATAATATAAAATGAAACACCTAACGCAATATTCCAGTGTTTTATTCTGATCTCGAATATGTAAATAATTAGGCATTATGCAATCAACCCTATAATGCTTTCCATGCAGATATGTCTAACAAAGTAAATATACAAACATAATCTCTAAAATTCTCATTGGGGAACGTATCAGAGTAAAGCCAAAGCAATGGGATTGTGTAAGTTGCTACAACAACAGTGTTATCTTGTTGGAATGTGGTATTATGAAAATAATCGATATGGTATAACAAAGTATCGAAAGATGTTGTTGATATATCGTTTACTATAAACTTATCATTTAGGCTACATGTGTAAGGCGTGATCGTGTGTTACAGGGATGAGTTGTTTTGTTTGAAAATGGTGAAGTGGCTTTTCATGCCTGCCTTATGTTGTGATCGTTAAAGAAAGAAAGAGGGACAGTAATGAGAATTTTACGTTTTATGTTTAAAAAAAAATGATGCTTAGTGTCGTACAGGAATTCTCTTACTCGGGTAAAACGAATTTAATTCATTAAACCGTAATTAGATGTTACTTTATCTTATCAGATAACTCAAGTCGATTTTAGGAGATATAGATTACAGAAAAAATGTACACATATACTGTATTAATAGAAAGTCTTTTTGTTCTCTCATAACATACACTCCCAGAACAAATAATTATTACACAAACTGAAAGCGCCTCACAATTCCGTAAGATAAATGTAGATAGTTTTTCTGGGGAGCTTTAACCTACTTTATTTCATACATCTTTGTTTTAAAAGTCGTTTAAACGATAAAAGGCAAAAAGCTTAAGGTATTTATAAAATCAAAATATTTTTAAAATCGCCTGATAAGAAAGAGTAAATCTTTTTGACTTTTCGAAAAAAAAAATCATATCAGGACTAATTACTGAAGTTGCCTAAATCTGATTAAATTATACAAATATTCATCATATCAAGCCACTAGCAAATTGGAAATTAATGGATAAACTACAAAGATATTGTATAATATCTATTCTATAAGATATCGATAGAAATCCATTACGTTCTTTTCAATGGAAATTTTTGTCATCTTCAAAAAGGTGTAATTTCTCGACAAGAACCCACTTGGAAGAAATTTCAGATAAAAAATCATCTTTAGTTCATCAAATGCTTTCTAAGTTTCAAGGAGATTTATCCAGTTCACATAAACTGAGTGAGCCGTAAATAGGAAAGTTAATAAGTCTTCAGTAAATAAATTGCCTATTTTTTTTTTTTTTATCGTATGGCTTTTTTTTCCTCTAATGAAACGTTTTGAATCAAACGTACTTTATTTCCTTTTCCTTTTATATATCTCCAGATGAATTTACTGCATTTCATAATATTGATGAGATTTACTATCGACATGACTGTATTGCACCGATTAAGGATTCTTTAAAGCTTATGATATTAAACAAAAGTTAGGTTGACAATCACTTCCGAACAATCTGTACATATTTCTTTTATTTTCGAAAGCATTCAAATTGGTTCTGCTCATACTTTTCAGTGTAAATTTACCAGACATGAATTAAATCCTTTCGTTATTGTCTCTGAAACTTGATTCAAATCTGATAACGAAATTAGGGGGAACTGGTATGCGTTATCAATTCAAGGATCTTCCACCTTGATGTGGATTATTGTGTGAGACCACAGCCGATGATATCTGCTCTAGATAAACGAATACGAAAACACGACAACAGATTTGCATTAATCTACACTAGTTTACTTTCTAAATTTATTCATTGGAATGAACTGAAAACAAACCAAGTAAATAGAAGCACATATATAAATTAGGGGGAGGTATTGGACAATCAATATAACTAAAACCTTCAGCAATATTTTCTCAGGATTTAAAATTCTGTGTACTCTAAACCAATTCAACATAATATTCTAATGATAAACTTCCGAAATTCTGAAGAACATTATTAAATATTAAATATTGCTATTCCAATAATTCATACTAATTTGTAATTTTAAAGTGTTAACAATGTAGAGGCTACTACATGTACTAAACAACTACGGAATATAGCTAAGGCGACAACTGAATATATTGTAATTGATGTGCTAAAATATTCTTCGAATAAAGTTTACTAATATATAAAAAAACGAAATTGTAATTTTTTTCTGTATCTGATTATTTGTTCCTTAAAAGCTTTCTTAATGTAGAAACGTTATT
Source organism: Thereuonema tuberculata (assembly GCA_023159025.1). Lineage (NCBI taxonomy): Eukaryota > Metazoa > Arthropoda > Chilopoda > Scutigeromorpha > Scutigeridae > Thereuonema > Thereuonema tuberculata. The sequence continues at coordinate 49,594,738 of JAFIDM010002131.1, read as the reverse complement.
GTAACAAAGTTAACATGTTCTCCTAACAAAATAACTTAAAAAATTAAATTGCTTGGTAAAGATGTGTAGAATATTCGATAGAATTCGGCCATTTTGATTGATTGTCATGATTTGATTGTCATGTTAATTACTTCAAATAAAATCAATAAGATGAGAAGAAATGTATTATTTATAAAATAAACCTAATTTTAAAGTACTTTATATTTGACAATTCTTATTTTTCATAAAGATTATTTATCTTAATTACTTATCAATTTACAAGCTTCTGAGCACGCTGCTAATAATACTGTTAGCAATGATTAATAACAATAATAACAATATCATGTTAAGAATATTATAATTAGAACTTTAGATCCAAAAGAAACAAGAAACAATAAGAATAGAAAAAATGTTTGATAAAGCACCAATGCTACTGGACAGCTGGTCACTTAAATTTCATTGGAATCGGAGTTGCAGTGAGCATCTTTTCAGAAAGAGTTATTTTAGACTTCTGAAAAAGCTTTATATCCCCGGTTTGTCTGTCTGTGGACACATATCCCACAATGCTTCGTAACGGCTTCTGTTAGCTGAGTTGTAGGTGGCCTGAATGTTGAATGTTGTAGGTCACCTGAATGTTGAATGTTGTAGGTGGCCTGTTAGCTCACTTGATTAGAGCGTTGTGCTAATAACACGAAGGTCGTGGGTTCGATCCCTTATGGGCAATTCTCATTCTTCATTTTTTTCTCCCCATTTTAAATCTTTTCACAGTTTCTCAACTTAAGTTTTTTTAATCATTATTAGGAATTCAGTGTATTAACAAGGTTTGAATTTAGAATGACGATTATTCCGCGCGCATTTTCTAGATCACCCCGGCGCAGTCTATTCTAAAGTAAAGAAGCCGTTGTGACTCAGAAGCTGTTGCGAAGCACTGTGACTGGTTTACTAATCACTATCCCTACCTGTTTATCTTACTTCCTTAAGTTTGTTTTGAAAAAATTGGATGTCGTAGGGATTTAAACATTCACTCGTTTATGTTGAAATCCCATGAAGTGTTAACATTCCCTATCCAACTAAGGATGTTTTTTAATGCGATATTTTATCTCAAATACTCAACGCCTAATTTAATGGAATTACAGTATCGTAACTTAGAATCTCTAAATTATTATGGTGTTTTCTTGAAATTTACATTAAGCAAAACATAATTTACGGTATTTTTATTGGCTTCTCTTGAAACTACTTCTGAAGTAATTTCTGTAGTTTACTAGTAAGAACTATTTACAGCAATCAAATCAATAAATTATAAATCAAATAAATTACAAATAAAAATATAATGATGTCGGAATTAAAATATATACCGTATCTATATATTACCTCTTAAGCTGGATGCGCATTTGTTCACGTCAGCGCTGCGGAACAGAGCTGTGTGGCACGCGGTGATTTTCGAATTGGAACAGTATTTGCAAACTCCTTATTTGTATTTCTAGTGATGGCTGGAGTAAAACGAAAGATGGGTAGATGCGTGTACGTGATATTTTTCAAACTGGACAATCATTCAAAGTGTGGTTTTAAAAGGTGGCCGTATTTTTTATGTGACACGGAACTGCGACACGGAACTGCGACAAAAAAACAGTTCATTACAAACTAAAACAAAGAATATAGAATTAGAATTTATTCGGACGGGCTTATTTTAGAATCCTAGACAGTAATTTTGTGGTCATTTCGGCGAGAAACGAGACGACAAACTCAACGATTTCTTTCCGTTTTTTTGTTTTCTTTCTTTATTTTTATCAACAAACCTCATAAATCCCATCTCAAATTATCTTATAGATGTTTATTATATATCTTTTCTCCGATGCACTTTTAATTAAGCGCTTTTTGTTCTTCACTCAGAAATTAAAAAACAAAACAAAATATAAGCGAGAAAATGGTAACCGATTTCCTTGTTTAAATAACGCAAGTGTTTCGTGCTTGACTGTCTGAAGATGATTGTTCCCGTTAATCTCACCAGACAATGATTGATCTGTAGCTGATCTTTAAAGGCTACGGATATCGACGTTGGGACAACGGACGCCCATTCTACTCCTCTGACATCACAAACAGCCGCTGAAGTCCGTTCTTCCGGTGCATATTCGCGCCGGGATTTTTTAAGGATATTTCTGCCAGTATGCAAATAGTTATAATGCCAACCTGTTTTATGCCTATTTTAAATATAGTGTTACTCATAAACATTAAGAAAACTAATATGAAAAACTTAAATTGCTTAAAAAACAAACTAGTTTTTTTTAAATCAAAAACTAAAAATAATCAATTGAAATCATAAAGAAAGAGATATAAGACTCAAATCTAAAGTACGACTTCCGAAACGAAAGATAATTATTATCCATATCAGATTATATTAATATTAGATTAATTCTATATTAGACTAATATCGACATCTTTGTAATGAAAACTATCTGAACTTTTTAGAATTAAATTAAAGTAAAATTTTGAAATAAAAAAGGTAATCACCGACAAAGGTAATATGTAAATTAAAAAATAAAAGTAATGGATGTTTTTAAAGATCTATGTATATAATTTTATATAGGAGAATCTACAATGAACAATTTAGAACTCTATTAATTAATAAATTAATTCTTTTACAATCTACGTCCAAAATCAGAATTTATTAATTACTTGGGACATTCTAAATGAAGGGCCTAACTGCAAAAGTCACATTCTCCACTTTAGCAAATTTTTCAGGAAACATGAAAAACCTCTCATTTCAATAAAACAAGGTTTTGAAACTTGCATTTTTTTTAAAAAATATAATGTAGTCAGACAATGTGGTGTGTAATGCTGTTTCAAATCATACACAACATATAACTTGGAAAAATGACTTTAAAACATGGAGAATGTGACTTTTGGTACTTACAGATGGAGAATGTGAGTTCTGCACTTGAATAGTTTGCAGAATATTACTTTTGAAACCATGCGTTCTAGAAATTATCAGAGAAGATAATGTAACTCACGATATTATTTAGTTTGTTTAGGGTGAAAAGTTTAAATGGCTGAGTGGAGAATGTGAGTTTTGCACTAGAATCCTCAGTGGAGAATGTTAGTTTTGCTCCAAAACGTGATTTTCAACATTAAATTTATATAAGAGAATAAGAGTTTTGATAGCTGAAACCTTCAGAATAAGGTACAGTTCAATGTGAACAATAATAATATATCATTAACTCATTTCCCGCCAAAAGTGGAGAATGTGACTTTTGCAGTTAGGCCCTTCAAATATATGTAGATAATAATTATAAATCTTAAGTAATTAATTATCTACATATTCCATAGTTTATTAATTACTTGGGATGTTCTAAATATATATAGATAATAATTATAAATCTTAAGTAATTAATTATCTATATATTCCAAGCAATTAATAAATTCTGAATTTTTGATAATTAATTACTTGGGATTAATAATTATTATCCATATATATTTAGAAGAACTAACCAGTTGGATTGATATTGTACCATATATTATAGTCTTCATTTAACGATAGATAATTCACTGAATATAAGAAAGCATTTAACATTAAATAAATTTCAATGACTGTTTCGAACATCGAATTGTTCTTTGAGTTTTTAGATTTAAGTTTTGGTAATTATCTAAATAGATATTATGTAAAATATACAATCCATGCATAATTTTAAATAATATAACGCAATTTTAACTTAATGAATTTTTTAAATTTGACAACGCAGTTCTAAAAATGAAAGACAATTAAATACAAAAAAAACAATGAAATACAATACTTTTGCAGTAAGTAATTAATAATTTACTAGTTGCGACCCGTGAAATATTCACGGAAGTAAAACAAACTCCACATTTTTGAAAAACACAAGATTGAAAAATATGTTCTAAGCTAATTTTTTTAGAAGCCATGACTTCCACAACAACCCATATGTAATTTGAATATCGGCTTATTTGTTAAAATAATATTATAATTTTATTAAAATAAAAACAAAATAAAAAATTGATTTACCACTTTCGTAGTAGCCAGCGCTGCGGTTTCTCTTTATGAAACATAATGGGAACCTGCTGCCCTAAAAGAATAGGCTCGTCGAAATTGAGGCGATATTAACGGAAGTAAAACAAATGCCACATTTTTGAAATACCCTGAAATTTTTGAAAAACACAAGATTGAAAAAGATGTTCTAAGCTCATTTTTTAAAAGCCATGATTTCCGCAACAGCGCACATATAATTTGAATGACTAAGCCAAATTTTGTTGAAATAAAAGAAAATTAAAAATTGATTTACCAGTTTCAACAATAACAGTAACAATAACGAATGTCCAACAGCCAATACAAATAATCCTGTCTAGACAACAATTATGGCACGTGCATCGTCATTGTCCTCTACTTGTTCATTAGTGAGCTAGTGGCTACACAGCCAAAATTATGTAAAATCGGAGGTTTTACAAACTCTCTGATAAATTTTGACACTTGAACTTCATGCATTTCAGTGTAAACTTCATTTATGTGGGAATGAAAATTTCAATACGCTGTTAATAATTGTGTAATCGCGATCCGTCGCCGTGAAGTGGAACGAATATTGGAGACGCCATCTTTAAACATAGGCGGGACGTCATGCCTGACGTGTTCCAACGCTGCACTGTGATTGGTTATTTCAAATTACAAATTTACAAAACTACAAATTTACAAATTTAGAAAGATCGTACAACTTTTGCCTATTAATAGGATGATAGTTAATTTAACAAATCGCAATTTGCAAAGGGAAATCAAATTAATTTTATCACCTATAAGAACATATCTCTTTAATTTATTTGTAAAATTTTATCTGAATAAATAATAATAATAATAATAGTAATAAGATACTTAGGATACTCAAGATACTTAGGTTTCTGGCTGAAACTTGTATCTACTAAAGGCTCCAGTCAGCGAATTTTGGACTGTGTTTCAAAATGTATAATAATAATAATAATAATAAAATAATAATAAACAATTAATTAATACTTTCATTATAAAATTCTAATATTTTGTATTTTTATTTTAGAAATTGGTAGGCCTAGCTCAAATTTTCAAGAAAAAATGAGGTTTTCTTTTTATTAAAAAATGCAAAATTACAAGTTTTGGATTGTTTTAAAACTGCTTTTGCCAGTAGATTTGATTTACAAAGAAAGTTTCTCGAATTTCAAAAACCAAAAATATTTTCTGATGTTTATGTTAAAAAAAGGAAGAATCGATCGAAGCTTTTGAAAGCTTTTGAAAAGAAATTTGAGCAATTTGTTTTCAAGGTTATACAATTTCTTTTCGTTGCGACGTAACAAAAAACAACTGAGATAGGAATTCGGTTCTGGTATAAGAGGATGTTGCAGTGAACCAATAACAATCTATATTAGCTAAGACACGTGAATTTGCAGTAATTTTTAACTCTGAAGCGTGTTTTATTTTTACTGGGAATAACATTCACACCAGTCAAAAATGACAATTGGGCGAAATTTTACATCCGATGACTCAGAATTCTATAACAATTGACTATATTAAGAATTTTCAGAAATTAATTTTTTCCCCAGAAATTTCATGAAGAATGAACGAATATTGTAGCGCAGATTTTTTTCCCATCTTGGACAACCTGTCTGCTTTATTCACTGTAAGGATTATGAATTAAGAAATGCAAATCATGTATTCCACTAATTAAGATGACTGAACTGATTTTGATGTGATGACTAACGGAAGAACCTAGGAAATAATGCCATTTAAATTTCTATAGCAATTACGTTTTATCACTGCTAATAATTACGTTCAAACATTGAATAACCTCAGTAGTCACTAATTCCAATCGTATTTCCTCATTTTTTTTTTTCAATTCTACAACTTCAAAGTAAGATAGTTGGAATAGGAAGCATGTACGGTGATATAATTCTCTATGTTATTCTTGTTCTAATTAATTCTTATTATATTAACAAATATTACAGTAGGATAATTTTTGAGCCTCCCCTCGAAAATTATTTGGTCTCATACCTACCTGTCTTTGAAAGTGGGACGATATTTTGTTAAGGAACTGATGATTGATAGATCATAGAACGGACAGTATATTACAGTAAAAGTTCCATCTGCATATAAGAAAACATCGGGTGTAAAAACACTTTTTACATTTTTAAATTTAATTAAATGTGAAGCAAGTATCTCCATTACTTCTCATCTTGTTTTTATTATTACATGGTAAACAGTTATCAAATGTCAAAAAGACCACTGTCATAACAATCTAGTCTGGATCCGAGATTAAGTTATATTTTTTTTCTTTCAAATTTGATATTTGAAACTTGATTTTTATTTTGCTCTTTTCTTTTTTAAATATAACAATCTATTTAATTGCAGTAGCTATCCATCCAATATATCTTTGCAATGGAATGTTTTTAGCTGGAACAACGACCTTCGAATATGGAATTTTCACTAACCAGCATTCTCAAAGCCGATAACGAAATGAAAATGGTACAAAGAAAATATGAAGTGAATTTAAGCTTATCGCATATTTTTTTTTATGGAAAAGAGAAAGCAGAAAGAAAAATTGCCATACTAGCATTTCATCACTCGTTTGGGGAGATCCTAATCTCATAGTAGAGAAACAGTCATACTAGCCTAACCCTCAAATAGGAAATTATTGGAAAAGTGGTTTGAAACGTTTGGTGGTCATGTACAAAAGAGCAATATTCACTTTGCTGCTGTAATTTATGTAGTAAAGAAAATTAGCTACATAAATTACAGCAGCAAAGTGTATATTGTTTTTTTGGACACGACCACCAAACCTTTCAAACCATTTCCCCAATAATTTTCTCTTTGAGGGTTAGGCTAGTATGGCTTAAATAAATATGCTAAAATATATGCTCAAATATGCTAAGCAAAGCACATCATTTATTAAAATATTTATACATACATAAATGTCCATTAAGAGAAAACATTCAAATAAATTTGAAATAATAAATTTTCAAATAAATTCAAATTATAAATTTTTTATAATTTTGAAGTGTATTGAAAAATAACCATCTAACTTATAAATTTCTCAGAAATACGTAATTTTTTTTTCTTACTTTTTGTTTGTTTCGTTAACTATACTAGTATAGAAGATTCATAAAAATCCAAACTGTGAAGAAGATTTCGATTGCAGTATTGAGTAAAGTTCTTAACTCAAGATAGCTAATATTTTTATTAAGCGGAAAGGATTAGGTACCACAAATCTATAAAAAGTCACAATTGTTGAATTTGAAGCTTTGATATAATCAAAGTGATATTGAAGTGAAACTAATTATGCATCTTATACTACGAGATCATAACTGCATGAAAAAAATTTCAATAATGTTGATATCAGTAACTTCAATACTAATGAACTAGCTCGCAATGTGAGTCGGAGGTTATTCCTTGACGAATAATTGCCATTTTTTTTTGTCTCTCATATTCGGAAATAGCAAAACTTGAATAAGATGCGAAATCTCTGCAAATTAACAACCAATATTCCAGATCTAGTTGAGTTTTATTCTATTTAATGACTCAATTAATAATTTCTAATTACGGACTAATTACGGACTCAATTAGTCAATTCTTGATTTTTAGCGACCAAAATCGGTAGCTATTCCGTCCGTCCGTATCTGTTCACCCCTACCAACTCCCGAATGTAAGGCCGGATCGCCAAACGGATTTCACCATCGTGTTCAGAGGTCCAAACAACATAGGGATAGGATATTTTTAGGGGCCAATGCCATCCATGTTAGATATATTTGGCATTGTTTTCATAGGATTTCCGCTATTAGCTTAAATGTCAGAAATGCAAACATTTCATTTGAGTTGTCAGCTGTGGAGTAATCGGTAGGATTTTGGATTCATATGGTGACTGATCTCGGTTCGTTGGGTGTATTTATTTATATTAGGTCTTTATTTTTTGTTTTTGCTTTTCCTCTTAATCTTTTTTTTTCTCAATGTCCACGGGGATGTTATTTTTTTTATTATTTTATTTTCTTCTTTTCCAAACGTTCTTTTTGTTTTTTTCCTAACTTTTTTCGTTAATGTACTTCCTTTTTCATCATTATTTTTAAATTTTGTTGTTATTATGGGGTCGCCTTCAAGTTTTATGCTTTAGCACACAATTATATGCACTTGTTTTTTATCTTGAAACAAGTTGTTTTTGTGAGATATTTCGCAATACTGTATTATATTGCTGAAGACGTTCCGAGCATGATATCAGGAATCACATATCATAATATACATACTAAAGACTTTAGTGATGAAACAGTCTACTGCTAGATCAGTCTTTCTCTAAAGATAGCTGCCAAACTGGCTCACCTCGTAGAGCCAGAGCACTTCGAACAGTTAACACTTTCAATCTCTTGTTAACTGTTGATTTTGGAAGGTTAAAATTATATTACTTGCAAAATGTAGGAACAGATTAGAACGTAGCTTATTTTCCTCATTCTCTTGAAAGCATTGGCTATAATCGACCACCTGTAATTTCGCAAAAACCTATTTCTTCAAATTATTCTAATAGTTGAAAAAATAAAAACTATTTACTTACTTTAAATATTTCAATATTTTAAAGTTAGTTGCAGGGTCTTACAAGACTCCTATTGATTATGATACAATTAAAGATTGGAAAAGATCGGTATACATTCCAATACCAAAAAAAAGGAGATGCTAGAGAGTGTTCCAACAACCGCACAATTGCATTGATCCCGCATGCCAGTAAAGTCATGCTTAAAATACTACAAAAAAGACTTGAATATTACATGGAGAGAGAAATGCCAAGAGAACAGGCAGGTTTTAGAAAGGGAAGAGGCACGAGGGATCAGATTGCAAACATGCGATGGATTATGGAGAAATCAAGAGAATTTCAAAAGGATATTTATCTATGCTTTATTGATTACAGCAAAGCGTTCGATTGTGTTGACCATGAAAGACTATGGATTGGATTGAGATCTATGGGGATTCCAGAGCATCTGATACGACTATTAAGGGAACTGTATAGAGAGCAAGAGGCTACAGTAAGGACTGAGTCTGGTGATACAGAGTGGTTTAACATTGGAAAGGGAGTGAGACAGGGATGCATCCTCTCACCATACTTGTTCAACCTGTACAGCGAACACATTATGAGCAGAGCGGGACTAGAGGAATCAAGGGCTGGTGTGAAGATTGGAGGAATTAAGATTAACAACTTAAGATATGCAGATGATACCACCCTGTTGGCAGAAAATGAAAAAGACATAGAATTTCTTCTAGGCATTGTAAAAGATGAAAGCTTAAAATTTGGACTTAGATTGAACATTAAGAAAACGAAGATCATGACAACAGGAAAAATAGGAGTGCTAAAAATCGGAGATGAGGTGATAGAGAAAGTCTCACACTTTGATTTTCTGGGATCAAGACTGGATGAGGATGGAGGATGCACAGAAGATATAGGGAAAAGAATCTTGTTGGGCCGGCGAGCAATGTCGAACCTGGAGAAAATAATGAAAGACAGAGACATCTCTAAATCTACCAAGATTAGGATTGTGAAAGCAATGGTTTTAACCGTGATGATGTACGGTTGTGAGAGTTGGACAATGCGAAAGAGGGAAAGAAAGAAAATCGACTCCTTTGAACTCTGGTGCTGGAGACGACTTCTGAGAGTACCATGGACTGCAAGGAAGACTAACAAATGGGTTTTAGATCAGATTCAACCAATCTATTCGTTGGAAGCATTGATTTTAAGGCAAAAACTATCTTATTTTGGCCACATTATGAGAGCGGATAATTTCATTGAAAAGATAATCATGCTTGGGAAGGTAGAGGGGAAGAGAAGAAGAGGAAGACAACGAAGAAGATGGTTGGAAGATATAAAGGAAGCTACCGGGAATTCTTTGCAACAACTACGATATGCAGCAAATGATAGATCTGTTTGGAGAGCCTTAGTGCATGAGGTCACCAGAAGTCGTAGACGACTTGATGGAACCTAACAAAAACAACAACAACAACATTTTGATCTTACTGTACTTTGATCTTGAAAAGTTGGCACACCAATTATAATTGTAAAAACACAAATCGTACATAAAAGATTATAATATCTGCTAACTCGCTAAATTAAAATTTACTTTAGAGACTATTCAATATGAAAGTAAGATGCTTACAAGAGAATAGGAAACTTTGTATAGTTAGGAGAAATATTCTACAAAAGTATTCGCAAGCAGAAGATCGAAATTCTTCTAAACAGATGAGTAAATTATTAATTAAACCCAACGATTCCCTTTAAGAAATATTATGAATCGTTCAAAAGACGCCATCTTTATCTCGACTTAAAATATACTTTTTATTTGAAAGTTCGAAGACAGTAATCTGACAGCAGACTTAAACGTATTATTGATTCTTGCTGTATTCCTTTTTTTCTCAGTTTTTCTAAACCTTCCTCGAAAACAAGACAATCGAAGAATATTCATTTTCATTGAATAAGGAGGAAAAAATGGAGGGAAAAATGGAAAGAAGACGGATTGTTCGAAAGTATTTGCCAATAAATCGTAATTTCGTGAATTTCCAAAGTCTAAACCAGAAAATGAAAACAAATGCGATATAAAATAACAAAGGAGGTCTTTTGGGTGATGAATGAAAGAGGAAAGATCCTGACAGAGGGGAAAAATGTCATAAATATTAAGAATAAAAGCCACAAGTCAAGTTGATGAAGTTCATCCTGAGGTGAAAGTATGACCAGTGAATTATTTAGCGATTAAATTATTTGGTACCACTGCCTTACAGTGTGGAAGACGCCAGGAGAATGCAGTCGAGACCTTATTTTGACTGGCAGACATTCCAAGCTACACTCTACGCATTACGTCATATCAGACAAACAAATATTTATTTCAAATTTTTGTTCAAATTTCAAGCTTAAGCATTTCTCTTGGTATGTATTACATCAGTGACAATGGACTGCAGTTTGTATCGTATGCCATTGCTCTTCCTGAAAATTATCAATGTATAACATTTTAATCTGACATGAATAAACATACCAAATGTTTGGTAGCTCCTCCTTTAGGGTCAAATTAGTAATTGAGTCTGGAAGTTATAGCCTTTGAACATAATGATATATATTTTTTTAAATCTACTATACAGTTTATACCATTGAAAATTTTCACTAATATTCTAAATTAATCGTGTTTTCAATGAACGGTAAATCTTTTGGAAAATCTTTTTTACATTACGTCTTTTTTTAAAATAAAAAATTTGAAAAGCATAAACAAAATCCCTCTTCCTTAAACATTACTTGCCTTTATATAATAATATCTCACAAAAAAAATCAATGACTTTTCAGTGTTTTTTTATCTATATGGTTAAAGACGAACTCCGTTTATATTACAACAATTTTATTCAATTTTAAAGAAATTAAAATTGTCCAATCTTTATCTTAAATATTTGTGAGATTACATTTAATTTTAATTTGTAGATTATATATTAATATATTGGAAATCACAATATTAAGGACTGGTTCTTGAATACAGTTGTGTGAACCTACGAACAAAACAACCAAACGGAACTCATATATGTACGCTAGATATTTGAAAGGTACCCATTTAATTAATTTCTTATAAAGTTTTACCAATACATTACGTTCAGTTAATTGATTGCGAAACACCCGATAAACTGCATTCGATATTGGCAGAGAATTTGTCTAAAGGCCAAATCTCATTGGTTTGAACTTCATCAAGATACAAGAATAAAATGATAAATAATGAAAATAGAGTAAGGTTCAGTCAGCCAAATTAAACGAATAGATAAACAAGTGAACATAATTTTGTGCTACAGCATAAATTTAAGGATGACCGAAAATAATATAAAAAATTTAAATATAATAATAAAAAAGGAAGTACATTAAAAACAAAGTTAGGAAAAAAAATTAAAAAAACCTCAGGAAAAAAATAAAATAAAAATAAACAAAGAAACAAACCACGCGGACCTTAAGAAAAGAAGATTAAGTGAAAAAAAGGAGATACACGGAATTCGAACCAACAACCAACAGTATATAAGTCGGAGACAATAAGCATCAAGCTATAGCTGGCAACTGAAATGGAATAGCTCCATTTCTAACATTTAATCTAATAGCCGAAACCCAATGACAAAAATGATAAATATCTCAAACATTGAGGGAGGGGGCCGCTGACCCCTGAAAATACCGCATTCCTACAGTGTTTGTGGTTCTGAACACGATGGTGAAATCTGTTTGTCGATCCGACCTTCCATTCGAGAGTTGATAGGTGTGGATAGGAACGGAAGGACGGACGGACAGTACAAACGCAATAGCTATCGATTTTGGTCGCTATCACAGTAGAACCAAATGCTAACATATAATGATAAATTGTGAGGCAAGCAATAAATTTTAGGTCAGATAAAAATTACATCTGACATCAGAAACAAATTCATTTAATAAAAAAAAATAACAATAGCTTCAATCTTTTATTTTCATTAAAGGATAAGTAATGCATGATGTAAGGTTCCTGCGAACACCAGTCGAATAAGACGAAATTGAGGTCTGAGAGTCTATTCGTTCTCTTTCTCTTTTAATAGAAATAGTAGCACCTGGCTTCTTACTTCATAGTTAAAGGAGAAAGAAACGGGTATCAATTCGAATAGGGCTGAGTAAACCTTGGGAAGATACAACTAGAGCAAATTAACACCGGTTATTGAATCGTAAAAGTATTGCTTTTCCAATTGAACTAAGAACACGATATAGTGGCGAACTAAAATATAAATGGCTATAACCCTACATCTGAATCCTCATGAGAAGACAGTAAACACGGAACGCACATGATCTTGTAATCTTCGAACAACTGCTTTAAGAAAGAGGTCAAAGGTCTATCGGACACTCCAATGCCTTGATTTTCAGAAAAGAAAAATCAATGTTTAGCAAAGGAAGGGAACTAAGGACCTCCTGAAGTAAAATAACCAGGAGAAAAATGTCATCCTTTTCTTGGTTATAGAAGAAAAGGATGGTTACAGCACCTTCTACTGAAATACAATTCATTCTTTTATTAATTAAATTTTAAACTTATTTATCACAACCAGAAATAACCTACAGGCACTCGTTTCTCTATAATTGAAATTGACTAAAGTTCTTCGTATATATTTTTATCCCTTTTTAATTATTTTATGCAATGAACATGTCACTATCAAATGTTGCTCGCTTTTTATTTCTGAGCTGATAGCAAACTCCAGTCAGAAACTCCATTCTTACTCTTTTCTTTTTAAATCACGGTTTCAGAGCTGGGAGCCTACCGGGACTTTGAAGTTTCATTTCAAAAACGAAAATATGGAATGTTTTCGAAAATTTCATGTAACCTAATGATTGATTAACATCAAATCGTTAATTATTACAAATTGTGACTAAGTCTTAAAAATTTCATTTCCGTTAAAAAGTAAAAAAAAAAATAACCTCAATGTAATGAATTTGAATAAACCTATAACCTATAAAAAGCCCTAGGATCAGATATCTTATTAATTCAACAAACCAACTCAAATAGCCTCTGAAAAATTGTAGAACAGATGGTCGCTTTCTCACCCTTTGTCCCGATTACAAAATCCTAGATAAATCCGTTATTGGATGATTGAGTCTAAACTAATTATGTATTCAAATTATAAATGAAATTAATGCTTAACTTTAATCCATGAATATTCCTTCGTAAATCCCCATATAATACAAAACGCAATTAGGGATCAAAGAGACGGAAACTTAACACTGAATAGAGAATTCATTTTTCACAATTTTTCTATATCTTAATGCCGTCAAACATCTGTCCGACAACCAAAAAGATATGTCTTAGAAGAACTAAAATAACAAGACAGGTATTTTATTTTAGGAGAAAAAAGAATATATATTTTTTATTCTCTTCAGAAAAATACTGAAGTCTTTGGATATTATACTATAATAATCAAGATATATTAGTTTCAGTATAACTACTTTTTAAGAAAGTAGGTTTTTAAAATGTCTACATGAAGTAAATTTTTGTGACTAAATGAATAAAAATTAAACGTTTTCAGAAATGAGTAATGCAGTCATTACAGTATTGATGTTATAAAATAAATGTAGTAAATTTATATATATATATATATATATATATATAAGTATATATATATATATAAATATATATATATATATATATATTTATATATATATACTGTTTACTTAAGAGAATAACTGCTTCTCAAGAAGATATATTTATTATTATTATTAGAGCTGAAATGTTATTACTTACTGATTTTTATCTTTACATGTTATTCGTAAACTCCCCTTCACGGACAGATAAAGGATGAAAAAAAATACCAGTGATCACAACTTGATAAATGTTATAGGCTAAAGTGCTTTTCAAGCAATTTAATTTTTAACTTCTTCTGAAGTAATAGGTTTCTTCAAAAGTTGGCAGCTAAAATGCCATGACACAAAACCAAGTAACAGCGTGGTGAAGTGTATTCGATTTTGTGTAATAGAATGTCAAAGGTGGGCAACAATTTATGAAAATGCCACGTGAATTGAAGCATGAAGACGTTGAAAGTTCACTGGATTGCTAGCGCTATTCCTTTTCAATACACTTCTAATTCCAATCGTCAATCAAGTTCAGGACTGGCAATTAATTAATATTTCGAACAAAAAGAGCTTGATTCTTTGAATAGAAAAACTGTATCGAGAAATTTTTGTAAGGAGGAATATGGATTTAGAAATTTCTAAAACAATAAGATTTTTTCAAAATTCTTAAACTCAAAAATCCAAAATAAAAGATTTAACATTTTAAAAAGAAAATCAAAAAACAAAACAAAAAAATCAGCTGAACCAACGGTTTTGAGGGATATCAAATCATCATTATCAAGGAAAAACATATATACAAGAACAAAGGCAAAAGATTTAGTAAAGACAACAAAGTCTGTCTTTTTTTCAAATTGTTATGTATTTTAATAAATCTTTATAAATCTTAGTTTATAAATCTTTAATTTTGCAGTTTCATTTTACCAATTTTGAAATATTCCCGACTTGTCATTGAGATCAATATTCCGAATTTTTCTTAATTCTATCTAATAATCATAATAACGGTCGGAAACATGTAAAAAGTTTGATATGGTAAAATTTAACATCAAGCAAAATTTAATTCAAACGGTGGCTGTTATTGAGGATTCGAGCTGTACAGAAAACTGTCAATTCATTTTAGTTTGCAGAAAAATATATAGGAATTATAACAAGATGATAAATAAGTATGAATGGTCAGTCGTTTTCAGTACTACTTGTGCATTTTATCAAATGCATTAATAGAAAAAAAGAATCTAAAACGTAAGCAGCGAAGAAAACCTAATATAGCATGGTTGACGTTCTTAACTTTAAAAATCAGAATGGTAAAAAAATATTCTAAATAAAAATTGATAGTCCTTACTTCGCAAACTTTCAACTTGTTTGTATGTATGAGAGAGAGAGAAAGAGAGACAGAACTTTAAGAATATAAGGTATAAATGGCAACCTAATATCCTCACGTGGATATGACAACTTAATATCCTTAGAGCCCAATTTGTATCAAAATGTAGAAAAATCGTAGCTCATAAATCTACCACGAATAAAATAAGAATGTTTGTGAAATAAGAATATTGCTATTTACCAGTTATTCAGGTTTTTAAACACTCTTAACTTCTAATCTAACGAGTCCAATGTTTATCTTAATCTAAAGAAACTTTCTTGTTGTCAGACCAATTACAAAACATTCAGTAATAAATAACTTTTCAATTATCTTGGGTCTGGATGAGCCATTAAAGTTACATTCGAAAACATTTATGTTTGTATAGTGAACAATAATTAAGGATGTTTTGCACTAAACCTACAAAACTTTCTTATAATAAAAAAGA
>JAFIDM010002131.1:49529130-49578866 GCA_023159025.1 Thereuonema tuberculata | reverse complement strand
ACTGTCTGCTGACAATCAAGTTCAAGAAATAGATAAAATCAATGGCCGAAATTAATTAAAAGCTTAATTTTTATTTGTATTGCAATTTACATATATTGTTTGTCATTTACATGTATTTTCATGTTCGAATTTACCATTACAACCATTGCTATGATAATGGTGTTTATTTTTTAAGAGCACTTAATAATTAACTGGTATGGCATCCTGAATATTTGTCATTTCATGATGTATTTCAGAAGTATTTACTACAAAACTATTAAATAGTGGGGTGCAAGTTCAATTCATTTTACTAATCGAGAATAGATTCTTTATTTTTCTATGGCCTGATGTTATATTGAGAAAAGACTCAATAGTTCAACAATTTCTACACCAAAACTTTATTCTAATAAGTTGATACAATTTTGGCCCAATGTTAGGATGGTCTACATTTTAGTTGGAGAAAGAAGGGTCTTCGAATGTTTCAGCTTTGTTTTTGATTTTTGCTTCAAAACAGACAATCCCCTGATTTTGAAAGTAAGGTTCTAATTTCATTCAATCTTAACATCTATGTATTTATTTATGATGCAAATTTTCAGAAGTGATTTTAACACTTCCCGAGTCTATTCAAAGCCCTGCTTTTTATCTCAAAATCACAGAAAGAGATTTTTAAATTAAAAAAAAATGAAGTTTTACAAGAACCGTTGGCATTGAATTGATTGCATGTTCAAAAGATACAATATAGAGTTAATTTTTTATATTTAGATTCCAATACAATTAAGAGTAGGCTTGGGAGAAAAAATCTTTAACTCTACGAGGAGGTAATTCTTTTTTATATATATTTGAAAATTTATAATTTTGAAAATGTTTGTAATTTTTGCTTTTTTAATAGAAATAAACATCTTTTTCTCCCAAGTCCGCTAAACTAAAAACAAAACAAAAAAAGGATTACACAGTTAAAATTTAAAATTTTAATGGATAAAATAAATTGCTCCTCTTTTTTGTAAGATCCTTCAATTCCTAGTCAATATTATCGAGCAATATTTTTATCAATTATCGGAATAGTTATGTTGAAAGTATTTTGAAACAAAGAACTGATCAATAAATTTTGCGTTGAATAGCAATATTGAGAAATCTAATGGGTGTTTTCTTTCAAAGAGTAACTAATAGCAGCTGATTACTTGGAAGCCAGAATATCATAGCATACCTAGGAATAGAATGAAGGCAGCGCCTTTGATCTCGAGAATCTTTTAAAAGTAGGGCGGCTTTAAAATTTGGCTGCCAATGTTTGTTTCAGCAACAAGATAATTGAATCCCAATAACTGAATATATTTTGACAAGTCCCTTGTATTACCAGCAATTTTCTTGATTTTAAATCCAAATTTAATCGAAGGTGCAGTACACTCTATCACAGATTCAATTAGATAAAAA
This sequence comes from Thereuonema tuberculata, assembly GCA_023159025.1. Lineage (NCBI taxonomy): Eukaryota > Metazoa > Arthropoda > Chilopoda > Scutigeromorpha > Scutigeridae > Thereuonema > Thereuonema tuberculata. Next base: position 49,577,459 of record JAFIDM010002131.1, on the reverse strand, counting down.
AAATAATTAAAACAGGTAAGGAAAAATACGAAGTGTCTTTGAGGTAGTGGATATCATTGGTAGAAAGAGAAGTCAATTCCAATACATATGGGATTCTTAAAATCATTTGGGTTTCTAAAACAATACAATCTAAGCCTGACCCTCCCGCGATAATAACATTTCGAACTTTGATAGTTATTCTACAACTATAGCATGTAAAAAATTCAAAGTCCAGTAGCTTTTAACAGAACTACTGGTAGTCTCTTTGTATTATGTCCTAAATTAAAGATTATTTAGGAATTTCTGAGGCCTTCTTTGATTATCCTGTGATACTCTTCAGGTACTGAATGTAGGGTAACGGCTTCTGTAAGAAGAACATGGGATTTTTTAAGTTGATAGCATAGCAATTTTTTTTGTTATGTAAATTCATCTTGACTATGTATGAGCTTTATATGGACTGACCGAGGTGGTTTTTAACTCAAATACATAAACATAGATTTGCGAGATGATTACTCAGATTTGATCACAAAATCAAGTGATCCTTCAATCCCTTCAAAAATTCCATTACATGCTAGCACATTAGTAAATTGGAAGCTTAAAAAGTAAAAACGAAATGAAATGAAAGAGAAAGCGCTTCTATCAGTGAAAGTTTTGTTGTGAATATAAAACGAATTTCGGAGCCTCATATACCGTCACAATCCGATGCACGGCTAAACGATTAAATAAATAACATTTCATGTCTTTTAAGGCAAATGGAAATTTTACTCAAATATTTTATGATCCACTGATCCATTTATATATCGGCCGTTCATTTCACAATGCAACCATGCATAAAATATGATTTAAGCTAGTTAGATTAATACATTCTTCCTTTCCAGCTCCTTGTGGTATAGTATCGAATTGCGAGTTATCATGTTTCGACAACATTACAATCATTAATTCACTAGGATTATACAAACAAATGAAATTGTTTCAAATTTAGTATTAATTCACTTTGAATGATTTCGAATGGGACAGGGAGGTCTTCCTAACGAGTTTAGCAATATATTAACTTAGCTACCAAGTTTTGAAAGACATCAACTGAGACCACCAGTAATATGGATTGGCATTCGTATTTACAATGACAATATACGAAATTCTGCGGTAATCTAGTCCTAAACTGACGAACTCAAATTGATTAGGAAGCCATCATTCCGCTACAATTATAACCTAATATAATATACAGAGAGCAAACCAATGATTAATCCGTTACTTTATTAAAGATTCATTCTCAAAATCCATTTTTCGTATCTATAAAAATTTATTTTCTACCTTTTTTTTTGTATTCAGTTAGCAATACCAGGAAAAATATCCAATACTATACAAAAGAGATGTTTTACGTGACCAAAATTTTTAATAAATTTTTAACATTGCGATTTTCAATGTCAAGACTCACGAAGAGAATTCAAAAAATACAACCCATCGTTATTTTTATTATCTTTAATTAAGATAATAAAAATAACGACGGGTTGTGTCCAACCCTAACATCACTTCCAATTTCTTATTTTTATCCTCATAATATTGACTATTCTGAAATGATGAAAATATATTTTTCTAAACTACATTAGTGTGAAATAATCCTTTTCTTGTACAATGTACACACACACACACACAATTAATCATAGAAGTAAATAACAGGATGGTAGCCATACATAGCCCTGTAAAGCAGAAAATGAGTGTGTCCTAAAAATTAGGGCCATATTACATTGAATGACTTACTGTCATCAAAAGTAAGACTTTTTTTTCAAATAAGCATTTTTTCCGAAATAAGCATTAACTGTAAATATCAAATTAGACCTTAATTAGATAAAAGTCGTTAAACGTAACTTCCTATAATCTAGTATAAGTCAACTCACAGTGCTCTAGTAAATACAAAACCAACCGACCCCTGCACAATTTGCAATCTATGAGTTGTTAAAGGGTTACTATTACTGATTGGTGCGCAAAATTCATTTATTAAACCGTTGTAATTCAAAAGACAAGTATATTTCCATACGGCTTCCTCTTTTCGCCATTAACATACAAATGAGTTTGATGGAGAGTTATTATCAACTAAGCGTTCCTGATCCAGACTACATTATTAGAAAGAGAAGCCAATTCCAAAACACATCGGATTCTTAAAGGAACTGGAAGCGGCCTTATTGGGTCGAGAATATCACATTCGTTTTCTGCTCAGTCGATCCACTATAGATAGAAATAGGTAGCCATAGTTCTAGGTCAGGAAAATAGTAAATGGACAAAATTGGAAGTGGACTGAGCCGGCTGCCGGATTTTTTTTTTAACCTCCAGGCCATAGGGAGTCCAACGAAGTATGACTCATGGAACTCCGACTTCCGGTTTCAGCTATAAAGGCATTATACACACACTCACGCTTAATGGAACCCTAAAAAAAAGAACTTTTATTAAAAATAACGTTCTGAAAAAATGAAAATCATTTAACTTTTACTGATATTTTAGTTATAAAATTAAGAAAAAAAAAACACTTTTGGAATTGCATATTTTTTTTAAGTAATTAAAGTGCTGAAATTTCTCATAATGGAACAACAAGTTGAATTTCATTAAAATGATGTGTTTGCTTTTATTAAAATCTACCGCATTTTCCTGTTTAATCTCATTCGACATTTTGCAATAATAAGTATAGTGCATTTTCATTATTTTGCTCAATTTCATTGCTATTATTAATGCTAATCGAAGACACATAAGAATTCCGTGTTCGTGTGGGTAATCAGTCAAAGCTTTATCACTGGTTGATACAACTTTCAATTTAGAAAAATAATTTCCAACTGCAATTTGATGAAAATTTCCATGTTTCCGTAAGAGATTACAGGGAAGGAGGTAAGCCTTTGAGTTATTTAAATAGGCTTTCTATTACAGGTGTTAGTCAATGAGTGATATTAATCAGGAAAGGCTCATTTACAAAGAATATCTAAGAAACCTTCAGTTGCTGTTCTTTCATTAAAATGTAATGGTAAAAGAATATCCGAAATATAAAATCGCTATCATAAAAATATTTATTTCTCTCATGTTTCTTCATGCGTGGTTTACAGGGGAGACTGGGGTCAATTGTAACATTTTTCACTAGTATTTATTTTCAAGAAAATAATCAGACATATACAGAAATGAAAAGTATGTAAGGTTTCTTCAACATTAGGTGGACTTACACAAAAATTGACAACTCGTGAAACCGATATAAAAGTGACAAAAAATATGTTTAAATGGATACACTACAAGTGTTACATTTGACCCCAAATCGGGGGCAATTGTAACAGAAGTAGGGGGCAATTGTAACAGATAGCAGAAGGAAATGTAATTGAGATAATACAGTATACCAAGGTTACTTTTTGTTTGCAATGTTCTGTATTTCAATCATCATCATCAGAATCACAATTTTGGCAGTAGTATATTGCTTCACCACGAGTGCAATCTTCATGTGCCCATTCGGAGCAAGACAGGCACTGAACACATTTCTCATTGGGTTTGCTGTTTCCGTAATCTTCACAGCACACTAAGCAAAATGTTTCCTCTTCTTCATCTGAGGAATCTATTGCAGCCTTATTACTAGTCTTAATCTTCTTGCATCAATATTTTGATGAGTCTTTTTTTCTTTGACCGTCCCTTTGCCTTTCCGTTTTGGCAAGTAGATATCCCTAGTTGCAGTGCTCTTGATATTGTTGCTTTTGGTTTTGTATATTATTTATATAATTATAATTGCTTCAATAGGCTTTTAAATAAATATGAGTTGGGCTCATGTAAATAAAATGAGTAGGATAACATTTAATATTTTTTAATTAATCATGTATTTATATCTTTATTTATTCATCAGGCTTTGCAACGTTTGATTTCCTATTATTTTTCCACTTTAAACTGTAATTTAATGTTTATTTAATTTAATTATATAATTTAATTTTTAAAATATAGGCCTATCTACACAGAATATTGGCCTAAAAACAAAAATATAAAGAATGGGCTCAATTTTAACGCTGTTACAATTGTCCCTATCAGCAATATTACAATCGTCCCCAAGAGCTCAATTCACATGTGGTGTTCAATTATTTAGCGCAGGATACAACCATAGCATATTTTGTGACACAGAAATGAAGCATTTCTATCTGCCTTCTTTATATATAATTGTCACATTTTTATCTCTAATACATTTGGTTGCAGCTGATAATTAGTACGACTAAGGAAACTTACTTTTAGCAGTAAAAACCATGTTTTTGTAATTATCTTCAGAACAAATTGAATGGCCGATGTCTTTTTTCGATGAATCATTCTTGTATATAAGACGAATCCCCATGCCAAAAATTGGTATTTAATGAAAGTTTGCTCAGGCTACAGAGCGCTTGTTACAATTGACCCCTGTTACAATTGACCCCAGTCTCCCCTACAAAAAAAGAACAGCTGGCAAAAAATATTGAATACTTTTTTAATTTTTTTTTCTGATGATTTTTTTTTTCTCTTTCTTTTGAAAAAAGGAGGGCTAATAGTGAAATGTTCGGAGTCACCAATTCTGAGTTGTAATAATTTCAATTTGTAATTTCTAGAGCTTTCCCAAAACGATCAATGTATCTGAAAATTAACCTAGAGAAGAAACACTCCTACAGATTTTTATCAGAAAGAGCTAAAGTTAATTTACAGAAAAATATTAAAGTAATTTATCAAACACTTAGATAATACTCATTCAGTGAAATTAATAGATTAGGAAGAAACAAATAGTAGCTTCCATAAGAAAACTTCAATGTAAGAGAAGACGTTTTAAATGAAATTAGATATTTATGAGAGTTAATACAAATTTAGGACTGAAATTATTAATATTAATATGGTTAAACTTAAAGAAACCTGAAACTTAGAAATAAAATTTCCAGTCTGTAATGAAAAAGACTATAGAAATGACTCACTATTTTCAAATGGGAAACAAATTTAAAATAATAATGCTTTAAAATAAATAAAGGTTAATGTTTCCCTAAATTGCAAACCCAGGAAGAAAGGCTATAGATAAAAGACTTGCATATAAATGAGTATGTGGCAATGTACATATTACAGTTTTTTACAGTTTTAGGTCAGTCAGCAAAGAATGAATATCGGCTTCTTGTAAAGAAAAAAACAAGTTATTTAAAGGTTATATGTTTATGCTACATGTAAATAAGTGAAATGGAGGAGATTCATCTATTCACAAGAGGTTGTAGTTTGTCTTGATTTTGAGGAGGGTTCTAGAAGAACAACAAGCAGACTGGATGCCATATTTCTGGCTTCTATGTATTTAACTAGTAATTTTTATGATCTGATAAATTAACTAATGTTATAGGCCTAATAGAATAATTCAGATATAGCATAGTTTGCTTTCTTCGTAAATATAAACAATATTTCTTACGATTTACTTTTTACTTTGAAAATAAAGGCCACTAGCCAATATTTTAAGCAATGATGCATTTTTGTAAGTTCAAGGTCACCCAAAAAATTTTCTTCTTGTATTACATCAACATGCAGCGAAAATAAATCCTGAAGACTGCGTATTAATCAAAATAAAAAATTGAATGTAATTCCAACATAATAGCAAAAATAAAATCTAATCAAATATATCATGCAAAAAGAGTGTTCTGTATACAACAACATATTCAATTTATTGCGTTTTAATTTTTGATGCAATAAAGTTTCAGCTTTTATTTTAGAACAATTGTTTTTTTAATAATGAATATTAATCACTCAAAATTTTAATGCCATAAGATTATAATCATAAGAAATTGCCATAAAAATAAAATGTGTTTAGCCACTGGTGATAAAATCAAAGCAAGCTAGCACTGAAAAGAAACTTTCTCATCTCATTTATTTATGTAATTTCGTTTATTTACTTCAATACTGAAGTAACTATAGTAACATCATCTAATATGCCGCTAATAAATCAACAATAATGAAACAGTAAATGCTTGAAACATTTATATGAAATGACATTACTCCAAAATAGAATTAATGAGTTAAATAGTTAAATATATGGTCGATATCTATATAATTGGATATTACAGTTTAAAGTTATAATTAGCTTATTCAACACATTTTTTCTGGTTTTATCCTGACTATTAATTGGTAACTGACTTGAAAACCGGAAATTAAAATAAAAGTGTCTATTACATTACAAGGTATTACATGATAGTAATAGCTTTTATAAAAATATGAAGTAGAATATACAGAGAATGTTTAATGGACACTTGAGTTTTGCTTATGAAAATTGTACAATACATTCAAAAAGTGTAATAGTGGTGTTTACGTTTGTAGAAGATGCACCTCAGATTTGAGGTATGAAGTTGGACAAACGTAATGTTATACTGTATGTACATAGTATGCATTTCATTTCTTATAACGTATTAAAGTACAAAAAATTTGGCTATATTCCCATAGATAATATTCACATTTTGTCGTCTTTCTCTTTCAAAATCGATATCATCGCTTCACATCGACATCTCTGTATTATAGTGAGTCTAACAAACTATCATTTATATGATTTATAAAAATCACTTACAGATTTAATTTTTTTATGGTAAAACTTATACAAATGTCTAAAGTACACTCTAAATACAATAACATATTAAAAAATGTACATTAATGCATTAATGTTACTAAATACCTGTACAGTTGTTTACTTACTAACAAATTTTAAATGTTGCTGAAATTTGAAACTATTAAACTGTTATTAACTAGGCCTATTTATTTCTGAACAGGTTGACATGTTTTCCAATTTTATTTTTTAAATATTTGTTTACTGACCATTCTGATATTGACCGAATTAATAAATTTACAGTGAATTAATGCATACTTTATAAACAGTACTAGATTATTAAAAGTTTCTTGAAATACATTTAATTATAAAAGAAACAAATCGCTCTTACTTTAACAAACTTCTCATTACAACCCTGTCGTGTAATCAGTGCTAGTGTGATGTGTTGTTTTTGGACTTCCATCTGGCGTGACTAACGATTTCAACCTCATGATCAGCTCTCTACCATATCTCTGAAAGGCAAATTATAACGTGTCTCGCTTCAGGCTCAAGGAACTCTGTTTTTTCACTTGATAATTGGAAGTCTTTTTTATTATATTTTTTGAGCGATGACATCGTTCCTAGCACTACCTACAGGGTGACTAACTTGTTAATTTCAAGCCGATGGGGGTCTCGGAAATTCTTTTACAAATTATCCCGTCAAAGCTGGAGCGCTGCTCTTGTTTCAACCTTAGAGCGGTTTGCAGAGAAAACGTCGAATTAATGTGTCGACGAGCATTAGTGTGGCTATTACGCACACTGTCGGCCAGCGGTGCTGCTAATTTCAACGCGGTCCCCCACCTATGACAAGTTGATGGAAGACAAGGGCGTTTTCGCCAGCAACTTAACGTTCAGAAAGACTGGGTCTTGTTCATAAACTGCACGGAGTTCGGGCACTGAGTCTCCCCTTGCGCAACGGACGGATAATCTATCATCGGCCGACTGTTTCCTCGAGGGCGACAAAAGTCTTCCCCAAGATAGGTGTTAAATCTCCCGTAAGTGGCGAGCCTAAATCACGCGGAGTATCCAACAGTAGTGATTGCCTGCTATATGAGAGAAACATGAACGCGATAAAGTAACCGAAGCGGCACTTCGTAGCCAACCGATACGACTAGCACCCAACAAATCATTGTCACTTCCATTTCTTTCCCTAAATCCGCAATATCGCAGATTAATTGCAGCTCATACACAGATTTCAAGACTACTAAATGTACATTCATCGTAAACACTTTCTGAGAATTTACTTATAACTTACACATACAATCCCATACATATATTAAGCTGAGGCAAAGTCAACTTAATGGGCGAAGATAATTAACTTATAAAAGTTTATTCATGAAAGCAGATAGTAATTATAAACTTTAAAGTATCGTCTTCATAACGAAAAGTTATAAAATAACTAAGAAAGACAACAATTCCAAGCGTTTATGTGACAAAAAAATATAATAGATTTCATTTAATGATAGTGAACAATATACAATAATATAAAAATAATGGATTCGTCATGCCAAGAAGTTTTATCTTTACAAGTTAAATTTATGTATTACATCTAAAATTTTTTCAGTAGAAAAAATTCAAAAAATTTATTTTAAGCACTAACAAAAAAAAAATAGTTACTTAAGTTATTCATAAGAGTTGTATATTAATAACGTTATTACAGTCTGTTAAATCTAATCATTATTCTCTGCATTTGAGATTTTATGAAATCATTAAATTATTCGTGATAAAAATAATCAAAAAGTAATAATAATTCATAAAAGCATTTTATAAAAATAAAGCATGAGTTTCATTACGGATGCTTCTCAGAGTAACGTTTCAAGACAAACACAATTTATTCAAGCGCCAGTTATTAAATTTATAATTTGTGTTAAACACAGTAACAACCAGTGATTGGATGTAGAAGCGTCCCATGATTCCTTAGCTTGGAAGCAAATGAGCATCAAGGATTCAATAGGACAGCGTATTAAGGAAGAATGAAATAATCTGTAGACATCTGAGCTGTATTTAAAGATTGGAAACTCGATCGTTAGGCTTTTATTACATTATTGTTTCATTTTTCGTTCAAGTGGAGTTCAAGTATATTTATCGATGTTTGTGCTCGGATTTCAATGTTTATAGCTTTAAAATGTTTAGGAAACAAGGGATACACAATGCTTCAACTTTTATGATTGCAATTTACGCTACAACTACAGCAATCGAAACATAGTTTTATTTTAATTTTTTTTATCTTAATAAATGTTTTTTTTAGGTCTGAATTTGATTGATTATGGTCTGAACTTTTACTTATTTATACTTTATGTACGTAAGAAGGAAGTATTGATGTTATAAAAAGCGTGATATTTGCTTTTGATCTAATCTTTATTTCCTCTAATGGAATTGCGAGAAACACTCAAATGAAACATTCTTTAATTGATTTGGGATTCACTAATCCACAGCTGTTCTTTAAAGGCATAAAAGATTCACTGATTCAATAAACTGCAATAGCCTTAAAAAAATATTGCAATATTAAGTTTCTTCGACGGATTTTGTTTGACATTTTTTAGTGTAGGCTACAATTATAAATTGTGCAATTTCTTAATTGAAAGAAATAGATTTATGAATTATTTCATACATTCTTTTTGCTTGCGAAAAGCAACATTTCTTTGGATCATGAATATTATGTATGAATCAAATATGTGCTGCTAGCTCATACTTGAATAATCAAAATTAAAAAAGAGACAAACATCTAATACATTAAAAAAAATATACTCTTCAGTTAAGTGCCACTTTACTGCTATCTAACATACTACCAAGTCTTTATGTACAAGATGAAAAAAAAAAGATGACTTTCGAAGATGGCCGATAGGACGATGTATGGCGCCGCAATACTGTATTGGATAATTGAAATAACAAATGCACATGACATGTCACGTGATTGAAAACTGCTGTAAAAGCAGACAGGTGAGGAATGTGTCACTTCATTGCATAATGACAATGTTACCAAACGATAGAGCACTTGTGAAACTGTTTTATCCTAATAACAGCTGGGACTTAACAGTTGCGAACGTTGAGGACAGCAATGGGACTAAAATCTGGCCCTACTGGCCGCAAATGGTGTTCGAAAAATTAACCAGAAATTTGAAGAGACAGATTTCTTACAGATGACGCCTGGCAGAGGACGAAAAACCGTCGATCATTAGACAGTGAAGGATGTACATTAGCCATATCGGTGAAGGAAGAAAGGATGGCAAATGTCATCGGAAGGAGTGTTGCACGTTGCACTGTTATTAGATAAACCCGTAAGCACTGTTTACAGTTCTACGGAAACTTTTGCACTCTACCCCAACAAGAACTGCTCGAACTGAACTGCAGGCCGATTGGTCATGGAACAGTTTGTGGACTGAAGAAGCTTACTTCCATCGGCATGGTGAAGTAAATACATACGACTGCAGAATTTGGGCAACTGCTAAACCACACGTCTTGCGACAGTTGCTACTTCATTAAAGGTCACTGTTTGGCGTGGTTTCACATCCACATTCATCATCGGATCTTTCTTTTCAAAAAGCTCTGTCCTGAGGATCCCGTCGCTTGCATAGTTACTCGCCAGCGTTATGCAACTACGTCAACTAGGTTATTTCCACACGTCAACTGAGTCGATGTCTGAATGCAACGGTTTTCATGCAGGATAGTGCCCCACTTCACATCGCCACCCCTGTCAAGCTGTTGCTTTAGGCTACTTTTATCGACGACTGAATCATCAGCCGTCATTTTAGTACAAAGTGGCCAGCACATTCGACGGATCTCAACCCCTGCTCTTTTGTCTTTGGGCATCTAAAAGACCTCGTCTGTCGTGAATATTTAGCCAACTTAGGGGACCTAATAAGCCAGACCAGCATTATAAGCCAGATCCACAATATTACGTGCTTGAGCATGCGATGCTCATTACGTGCATATTGCAGCTCTATTTATCGCCCTAGCGGCTCCATTTGGAAGTAAATTTGTATGGGGGGGGCGAAACAAACAAAATTTCATCTCCAAGGACGTTCTGAAGTGAAATATGAAGTCGTTCCACTGATTGGCTCTCCAGTTACAGCATTTCGAAATGTGAACTTTAATTATGAACACCTTGCTATTGTGCAGTACGTATTGTTTTACGTAAAGTTTTTACGTAAAAAACATTATTTTACATTATTGTTTTACGTAATGAGTATTCGCATTTATTGTGAGTTCAGATATTAATTTTGTGGTTGTGAATAACTTTTAACAGTGAGAAGTACGTTAAACAGACTTTTAGTTTGTAAACCTCATACAAAGTGGCAATTTCCATCAACGATGTCGTATCAGTGCGTAAATTCTCCGAATGTATTTTGCTATGTGTGTAATAAATTCTACTACAAACTCGCAAAGAGAAAATATTACTCTTACGATTAAGAAAGCATATGAATTGAACATTAACTCTAAAGTAGATAAGAACAAAAGTTTTGCACCTAAATTTGTTGTAGCTGATGTTATCGTAATTTGAGAGGCTGGTTAAATGGCACTCGCCCTTCTAATCCGTTTCCTGTTCCTATGATATGGACAGAGCGGGACCAACTCTTGGACTGTTATTTCTGTTGAACTAAACTTTCTGGTTGCTCATCAAAAAATCAACAGTATATCTAGATTTGCCATCCGAACGAATGCCTGTTAATCATGACGATTCATTTCCTATTCCAACTCCACTCGTATATTCAAAGACGTATGTTCGAAATTCCTGGGAAATTACAGAGCAGATAACTAAATAGAAGTTGTGGAAAATTACGTAATGAGCTGCAATATCTCCCTTAAAATTCATTTCCTGCACTCCCATCTTCACTTCATTTCACCGTACCTGGGAATGGTCAGCGACGAGCACGGAGAAAGGTTTCACCAGCAAATATCTCAAATGGAAAGGCGATATGCAGGAAAATGGTCTCCTAACATGCTTTCTGACTACTGTTGGTTTCTTGTCACTGACTGTTCCGGGTCCAGTCACAAAAGAAAGTCTTCCAGAAAAACATTCTAATATTATAAGTTTTTAACATTTTTTTTAAAGTTATTTGCCTATATTATTTTTTAAACTCTTTGACATTTTATCAGTAATCAGCACATCCTTTTCAATAAAATGGGTACGCTGAAAATGGGTTTTAAACGCTGAGTGTAGTAAAATTTTGACTCTGGAACTACAACTATGAAAAAAAATCAAATTTTAAACCAAATTATTCAAATGGTTGCCAAAGAAAACGGTACGTGATAGAGAATTTTTGACTTCAAATTCGAATTTAGGAGACCCGAAGTAGTAAAAGTAACATATTTTCATTTCATGGCGTGAAAAAAGTTAAAAATTTTTTAAACAGTGTAATCAGAACAATAACCTTATTTACTGAAGAAAATGCTAATTATAAGGAATATAAGCGGAGATATTAGGACAAAACTATTAAAAAGACTTCATGTTCATATTTTGCTATTGCTACCAACAAATTAATGTTGTTAGGTTATTAGTATTGTAATCATTCGCATTTGATTCCTATAAGTCGATTGCTAACAAAATGGAGAAGAATACATCCATACAAACGATAATGTTTTTCTTTAACCAGAATATAAACATGAATCGGAATCAGAAAATTATTTCTTCAAAATTTACCAATAGCATTAAAAATAATTAATACGCTCAGTACAGAAATCAGAAATACTCCTTTATCCGTCGTGATAGCTTGCTTCAAACACAAATGAGATAAAGCCATTCAAGACACAAGAAAAGGTTGAAGATTTTTTTAGATAAGATAACGGTCAGTGCTAATTCTTTGTTAAGTGAAAGCTTAAACCGTCAGTGGCACGGAAACGAATTTCTTTTGACATCACCTTTTTTTTTTTACTTCTTCTCTTCTTTTCTTCTCTCCGTCCAACATGTTCGTGAAGAATGATGTCTTCTGCTTTAAAAGGCAACCAGGCGCTGAAGGCCTCCAGTTCGGATGAGGAGGAGCATGATTTATTGAGCCCAGGTTTTCATCACGGGGAAAAGAGGGGTTACGAAGTTCAGCTCCCACCACTCGACCCCTCCTATGCTTTGGCGCAACCTTCGCGCTGGTGGCTCTTCACATCCCAGGCAATCATCTGCCACGAGTTCCCAGCGCGGTCTGATTGATAAACGCATTATTCGCGATATCTCCTCTCAGCCAGAGCAGAGTTCTCCTAATTAGGCTAAGGAGATTAAACGATGGGAACTGCGTCATCAGTTTGTCCGGGACTTCGTTTTGCCGGGGCGATCGTTTCCCCCCAGATTAGACGCCGACCCACTCGCGAAAGGGTCGCAGGACTGGTTTAGCGAGGCGAAACAATCCCGCGCCGAAAAGCAATCCCCGAAACCCGAAGGCCTGTGTTTTCATTTGTTCTCTGGTCTTTCGAGTCATAGAGATGATTGCACCCAGCTATACAGTGTAGCAATGCTTGGATGTGCAGAAAGAATTTTTGGACTTCCGCGTATTCCAATTACGTTAATGGATTCTGTTTCCTTTTAATTTTCTTTTTAAAAAAGGCCCAAACAATTGTTGAATGGATAATTTTCCCTTTAAAAAAAGCAATGCATTTGTACTTTTACTATCTTGGAAAACTGATATTAACAATATGTAACTTTGAGAATTCTTTTCAACATAACATATTTCACATTCACATTGGACAAAGAAAAATGAAAAATAACGCATGTTTAATATAACATAAACTAGTTTGATAATAATTATTTAAATTTATCGTCATTATTCCGCATTAAGTTCTGGAAATAAAACAAGGCATTGCTATTAACTGAATAACCTTTATCCTTCTTGATGCAGGGATAGCTCTTTGCTGTGCTTATGTTTATGTTGAAGGATATAGCTTATTATTTGTTGTTTTAGGCCACTGAGATAACTTCAGTGTGTATACGTTGTTACTATTGTTATTAGACCTTATTATTGTTATTTTAATTTGCGAAATTCAGAACTTGAAAAAGCAGAACGATAGCTTCTGTGAAATATCGTTTGCAGTTATATGAAATTTGGAAATGACTTGAAAGAAGAAATATATTTAATATATGACGAAGAGGTTTTTTATAGTCAGTTAATAAAAAGCCACACACGGTTATTACATACGGTTAATATTTTTCTAAAGTCTTTGAGTTGTGTTCAGTATTTTCTTCCAATTTCACTTAAGTAAATAATGTCGTGTCAGATTGAGTTATTGCAACGCTATATTTTCCAATTTCTCACAATGTCAGGATGAGACCACTTAATGTTCTGTGGTAAGTCATCGGTTGTGGTGCGTCTTTACCAATACGACATATTTGACACAAATAATAGGAACAAATATTTTTTTTTATCCATCTCTTATAATAATAAATCTTGCTTATAATAAGTTTTCTAAGAATGTCAGGAATCCTAAAAGATAACAATAAAAACTAGTCCTTTTTTAATACAATTTTCAAAATTTATTCAAAATAAAAAACAAAATCAACGAATAATTTAAGATTCAGTTCATTTTACCAAGGATGAATCTTTTTATGTAAACAAAAAGAATTGTTTATTGAAAATCAGTAACTGAATGCTAATTTTACTTACCAGTGACAATGATCTTTCCGTGACTGCTCATCCTCGTTTCGCCTGTAAGGCGATGTGTTGTTTTACATCTATAAGTACTATTACTGTCTCTAGGAACGACATTTGATATATATAAGTCACCTGTGGCTGTTAAAAAGAATCGGCCACCTACAAAAAAAAAAGACAGAGAACAAAAAAAAATTAGTTATTTAATAAGATCAGGCAAAAATAATCATTTAACGTTTAATTTAGCCGACTTTCCTACGAAAGTAAGGCTTATGAAATTAACCAATCTGCCCATGTTTATGAGTGTTTGTGTGTGTGTGTATCTTCCCTAAAAATTTTGAACCACATGATGGATCTTCTTGAAACTTGGTATGCATTTTAACTTTTATGTTTGAAATCTTTTTCAAGTGGAGTAGTTGTTGAGAATTACGCTCCAGAAGGTGGCAAGAATTCCCATTTAAAAGTAATGGTTTCTATCGATATCTTAAATAACTTTAATTCTTTTTTTATATATCCTCATACTGATGTTGTGAATAAAGAAAGTCCTATTAATGGAAACTTCCAAAATGATTAAACAGTCTCCGTTACAAATTTGTGTAACGTATGTATATATAGACTTGTGTGTATTTATTTCATGGTAATACATACATTTAGTTCCTTATGATGCTTTTACAGAAGCAAAATTCTATGTGAAGAAGGAAAGCCAGTACATATATTTCCGTCCTTCTTAATGACTTCATAAACCTGTTTTATTTTTTATCTTAGATTTCAGATATTTTTGGCTATTCGCTGCGCAACTCGAAAGAACATCAGATTTAGTTGCTAAATTTTGCATGACCATTCGCGAGATCTCCGAACAGATTTGTCAATCTTAGATTGTGTGGAACACGGCTTTGTGAGAAAAGTAATGTAAGAAAACAACATTGAATTGGAAAGACAGTGGCGTAATTTTTAAAGACTGGTAAATATATATTTATCTTTCTGCTCTACTTCAAATAATTGTTATTTAATGAAGACTAAACAAACCGTGTGTTTTTATACGTGTGTTTGGTAATTATGAATAAATAGATTTTATTAGATGTTTTCAACATATTGTAAAAAGAAGAACCACTGCTCAGAATGATCTGAAATTTGAACTGAATATACTCGAGAAAAGGAGGAAATGGAATGGCATAAGAAAAAAAAAGTTCAAATGTTAGCAATAGATGGCCGTCATAATATGTAAAATACAAGACGTGTCTTGCGCACGACACATTGCATTTGTTTTAAAAACGCGGGGTACATGACGTTTTCCTCATATTGCTTCTGAGAAGCTAGCCATGACTCTCTCAATGAAGGATCGCGCTCAGCTTGTGAAGCTCTTTTACAAGAACGGTGGCTGTGCGCCAGTAGCACTGAAGAAGTTCCGTACAGTAAAGGATATGAAAAAAGAAAGGTTGTGGTACGAGTGTCTACCAAGGGTCTGGAAAAAGTGATGAAGAAGTTCGAAGAGACACGTTCTCTTGAAGTGAAATCTGGCAGAGGGAGAAAAGCAATTGCTTCGACGCCAGTGGAAGATGTGGCCACAGATTCCAGGAAGAGACGAGGGATGGTGTGCAAACGTGCAATGCGCTGGGAATTGCCCGAACTTTGGACATGCCTGTGAGCACGGTGCATAAAATTGTATGAAACATCCTGCATTGCTATCCATACAAAATTACCCATGTTCAGCAGTTGCTTCCTGCTGACCTGCCAGTTAGAGAAAGGTTTGCTCCAGAATTTCTTGCTGGCATGGAAGTGACAATGAATGACCATGGAACATTTTGTGGACAGACGAAGCCCATTTCCATCTCCAAGGACATGTCAATACTCAGAATTGAAGAATATCGGCAATGGAAAATCCGTTCGCACATGAACCAGTACCTCTTCATTCTCAAAAGCAATCTTTTGCGCAACCACGTCAATCCAACACTTCAATAGCGTGCATGTATGGGTAGCATCACTTTTATGCAAGATAGCGCTTCTCTGCACATTGCAAAGCCAGTGAAGCAGCTGCTCAAGAGGCATTTCGGAAATGATAGAATAATCGGCCATCATTTCCTAACAGCCTGGCCGTCAAGATCACCTGATCTTAATCCTTGTGACTTCTGGCTGTTATCTGAAAACTGTTGTGTTTAGTGGCTCAATTGCAAACTTAGCTGAATTGAAGGCACGCATTGCGCAACCATTCATAATGTGATCCCTGAGACACTCCGATTTGTTGTGGAACATGCTGTTCTCGGTTTCATTTTGTGGCAGAAAACGGTGGACAGCATATTGAACATGTCTTGCACAAGTCTCCCGATAATTAACAACCTATTTCATTGCTGCTTTTTATGCGGTTTTTGGCCTCAAGACAATTAAAAACCGATTTTTCCCATCCGATGTGGTACGACCTTATCGTGGTGGATGGGCTTTAAAAATACTACAAGTGTTGAATGACTTGGAAGTCATTTCTTCAGTAAAAAGCGGCTACAGTTGGTTTAACTGGCAACTCACGCCGTAGCCGTCGTATTGCGATTCAAATGTCACTTGTAGTCGAACTCGTTTATGTTATGACGCTTAAAGCGTCATCTATTGTTAACATTTGGAACTATTTTTTTTCTCAAGCCTTACCATTTCCCTTATTCCCATATTCGAGTATATTCAGTTCAATTTTCAGGTCATTCTGAGCAGTGGTTCTTTTTTTTACAGCATGTTCAGAGTGGAACTTTAATTATATCTTGTACATATATTTATATATGGTAGGTATACATTTGAATGTACAGCTGATCCAGGAGGACTTACCACCACTTACGAAGCTCATTTATGACGATATTTTCAGCAAAACAATGACATATAAAACATGGTTCTTTTCTCATTATTTACAGTTACAATAATGTAAAGGCTTTATTTAACATTTTTTTGCTGAAAATGTCGTCGTAAACGAGATCCGTAAGTGGTCGTAACTCCTCCTGAATCACCCTGTGTATACATAAGGTGATTCAATATATATACAGGGTGATTATTCCAAACAAGTATCGAGATATTTGTATTCCACAATAAATATTACTAAAGGATATTCGAATCATCTATAACTCTATTAATATATATAGAAGAGGAAAAAAAAGAGGAAAAAAAATCAAAATATTTTAAAATTCAAATTTAAGGAAGTAGGTCAGCTGTTTGTCTGTGATCAAAGTAAATCGAAGATTTTGTTGTGTATCCAACCAATAGGATACGAGCTCGGAGCCTAAATCTGTGTCTTTATTCCAATTCCAACATCAACTAAGTTTTTCTTATTAATTTAACTTATTAGCTATTGAATATAAGGTTTGCAGCTTAATGGAAAGGGTTAATATTTTAGACTACTTTTCCAAAGTAAAAAAAAAAATAGAATTCGAATTAGTAACTTTGTGGGGGCTGGTAGCCATTTGTTATCTCGCTTGACTGCGAATTGCAGCAGCACGGTTCAATTAATGACCCACCGAGGTCGGGGATTTTCCAAGCTGTATTCTTACGTGAGGGAGAGCTTTAGGCAAGCAACTCGACCTTAGGTCAGTACACGGTCATTGACACATGCAAAGCCTTACCACGGCGCCCCCTTGGGCCATCATGGACTTTCGTGGGATATTCTCTTACTCTATAATAGTACTATTTATTTTTATTTTAATTCAAGATTTTTGTTTTTTTACCAAACTGAAACTATAAGCAAAAGAACTTGCTTGCCTATATTCTACAGAAATTATAATAACATAAAATTTTGCAGTCACGCTATATATATATGTATATGTACACAGGGTCTCCAAAAAATAACTGAGGTGGTTTGACACCCTGTAGAATGAAAATTATCAGTATAAATGTGCCTACATTTCAACTTTTGCCAACTTATGGACAAGCAAATTGATTAAACAAAAACAAAACAAAAATTGTTCATATTTCCGCCACAGGTGGCATTGTGCTCAACCGTGTCCTATAAAGGCAAGTACGTGGCATACAGACGTTCATATCCTAGAGGTAGTGATGATATTAGGATTAGTAGAGCTGCATTGATTAGGTGTTTGATTGATTGATTGATTGATTGATTGTGGTGAATGTGGGTGGCAAAAAAACACAGGCACCGCGAACTGTAGATCTATTGTGCTATCCCACGGAAAGGAGGACAATCGGAGAGAAAGACTGAGAAAGTATGGTGGGAGAAGAGCAGGGGCAACGGGAGAACTCCCAAAAAGTCTGTCCAGAGCGTATAATTACGAAACCGACATGAGAACCGAACCCCACCAATGTCTTGGTGACAACGCCAACCGCGCGGTCTTATTAGGTGTTACTACCAAAATGGTAATAATGCACGAAAGACCATTCGTCAGTACAGGAATGAACCAGATGTGCGAAATGTTCTTTCTGTAAACGCTGTAATTAACATGGTCAGAAAATTCGAACTGACAGGAAAACGCGTGGGGGGGGGGTACTTGATATAATAACATTATTGCAATTTGCTGCACCTCCACGTGATACTCGCTGACACCTTTATGAAAGATAGGGTTATCAGTAATTTTTTTCCAACATGCTGGCATCTCGGATCTCCGCACCTCAAGCCTTTTATTTTTGGTTATGGGGTTATCTTAGGGAGGGGTGTACGAGGGTAGGGTTCAGGACTTACAGCATCTAGAGGATAACAAAAGACTTGAATGTTCCACATTCCACCGGAACTGCTCTTAAGTAAGGTGGATAATTTTGCGTTACGGTGTCAGACGGTAGTAGAGGCACGGGAGATCACATTGGACAGCTGGATATACTGGGCATTGGACATGGTTGAGCATATAGCGCCACCTCTGGCGGAAATATGAACTAATTTTTATTTTAATCAATTTGCCTGCCCATTACTTGACCCATTTGAAATGTGGGCGCTTTCATACTGATAGTTTTCATTCCACAGGGTGTCAAACCACCACAGTTATTTCTTGGAGACCCTGTATATATCACGTGACTAGACCGAAAACGAAATATACGGGTGAGAGAGAAGATGAGTGTGTGCAATATTAATATCACTGTAAAGCTAAATTTTAATTGGGCGGTCCATGTAGCAAGATAGTAATGATTAAAGAAATTGTGAACTGGATTCCGAGGGGAAAAATGAGACCAAGAATGGGTGGATGAAATAAAAAGATTTGTTGGATTCTAATAAAAAGAAAAACTTGGGAGAGACCTTCATCCTGTAGTGAATTGAAAATGGTTTTCAATTTTTCTAAATTTAGGCCATGCTTTGAGTTTTGCCTGTTCAATTACATATATATATATATATATACATATATTCAAAATTCCCTGTACATACTTTAAAGGTTTGTCCTGTGTTTACAGTATAACAGTAAGGTGTACACTTACAGGTTCATAGTAGGTGCTCTAAGTTCTTTCCAGCAACAGTAATACACGCCTCACAACGTCGATACATGAGAATTCCGAATATGTGCAAAAAATGCGAGGCCTTTCGCGGACACATCCAGCTACCACAGTGACTCTTGCGATGAGGTCAGCATCAGAGGCAGTGAAGTCTTGTAGGCGATGCCTTTGAGGTAACGACAGAGGAAGAAATCAATGCTAGACAACTTACACTACCCAACCAATGTGCTGCCAAACAGCGCCCTCTAGCACATTCGGGTAGTGTTTGTGGACATACGTTCCAGTATAAGTAATGTTTGTTTTTGTATTCCTGACCTACCTTTAAACACTACAGGACATTTTAAATTATATATTTATATATTTATACTGGTTTGAATTTACGTTGCTGTTTCAGAAATGAGAAAAAAAAAAACCAAAAACCAAAAGAAAGTGAGGATACTATCAGTTTTCGACACACAATGTTCGACATAACAATGCTGGAATTTTATATATATGATGAGAACTAAAAAAGATAAAAAAAAATACAAGAAACACATGCATCTGGTTGACTTCGAGATGCTAGCTCTAAATTAAAACTAGAAAGTACGTCTGGATTATTTCAGACTAGATTTCCACCCAAGGGTGAACCTTGCATTGCTTATGTCATGTAAAAAATTTGCACTTAGAGGATTGGAGAAATTATCTTTCTAAATTTCAAAGTCTATATTCAGTGCTCAGCTGATAAAACACAGCCTACGTTATTCCACAGTTTAAAAGGAATAAATCAATGAAAGTTTCATCAAAATCAGTTCACTAGTTTTGAGTTTATCATGGGCAAACACAAAACTCCCAGGCTATTAATGTAACTTCTCATTAATTGCGAATAGTGATTAAATTACTTTTCTTTTGAAATAAGATTTTGCATTTTAAAACATAATGTAATTTGCTTATCACTTTGAATTTCACAAAAATTAAACCTATTAGAAGGTGAGGTCAATGTTTACAAGGGACAGCTCAAAACAGCCGTTTCGTGCTCAATTGGCGATCATCAGTTGAGAGTAGTCACTTTAAACACCGAAGGTTCTTTAGTTTATTTGTAATATGTAGGGGAAAGTCGGGTAAGATGACGAAGAGTGTAAGATGAGGAACTCGGTATTTCTCCGCCGCATTCATACATAGGAGCACCTGTCCAAGCAATTTCTGAGACTCAGGTGATTAGTAACGTACTTCACTGCAAAGGATGTCAGGCAAGATTGTTTTGCGAGCAGTTGCGACTAAGATGTGTTTATTTCCCGTGCGTTTGTAATTTCACAGTGTAAGGAATTACTCGAGTACGTTAAGTTATTTTGCTCTTTCATAAAATATTCTCAAAATACAACTCATAATGTAAAGAACCATGTGTGGTGTAGGTTGTTTACGATAAGCTACGGTAATGATAAATAAGTTCTAAACCAAATTGGCGGCGTGGGGTAAGATGACGAATGGCAGGGCGGGTAAGATGACGAGAAGTTTGCTTAGTTTGTCATCTTACCCAACATGTTTTTGAGTAAGTGTTTTGAATAACTTTTGTCCAATTTTAAAAATTGGTTTTGAAACTGAATTTTAGTTGCAGTTCTTTTTTTCTTTTATTTTAAATGCTCATGTATGACTGTTCATCTATGAATGTTTTAGTTATTATAAACAACATGCTACGTAATTATACAAGGAAAAGTGACAGGAGAAAGTGGGGTAAGGAGACAATGAATGCAGCTATTGCTGAAGTAAAAGATAAAACCTCAAGTGTAAATGCTGCAGCAAAGAAACATAACGTGCCAGAGCCAACACTAACGTTCTTCTAAATTTTTGTTGTACTAATATTGTTCAAAGTTTTGTTTCATTACGAGCAATCTGTTATTGTAATTTAACTGTTTCATCTTTGACTTTTCTAATTCATGCCACACGTTAGTATGTGAAATTGTTTTTCTGCATTTTTAAAATAAAATGTTTCTATCTTAATGTATTACTTTTATCTGTTCGTCATATTACCCACCCTCCTTCGTCATCTTACCCCTTAGGTAGGGTAAGATGACGAAAATTACTCCTTTTTTTGGTGAAATATTTTTCATTATTGAAACAGAGGGTGAAACAGCGTTTCATATTTTTTTTTAATAAACATAAAGATTACAAGAAGTGTCCTTTCAAATTTCGGGTTTTTAAACCACTTACTAAGCCGAGGGACAATCTCTGAAGCTTAAGTTCGTCATCTTACCCTACCTTACCCTCTCAATTTAAAAACCTAAAGAAAACGAGTTGAAGTAATTCAAAATAGTATTCAAACGAGTTCAAGTAATTTTTTCTTTATAATATTAAACGGAACTCACTTTTCAGCACAAGGATTTCAGTGACCTTAGATACAGGAGTTAAAAATAGCAGTAACAGTGTGAAGTAATTATGATAATTTAGAAACAATTCTATAAAACTGAAGCTTTAAGGATACACATTATTCAGAGTGAGCACCCTTACGATCTTTACAGATAGAAAAAGGGCTTTGAACCTTTATACGACTCCAGTTGTTATGTTCGTTACCACATTAAATTCACAAGTAGTTATTATAGAAACACAACGTTCATTTCCCACACGAACTAGTGGGAGACTGTAACTTTAACCAACTATCCACTGCGTGTTGGGATTTTATCACCCATTTAGTCGAAAGTCGCCGCGGTTTATAATTTCTTGTTTAACTGCTTTCTTGTAATAAATTGCGAATTAGGTTTTAAAGGAAGTTAATAGCATAGGATATCATAGTATTGTAATACGGGAAACTATTTAATTGATCACATAATTCCATCACTAATTTAATTAAATTACATCGAGACTTGGGAAGGTTTAATCTTACAAAAAGGTAAGTTTGAAAAAATTGCGAAATCGGAGTCTGCTGTCAGAATTTAATCAAAAAGATTATGCTTTCGAAACGAATTCATTAATTGAAATTCCCAATGTGAATTCTTGGCGATCGGTCAGACCTTTTTTTGTGAGTCATGCCAATTTAAAGAACTGAACATTATCCAATTCGAAACTTTCTACATCTCCAGTCGATATGAAAATAAGTGTAGTTTTTTAAAAAAATTTGGAATTTTACTTTTCTTGTCATAAACAGCCAATCAGCTATTTTCTTAATAAATCAATCATTTTCACTTTTTACCAAACAAGCGAAACTGCAACTTATGCTCTCCTTGAATCCTATTATCCTTAGCGATTTTATATCTCTTATATATTAAGCTGATTTGAAAGCAAGGACATTTTCAAGTAACACAAGATAATTAATGCTTTTAGACAGTATAATATGCACAATTTTATAAACAAAATTTTATCGGACCTGACCACTTTTGACCCCCCAAACTTCCGGTCAGGGAGTGGTACTAGAGGTCTGATTCTTTGGACGTGGTCACTTACTTTTTGATGCTGAACACAATGGTAAAGGTTTCATTCTAATATCTCTAACCGTTTGGCCACTACAGTGTGTGACATCCAGCAAGCATAAAAACAAGAGCGGTCCCCTATGTTTTACAGGCAAGCTGTAACCTTGGGCCGCTAAAAAGGGAGATAGAATCTCATTGACAAATATATATGTGAAATTTCAAGATGATCCGAATACTTGTTCAAAAGTTACTAGAAAGAACATAGATATACAACACTCAAACATTTGTGTATTGTATGTTTTTCTTTTCTCATTCAAAAGTAATACAAAATAGAAACGAATTCAATGATCTTCTTTATCAGTGATGTTGAAATCATTTTAGGTATTTTTAAATGGAATATTTACAAATTTTATCAGCAGTTGCTATTCACTTTCAGTTTCCGTGTTGTAATCTACAGATTATTAATTTTTTCTTTATAGCACAAAGATATGATAACCATAGTCATTCTTTTGGCTTTGTATAATAGCATATTCTGGTATATGTCTATTGAGCTAATAAAGAACTCGCAGATAAATAGGATATAATATTTTGTAATGTAATAGAAAATATTTATTATACTACAGAGTGGGCGAAAAGACATATACCTATGGATATAAATGTATGGTATGGAGACAGTCGTATTTATAGCGTTTCTGGAAATAAGTCAATCAGCGAGCAATGGAAGCAACAATCAAACAATCGCACACTCGAACATTGACAATACACGAGCAATTGAATAACGGCAAAATCAAAGAAGCAAGCAGTGACGGAAACTATGGCTGATTTAAGCATATTTCCGATTAAAGAGCAGATTTCTGACTTAGTGACTGGGATTCACGAATGACCGCAAATCAGGACAAACACTTTCACAAATTATTACCAATTTGCAGCTGCGATTTCGGAAGGCGCCACCATTCAAGAGAACATTATTGGCATGGGAATGGAAGACTTTTACGTCAGGATCCGTGAAGGATTCACATCGTTAACATGTACTGCTGTGGAAGAATCCTAATCTCCCGTGAAGTCATCGCGCAAGCGCGCTGCCCCGGTCCACCATGAGAGATCACATGCGAAAGGATTTGAAAGTGAAACGTTCTCGCTCGTTGTCAGTGAATGAGCTATCAGATGTGTATTTAACACGGCGCGAAGAAGCTAGCAGCCTGCTTCTCCAACACTTCCCAAAAAGAGAAGATCAACGAAGAGTTATGTTTTATGATGAATGATCTATTCTATCTATCAAAATTCGAAAGGTTGGAACTTTTCCCATTCCCACATTTCTTTGAAGAATTTGAACAAAATAAGATTTGGGTGTGGGGTAACAGAAGAACGTCTGCTTCGATATTATTTTTTCACCATAGGTGAATCAGACGACTTATCTGCATATGATTAATGACTGGTTGATGCCTGAACTCCAGTTGAAAGGCAAAGTTGACACTGTGTGGTTTCAATAAGACGGAACACCAGCTCATTTCTCCTGAGAGTGCAATTGCGCCCTGATGAGCTTTTCCCAAAGAGGTGGATTGGCCACGGATCCGAGAATTTGCCAAGGCCACCACGGAAACTAGATCTCACCAAGTCACACAATTCTTTGGGAGAAGTCATTAAACCGGAAGTCATCAAACAGTGGAACGTTTCCAACGCTCAGTTGCAGATTGCTGTGGGTAATATCTTCACGACTATGACGCCACAAATGCTACGGAAAATGAGCATACAGACCTGGAGACGCATCCGTCTGTGCAGAGATCAAAGAGGAGTGCAAATAGATACTTGAATTTATATTAGGCACATCAATTCATTTCAAATCCAGTTTACTGACAGGGTATACGGACTTTTTGCCCACTTTGCATGCTATAGGAAACTAGTACATCGTAGATTACACAACATTGTGGAAAGTAAAAGATGAAACTCATTGATTAACTCACGGTATGTAATGCAACTTTTAATGCCACTGACAAATGTCTGAGGACAAAGAAATGAGGAATATCAGACTTCCTTATTTTCTGATAAGACCAAAAGATGATGTGTTTATTCTACAAACATTTTTGGTGTTGCTTCGTTTTTATTTATTTATGGTCTTCTGAAATGAGTTATACATAAAACGAAATGAATCAATAAAATGAAAAAAAAATCAATTCTAGGTTTCATTTGCTTCTTTCATTTGTTTCATTTGCTTCAATTCTAGCTTTCATTTCATTTGCTTGTTTCTTATTTCATTTCGTAAATTAAAAGTTAATTATAAAAAAGAATTACTTCTGATGTGATTCAAACCAGCTAATCTTAATCAGAAAAATGATTCCTTTGAAATGAATATAAAATTATGAATGAGAAAATTGAGAAATTATTTAAACACTAATTACATATCTAATATTTTATCTTATTTCAATTATACGGAGGTTTTTTTGCCACAATAAATACTTAAGCACATGTCTGAATCGATAGATGATCTTTCACTAGAGAAATAAAGTTTTCTTTGCTAGAATTCTTTTGTTAATTAACGTTTATTATATATGTTGGTATATTGCTTCCATGAAACTTAAGGTGTTATATAAATGATACGGAATATAAAAATACTGTCATACCCAGGACGTTTTGTAGGTTAGTTTCGTAAAATGTCCTTGTGTTTAAGCAATATATTATTTTCACCACTCAATGAGTGTGCATTTTACATAAATTCATAAGCAACTGTGTAACACAGAATAACACAACGAAATGTCGATATACGGTACATAAGAGACAGGTTTATCTTATATTATTTTTATGGGCTAAATAACTTCACTTGTTTCTAAATTAATCTTAAGAAAACATTAACAGTATGTTGGTATTTTATTCCTACTACCATTACATTCACCTCTGTATTGAGACATAGTGTGTTTACACAGACTACTCTCAACTGATGCCAATTGATCGTGAAGCAGTTATTTTGGGATGTCACAGGTCCCACCCTCCTACCCTTTTAGTATATTAACGTATATTAATCAGCATTTTCTTAACACATTAAGATGTCAATATACTTAATACCTTACTACTTTGCGATAAATGCTGTAATCTATTACTAATTTAATTATTACTTTGATCCAAAGAAAAAGTTAAAATAAAAATTACAAAACTTTAATATCAATTTAATCATAATGGGATATAGCCAAGCATGATTCGTGATGGTGGACGATCTGCGCTGGACAGGTTTTATCGGGGTTCTCCCGTTTCCCCTGCATTTCTCCCACCATACCTTCTCAGTCTTTCTCTCCATCTGTCCTTATTTCCGTAGGATAGTACAATAGACCTCCGGTCGCAATGCTTGGCTTCTCTGCCACCCACATTCACTACTTAACATAACATAACATAACACAGTCAAACATGAAGAGATGCGATGAGAACTCTATTTGAAAGCAATCCGACGAACCTATGTAAGTAGTAGTAATGAGCTGCTTGGGCGACAAAGGATTTAGCAACGGCAACGTGTACATAATTCGGAAGTAAAAATCCTGACTTCGGGGTATGGTTCCAAAGCAAAGTAAAGGTAAATGCGAGTGGCCGTAAATGGAGGGTATGTAACTCCGGGGTATGATTGTATTCGAATAAATACTCGCATATATATATTTAAGTTCAAACGATTAACTGTTATGGCTAAAACAACTGATTTTCGTCTTAAAATTAATTTGGTAGCCATCTTATATACTAATTCCTATGATAAGAGCATATTTTGATCTCATTAAAGTCTACAGTTTTGTTGGTTTTTTTGTTTTTTATTTGTTTTTTGTTTTTTTTGCAATTTAACTTAAAACGAAGATTTTCTGTGACTGGAAAATTCAAAGGTTCAATTAGATGAAAGTAGTTGCTATTGTCTTCACTCCTCGAACGGACGAAGAGAAATTTGAAAGGAATGCATGTTTCAAATTTACAAATATAGATACACCATTAAAAACCGCAAAAGTTTTTTTGACTCAGGAACTTCTATTTGTATTTATAAATAATAAAGGACTTTATATTGGTACAGAAATTAAATTTTCTTTTCTCTTCCTTCCAATTCAACACAGCAAGATATTGCTTTCTCATTCGACCATTATATTTAATGATGCTCAACTATATAATTGGACATCTATGTTTTGTTCGCGACGTGAAATATGCTCTACACATGCTAAGAAATGCAAAGACATCATTTACTGAATATAGAGATCTAACAGAATTTTTCTCTCAACCAGAATTGATCTAACGTAGAAAACAAAACCCTGATATTTACTACATATCTCTACATTTGGTGAATGATTGAAGTAGCCTAATATTGAAAATATGATTATAAATGGATAAAAATAGGTATTTAAGTTTAAAATCTAAAGTTTTTAAAATAAAAAATAAAATCTAAAATCTAGTTTAGTTTTTTCTATTTTTTTAGTTTAAAACATTAAAATTTAAACTCCAGAAACTTGTATTTCAAAGAGTGTTTCGTATGTTTAAAAATTCAGAAGACTTTTGTTTTGAAGATTTTGCCTGTAAAAATCATTCTCAAAGCGTTATTTTTTTTTCATTGACTTACCTCCATTAACATTAATTTCAATATTTTGAACATCTTAAATTTCCTTAGGAAAGAAGTTTATTTATGTTAATGTTTGTTATGTTTGCAAAGAAAACAAAACGAAACCGCTTGAGGAATGGTGTTAAAATGAAATTACTGCTAATCTTATTTGTAGGAATATTGAGCCTTTGCATTTCTTTTTTTCCTTGTAATTCTCTCTTTATATTAAATTTGAAAGCAATTTGTAGAAACCCCCTTAGGGAATAACATGTTTTCTTAACTTGTCTCGAAACGTTAAGGAGTCTTCATTCTTCCTATTATTAACTCAGGCAATAATATATTAAATTATATTACAGATTTCTTTGAATTCACTGCTGCTAAGTTTACAACATCTCAAATAACGTTTTCATAAAGATATAAAATTCTGAAACCTAATCCTCTGGGCTTTTTGGCTGCAGCAGTCTTCGAGAAGATTCCTTTCTTTTTTTCTGTTTGCATGTTTCTGATTTAGCTCTTCCCACTAAATGCTGAGTAGGCAATACCGAATCCTCAAAGGATTGATTGAGTAACTTCAAATGTACCTTTTAATTGATTTATTGTCGCACCCTTTTGAAGCAAATGCCTCAATTTTCAGCCTTAAGATGGGTCTGAAAAGCAAAACAAGAAGCGGCATTTAGAACAAACTTAATTATTTGCAAAAGCAGAAACAAAATTAATGAATCTAAGAGAAGATAAAGAAGGTAACTCTGAGCTTTGAAGTGAACTTTACGTTCACTTATAAAAGTAAATAATTGTAATGGGAACGTTAGCAATGTTGACGACTTGCTGTTACAATTGTTTTCAATAGATCCAATTACTCAATAGTTCCAAAATCAAATGAATTATAATAAAAACTTTTATTAAAGCTCTTCCAGTTTTAATTTTAACATTCTTTTTAATTTTATTGGAGACAGAGAATCTTCAATTATACTGTAGTTCTCATCATTTCTGCAAACCTGAAGAATGCAATATAAGGCTCTAAAGTGTAGCTTATTTATTGCTGCAAGCTTGACTACTTGGCCCAAATATTGGCCTTCCGCTTTCCGGTCATTTTTTTCGCATTTTTATGTTTTTACTATCTTGCAAATGTTCATTTGTTTTCAGCAATCTTTGTTAACTTAGATGACAAATGATTTGAAATAATAATATTAAAAAATATTGTTATGTACGGATTCGTTATAGCTTCTTTAGCATCAATCCTATTTTTTTATAGATTTGTGAAATCACAGATCATTTAAAAAGTATTTTCTTTACATCTACAGTTTTCGTTTGCAGATAAGCCTACCTTCTATTTTATATAAATTCTTCTATATTTAGATTATCTCACATTTTCTGAACTTCTATGCAATTTTATCTGGTTTTATAGACTTGTATATTTTGCAGTTATAGAGTCAGACTGCCATAAGGTCATCGGAAGGTGTCCTGATAATCATGCAAAATTACAGTATTCATTGTTTACGAATACCAAAGAATGAAATAATGAAGAAAACTTTACATCCTGAGGTGGTAGCGACTCCCATAAAAATATTTTATTCTTGCGTGATTTTTAAACTATTAAAATGTTACAACTACAAATGTTTCAAAGTATTTCCCTGTTTTTCATTTCTTAACGAAAGAAGTCATGGTGAAATCAAATGAAATTTCATCACCGTGTGGCCAACCATAGTAAAATCTCACTTACATTTAATTATGCAGTATCAAAACTTAATAGTAGAAAATGTAGAAAAACTTTTTACCAGAAACATTTCTACCAAAAACATAATGAAAAGCTTTCCAAACTACTGAAAATTAGAAAATAAAATAAAGAGAACTTAGTTTTGATGATAGTTTAGTTATGTAGATAGAAAGAAATTGAAACTCGTAAAACACTATCAAAAACATAACATCCAACTCTCTTACTTGTTCTACCTAAAGTTAAATAAGAAACAGACTTAGGCATCTTATGAAACCACTGTTTCGTATACTATTAAGGTCTTTATTCTTAAATTAACTTAAATTAAATAGAAATAAAATGATAAAATTATATGACCAGACGAATTCTATCACTAAAATTACGAATTGTTGTTATTTAATTTAATGAAAAATAACAAAAAGAAAAAGAATAAAGATATAAAACTGGTTTTACAGTGAACACGAAACCATAGCGACCCCGTAAGAGTTTCATTTTCTATTAATAATGATTAAAAGATATCAAATATAAGTTAATTAAGATAAAAAATTTTAAAAAATATCAAATATAATTAAAGAAAAATGAAGAATAAAAAAATCAAAATAACATAAAAAGAAAAAACACAAAACATGCCAAGATTATGGTTATAGTATATTGGATTATTGCAACCACAACGTAATATACCTATTACTTTAATACGTATTCGTATATTCGTTAATATGTACGAACAATAGACGAAAAAAAAACAACAATAACAACTCAGAATCCCGTTAGATTTGAGAAAATTAAAGTATTAAGTATCTCAAAGAAAGAAAAAACTTCCTATTCTTTCTGAAATAGTATCACAAGACAAGAAAAGAAAGTGACCGCAATCCAGAACTTGTGTTTTTCCCCAACTCTATAAATCGTAAGCTGTAATAGAAGGTGGGACTCATGTCTGTCCAACTTATAGTTTGGGCTGTAGAAATGGCGACGGACAAACGTACAGAACTATGTTAAGAACTCTTCGCCAAGAATGCATGAAGTTTCATAAAATAATATTATAGATTCATTGTAAAAATATTACTGCAAACGATATAACTTTTTTTTAAAAAATAAAAAAAGCATTATTTTTATATAAAATCAAATAGGTTATCTTCAATAAGAAATACAAGAAGTAAAAAGTGCAGCGTAATCATAAATAATATGTTTACTAGTTTCTGACTTTTCTAACAATATCGTTCGCAATTTAATGAACAAAAACTATCAGCCCTGATTAGTTCTCTTACATAAAATCAACAGAAAAGCTGCTATTTATTTCTGCATTACCCAAAAACATGTAAATGTCTGTTTTAAGTTTACTGCAGAATAACTCATGTAGTGATTCAGGTAATGCCTTAAATGTAAAAAAACCTCTAGTGAGATCTTACTATACAGTATTATCCTTTGAATTGTTGGTGTTCATTTAATCGTTTTAGATTACAAGTTATCAATTGCCTTACTTTTGAGAAACTTTTACTGGATTATTATTTTGCCACGTTTATATAAACTCAAGCGTTCTTAACTTTGAGAACATTGCTGATATGTCAAATTTCATCTCTCTAATATTTTTCGGAAACTGAGCTTAAGCTTGTGAATTGTTTTTGTATCTACTATTAAAGAGTCCTACAGTGGAAATTTTTTTGAAAATATTTAGAATCTTGGGATTTTTTTTTCAAGGTTTATGTGGTCTGTTGTCTGTGGCACTTCGTCTCATTACTTAGTCAATCCCTACGGCGTAGAAACATCTGACTATAGGCGGTCGTAGCTTTAGGATCCGATCATTCTCTCCACTTGTCAAAATCCGTGACAGTTCATTCTCATCCTGGGCGCACAACCTAAGACGACAGGCGTCCAACGACTAGGTGCTGCATCTCGAGCAACTGACATTTAGATATTGGGAACGAAACGCAGGCATTAGTATGACATTCATGTCCCTCTTGTTTTGGGGAGCGGAAGCTCTGATAAGGTCACGTGTCAGAAAAGTGGTCGACGTTTTCCACGCGAATGGCGCAGTCTGTCTCAAGTGGATAGAGGGAATTGGAGTACAGAGTAGCATTTATATCTCATTGATTCCTTAAAAAAATTGAAAAACGGAAAGTCATCTTAATTTTTTCTCATTAATAATGACGAATTGAATAACTGCTTAACCATAATCCTTCACCCACCAACCGACTTCTTTCTGGGCTATCCTTTCTGCCTCTCTTTTCTTTGTATTCTCTAGTTAAACCATATCAAAGGTTATTTAAATAGCTTTGCATTTTTCATGCTTATTCTTGTAATTATATTTCGTTGTATTTTCGACTATTTAAAAGAAAGCAAATTTTAATGATCATATTACGCCCTCTCCATTATTTTTAAAACTAGGCAACCGATCTTTTTGACAAAAATTAAAAATTAATAACCTATCAAAGATTTTCATATTATTTTAATGATTGAACCTCTGTAGTAAGGAAACGTGTGATTACAATCCTGTATTCCCTGTGGATCGTTAAAAATAAACATAAACAACAATTGTTTTTAATATATTTAAAGAATGATCAAACTAAATCATTTAGGACTTTTCTATTTAATAAACGTTTATCGTTTTTGACTGGTATTAGTGAGCAACATTACACAATTTACTTATTTTATAATTTAAATGGTTTAATTAAGTGGATAAAGTAGATTAGTTTAGAACTTCCTTGGTCGTTCTGTGTATGTTTCCATGTCGCCTAAAGCTCCATTCGTTCTTAAACGGAAAATAAATTTTCGGTGGTTCAGTTCCTTTAGCATCATTAGAATTTATACACCAGTAATTGCAAACTACAAATATTAGCATAAAAAATAGAATTAAACTATATAATAATTCTTCTGGAAAATTGTTAAAATTTGTTTAAGGTTGTCGACAGTTTTCTAGAAATAACCTGAAGAAACATAAGTTTCAGGGTCCTTGATAATCGACTGAAATAAAGACAGATTCTTTTTTTTTTTTTTTGATTATTTACTGATTATTTTGTAATATCTTTGTTTTCCACTGTCATATTTGCGATTATTTCCATCTGTTCTATTGTTAATAAGTGTTTTAAATTTAAAAAAATATTAAAATAACTTCAAAAATTAAAATTCAATTTTTGTAGTCTGTAATTTAACTTGATCGAGAGTTTATTATCTTGAAAAAAAGGACAATACTGTTAATTCTGATACAAATAAATCAGGATTTAATTCAGATCATTTCTCCAACTGAAGTATTGCAGGATCATAGTTATGGTATGGATCGATTACGAAGTTTTTCATTAGGAGTTAATTAATTGTATTTACATTGCAGTAATTCTGTTAAATTAAATATCAGAAATATCAACAAGTAAACCAGAATAGTGTTTTAGTGCATATTTTTGAAAAATTGTTACAATTAACATTATAAATGTCAATTTTTATAACACTAATTAATAGTAAGTTTACTAATAGTAAGTTTAAGTAAAGTTTTACTTAATAAAGACTTAATAAATTTATTATATGGTTTACTGCAATACTTGTCTTTTCTATAAACAAAGTTTTGAAGTAAATTAAATAAACTTCAATGCATAATTCATTAAAATTGAGTACACTAAGACATTTGAAATCTTACAAAGCACTTTGGACATTCTTTCCATCCCAATTAGTCAGGATTACGGATGTTTTTTAGTTTGTAACTATGCACTTAGTGTGAAGATTGGGGCAAGGGTAATGTTAAGTGGGACCCCATTAAGCAAAAAAATACCTTAAATCGGCTTTAAAATGATGGAAACATAGATTACAGTTGTTTGGAATACAAAATGCAATCACTGAGGATTTTACAAGAATTACCTTGGAGATGGAACACACAGATTCAAACAAGTGGAAAGCTTTTTAGCAAAATAGAGAAACGGACTGTAGCACAGTTCAAACAGTCAGAGCCAATACCATTCTTCAGTCAGATTTGCTTTCAGACATAACAAGACGGCCATGCAAAAGTCTGGGTAAAAAAACAACTTCCGCAAGATAAATCGGTCGTTTGCTTGCCTTCTTTTCTTGTGGAACGGTAAGTAAAACGAATGGTACCACAAGAAGCGAATGATTTTCCGTTCTCATGGTGTCCCGATCAAGTTATTTCAATTGGTGAGAAACGATGATTTCGAATGACACCCTTATTCCTGGCTCGTTCCCGTCTCAGTCACTTACCGTTATTGTTCCTGGCGTGCACCAAACCGTCCTCTCTCACCCACGAAGTTACGCTCACGTAATCCTCCACGAAGCTGGGAATGTGACACCGAAGGACTCCCGTGTTCTCCACTATCACGAACTCGTCGTATACTTGCAGCTCATAGTACTGCTTGGCCACTGAAACGAGACAGAAAAGGAGAAGCAATCACTACATTGGATCAGGGATCTGTAATCTCCTCGTCGCTGTAACAAAAGACATAAAAAAAAGCCCGGATGAGTGCAATTAATTTTCGTGAAGAATAAAAGCGAAAGCTACAAGATTACATCAGCAAATAAAAGTTAAACTTATTTTTGAAATCAGAAACATTACAAAGGATTAAAATTACATCATAATAATAAGTTACCAAAGCAAGGAAAACATACCATATTGTAACAAGTTTTCAAAATTCTGTATATTTATTCGAAATTCTATAGTTTCTAATATAAAACCGTCTCAGAATCTTTGTTCAAACTACACTTAAAAAATATCATTTCAGAATGTACATTAATTTTTATAAGCATCCTCAATTATAACTGATAAAATTTAAAATTGAAAATTACTTTTAAAATTTCATTGAAATCTAATATAAATACAATCAAAATGTGTAATCGGAAATTTTATTCATTTTGATTATCAATATAATAAATCGATACTCTTCAATAATATTCGTATTGTTACTCTGAAATACATTATCTTAATCTTTCTTCTATAAGAGGATCTTTGAAATTTTAAATTCAAATAAAACTTCTGATTAATTACTTTTCTTTATTGCTTTAAAACTGAAAGAAGAAATATATTTTCAATGGATCGTTTTAACTGTAATATCATAAAGAAAATCTCTGGTAACGTAATAAAGTTGTTTTTAAAACGATTATTGCATCAAAATATTTGGTACTTGAAGGCCGAAGATTATTTTCAAAATTGCCATTAATAATTTTCAAGTGAAAAAAATCATAAACAATTAAGAATAATCCAGTTACAGTAATTACTGTAATTGTATCGTAATTTTTATTGTTGTATACTATAGTCAAATAAAATAATAAAAATCACAATATCATCTGAACTATATTTGACTACACTAATTTATTTTCTGTGTTTCATTAAATTTCAACTAGCTTGAAATGTCTGATTTAGTTACATTAATTTGTTAATAATATTGATTTGTATCATTTAAACATTCATTTATACCGTTCGTAAATTAAAATAAACAAAATACATCGCCAATCGCTGTTGTACTCTGCGGTTATTAAAAACTAGCAGAGAACTCGTTCTGTGTACGGATTACAAAAAAAAATTGTTCTGAGGAAGGAATTAAAATTGTGATGTCACTTGAAACTTTCCCAGTTGGTGAAAAAAATCACGTGATAGGTACAAAGTAATGTTACACTTGAATTTTGTAACTCGAGATCCTTAACTTCCCACTCCTTTCACCCCTTCTCCACACCCCTATCACTTCAAACCTTTCCCAGTTCGTAAAAACGTCATGCGATCATTACAAATCTATATCTCGAAAATCTATAGCTATCCCGAAACCCCCTTAAAATATTCTTAAACAAATTTTACCCATCGTCTCACCGCCCTCCCGTTTACAGGACATTCTTCTAGTTTTTGCCTCCCGGTTAATATGCGGAGTTATTATGCACAACAATATTTTAGTTCCGATTGTTGAACAACAATTGTTTTGTAGTTCCGATTGTCGCCTCCAGGTGCATTAGGTGATGCTTTCAAGACAGTTCATGTCATCCCCCCCGCCCCCCCAAAAAATTTAAAATAAAAGTTTGTTTTTCTACTTTTTACATTGTCTACAGTATGGAACATATCCACATGCGAAATTTCAAAGTTTGTAGCATGTTGGCAAATATGTTAAACATTTTGAACAGACACACACACACACACACACAAGCATATCCACAAATTTCTTTTTCATAGAAGTAAAAATAAGTTTTAGTGTCAAGCTTTTTTTTTTCTTACATATAGCATTTAAATAGCCACGAGAACAAAGCGAGTGTCTGAGTACCAAAGTTGCTATATATATATATATATATATTCATTACTTCATAAGTGACTTTATGTTATGAACTTCTGAATTACGTTATTACGATTATCTATTTGTAGTATTGATGATTATATACTGAAGGAATCTCTAAGATTCTTTGTAAAAGGGGACGCAGCATTTTAATAGAGAAATGTACTGGTGTTGTACTTTGCCACGTAACACGCTTTATAGCTAAAAAGAAACTAAAACTAGAAATTCTGAGAAGTTAAAGTTTCTAATTATCTAGTCAATTTAGATATTTGCCACGATGATACAAATACAAACGATGTTTCATCAATGTTTAGTGTTATAAAATACTTTGAAATACGTAGCTAATAAAATGGTAGTACGAATTAAAATTCACAAAAAAAATCATAATTTGTTTATTTAAAGGAAAAATTTGTAATTTGCATTGGCAGTTCGTGTTCTAAATAAATAAATGTATATTATTTAAAGTTCTGTATTAAAATAGTTTCTATCACCCAACCTCCTCCTAAACTCAATACATGACACCTCGTTAGCTCTCATGGACCTCAGCTACATATTTCAGTACAATACACAACAACGCCATAAACTTCATCATCATTCAAACAAGCAAGGCCCGCCACCGAATAATAAATCTCAACCTGATCTTTTTTATTAAGACGTCTCAACAGCCTTATAATAACGTTATGTGTTTTTTTTTTTATTTAACATTCAAGAGATGTGTAACAATGAAGTCCTGTTACGAGCAATAAAAAAGCTTGATCAGCAGCTACTTGTGATATAAAAACCGATTATTACAAACCTATTAAGTTAGTTAGTTAAAGTTGCGATCAGGCCCAGAGGACCGCGCAATGCAACTGGAGGGTATGCTCCAGTGTTCAGAACCTACGGGACAAAGTTCAGGACGGGGGGTCGGCCCGTCGCTCGCCCGCCTTTAACTCCCGGGAAAGAAACCCGGTACCCATTCTATAGAGGGCTGGGTAGACCCTAGGGCCCGTTTGGAGGAGAAAGAAGCGTGGAAAAATTCCCGTCCTCCGCCGAGGCCGGGAATTGAACCCGCTACCTCCAACCCGCAGCCAAGCGCCCTTACCCACTCGGCTACCGGGCCCACATTACAAACCTATTAATTCAGTCAAATTTAAAAAAAAAAAATATTCAACAAGAACATTAAGAAAGACAATTACTTTAATAATACTCAGTCGTTAATAATTATTCTTCATTTTACTATTTTTCGTTTTATAGAACAAAATATATCAATAAATTAGAAACTGTCAACCAAAACGCTTTTGCATTAAAGTATCATTTTCATCTATTCAATGTCATGACTTAGTTACTGCGACGGACGGATAATGATCGAAAGCAATTTAAAAGAAAAAGGAACTTGCATTTCTTTTTCTTACATTTCTTTTATTAAGTTAACTTCAGTTACCAACAAGAGTCCTAATTCCCATTCGCTTTAATATATAAATTCAAAATCTTCTTTACATCGCTTCAAATGAATACCTTTTGTTTTCTGTAACATAACGGGTAGATCAATGGAATTACCTAATTTAGAATAAATCTGAAAAACCGTTTTGTTTCCAAAAATATTCAAAAGTATAAAGTCTGAAATTAAATGAAAAGCATACCAATAAATATTTCAAAGAAAAAAAAGAATAAAAATAAATAATAAAAAAGGTTTCTTTGTTGGAGTTACTGTGGTTTTCTATGAAGAACACATAGCTTATATTTCTGATTTATTTGTAATTTTCTTTCAGCTGATTTACTAATTCAACGAAAAAAGAGAAAAAAAAAATAATATGTTGGCATAAATTTTAAAAATGTTATTTAAATTACAGATAACAAACAAATGTTACCATTATATTTTAGTGATAATTACATCAAAATCTGATTCCATTTCTATCCACTTTAGCTCATATCCAAATGGACTCGTAAGCAGCAAAGAGATGACGCTATTGTATTTAAGTGGGAGAACGCTTCATTATCCTTATCTGAGTGGAAGGTGAAAGGGGAAGCGAATGGAGATGGTTTGGGGCCCTGCTAAGCGTGTAATATGGTTAACAATCTAATAGCTTCATAAGCAACTGTTATAGTTTGCGTAATTACCAAGATACTGAAAATTTACCACAGACTGTAATAAGGTTCATCTAGTCACACACGCATATGAAATATTCAATTAAAGGGCATGTATTTATTTTATCTGATGAACCCGCGCCAGGATGAACTTCCTCCATTATTGAGTAAGATGGTAAGTGCAAAAATTTTGCAGATGTTTAGACTGATTTTTACGATGCGTTATAAAGCCCAATAATGGTGCTATTCTCAAACATGAGATATCATAAAACGTGATACTAAACAGAAACTTGAGTAGTGAAGTTATTATTTAAAATTCCTAAACATTGCAATTAGGTTCATGAAGAAAGGCCATCCGAAAACATGATTGCCTATAGGAATTAAAGCCTGCAATATTTGCTTTATGGTGAGGTTAATCAAAAGCAGAAATAATTGATCAATTTGTAGAAAACTTTTATTTTTATGATTTTTATCACCTCTTAATTTCAAGCAAATGTATCAATGAAGTTTGAAAGTTACCAAAACATTTTAATTCTTTCCAAGTATTATATATTGAAACAGTTCGTATGTAAATATTTTTAGAAATCATTTATTTGTATTTTTGTAGAAATTATTTATCTGTATTTATCTGCATTTTATTTATTTTAATCATAACCGTTATTTATTTTTAAAAAATCGTTTTCTATTTCCTAATTACTTGATGTTCTGTTTATTTTTAATGTGTTTTGCGTTAAAGCCGTTGAATCAATTAATTTAAATTGGTTATATATTATCCTCTCATTCTTTATATTTTTAATTAATCTTCCAATGAAATTCTTTTACGTAAAATCTATAAAAGAATGTTTCTCATGTAATAAATTAATTCAGTTAAGTTGTAGAACTTCATTTCTCTTTCTCCATCCCAACGACTCTCTCCTAAACGCCATTACAATGTTTTTCTTAAGGAATATGCATGGGTTGAATAACTTTTCCATTACCGCGCAGACGACATTCCTGGTCAAAGAACACTTCACAAGATAATAGATAATTTTCTCGCAAGAGATATTTTTTTCGGAAATGCAATATTGTAATACATAGAAAAATGTGGGACCGGTAGCAGAGTAATAAGAGCGCTTGACTGCGGATTGGAGATAGCGGGTTCGATTTCTGGCCTCTTCGGAGGGCGGGGATATTTCCACGCTCCATTCTCGTCCAAACGGGTAATTGGGTCTTTCCAGTCCTTTTAGAATGGGCACTGGATTTCTTTCCCGGGAGTTAAAGGCGGGCGGGCGTCGTGCTGACCACCCGACCTCAACTTAGTCCCGTTGATCCCGAAACGCCCGGAACCTTACCTCCCGC
Source organism: Thereuonema tuberculata (assembly GCA_023159025.1). Classification (NCBI taxonomy): domain Eukaryota; kingdom Metazoa; phylum Arthropoda; class Chilopoda; order Scutigeromorpha; family Scutigeridae; genus Thereuonema; species Thereuonema tuberculata. Next base: position 49,538,663 of record JAFIDM010002131.1, on the reverse strand, counting down.
GACCCCAAGGGCCACAGAAGCCTGCAGTGAGACTCTAACTGAACTTTTATACATAGATAAATAACGCGGCCAGCCTACTTTTCAAACGTAAGACGAGGTATTTGCAAAAAAAAGAAATTTGTAATATTATTATCACCTCATATTTATATTTCTTTTAGTGGCTTCCCTGCCATCTACTCGGCTTCCCTGCTGACTGACAAAATGATCTCTTAATCCAAAGTCACGTGCCCCGTCGTGTGTGTGTGTGCGTGTGTTAGAAAAGTCGACAAAAATCAAAGGTTAAGCATTTGATCTTATCTCACGTGACTTGCAGTTACAGAAGACATTATTTTTTTGTTATATTTGTGTAATTACATTTTCCTGAAGTTCATGTTTTGCCGGGTTTACAACTTGAACAAATCTAAATTCTGAAATGTCACGGTGAGATCAAAGCAAAAATCGATGTAGATTGGCATGCCTTTTATCTCTCTTGTGGTTAGAACTGTTAATGAAATTCAAAAGCTGTTAATTCGTTAGACTGTGTGGTCTAGTTGGTTAAAACTGTTAATTCCTTCAATTAAGTTTAGTTTTGTGATTAAAACTTTAATTTTAAAAGTACTTCCAAATATTCTGCCAATTAGCATTTCTTAAAAGCACTAAATAATATCAGCTGGATCGAATCGTCTTTAGTTAAATTACAAAGAATTGGAATATCCTCTCGTTTATTTTAGAATTTACCTTAAAAGATATTTTTTACTAAATATAAATTAAGATTATAATTTTCATTTAGAATTCAATGAGCATTAATTGGTAATCATGCTGCATTTCATTATCTAATTAAATGCAATGTCAAGAGATAGACACGTCATAAAAATTAAAACAAATTCGTTTATTATTTATTGAATAATAATATTTATTGAATAATTGACTACAGCAGTAACTAGGTAACAATCTTCTAACAAACATCCTAATGTAAGATGTTTGCTCGTTTTTGTAAGAACGACAAAGGAAAAGCAACCGAACAGCGACAATAACTGGACAACAGAAAAAAAAAAATTTTCCTTAATTTCAAAAACATTATTAAGTAATAATTATTGTATTTAAACAAATAAGCAAACAATTGAGTTTGTTGTTGGTCAACGCTGTGCACTTCTTACTATTATGTTCATAAAAATGAGTACTGTCTACTCCGATTATTATTGCGTTCTGTATTACCCAATCTTATTATATTGTTTACTACATTTGTTAGCACCAATATTTATGTAAAAAAAAACGCACAAGACTAAAAGTTCACTGATCTGTTTTTGGAAATTGTGATACCGGGAATCCAAGATAGCCTATTTCAGGTTTTCAGACCATCGTCAGTTGAATCCGCCCAGTATCTTACAGCTGTGAACTCAGAAAACATATAAACAAAACATAACTAGAAACAACAATGGGCCTTCATATTAAAAACCATCAAAACAGAAATAAAGAATAACAAGACCAATCAATTAATTGGACTAGCGATCGTTTAGCATGTAAAAGATTAATTGTTCAACAAGAACTGTATTAGCGGACTCCTCCGAATAACGGACAGTCACGGGACCGCGTTTTGTCCGTTATTGAAAGGTGTCCGCTATTGGGGAGGACTGTCTTTTTTTTATTTTTTAGCTTATAGCATGTCATTTAATGAAAAATTAAGTACAATCTTAATTAAATTTCTACAATTATCATTGCGATATGAGAGAATATGAACAATTGCAAATTATTTACTATATTCCTTTTTAAATGAGTGCTACTCCGTTTGTCTTACTTAAAATAATGATAAAATTAATTACAGTATATAGAAAATTAATTTCTAGCCATCCATTTGATGCCTTAAACGTGTCCAATCCTAAAGTTTGACCGACTTCTCTGGCTTTTTCTTGAAGGAAAACACCGCTTATAGGAATGTTCTTTGCACGAGTAAAGCGGAACCATTTTATCACCATTTCGTCGATTTTGCTTTTAGTTTCAGTTTTACAAAACTTCAAATTCTTCGAATTTTCGTTTGACTTCACCATCCACATTTTTCTAATCTCATCTTTGTCCTTTAAAAGTTCACTTACATGAGTTTTTCCAACTTTAAAACGTTCAGCAAGACAACGCACACTCAGCTTTTCTTTTTCAGCAACTTCAAGAACATCAATTTTTTCTTTCAGTGCCAATCTCTTCCTTTTTGGCGCCATTTTAATTCGCACTAAATTTAATCAACACGTTTATAGGATAGCTTTACGAGGGATTGATATTTACAAAGCAAATGCAGTGAAAAAAAGGGCCTCAGATTCGTGCATTGAATCATGGGACACAGATACAATGTATCAATGTATGGGGACACCGATACAATGTATCAATGTATGGGACACCGATGTAAATACAACCATGATATGTTTGTCGAAATGTTAATAAAAAAAAAAATTTACAGTTAAAATAACTGTCCGCTATTCAGAGTGTCCGCTATTCGGAGTGGATAACATAGAATGTCCTATTTTAAGGGACTGGGACCCGCAATAATGTCCGCTAATTAGAGGTGTCCGCTATTCGGAGTGTCCGTTAAAGGAGGTTACACTGTATTACAAAATTTTTAAATCCTTTTGTTTTCTTTAATTGCTCACTGAGCTGTAAGATACTGGGCGGATCCAACTGACGATGGTCAGGAAACCTGAAATAGGATTTACCGGTATCACATTTTCCCAAAACAGATCAGTGAACTTTCAATCTTGTGCGTTTTTATTGTATGTTTCATGTAATTGTTCCCAACGCACATAAAAATTTTGTACCAATGTAATGATTTGATTTAAATTTTTAGTGGTGAATATTTACAAGTTGATCAATATATTGACAGATAAATAATGAGAATGTTCTTTACTATTATTAAATTCTGTAATTTAGTTATTGATTGTTTCTATATTTGATCTTACTACACTTATAAAGAACCGATTTAATAATAGATTTTGACATTAAAATATTATCTTTTTTAGTAATTTAACTCTTCTTATTAATGTTGTAACTGAATTTTTTTATCCATATTAAGTTTTATCAAGTTGCATATTTTTCCAGCAAATCTCAGCCTTGAAGACACTGCAAGTTCATATTCTCTCAATTTAGCAGTGTTATTAATAGTTTGTTCGAAGAACTACAAAAAAGGATTTTTTTACAAAAAAAAAAAAACCAGTTTCCTCTTTGTCTTTCCAAAGTCTTGTATTTTGCCTCTTTGCTCGATATGATCTCTAAATCACGTCTGGAACCCCGCAGTTCCCTTAAGGCTTCCTTTCCTTGAGGATCTCAAGATTTGTTATTAATTTTGTCCTTGTGCATGTTCTATGTCCTCTTTCTCTCTTCCGAAACTGTCGGCGGTTGGTCAAATAATAACCAGCCAATAGGATCGACTTGCAAATTTAATTCTGTCCCTTTGCGCTGTGAGCAATCGCGCTTCAATATTGATGGAAGAGAATCGGTTGGAATTTATTTAAACAAGTCAGAAACAAAGGCTCTTCAATATTCATTTAATGACTCAGTGACTGATAAACTGACGTTTTTTATCTTCCTTACTTCAATTGCGGATGATGAGGAATGTAGTCTATTGTTAATATTTGCATTTTAAGTCATGTGTGTTTTTAAGTCTTATGCCCATCTAGTTCACAAAGAAGTATATTTGCTAAGCTGCACAATTTCAAGAAAATGGCGAATTTGCTAGAATGGAAATTCCAAACTTATGAAAGCTAATTTCCAAAGATATTCTAGTTCATATCATCGTTTATCGAGACGATTTGTAGTGGTTTCAGACTCTCATTTTTCACACCAAGTAATTTCTCTGTCCTCCTGTGTATGTTCGTGATAACTAAAACGTGCCATCTTGATATAAGATAGTTAAAAAGTCAAATCTCCTATTAAAATAGAATATATTTGTAATAAAGTAGCAAGAGTTAAAATGCTTGCACAGCGTTTTACAATAAGTGATTTTACAGTATATTCCACAATTTCAATGTTTATTGGAGAAAGCCAATAATCTGGCTATACGTGAAATTAGACTGCACTTCATTTTCAAATACGTGAAATCTTTATAAAAAGATTCAGTTATATACCTACACTATAAACCCTCTTAATCACGCCTTAATAGAACTGGAAAAACTGAAGTATAATCTTTATCATTGGATTAGTAGATGAATAATTACTTTTCTGCAATACTTTAAGAATGTTACTGAGCAGTCAAATATCAAGCACACTGTAAGCAATCAACAATGGCGAAATTTACTTGACCGTACTAAGACTGGTAGGCCTATCTTTTTTCTGCAAAATATTTGATTCAGTTTCGGCATTTTGATATTTTTTTTCTACCAAAATGCAACTGCATTTTCAGGTAAATCCAACAAAAGTTTTGATATGAATATTTTATATTGTCTTTTCTTTTCGTAAAAATTCAAATACAAATTTCTAGTTATATGTGATTTAGTTTTATTGCTATTTTATTCCCTATCACGATAGTTTGCTCTTTACCATAAAATTCGTTTGAAACTTAACATGCAATTTCTGAACTCTGAATACTGTATAATCAAAATTTGTCTCTCTCTCTCTATTACAAAACAAGCAGGCAAAACTCTTTTACTTAAATATCATTTTTTTCCTCCTTAAGCATTTTGCACCATTACTCAAAATAACTATTTTCTTTCTTTTTTTCTTTTATTTTTGTGTGCATCCTCTCGTAATATATCTCAGAGTAATGAACCACCATACACTAGAGTTAGATTCAACTTTAATAACGTGAATCTGCCTACCTAAGGCATTTGCAAGAAAAACAAAGAAAACCTCTTTGAGAGAGAAACGTAAGTAGACGAGTAAACAAGAAGAACCAGAAAGTAAACAAAACTTCTTTAGAAGAAGAAAATTCTCTTGTTTACTAGTAAAAAATGTAAGTTTAAAACTTAAAAGTCTGTAGCAATTGAATTATGCTATTAAAGTGAACGTTAAGCTAGGATTTTGCAGATATAAAAATAGCAAGCAAATTACACTGGCCAGATTAAAAATGTTTAGATATGCAATGTCGTGGAAATGGAGTTTTAGGATTCTCAAATTACCAAATGAAAATATTAAAGGTTACTCAGGAAGATTAAAAGAGTAAAAGTTAATCTTGTTGAAAGGAATTGAAGTTACATACCAAAAAAATCAAGAAAGTATCTATAAAAGACTGAGGAAACTCCGAAGGCTTAATATGTGTTTATGAATTACAAAATCTCTGATCACCTTTGATGATTAATGTTCACCATTGCTGAAACACATTTGATCTGATGTATAAATGTATTGTAGAATTAAGGTTTAAACTGAAATTCAAACATCAACATCAATTAAAAGAACCGATCGTGCAGTACTGAGGTCGGCCAATAGTGAAAGAAATTCGACATAAAAGCCAATATTAAATCATTATAGAATGAATGACAGTGATATTAGATAGACAGATAGATCCAGCTGACCTTTACACTTAATTTGTAAAATTGAGCGACTAAATTACAGAACATCCTAGATATCTAATTTCAAGTTTTAACTGGCAGGATATTCCCACTCGAGATTATATAAGTAGAAAATGTATCCTGAAGTGGATTAATATTTTAGTAATGTTAATATCCGCAAGAACTACGGTTTTTCCGGAATTTACTTCCTAAAATCTTCATTCAAATGTTTCGGGCCGGAAAACACAAACTGCATGTGAAAGCCAATTTCCGATCATATTTTTTGTTGTTTAAGTTTTAATCATTTATAATTGATTAATAAAACATGACAATAAAAACTTTGGTTTTCAAAAAAAAATCTCGCATCACTGATTTGTATCATTTAAAACTATCTGACAATAAAATTATAAATTATATTTATATTTGCTTATTTATATATTACATTAATATTTGCCCTTCTATTCGGAGAATCGAATGAAGAATAGATTTGTTACTGAAAGCTAAATGCTTTTACAGATATTCCTTGCTAAAACAATGAAAATTTACGGAAATATATTAAATCCTGCTTAAGATTTAAAATTTAGTTGTTTTTAAAGGAAAAATAAGGGAAAATGTAAAATAGGTTGCAGGTATAATTTAAATCCTGAAAAACTATGCGCATTTCATCTTTATCTCTAGACAATTTATCTTAGCCAACACAATTTGTGACAATAATCTTTAAATTGCATTCTTGGAACTATAACTTTTTGGCCAAAATATGAAACACTCCAAGTTAATATGATTTATGGAAATTGTTAGTTGATACCTCGTAAAATACTTCACATAAGCAATAACCTGAAATAAAAAAAAATCAAGCTTCAAAATAACTTTAAATTTTGATTAAGGATTATTAAGTCAATGTCTAAACGAAAATCTTATATCTAAATGAAATCCATGAATTAAATTTCAGAATTCTTAACTCATCTCATTGTCACAATTTAGGGGGAGAATCCATTAATATTCCAAATAATTGAAAGAAAATGTTACCAAATATAGGTTTGCATGAACATTTAACAATTTGCTTACTTTGTAATTACTTGCTGTCAGCTTAAGATTCACATATTTAATCTAATTAAAACGATTAGTTCAAAGAAAATGACTGAACTTAACAATGCTTAAACAAATTAATGTAAATTTTACACTTTTTATCCGGTTTTTTTTTTTAATGTTTAATATTTTTTAAATTTGTTATTGTTTGAGCTTCAATTATAAAACTAAATTTCTGTTGTTGCACTGTCAATAGTTGGTTCGACTGCTGTTGTACAGTATTTCGTTATTTCAAATTCTTCGATATTTTGTATTGTCTATACATATATTTCAGTAATAATGATCATTTTAAATTCAGTTAAAATGAATTTATATGTAACTAAACCTAAAATCTAAATGTATATAAAGAAATTTCTATGTTACTGATGAGATGTCGATGGAAGCAGTTCTTTTAAAAAAAATTCTATTAACACGAGATCTTAATATCATTAGTTTCTTGATAAAAACAGATAAAAACCTTACCTCTCATATTATTTATCTTTTTATCGTAATATTATAAGAGTCGGAAGCACTATATCAAAATAATTTTAGTAATGTAAATGGATTATCTAAAACAAGACTTTCTTATCTAATTATAGATAAATTATTGAGAATTAGAAAATTTACGTATTAATGCATCCGTATAATAAATAAATCCTCGAACACATTAACTGTGATTTTTCATTTGAGGTACTATTATAGTAATTTCAGAATGTAATATAAGGAAGTTTAAAGAATGTTTTTCTCAATAACCTTGACTTAGTTCTAAAATTAATTAAAGCTGCATCTGCTAGAAAATAATAATCGCATTTCTCTAAAAGTGGTGAACGTAAAAAATTAAATTTAATTTCCTGTGTTGAGATACTCCTTAGCGTCGCCTTAAACAAGCCTTAACTTTTTATTAGGCTACAACTGAAAAAAAAAATTAAAATGGCATCATTTGAAAGCTGTAAGAAAAAGTAAAACACACTTGGAAAATAGAATTTACTGAGTCAAGAATTAGTTATTTTTTAGTAAGAAAACCACATAATAACAAATCTTAGCGTAAAATATTAGTTTAAAAAAGTTAAAACATGAACTATTTAGTCATCTATGAATCTTATTTCAAAATCAAAAAGAAGCTCATACTGAATTGCATCCGTCTTCCATTAAGTTTCAGCATTTGAAGTTCATTAGTTTTCTGAATTTATAATTTATCTTTATTGTGATAAAATAGAAATTATGGAAACATCCATTGTAACCATGTGGATTCTAGCTCCTATCTTTTGACTCAGTCTGTGTCAAACAATTGAAAAGATGAAACAGTCTGTTACATAGCTCCAAATTTGAAATTCCTAGATTAAATAAGATTTAATTAAATACGAATGACAGACAAACATGTTTTAATTGAAAATTAAAATACTAAAACTTTGTGTTTAATCTTTTTTTCCCGTTCCAGTTCTGTTTTAGAGGTTTATTATAAATTTTAGACAAAACCTATGATATCATTTGCTTTGCCTCTCATTGGTTGCACTAAGACAATGCTTTGTAAGAAAAATGATGAGCTTTTCCACTTATTGCTCCTAAATCCGTAAATTTCAAATAATTGAAATGCCTTCAGAAATAGAATATATCTGGATTTTTTTTTCCGATAAAAAATAAGTGCTTTTATAGTTGTTAGACATGTTAACTAGGCACTTTATTTTTCCTTACATAAAAGGCAATTTTGACCAAAACTGTAGAAAAGGAAGAAAAATCCTACATTAGTGGCGGAAGAAAGTAGAAGATTGTCTTTTTTTTGTTAGGGAGTTCGAGACTCCTCGTTTCTTTTTTGGAGTGGGAATCACCGCCTTGAATGCCAACGTCTTTTACAGGTTCCTTCCAAAAAATAAGAAAAAAAGAAGAAAAAAAGGAGCTCTATTCTATCAAAGCGAGAAAAACAACAAAGTTAATCGTCGAACTTTTTCTCCTCCTTTCATCAAATAGTCCCTCCATCACAATGCATGATCTTTTGATTCTCCGTCCAGAGCTCTGAAGAAATGGGTTAGACTCCAGAGAGAGGGAGAGCGCGAGAGAGTTACTTGGCAAAGCCTCCAGCTACCTCTTCAAGAAAAATACTGTCTTCGACACAAAAGGAACCCTACGCAAAAACACAGATGCGCTCTGATGGTTTCATTACTCTTTTTTTTTTTCTAAGTGAAAAATCGTCTCTGCAGACAACTATACATCAGAATCGTGAAGAATGGTTTTGTCTGAAGTGTAGAGAATGAGGTATGTAGAGAAGAGAAAAAGGTACAGCGCAAATACCATCGCCGCTGGCATCCTACAATTTTTACCGTCTGTTTTTCTCCTTTCCCTATTTTTCTTTATATCACTTGGCCTATAAAGCCGATTAAATGACTGAACGATTCTGGGGCAAAGAGACATCAGAAGAATTTCATTCTCTTGATAACACTACCATAACTCTGAAATCGCACCACTGGAAACAATTATTTTTGAAAGGTATACAAAAAAAAATATGACAATCAACAAAAATATCAGAAGTGAATGAAAAGCTTCGATTTTAAAAGTAGGATTTCGTGTACTTATAGTGAAATGCTGCTTTGTGAAGAAATCAAGCATAAATAAAGAGAAACAACTGATTCAAGAAATTGTGACCTTATCCAAAATCTTGTTTTAGATAATAAAAAAGATATATAAAAAACACGCAAATATATAGTTTGTTTGTTTGTTTACTTTCTGTAAAAAAGAAATAAACTTAAATTGCATTAAAATACATTTTAACAGCTTTTTTTCTAAGGTTTCAAATGTTATATTATTTTATTTTATTATCAACAAGTTATTATTTTTCATAAGATCATGTAAAAAGTAATTTAGTGTTACTGCATAATAGCTTTGATATGTTGTCTTTTTATGGGGATTTTTATAGTGATTCCTATACCTTATATAGTGATTCCTATACCTTATATAGTGATTCCTATACCTTATATAGTGATTGCTATACCTTATATAGTGATTCCTATACCTTATATAGTGATTCCTATA
>JAFIDM010002131.1:49519042-49529120 GCA_023159025.1 Thereuonema tuberculata | reverse complement strand
TGATTCCTATACCTTATATAGTGATTCCTATACCTTATATAGTGATTGCTATACCTTATATAGTGATTCCTATATCGTTTATGGTGATTCCTTTTCCAGGCAACAACTTGGTAAGATGTTAAAACGAGATAAAGTGCTAATTTCTATGAGAACGAATACTTACATCATTTTTTTTAAAAAATATATCCAAAGGAACAAAACGTTTCAATGAATGATTTTATTTTATTGCAATCACATTGTAATATCAATATAATAATATAATCCAAATTTATAAAAGAAAACATTGAAAACAAGTATCAAATATTAGATACACTTTAGAGGATGCCTATATTTCATTTTTCATCGACGTGGGTCAACCGTAAGTCACGTGAGGTAAGGTCAAAAGCTAAACTGTTCATTTTGGTCGACTTTCCTGCCACACACATTCACCACATACGCAAAGGGCAAGTGACCTTGGATTCCTAGATCATTTTCTCAGCACGGAATCCGAGTGGGTGGCAGGACGCCACTATAAAATTGTGGGGATTGATATATATATCATGTCTGATTTGCTAGTACAGTACTAATACCAATATATTATTACATTTATTCATGTCATTATATAAATAATATAACGGAAGTAGTTATATTATGAAAGATTATTAACCATTGTTTCTTAATCTAACTAAGAGAATATTCAAGAAGAAGCTATAAGATTTAGTTTAGTGGTATCTATATTTTTTTTTGATTTTTTGATCTGCAACCATCAACGTATGCGCATCCTCCCATATGCCACTACACTATAGGAGTTCCATGATTAAGGAGTAAATGGACTAAACCGCACTACGGATTAATTAAATTAAATGGAAGGATTACCTATATTGCTGGATAAGCGTTTTGAATAATGGCTTGCATGGCGTGGACGTGATTTGGTAAGCAGGGTGATTAATTTCAACTTTGGATTATGTGAGGGTTTTTTTTTTTTTATTTTGATGCGGAAATCAGGCTGACAATTCCTTTTGCAAAGACCAAATGACCTAAATGACTCATTTCATTAAATAGTTGCGCCCTCTTTAAAATGTCGCTACAAATTTCGGAAATCTTTTCAAAATCAGCTATCTCGTTTCATTTAACTTTTGAACATTTCAATTGGAGAAATTTAAAAAGGTATCTGACCGCTTTTTCTTTATTCTTGAAAAGAGATGATGCATTTCATATTTTATTAATAGTAATCGATTGTTGATTGACTGTAACTTCCTAAGAATCTTGATTTTAGAAAGAAATGTTTTCTGATCTTATTGGTGCGAAGAAAGTTTTACTAATCGGCTCGAAGAAAGGATTAGTAAGAAATAAACGAAATTAGTAAGAAAAATAATAAGAAATAAACGTAGACGAAAAAAAAATATGAATAATGATTCATAATCTATTTGACACTTAATCCTTGAATCAAAATTCTTATTTTTCTAGGGCACTTTCATGTAAAACTCAATAAAAAAATCAAAATAGGATTTAAAGAATAACGATATTAGAGCAACTATGTTTAATTGTTGATGTTCTCCTGCTTTTGCATCCAGGAACATATAATAACAGTTTTTTAAAGCAAATGAACTATACAAGTTACCTCCAGATATTTTTCAGAATAATAATCTACATACATAGTATGTATATCAAAATTAATCTAAATAACTGATCATTAGAAAAATGTTATCCTAAACTAAAAATTTGGAAGTTGCAAGAATTTATCAGCTTGAAAGTAGGACTCAAACTTCATCTGAGAATTTATTGTGACTTCCAATAATTACTTCCTATAACTGTTTTTTTTTATTGTATTAGTTTAAAAAATGCTTATAAATCTCTCTCTTTAAATGTTGAAATTACTTAATATTTTATTTTAGAATGCATTTAGTAATATTCAATATATCTAATAGCGTTGGATTTAATCGAAAATTTTGAATTAAAATAAATAATGAGCAAACTACTTCGTCAATGACGATTATACAGTAAATATGCACCTGAGGCCTTTTGCAATGATTCAATTTTGTTAATTTCCTATCAGAGATGTTAATGAGAGATGTTCCTGTAGTTACTGAAATTAATTAAAAAGATCTAAAAAGCCGAAAATCAAATCCGTAATTGTACATCCTACTATATGAATGTTCTGAGTCTAGGCTTTAACTTACTTTCTCCATAATTCTTAATATGACATTAATAATTATGTAAAATTAATTTTAATCAGAAATTAATAATAATTACATGTGATGCAGCATAAGGAAGTACATTTAATTATGCCCAAAATAATTATGTTCTTGATATATGAAATTTATAAACCCATGTGTGCCGCGTTCATCACGGAGTATTAATTAATTCTGCTATTGCAAATTTTATAAAATACGATAAATAAATTAAAAAATTAAATTAAATTTCATTTTTAAATGCTGTGCCACAGTATACTAAATCATATTGTATTTAATTAAGTCTTTTTTTGGAATAAGTGCATCGAAAACTTTGATGTTTTTATTATTTGTAAAACAAGAAAAAATAAAAATAAAACTTCGATTTAAATAATCGAAAGAAAGTCAGTCAATTGATGATTGACATCAAAATTCTGTAATGCCTAAAAAACTTATTCTATAACAGCTATCGCAGGATTTTGTAGTTTTGGTCTAATGTATGTAATATCCTTTAATATGCGTCGGAGTGAAATAAAAAGAGTTAGAACAATAAATTTTTAATACGAAATTTTAAGTCAAATTATGCATGTCAATCCGTCTGCGATCACAGTACTGAAAACTGCAGTTCATAGAAAGACGAAATTTTAGGTAAGTTTAGGTCGTTATAAGAAAGATACCTATCGATTTTGGTAAAACCCCTCAAAAAATTAAGAAGCCGAAGAACCAAAACCGTAAAATAGGTGAATAATCAGCTTCTAATTAATAAACAAACGTATTTGCGTATTTTCTTTTATTTTTTGGGGGTGGGGGTGGGTGGGGGTGATTAACATTTTACGCTCTTTTAGAATTCCGGTATTCGAAAGTTGGTACAACAATAATTGTTAGTTTTAGATTTGACAAGTACAAAAATATAAGTAGTCAAGTCTCATTAAACTAACGACTTTGAATGTAAATAAATAAAATTTGCCTGCAGTTTATGCCGTTAATTTTTCCTAATCTTGAAAAGCCCAGAAACTGAATTGTATATTTTTGTAGCATATTATAAAAAATTAAGAAGATAATGAAAAGTAAATGGTTCTGCTTAATGACTAGAAAATTTACAGAAATTTAAACTTCAGTATCTGTCTACTACATAAATCTATTTGAAAGCAGCACTGGAACGATGTTTCATGAGTTGATGATCATAACAGGGTAGCTATGAATCAAAAGAAGTCAATGACTTAATATTTATCATCAACTATTCCTTTAATGTTAGATTATGACTAACTGTGTTAGGAAAGCCAAATGGTTGAAGTCATTTTTAATGGGTTAATGATGGAGATTACAACGTAAAAAAGAGATTATAACGGGTTTTTTTTCGAAAAGAACGCCTTAGACGAAGAATAATTTCAACATAACAGAAACCATATTCACTATAGCTTCTTTCCTAACTTTTCAATAAATTTCATACTTCGCCTATTATTTAGCTAAAACATTATTACAATAAATCCATTAAAGGTCTAGGAAAACATTCCATTTCCAAATTCTTCTTTCAACTTCTTCCTTTTCATCTTTGTTTATTAATCAAAAAGAAAACACCACATCTCCATAACATGTAGTTTATTTAAAAACTTTTCGGAATTTTCGGGATTATGATACGTCATCCCTTCTTCAAGCGAAATGTAACAATAAATTAGTTTTTTGGAATAACCAACAATGCAAACTAGTCTAAGAAAAATATTAGAGAGTTGTGTAATAAAATGTACAAAAGGAACTAATTTTAATAGATATGAAGGGGCTAAAGTAGACCCTTCTACGATTATATTAGTAAAGGACTTAATTAAAAAAGATGTAAAAAAAGTGGTTAATATTGATGAATTTAATTATTGAAATGTTTTTTGATTATTGGATTGTTAGTTAATTTAAAGGATTCAAAATATCTAAGTTATCTTATTGTAAACAAAAATTGATGTATCTATGTGTCATGTTGTTAGTTCATTTGAATTATTTGTTTTTTCAAAAATTGTAAAGTAATGTTTATGTTTATCACTAGTTTGCATTGTTGGTTATTCCAAAAAACTAATTTATTGTTACATTTCGCTTGAAGAAGGGATGACGTATCATAATCCCGAAAATTCCGAAAAGATTTTAAATAAACTACATGTTATGGAGATGTGGTGTTTTCTTTTTGATTAATAAACATTCCATTTGCCTTATTCGCCCACTCTGGCTACAATTTGTTTGCACATTGAATAATAATGCATATTACATCATTTCAAGAGTACTCCTGCATTTAAATGATTAAAACTGTTTTTAATTAAATTAAAAATTACGATTTAATTTCTAAATTCCTTAATATTTTATTGCTGAAAACGTAGAGGATGTTGCCCTTTCAACTCATCTTGTTTGATCTGAGTTGAAAGGGCAATATCCTCTACGTTGTTCCAGTGCAACGTAGAGCTATCAAAGCCAGTGATAGAGTAATAGTAGCATTTTTATCTAATTTTATCAAAAAAAGAAGGTCACAGTTGGGCTTAAACTTCCAATGATTTAAATAGTAAGAAGTTGGAAGTATAATGAAGAAAGCGATGCTGATTGAGTACACAAATCTGCAAAGCAGCTGTTTCATTCTATGCAATGCTGTACCAAAAAAATATTGAAACTGAAAACGTCAAAGAAATGTATCAACTTTATTTTTAAATTCATGTTTGACGGAAAATTAGAACATCAGTGCTACATTTTTAACTAGAAATAACAAAACATAGAAAGTACTTTCCACAAATTTATAAGTTTTTAATCTAGATAATTCTTTTCGAACTCCATTTGGATTTACAAAGATGTATCTATATCAGGGGTTCGCGAGCAACATGCGGCTCTTTGACATATAATGTCCGGTTTGCCGCAAAATGTTGGTTGAGCTCCGTTTTGTAATATATTGAACTTGTTCAGATTGAAGGTATTGAAAAGTGACTAATGCTACGACGCTGTAGGATTGTTAGAAATTACCAATTTTTATTTCGGTTTCAGAACTCGGTATCAGAATTTCGGTTGAAAATATGATTTAAATATTGAAAATATGATTGTGCATGGATTTCTACATGGGCATGCAAAATTCGTTTTTCTAGCTACTGTAGAAAATACGCTTATAGCTATTCGCTTCGCTCGTCTAAAAAAAAATCATTAAATTTAATTGAACCTGTTATTAATATTGATATAACCTGTTGATAAATAAAAGAACTTGTAGTGTTGAAAAGATTTCACTGATTTAACATTTTCTGCTTTGCAACATTATAAATGTAAACAAAAATAAAAGATTGTCCTACATCCAGAGGCTTTGAATCAACTGACTTTTTCTTTAGTAAACTCTTTCTGACGAAACAAAAGGTGATCTTTTATTGTTGGGACGTTAGAATAGTAATCGAAATTAAAAACAAATATATTTTTAGAATTATAAAAGCTAACTTTCACTCAATAATTAACTTTGATTCGGGTAAATAACATTGTTTCTCCATAACAAATATGACCATAACGAATTTATTCCATAGATGTTCAATAAAGCTTATAATACATTTAATAGTAAAGTAATTTTACTCATGTATCTCTGACAGAAATGTTTAATATCAAACTTATTGCAAAAAAGTTTTCTATCAAAAAAAGTTAAATTAAATTTGATTTGATTAGCAAAGAAAACGTTTTACAGAATGTATTTAGCAATGCATTATATTTTTAACATTTCTAGTAAGTTTCAAAACATTCACTTAAAACAGATTTAATATTCATTAAATCTTCATCTTTTTTTACTAAAAATAAACGATCACTTTATCAGAAATTGGTTTTTATTTGCAAAACAGTAATTACATCTTTTCTTTCCAGCAACAAAAGCAGGTTGCTTGGGTTTTAACGGGTTAAATTTAGACTCAGTCATACGTGTAAAGGAAGGGAAGAAGAAGAATGGAGGAAAAAGCAATCCCTGAGAAGACCACATTCTACCACAATAAAAGCTCCCATTAGTATCGTATTACTATCTTCTAATTTAATCTTCTTAATTGCAAAGCTGCTTAACGAAATCTGTTTCGAAGTCCTGTCACGGCTGTCAGTTGCAGCTCCAGTATTGGTCCAGAGAATTAGGTGGGGGAGCCACTATTAAAGTGAGTCAGGCTGTAGCCTGCCCTGACTATCCATCCATTAACACAGCAGCTCTCTTTTCTGATTCAGCAGAGAAACGATAGCTAAATGCTGTTAGGAAACTTAACAAAAAAATTCAATATTCTTTAATTATAAGATGGTAAAAGTAAGTTTTGAAATATGAAAGTAATGCTTGTAGAAACGAAAAAAACATACTATATTCATTTGAGTTTTGAAATATTATATTTATTTCATTCCTTGTACATCTGCCTTTCGTCTGCCGCTCGCAGAACAATAAATCTCAACTTTACTGAAGACAAAATAGTCTATTAAGGAAGTTCTAATCTAAACACAAAAAAGATTTTTTATAATTCTAAGTTACAATTTTAATTCCTCAACAACTTGCTTCTGAGCTTTAAGTCAGATGTTTCATTTATCGTATGATTGCATTATTGCTTTCATTAAATATTTAAATTTAATTTAATTTAAATTTAATTTATTTTTAAATGACTTTTAATTACTATTTTTAAGAAAGAGAAGATGATATTACTTCCTCCCTATAAGTAGACTATTATCAACTTCTCTTTATTAAAAAGATTAAAACTGTGCAACGACAGGCAATGGATGTATGGGTTGTTTAGGCTCCCAGCGATTGTCGACAAACTTGACTAGTCGAGATTGAATGCTCAGTCAGACGCCCGTCCTCGTTTAACCCCCGAGTAAGAAACCCATATCCGTTTGACAGAGGGTTGAGTGGAACCTAACGTCTAAACCACTGGGCCACCGGACTCTCATCTGCTCTTCGATATTTATCGGAAATTCAAGGAAAACGCATATTTATGTATCAGAAAAGAATTTGCCCATAATTTAGTGTTGAACTTTCAATGACGTTCTTATAACCTGGGATGAACTATACTTTCAAATACGGATTTGCACTGAATAAAAAATTGAAATTTAAATACCTAATACAAAATACTTTTCCAGCTCTACTTAGCAATTTTTTTTTTTTTTTAAAGTGTAACATTTATATTTGTTTTACATATTTAATTCATTTTACTTATTTTATTTAAAAAATATTTAATTTAATTGAATAAGTTTATCTATTTATTTATTTTTTTAATTTAATATTCATAGAATATAAGTGTAATATTCTGAAGCTTATTTTTAAGTAATAATAATAATAATATTGAAACAGAGACAATTTACGGTACTAATAATCATTTTGCTAAATCAATAAATACATTTATTTTTGAATGCTAAAAATGTTCGTATTTCTTTAATATTGGCCTGAAAACAAAGTTCGATCTGTTAAGTGGGATTAAATAGTTTTCTTCCAGGAAGATTGTTCAGCGCCATTTCTTCGAACCACAATTTATCGTCCCACCTATTATGGGAACTAAATAATTTTGTAGAAAAAAAATCCGATCAAATAAAGTAAATGGATTTGAGTGTATGTCTTTAGTGCCTGAAAACATTAACTTTCAGAAAGCCATTGAAAATTGGAGGAGTGGTGAGGTCTATTATTCCAAACATTTTATTTCTTCGAATTTTAGAATTGCTTCAGAATTTTTCACTTAAGTGATTATTTACTTTACTGGTCTATAATGCATTATCTACTTTACACAGCAAATGTATTTTCTAATTTGTTATTACTTCTTTTGCTATTATAAAGCATTTCGTGAGAATAAGAATAATAAAATAAAATTCGTAAAACATTCTGCTATTTTACTCCTAATAGTGATGATGTAATTGGAGTTGGCTGAAGCAATGGCGGCGGTCGGAACAGCGGAAGGGGGAAATATTTTTTATTGGTTGCATTACAAGTACTGCTGTCCTTTTAGACATTCATTAAATGTCTATGGAGAAGGGTTCTTTAATAAAAAGAAATGACAGAAAGAAAGTTCTGAAAAAGTGTTACATAAAAAGCATCTCTGCAACTGATGTGTTTTGCTGCGATACAGAAAATAGTGAAACACTCATTTAAATTTGTCGCTTTTTGTATCATTTCTGAAATGTAAAATTTCAAAAACAAATTAAATACAAAATATTCAATTCTAATTCAATGGAATTCTAATTTTCTGTACCATCAAGAATGGATGGTGTTTTTTTTTTTGTTAGACTGGTGGGGTGGGGAAATAGGGTTATGGAATAAGGGCGGTATTTAATCATTTGGTTTAGTTTTAGCTACGTTACTGAAGAGCACATTGTAACAACATTAGATACGAAAAGGTGTACTATATTCCACCTTTTTATAGTAATATAATACCTTTTGTAATATTCTGTCCAACAGAAAGAAAAGAAATAGAAAGCAATTTTAAATCAAAACTCTCTTATCCATGAATCTCCTTGTCTGTGTTCAACAAACTAAAAAAAAATATCTATTCTAGAAATCTAAAACTTAGATGATAATTACGAAAAATTGCTAATTACTTAAAACATTAATTAATTATATATCGGAAGCGCAGTGGTGCCTCAAAGTATAAAATAAACAAAGAAAAATTCAGCAATGAAATATTAGTATGAAAACCCATGTGCCTGCATTGCGCAGGCCCCAATGAATTTTCTTAATGCAAAAAAAAAATTCAAACTGCGCATTTGAATTATTAATAAAATGAATTATTTTATTAAAAAAACTTTGAGGCACCACTGCGCTTCCGATATATCATTCGTATCAGCCTCAGTAGCGAGACCTTCTTGTTTGCAGTGACTTCTCCTGGCTGATGATCGCGAACGAGCGTGAAACAGCTGCTCCAGGATGTCACTTGTAAATAATTTGGTCTCATCCATTTTATTAATTAATTATATAATAATAATTACTTAAAAGTTGGGGGAAACAAAAATTTCAACAAAATCGCCGTAATCTACATAGAACCACTTAACCGAGAAATTGAAAAGTTATATGAATTCAACTTAAACTAGAACCTGAAACCCGTCAAGATCGAACGTGCCAACTAATGAAAGAAAGCTAATATTGACAGAATATTATGATATCCTGTTAATTTTTTGCGTCAATTGGATCTTTAAATTATAACTCAGCCTAAACACCATCACAACTGACTATCCATATAATGCATCTAACACTTTAAATTCAAGTTCATCTTTAACTCAAAAATCTGCTGAAAGAAATTTACAATCATCTCATTTCTATTTTCCATCTTAAACATTCTCAAATCAAAAACCTTTTTTAAAAATTAAATTTATCAAATAAAAGCCTATGCAATCTATAACTTTTAATCCCGCAAGCATTCACTTTAAAGTGAATAATGTCCATTTCAAAGAATGCCTTTAGGCAAATGAAGATTTTCTGCTTATTTTGTATTGAACTGATTTTAATTTTATCTCCATAAAAATTGGAAAGCAATGTTCCTAAGTTTATATATTTGAGTATTACATGATCTGTTTGGGTTTAGTTAATCAGAATTTTATATTTTGATATCTTACTTAGTGGTGATATATACAATCGAAAGTTATATGAATTCAACTTAAAATAGAACGTGAAACCCGTCAAGATCGAACGTGCCAACTAATGAAAGAAAGCTTTGTTAAGGGAAAGCTGGCGCAGTGCAGTTTTTATGAGTGAAGGTCACAATTAATTTCTGAATCGCTGATATCCAAAAGGAAATTAATTCATTTTGTTGTTGTTGAAAACGATTTTTATGTTTCTCTCTCTCTTTTATTTTGGAATCAATAAGCTCACTCTGCATCAAATAAAGGAGGCTGTATCTTGAGAATCTTTTGTACAAAGAAGCTATTGGAAAGGGTTTCGGATCAATTTTATCGTATAATTGACAGAGGCAATTATGGGTTAGCGACTAATGATAGAG
>JAFIDM010002131.1:49480650-49519032 GCA_023159025.1 Thereuonema tuberculata | reverse complement strand
AGTGATACGTTAATTATACTGAACTCATTAATATTCTCAATAATGTACAGAATTAATAATATAAAATATCAAGAGAAACTCCATAACATAATATGGTTTTAGTTTAATTGATTTATTGGTATTCATAGTTATAATTAATTGAAGGGAAGCCAGTTCCTTTGTTCCAGAATATTTGAAAATTTCAGTGCCTCGCATCTCAAAATGGAATACCTGACCTTTTTTCTTTATTTTAAGAGAAAAACAAAATATTAGTTTTAGATATAGAGTTAACCGTTCACCGACGATGATTTTTCTGATGCGGAGGGCTAATCTCAATCTTTCTTAACATATGCCGTTCCACATACAATAGTAAACCAACGAAATGCTTAGCGTCCGTATTTTCTTACTCTTGTGATTTTTCTAAGACTAGCATTTTTATGACCGTTATCATCAATATTTCGCATTGATAATGCATTGTTAAATTTCCAAAATTAAAATTGAGCGAATCGTGCGCGAAAATGATATGGAAACTGATTATTTCAAGGAAACAACAATAATGCTGAACGTGTTTATGGACCCGATGATCAAGTTGCTTAGAAAGTGATCTGCAGAGTGAACAGCCGAATTCAATCCTTGGGAGTGGTGTGAGTTTTTTCCAAATCAATCTTTACCAACGATGCAAAAACAATGAAGGGGTTTTCTTTCCAGGCGGTAAGCATTGAACTGACATTCCAACAATCTTCACTAGTTCCCATTATTGTTGGGTATCCAGTATCTTTCAAGCCACCATTGAGTAAATACCTCCGTCTCTGCAAAGGTGGCTTGAACGGATACTATGTTCCTATTTAGTTACAAGTCTTACTACAATATTGATTAACAATGGAAAAAAATCTAAAATATTATGTTTCTGAAAGAACTTAAAGTTATCTATTTTAAAATGTTTTGAAAATTCCTTGAAACGATAAAACGAAAATTATCCATATTAGGTTAATTACAGTACCAACGAATACAAACTATGGCTTTATACTTTCGGTTTGCTGAAAAGGGATTAAATATAACAATGGTTTATAACAAGGCAAAGTATTGTTATTTCAGATTGCTCCTTCTTTGGACTCGCTCTCCTCCAGATACAAACGTTCATTTTACCATATTCTAATTTAGCAGTTTTCTTTTTTTTATCTAGGTTTGTTTGTTAGTGATATATTTATATTGAAGGACTTACATGGACAAGATTCCCTAGATGAAGTAAATACTTTTAATTATTATTAAGAGATGATTACATATAGTTTATTCATACTTTTAACAGTTTTCATCTATTTATTCCAAAAATTCAGTATTGTTAGCAAATTATTCAGTGTATTAGCAAGTGCAGCTTCTAATTAGAATTCAGATAAATCCTACACTCTAAACTTGACAAGCTGCACTGTAGAATTCAGACAAATAAGCAGTATTACTTTGTCGCTTATTTATCTAAAAACTTTTATGGAACTTACAAATCAAATGGTTTAGAAGTTTCTTCTATTAAATTGAAAGGCAAAATCAACAGTGTTTGTTAACTAGACTCCCTAAATCTTGCTTGTCATTACAGCACCAGATTTCAAGTGAGAGATTTCTGCCATGTCATTTTGATGCCACTAGAGTGGTAAAGAGAATACCAATTCTTCTGATATGGAGGGGAATTAGCTCATAAACATTCCTTCCACATGCCATTGAATTTCAAATGGTCATCATTCAGGTTCTGCCCAGAAAATTTGATTTCATGGTGCCGCAGATATGCTTTAAGCAATGGGTCATTATCAACTCAAGCAGGAGCAAACATCTAATAAAAGTTTTACGACACAGGCGTATGATGGAAAAAAATCAGAATTCTGTGGAACAAATTTTCATTAAGAAATCCTCTTACATTTTAATAAATTCTCTATACGATATATTAATTTTTTTTAATAACGAACAAGTTTTATACACAAATAGCTAGGTTTAGGCCATAAAAGTGCTTTTTTATTATTCTTAGCGTAGTTATAAATAGTTGTTCGGACATAGCCTTATGGTCAAATGTCTGAATCTCAGTTCGAATCTCCGCGCAGGAATGGACGTGATTTTAGCTTCTTTTTAGAATATAATGGAAACTGTCTTCTATGGTGTACCTGGGACAACTATTCTTCGTCGAAATGTTCATAATTTTTGCCCGCTATTGACGCCAAAGACGTCAATGCCAAGAGACCGGACATTGGAGTAAAAACTTTAATAACTATAGTTAACAAAAAACGTTACGTTCTTCAACGTATTAAGATTCATTGTGATTAGGCAAATTGAAAAATGACTGTATCATTAGTGAAATCAATTTCTATGTTCATCAAATTACAAGATTTTAAACTAATTAAAAAAAACATTGAGCTACTAATTATCAGAAGGAATCTCGTTTAATTATAAAAAAATCAGTAAGAAACGTTACATTCTAAGTAAAACTAATTTCTATGTTCTTCAAACTTTTCCTAATATTCTAAGAGTTTCATATCATATCTTGTTATCAACCTTTGACAGTTTATGTCCAGAAATTGTATGTAACGTTTATTGTTCTTGAAACATTTTTAGTAAATGAATAGTCTTCATTTTAACACAAAGAAATAATGTTTTCTACATTATATTTTTATTTTCAATCATAAATAAAAATTATTTTATTATTGAAGTGTGATATTAGTATTGGTTAATACATTAGCAATTTATACACATCTGGAAGCCTTGTATGATTTCCATGGCATTTTTTTTTCGGTAAAGGGCTTAAAAGATATATATGTTTATGTAACTAAAGTTGGAATTGCTCTTTATTTATTAACTGGCAACATTATATAGAAAAAAAAATATATAAATTTTAACAGTTCTAATTGTTTGTCAACTGGGTTTTTTTTCTGCAAATAATATTGTTTTAGGAATGTCACAAAGTTAAATCCTCATCTTAGTCAATAAAAATTTGCAGCTAGTGAGAAATAACAATTCTTTTCCAATATGATGTTTAGGGATGCAACAGTTCGCAATGTGATGTTTTCTCCTAACGTACAATGTTAGCTAGAAAGTTACTAATTATAGTTACCACTAGCTCGGTTTTATAGAATAAATTTTAGAAAATGAAACTTAATACTAAGAAAGATTTTCTTTTATACTTCCAATAGCTTTATAGGAATACCTATTTCACAGTTATCGCCGAGTGAAACTGGTGTGAAAAAAATGCTTTTTTAACATCATAAAATTTTATCTGTATAAGAACTGGATTAAAAAAAAATCTAATAAAATTTGTGGTATTGAATTTTTTTCTCTTTATTTTGTAATATTGAAACTAAAAATAATGACACTAAAGGCAATAATAATAATTATTTAATTACAGAAGTTATGTAAAAAAATAAATTTACAAAAAGAAAATACCTAAATACTTAATGACGTATTGATTAAGAAACAAAGCTGTTTTTTTTTAATAACAAATTTAACGGAAAGTGAGAGATAAACTACTTTAAGACAATAGAAAATAGCACAATATTGAGAAATTAGAATTTTATTTAGCAAATATCTTTTAAAAAAATGACACATAATGTTTCGGCAATTAAAGTTATAGTTTTTTTTAATGGTTATATTTATTGTATTAAATTTCTTACATCCTACTATATCCTTGTTTTTATAAGTATTATTGTAATTCATTTTATATTGTTTTTTGTGACTCATGTTTCCTTTCCCCCCCCCCCATCTCTTTTGAATCTCAGTTTATTCATTTATTCTTCCTCTGTCTCTTTATTATATCACTTGAAAATGACAATGGCTACTATAATTACCCAAACGAATCTGCTTCTTTAAAGAATTTGTTAGAAATTTGTGGAAGCTTTTATCTGCCGGGCAGCATCTTATAATAGTAAAAACGTGTTCTCAGAAGATTCCTGAGATCACAAGACAAGTTTATGTAGAATTTCGATATCTTCTGAAGAAAACAGATTTTTTTTAAATGGAACATGAAATGCCACAATAAATTCAATAATATACTATCAGGTAATCCTGGTGATATAAAAGTAGACATTGATGTTCATCGTTTATAAAGGAAAAAAACATTTCTCAGATAATATCCAATCCCTTCTACTTTAAGAACAAAACACTGAAACCGAATTAAAAAATGTCATTTTGGGAAGTTCGCAAGAAAGAGATTTTCCAATAAATTTCCCCAATAAAGTTAAAATAAACAATAAATCCTAGAAAGTAAAATATTACTTTTAAGTTGTTTTCTAAGTTGGAAACGTAGAGTCTTCTTTCTTCTATGCCTCTGTTAATCTATTCCCTCGATTACATTAGGGAACCAGATATCCGAGTGGTAAGGGCCTTGACTGCGGATTCGATTTCCGGCTTCGGCGGATTGTGGTATTTTTACAGTCGCAAAATAGTATCACATTAGTAGAACTCAAATTTGTGATAATGAAAATATGGGATTAAAAAAAACATTAAATGAAGCTATAATTTTAAACTTTGTCTGGTTCGTAAGGATGGTTAATGCAGTAGTTATGAAATGAAGAGTATTAACCCACATACATTGATATTATTTTAATATAAGATGAAGAACTAAATCAATTGGAAAAGAATTGTTTTCATTTCACAGGGACTGAACTTCCAAGTACCTATTTAAATATACGGATTTTATAAACAATGAATGGTAATTAATAGATCATATCTCTGTTGGCGTTTGCTGAGGAAGAATAACGTTTTTTCCCTGTATCTCTCAGAGGTTAAAATATTTTGCCCTTCTCCAATGTAATCCTGGAAATCCTCTAAAGCAGAAAAAATGGAAGACGATGAGCTGCTTCTGAGGATCCCTGAAACCAACTGCTCAGGGGAAAGAACATCATCGGATTTCAGAATAAGAAGACCCGCTAGAGACTCGAGAGATCTTAAAAATAGTCATGGAGAAACGGATCTAAGATTACCGGATCCTCCAGTGGCATTAGGATGGGATTAAAAAGTTCCATTACAATTAAATTGGAATCAGTCAGACGTGGGGGTGATTAGTTGCTCTGTTTAAATCAATATAAAGGATTTAATAGAAGCTAACTTTCAAAGTAAACAGTTTGATTAAGTCGGAAGAATTACGGACTAACATGTAAGGATTTGGGCTATTGCTAAGGACTGTTATTGAAATTAACAGCCAAGACTTCTCAGAGATAAATGAATCACACACATGGTGGTAAATCCATTAATTAGATTGCAATTTCTTGTAACAACTTTGAAAACAGAAGTAGTGCTTAAAAGTGTAGAAATTCTTGTTAAATAACATTAACGTCCTAGAAACAGGTTTTTTTGGGGACATTGGGAGGCAACATCACAAAAGTTTGAATAGCAGAGTGGAGTGATGTTTTATAAGAAATACCACATTTACTCTTATTTGTTTTTCTAAGAACAGAAGTGCAATGAAACCTCGTATTGGAAATTCTAACGTTACTTCATTTTTCATTGAAAAATCAATACAAATTTCAAATTATATTCACACATCATAAAAGTAAATGTTTTTTTACAGTAGTACATAAATAATTGTAAATATTTATCTAAGGGAATATAAAAGACTAGATTCAAAATCTTGGTTAACCTTTAGTCATGCTAACTATTATGAATAAGTTTCAAGATTGAGCCTAAAACTAATTTATTATCGAAACAAATTGCGAATCAATTGGATATTTGAAATTCAATTATTCAGTGATCGATAGGCATTTTAAATTACTATATCCAGGATTTTTAAGAATCATAGTAATTTAAGCAGCATGCAAACTTAAAAAAACATTTCAAACAGAGAAAATAGTTTGAAAAAAAAGAAAGTGATATTTAAATGGCTCAATTATGAAAAGCAAAAATGGTTCCGAAGTTTCAACTAAAAGTCCTCTCTGTGCATATAAGCTAGTATCTTCATACTTTATTAGAGACGCCATTTTTAAAATTAGTATACTTCAACAAAAGAATGAGTTATTGTTTATTTGAGTCTTAATAGCATATCTTCTACAATAATCTAACATTAACTGTAAATTTTGAAAAATATATATGAGAATACAAATTAATATAACAATTCGGGCCCTAGCGAGGGAAAGAAATGTAAATTTCTAAATAATTCTTATTTGATGAAAATAAAACTAAACTGATTTTGATTTAATTAAATGAAAGATGCATGAAAATTCTATTAGTTCAGTGAAAAGTGTATTCTTTCAAGCAACTTCATCAGGTTTAAAGCTTTGTATCGAGTGCTCACAGAAGAAGACTAAATTGCAGTAAATTAAGTTTTTCGATGAAATTACTGAATACTTTAACTTAAGTGAGAAATAATCTTCTCGGATTGCTTATTAAATATGTTCACTTTTAAGTTGTTCACTAGCTGTAGCATTAGATTTTGAAATCACAAATTTAAAGTTATAAAGGAAATTAGTTAAAGAATAAAATAGAACTTTAAGTGGAAGAGGAAAATTTTAGAAAACTTTTAAAAACAATAATATTCTGCTATCAAAATAAAATTCCTTTAAAGTTTTGAAAAGTCAGTAAAATTATTAATAATCTTTATTTAAATGCTCTGTTTCCTTTCTGTTAACATAATTACTTGAATGTAAAGATAATATTATAATTATATTACGAAATATAAAAGTAGACGAAAATCATCCTTATGTTTTCCGATTCTGTTTTTCTTTTATTTCATACTTACACATGTCATTTTGTAAGGGCGTATGTACTTGAGTTACTTTACGAAACTGTTCATTATATAAGTTTAACTGTGAATTTATATTCCCATGAATTGATCTTTCATGCAGCCCTAGATCCGGAAGATGGCTTTAAGACGGTATAGGATATGGTGAACATGAAGTAACCTAAAGAAAAGGAAAGCTCTATCCTCTTTCCCGCCATTCTCCATTACATTTTATGTTCCCAACGGCGGAAACCCAATTTGACAGATGCATCTATCGGTAATTTAAATCTTGCCTAAGAGGAAGAAATTTACTACCTTTGTGGATAACACAATCCCCAGTCTACACTGGTGTAAGACTTCAAATTCAATATGAACCACACTTGATAGAGTTATCTGGCTTTAGAAGAAAATGGTATAGTGGAAGTCTACTATTCTTTGAGGGTTTTTTTTTTTTGTTAAAAAATAGAATCAAAGTAATTCCTCGACTTAACTTTGCCTTGTATAAATCGATAACTTCGAAGTATAAAAAAAATATAACTAAAAGGGAAAATTGGAAAATAATTTCTCCTGGGTTTTCAACTGATCGGGGAACTGACCCTTACTAGACTTTGCAATTCTGTACGAAATTAAAACTATTAAAAATTTACGGAAAAGTTCCAGAAACCTTCCTTCCAGGCAATTAAATTACAGAAAGTACATTAACAAATGTATCTAAACTTCGTAAATTAAATCCAATTGGTTGATAATCAACGTTTTCCTAAGACTTTCTAATTCACTTTTTCTTCTAATGGCGACTTTAATTAATTAAGACCGATGCAGTAAAACCTAAGAAGATGTAGCAGTTGTTATTCTAAGATGAAAAAGGTAACTTTT
This sequence comes from Thereuonema tuberculata, assembly GCA_023159025.1. Classification (NCBI taxonomy): domain Eukaryota; kingdom Metazoa; phylum Arthropoda; class Chilopoda; order Scutigeromorpha; family Scutigeridae; genus Thereuonema; species Thereuonema tuberculata. The sequence continues at coordinate 49,511,495 of JAFIDM010002131.1, read as the reverse complement.
ATTACAGTCATTACACACAATTAATTTGCATGGAAATGGGCTTATCCCAACCAATAACCCAACCATTTAATGAACAGAATAAATAATTTCCTCTGAAATTTATGTTCGAATTTATTTAATGAATGCTCTTGTGAAATTATCTGTTTTTCAGTACATTAAAACTTTAAATTAAAAAGTATATGAATTGGGTAAAATAGATTTAGTTCACGAAAACATATTAAAAATTTGTTTACAAATAATGAGTGTATTTAATCATTACGATAACTGAAGAATTCCATTGTCACAGAATTCAGTTCCAACAAATGAAGTTTAATAACAGGCTTGGATTCTTAAGTTTATTAAAGGAGCTCTTATGACTCAAATTCAGTGTGATTGTTTAATGTTATTTGTAAATTTTACCTTTAACCTCTAAATGTGATTAGCCTGAAGTTTACAGTGTAAAAATTTTAAACCAAATTTAACTGTCACCTGAATTTTTTTAAATTCACAGAAAGAAATTGAGATTTCTTACATCACATTTTGCCTTACATCACAGATTTCTCTTTCACAGGGAGAGTTTTAAATCGCTCCGAATATAATCTAGTCAGAGACTATCATAAGAGGCAATTTATGTAAAGCCCGTAAAAGAAACAAAATAAAAACAGAGAAAGACAAATATCCAAGCCATCATGGGATTCAACACAGGTTCAGGTGTATCGGGCTGATGCTTTGGCGATTCACCTACGTCCAAAAGGCCTTCATAAACAATTGTGGTCCTAACTCAAATCAAGTCCAATTTTCAAATTATGTAACTTATTGTTCTTGTTTTGAAGATATCGTTTTCTCTTTTGATCTCTCTCTCTCTCTATTTATCTACCTACCATTTGTCTGAAGGATTTAAATCTTTTTTCTTGATAAATATAAATGTTCCAACAGTGATTAAAAAAGTTAAAAACTCAACACTAAATATATAATAAGTTTTCGTTTTTTCAAGTTTTTTTTTCAAGTTGTCAAGACGGTAGATTATCTTACATTGTGAGAAGGTTGACTTGTTTTCACTTGTCTTCAGTTGCTGCCTTTAAGGCTGCAATCCAATTAAGACCGCATTCCGAACTGCAATTCGCGAGCCTATGGTCTTCAAATCCCTACACCTCCTTTCTTCGACGAAGCCTTCGCTGGTGAAAAGCTTCTGAGCCGAAGTCAGAAGTGCAGATCACGATTCCGTCATCGGCTGCTATTTTGATTCAGCATCAGGTCTTCTTTCGGTTGCCCTGCTGCCTCAAAACGAGCTGACAATGCCGTAGCGATGATGGATATCTCGGTCAGAATCGATTTCTTTCCCGCCTTGGACTTACTGCACTCAGGACGTAACATTCAGGCTGGAAGAGACCGGGCTGTGCATTGGAGAATAAAAGATTAAAACCCGTCTAACACGTTTACCACGTTCGATTCTGCGAAAACAGAATAAGTTACAAAAAAAGAAAAAAAAAGATCGATGTGTGGTATGAGAATAATCCCGTCATCTTCTGCTACCATCTCAATTTGTCTCTTTTGAAGTACATCTTTTGCAAGTAAGATGGTTAAAATAAAGAGAAACTACTAATAAGTTAGTTAAAATCTATATATTACTTAAAACATAGTAATGTCTCATCAGTAATAGCAATTTTCTACAAAGAATTAAAGTTAAATTTTATTAAGTCTTTAATATAGAAAATGTAAAAATGAGAATACTATTTTTCTAGGCAATCCACAGTTTTTGAAGTTGAAATATTATTTAAAAAATATTTTTGACATAAAATTCAAATTCAGCGTTTGCAAACATCACAGGCAATGTTCATTTTTACCTTTAACCTTTCACATCTCTAAACGAACATTTCTCACTACTCTCCAGGGAAGAATAACATCAAAACTTATTATCGACATAGCAAACATCGAAACTATAAAATTCATATCATTTCAGTATGTAATTTATACAGAAATTTGATAAAAAATTTGAGATAGAAATATAACGGTAATAACATTAAATAAATCAATACGTTATTATACTTTAGAATGCTTCTAACTAAAATCCTGATAATTAGCAAACAAAAATCAGCAAATCCACGAATAAGTTGAAATAGAAAAGCTTAGACTTTAGGAATTTTTGTCTCTAATTTGTTACGCGATATATCTGGAAACTACGAAATCTGTAATTATTAAATTTATGTAATGTTAAGATAATCAATAGGTTGGTAGTAAAATATATTATAGATGGTGCTTGTATCCAGGCTAGTTCTCATGTTCAATTTGTATTATCTATTATAGTACTGTAATCAAGAGAAAATCCCCATCATGGATCGAAATTCAAACGTTATCCTTTCTATTCTTTTTTTTTAAATGACAAAGTCATGATAAACTACCGCAACTAAGAAACACTTATCTAGCAGCTCTATTATCATATAAATTCACTCTGTGTTAAAATTCATGCCTTTGCATGAATCTATTGAATACTTGTATTTTTCACGCAGTTTATTAACTCATTTCACCAGATCTGAGGGTTTTGTTCTTTTTAATCTTCTCGTTACCCCTCTGTAGTTAAACAGAATGCATTAATGTGATTGTGAAGTCTCTGTTCATGCCTCATTTCATGCCTCTGTTCATGCCTTTGTTCATGCTTCATTGTTTTATCACTTCATAGACAATATTCATTTTTAGATCTTTATGAATATTGTCATTTCCATGTACCAAGGGGCATTAACAATTCTTCGTAGCACTTTATTTTGCATAATTTTTAAATGAGTGTTCTTGGTGCAATCCCAAAGTTGTATTCCATACATCCAAACAGGTTTCAAAACTTGTTTGTAAATTCGTAATTTACTACACATATTTAGTTCAGATCTTCTTCAGAGTAGCCAATACAGTTTTCTATATTTGATATTAAGTTCTTCCTTTTTCTTCTTAACATGCGCCTTCCATCTCAACTTAGCATCAAGTGTCATTCCCAAGTATTTGGCCTCCTTTGCATTCGGAATTATTTGTGAATCAAGTAAGACTGGAATATCCTGGATTTTTTTATTTGTAAAGTTAACATGTATCGATTTGGATCTGTTAAGTTGTATTCTCCAAGTTTTGGTCCAGGTGCTAACTCTTTTTATAGCATATTGTAGCTTTCTTGTTGATTCCTCTATCGTATCACCCACTGCTAAGATAACAGTGTCATCTGCAAAGGTAGCCATTGTTATTGTTACATCTTGTGGGATATCTCGTGTATACATTAAGTATAGTGTGGGTCCAAGGACACTTCCTTGTGGTACTCCTGCAGTAATTTCTTGAAAATCTGAAGATTCACTTCCATGTTTAACACGGAAGATCTTTTCTGACAAATAAGATTTCAAGATTTCACACAATTGTCCAGGAAAATGATCCTAGTTTATAAAACAATCCCTCGTGCCAAACTTTATCGAAGGCTTGGGAAACATCTAAGAAGATACTCGAATATACTTTCTTTTTTTCCAAAGTCACTTCTATTACATCACTTATTCTATGAACCTATTCTACTGTTGAATGTTTATTATGAAATCCAAACTGATGATTTGGAATTAGTTCTTATCTTGTATAATCAGATTCAGACGTGTTAGCAGTAATTTAAATACTTTTGATATTATTGGTAACAATGAAATGGGCCGATTTGATTTTTTATCATTTGGGTCTTTCCCTGGTTTATGGATCATTATAATTTCTGCCACTTTCCACTGTTGTGGTATATATTTTAATCTAAGATATTTAATTTTTTAAATATCTTATTTTTTTAATAATCTAAGATATTATTTAATTAATAAGATATAGGAGCTTTATAAGGTAATTCCTTTAAGATCTGTCCTGTTATCAAATCATATCCTGGAGCTTTCTTAGCATTTAAATTATCCTTAATCACTTGTCTAAGTTCTTTTATTGTGACTTGTCTAATTTCATACTCTCAATCTTATCCTTTTTATTCTGTATTTCATTTAAAATATTTTGATACGAAATTGGTAAGGAGAAACAAACCAGTAGACGCAAGATTTCCTTCTGATAATCATCCTAAAATCAATCTTGTGCATATTATCCATTCATATGGATATAAATCTGAAGGAAAAACTTCCATCAATTGCATAGTAAATCAAGACTTTCTTGATTGTGTATTATACATAAGAAAAATAAACGAATTGAATTATATTGATTTTTTATCATGCTTTTTCAGTAACTTGAAGGATAAAAATATATGGTCAAAAATTAAAATTGTAGAAATAATAGCTAACTAAAAATTCTCTTTCTAGCAACAAATGATCATCTATACTTTGGGAATTTCATAACGAAGCAGCTTCAAACTTAAATGAAGCACCTTCTCCCAAAAGTCGTGATACTGTCAAAAGCATCTCTTTATGATGTTTGCGCCATTAAATCACCTAATTCCTCTTGAGAACAAAAGGCTGTGCAGCACCGACAGAGCGAGGCCGTGATGTGTATTCAGGCAGATATGGTTGGGGCGAAACTTGATAAAAGACCGAGATACAGATAAGCGTGGCTATCCACTTTCCCCATGGAGACTGGTGGTTTACACCGCGCACTGATATATTAGAAGCTCTTGCCCGAGGAAAATATACAGTCAGTAGAGGGAGACTTTATTTTGCACCGAGAGTTTGGAGAAGAACTAGAGTGGATGTAGATCACTGAGAGACACAAGATTTTTGACACCCTAGGAAAAAAAATATCTTTGGAAACTCTATGCATCATCGACAGACAGAGTGAAGAGACAACAGCCAACTAGGATGAAACTTATGAAACCTGTCTTTCTGTCATAATTTCACCTAATCGAAGAGCAAAGGTGGATGAAGGATTTCACAAGCTTTTGAATTCTTCCTGATATCTATTAGTGTAATGTTGTAAATTCTAGGTTTTAAATCAATGTTAATGCAATCAATTGGAGACAAAATTTCCAAGTTTTACGGATTAGACTTTTTAAGTTGCTTGCTAAGAAAGCTTCTACGTTGTATTAATAACGGAAAAACCAGAAAAATCGATGAATTGCACAATCGTTTGCTTTCCCGCCTAAAGCCATCATCGACGGGAATTTGGGACAGCTGTTTCGTCCTTTTTGGGATTCATCAGCCAGATTACCTCGATAATCCAGCACAGAACGCCTGAAATTTGCTAGAAGATATAATTTGTAATTGTATCGTTGCTTCTAAACAGGCAGATATCTTTCGAATATGCAAATAATCAGAATTCCAATTAACTTATTCTGCAAACTGAAAGATAATTACCGCAAGCTTTCACAACAGTAAATCTTATAGCAGAAAACTAAGGTCCAGAAAGAACGAAGTGATCGAGCGTAAGCTGATACGACATGACTTACTCATTCCGCCTCCTACAGTAAAAAAGTGGTCAAGTGGCCAGTTATTTGTCCGCCTTAATCATAGCAAAAGAAACTTAGTATATGTTTGTCAGAGGCTTGGGTAGAAAGAAACAACTTGCGTCGAGTATCGACTTCTGTAGTCTAATAACAGCGCCAACCCATCAGATTTAAAGACCACCAGCAATTACTCTTTTGAATGCGATTAATTAGATATTTTTGATATTATTTACAAAGATTTTTATCTCTAAAGTTGATTCTCTAGAAAAAAAAATAATCATTTCTTAAACGGTCGAAAAAATAAAATACTTTTGAGCGTTTTATTTAAAATAAAATCTGTATCGTTTGAAAAAATAATTTTACTTATTCTGCTTTTTTATGAGGAAGAGAAATCAAATTTTATATTTTATTTGCCACAAACATATCTTGTACTGAAAAAAAAATGGAGACAGTAAAATTGAAGTAAAAAAGACACCTTTAATTAATTAAAGAGTGGCTTTATTAACTAAGACCTTCAGATACTAATATGAATTTAAAAGATGTGTTTTTGATTGATTATTTTTTTTTGTTTTAGCTAATTAACTGGGTATTTTAAAGTTGATGTTGTGAATTCAATCTTCAAGCTGAAAGCAGCATCAGCAGCGATGGGATGAAAAATCATAAGGAAATTAAAAGATATGTTCTGAATTTATATTTTAATACTAGTTTACTTTTCATTGTAAATTGACTCCTAATTCTCTTTATTTTTCATATCAAAATAAAGCAGGATGTGATGAAGATTTCTACTTGAAATCAGAAAAAAGATATTTAAAGATTAAAAGTGATTTCTAAGTAATAAACTAACAAAGACTCTTGAAAGCAGTGCAGGTAGAGTTTTAAATTGATTTTATAATGTTGCTTATGTAATCTTACATATCGATTGGATTAATGTGCCGAATTTATTAGTTAAATGACATTCAAGTTGATCTTTGATGTATATTTTAAGCAAATCGATTTCACTATCTTATAAATTTTTAAATTTCTTTTCCAAACGTAGTGCCTTCTTGTATTATTCACCTGTGGCCAATGTATGGGAAAGTCACATAAACCAATTCCTGTAATTTTTGGCACACAAAGTGAATTTTTACTAATCTGCATCAATTAATTTTCTGTTTTCTATACATACTGATAAAAGTAAAATATGCTGGAATATTATTTAATAATTCAATGACGAATCATAAGAAATATTTGTAGTATTTGTACAAATATTTGTTGTAGTAGAAGTATTTAGCAGCAAAGAGTATTTTTCCCTTCTTTTATATCAAGAAACGTTGTTTAAGAGTTTACTATGAATTCCAATTCTAATTTACTTTTGTTTGTCTCAACCCAGTAGATCACAAAAGCGTAGGTGAGAGAAACATTCAGAAGACCTCCGTCTGTTCTATACATATCATCGATCTTCATAAATGTTAGGATTTACCGCAGAATCGTAGAAAAAAAAATCACTAAACTACCGCAAAATCAGATAACTGATGAATTTTACTTTCAGAGTTTAAAAAAAATGTGCAACTGAAAGTATTCTGTTTGTGTGACTGCTGAGACCATTAAGTTAAAGTTTGGGAGGTTTTAATTTTCATTCATAATTCAGGCAGTCAGGAGATTTGCCTGTAAGAAGCAGAAACTTATCAAAGACTTTGTTGCTTTAGTCGATTACGAATACAACTCTGTAGTTTAGAAACTCCAGATTTTCTGTTATTATATCAAGACCAATGAATTGCGCATGAATGGAAGGAAGTAAAAATTCTTTTCATATTGATTAAAAAAAAATGACATTAATTAGGAATTGCTTGAAATACAATGATTTTACGCATACTGTTCAAATTATTCATCAAAAATTAAGCCGGTACACGTGAACAATACACTAATAAACATCTAATCATAATTAACATATCTTCCCACTAATTAAATATAAAATATATTAAATTCAGAATTTTCGGAAAGGATTTTGCATCTTTAGTTTTGTTTGATGACTTGAAAAAGGAAGGACTGAAAATTCTTTTCGAAAATTCTGAAGTAAATATATTTTATATTTAATTGGTGTGAAGATATGTTAATTTTAATAATATGACTATTAAAAGAGAGGAATTGAAAAGTAAGTATGCAATGTTTATGATTTAATCTATTAAATATATAATTACGATTTAATTATCTATTTATGATTAAATATTTATTCGTATCTCATTCTTGTGTACTGGTCTAATTTTTGATGAATAATAGAAATTAATTTCATACTGATTGAAAAAAATGAAGAAATTTCGAAAATTCAGAATTTTGCTACTCTTCTACTGCTAGATTTTTATTGCTTTTATTGAAATCGAAATTTATTGAATTTATCTAATACAAATACTTATTAATAATGTTTAAGCGGACCGGAATAAAAAAATATTAATTTCATTTTAATCCAATCTGGTTGGTATATGTTTGGTTTTTTTTAGTTTACTTCAAACGAAATATTTATCAAAACTCATTGATGTTTTATTTTCAAAAAACAAAATTTGTTCCCTCCGCTAGTTTCAGTGGAATTTATGCAACAGTTTTAATCGCAATAATTCATTTAATTTGTTAGATCAATATTTGCAAATTTATAATCTACAAAAATGTTCTATTAAAGTTGATTTTTAAACCTATGGTTATATTAAGAATAACCATACATTATTTCAAAGATGCTATTCTGGAAGTATAAATAAGTATTGTTCCTTCATTTCCTAACAGAAAAAAAAAATAGGAGCCCTATTTCTGACATTCAATATCTCATCAATGATATCTCAAATATTCAGAAATTTACTTGAAACTATAAGAAAGTCTTACCTACTTTTATTGCAACAATTGAAAGAAAAATTGTAAATGTGCGACACCAAATGTTATCTTTGTGGGATTAATTCAGAACATTTCTTTTGATTTATTTAATTTTCTGCATTGTTGAAGGGAAAGGGTGTCTTCTGCTAAAGGTGTCTTTGAAACACGCATTTAAAAAAAAAAAACTCTTGGAAACGACTAGCTTGCCTAGCTGAACCTGGTCGTTCTTAACTTTTAAATGTGTTAAATGTTTTTTAAATTATCATAATTTGTGTGTTGGCTTCAATTTTTTAAATACCTTAAAAGATAATTTTTTATTAAAATTGGAATTTCTAAATAAGATTTTGAAGAATTTTGTAAACTGTATTGTTTAAAAAAAAATTTCCAAGTTTATTTTAGAAATTGCTGACAATCTTGTTTAGGGATCAGCTGATTGTTAGTAGTAAGTTAAAAGCATGGCTTACCTCCTCTCACGTGAACGTCTTTGCTGACGATCACTCCAGCGAGATTGGTTGCCATACAAACGTAGACATTGGCGTGCACGTCCTGGCGGTAATCCTCGGCTCTGAACGGAGAGAATATGATGGTTCCGTTCACGAACACTCGACGCAGTTTGGACACGTCAGACACATGAGCACCGTCGGCCGTCACCCACGTAATCCTGGGCGGAGGGACCCCCCGCGCTCGGCAGTCAAGGCGAGTGCCCGTGCTGTTCGAGAAATCCACTCTGTGGGGAGGCTCCAGCACGAACACTGGACCCTCAACTTCTTCGGAGACTCCTGCAGGGAAGAAGACATGAGAAAAAAATTGTATAAAATGATAACCAGAAAACTGTCGACTTTAAACATCAGTTACATTAAATTCTTTACAAATACAGTAAGTTAAAACTGTACTTTACAGATATAAATTAGAAATTTAAATTAGAAATTTAATCTTAAAATATTATTTATTCCAATTCTTACTAAAGTAAGAATAATTAACATAATAGTATTAAATAATTAATTTTGCAAAACATTTAAAAAAATTAAAATAATAGTTAAGAAAATAAAATATGTAAATAGTTAATAACGCTTCATATTATCAATTAATGATATATTTTACACAGCTTTATAGGAACAGAGCCTTTCATACTAACGAATGCTGGTTTAAAAATGCATTACTTCTTAATTTGAAACAAACAAACAAACCCAGCCAATGCTCAGAATTAAGAATGTTACTTCTTTATCATAAGAAATAACGAATAATTTCTGTTTTGATTCCAAGTCACACTTTACTTTTTTTGTTGTTTTTTTGTTTTTACTAACTAATAAATGCTATAGCCAAATATGCTTCATTTTCTTCCGATACAGCAATCCCTTAACGATATTTTACGTAATATTTTCTCCTTTATTGTTTTCTTACCAATAAAACTGTCATCTTTGATCCTTTTAATAACTATAAGTTGTAATTTAATGATTTTAAATGACCTGCACATTAATCTGATATCCCAGAGATCGATATTGCTGATGGAGTTTATATAGGAGTAGAAGTCGGTATTTGAACACTTAGGGCCAACCCCAGCTGACCTATCTAGGGCAGATCTAACGGAAAACTCTCAATATTCCAATGGTCTGACCGCCTCTTGGCAGTTAATCATAAAGCAGAAATCAATACGGATGAAAATCATACACGTCTTTATTTCTGATTTAAAATATTATAATGTAACCGACTAATCGAAAAAAATACCTAACAATTAATCCAGTTGCCATTTATACTATAAGTATAAATTTATTAATATTACATTTTCTTAAATTATATTAGAGTAAAAAGTAGCGAAATAAAGCTAATTAGCAACATAAGCATGATTTAAAATATAGTTACACCAGGCTTTAATTAACACTAATCAATAACTAATTACTTAACTTATAATATCTAATTAAATCTCACATTACTGTAAAGAAAAAAAAATGAAACCAATTTATGGAAATTTCCAAAATTTAATAAATGCTAATTATATTTTAATATAATTAATTATATTAGGCGACAGCAAGATTTATTCTATAGAAGAAGGAATTCTAACAAGAAATTCTTTATAACAAGGCTTTAGTTTCAATTTTTTATATAGTTAATCTTTTATTAAGCGATATTCAACTAGAATCACTTTTAAAATTTTAAAGATTACCATTTCAAATAAAGGCAAGCAAACTGAAAAAATGTGTCTCTGTATATGACAATATGTCAAATGATAGTATTTCTTCCATTTGTTTTGCAGTTTTACTACGACAATATGTAATACGACTTTAATTAAGACTTTCTTTAAGATACAACATAAAGGTACCTTCCAAATGAAACATTAAAACTTTTCTACACGACTAATGAATTTATTCCTCGATTGTGATATAATAATATTTATGCAATACTGATAAAGATTTGGAAAAAAAACTGACTTCAGTGGATACAGTTATTCCTGGTAAAAAGACGTTAAAAAAGTACACATTAGGTTTACATGTACCCTTATACATTAGAATAGAACGAGGTAAAAAGTGTTCTGCCTTTTACCGAGCTACTGCATTCGAATATGAACTTTGTCAAAAAAAAAAAAAAAAATAGTTCGGAAAATCATTGGACAATCTGGCGAACACTAGTTTTGTTTTACATAGTATTTAATTTTGAGCAGGTGGAGGGGAAAAGTTAGGGAACTGATCCACGACAATCGAAAAAACAAAACAAAAAAAAAGTCATTGCCAAATTTCGGGGGAAGGAGCCAAGATTCCTTCGACTTGCTATGTAATCAAAAACAGAAAAAGAAAGATACCAAATACAGCTAACCTACATATTTGGAGATGTCGGGGATGAATGGTAGGGACTTCTCGTTACCCTCTTCCTGTCCTATATACGCCCTGATAACTTGATACTCAAAGAGTATTATGTCAATTGCTTCCATTTGGTGACGCGAATAACTCTAGGTTATTACTTGTGCCACAGATTACTACTATAGTTTTGGACACTTCATGCTGCTGGATCAAAAATACTTTTCGTAATTTTCCGCTCCCAAACTTGGAGAAACCTTTGGAGCTGCACGAAAGCATACTATTCTAGCATGACAATGCATAGATTCACAAACGAAATATGTGTAGAAGTCATGTGTGAGATTGTCGTTTCGAAAATTGATTGGTCCTTGCAAACCCTCGACTTTCATAATCGGCAAGGTTATTAGGAATGCTGAATTCGCAGAAGCTCGGCCTATATTCTGTGGAGGAATATATGGGAAATTCTTGCATTAATGCTTTCGATCTCTCTTAAAAAGTTAAATTTAAAAAGAAAGACTGTTTTAGTAATAAGAATGGACATATAAGATTTTTACACTGTTGTAAATGTGGAAGTAAGAAGGATGCGGATATTTTTTTTATCGAGATATTCAAGTTATGTAAATAACTGGTATTCTGTAGGAAAAGAAGAAGGGTTCATATTCTTCTTAAACCTGGGAATTATGAAATAAGAATTCTTCTTATGTCTGGGAAATATGAAAATTTTAAATTTCGAGTAATCTTATCTGCACTAATTATAGGGCTTCTCTGTATAAGGTAGCGGTAATACACGAAAGCTTTTTTTTAGGTTCTTTCCACTTAGACCGAAATGAAGGCAAAAAATGTTTTTTTTTTACGCCTCTACTTTATCTTACAGGACCAAATATATCTTCTACATTGGTTTTGTATTGGTCTATTTACAGTTTTATTAACCTTTTCTTCATTACAAATAGAACTGCATTAAAAATTTTGATTATACTTTTTATTTAACATCATCTTCTTTAGCACTAACCAACAAAGCAAGAAATATACGAGTTAATGCTCATTCTGTGTGCTAAAAAATTAACGTAGGACCAAACACACAAAATCCAATAAATAATATGTAAATAAATCATTCTTATTATTTTAATATTAATAATGAATACTAATATGCATCTGCTACAATGTTATTTCTGATGTTCCTTTTGATATTTATTGTTGTACGTTTTATGATTTGTATCCTTTAATAAGCCTTTTGATTTCTATTTTTCCATTTACATCTGAAGATGAGGTTTAAGACCTCGAAACATGTAATGTATAATGATTTATTTACACATTATTTATTGGATTTTGTGTGTTTGGTCCTGCGTTTATTAAATTTTATACGAGTTACATTTCTTGCTTGCTATTAATGCTAAAGAAGATGATGTTAAATAAAAAACTATAATCAAAATTTTATCAATTCTACTTTTACTTGTTTGATCTTTATAACAGTGCATTAATGAAAAAACAATAATAGTATGGTAATTAAATGATATACATTACAAGATATAACAGTTGGAGCACATTTTCAATAGAAAAAAATGTGGTCAATTGTAAAAGATAATCACTGATCAAGTGATTAGTTCAGGCTGTAATATCGAAGAGTATGGTGCAAAAAATATTTTCTTTATACTCAATAATGTACATTTAGTTAAGATCCCACTTTGAACCTCATGTTATTTAACATATAAATTTAAATAAACAAGAGTGTGAGATTTGTAGATAATTATTATTGTTTTTAATTTATTAAAAATCAGTATTTTTCTTATTGAGTGTGACTTCGTAGCTTGTTTCATAATAATAATAATAATAAGATTCCGGCTTGTTGAAAATGAGAATTATGATTGCTATTAAATAGAAAATTTTTCGCATGTTGGAAGAATGCACTGCAACACAAGAAGAGAAAGTAGGGATTCAAGTACAGAACTCTCTTCTGGAAATCGTCCAAACCTGCAATTCTGTGACAGTAACCAGTTGCATCATAACAAAACAAATCTTGACACCAACGACCACTAAACTTCTTAGGAATTCAGTAAAATATTACTGTACAAAGTAGAAAATTCTGTTTCCAAATGTAAAACTTCATCAACAAATATATCTAGATATATTTAATATCTAATGAATAAATAATTGACAACCTATATGGCAAGGTTAAGCAAACCTTAACTATGTTAAACAGGGAAGAATTCAATTATAAGGTAATAAAATTAGTAATAAGCTCAAGGGAAGAAAACAGGAAACATACAATATAAATATTACGCTATAAAATTAGAACATTGTATTAATTCATTTTACTTATTAAGCTTTCAAAGATATTCGTATTGAAATCATGCTTAATGGTGGAGTCTTAAAATACCAAAGGAAAATGTTTACCGATGTTGTTTAATTAAAAAAAAATATATTACTTTTTAGTTTTCGGTTTGTTTTGATGTAAGTTTTCCGATGAGTATATATATCTTCAGTATGATAAAAAAAATAACTTGCAAATTACTGAACAGAAAATTCTGTAAAAAAAAATTATGCTGCTCCTTTTTACGGATTTTATTCTTTTTTTAATATGTTGGAATCAATGACTTTCTAGCCTAAGTTACTTTCATTATTTCTTAGGATCTCTCACTTATTTTTTATTTCTTTTATCAGCTGAGATAAGCTGTTTGCGATGATTAAAGATCTAAAGTATAATTTCAAATACTACTATAATAAAAATCAGTACGAAAGTTTTCATATAGCTTCAATATTTTTATTTAAATAGCTTTGAAAAAATCTTCTTTTATCTCTTATCGTCATTATTACTATCGGACATTTAGAATATATTTCCCCAATATTTACTAATATTTTTCAGAAATGTTCGAATAACCTGGCTTTCTATAATTCACTATATTTCTGTTTTATGTTAAACCATGCATTGTATTGGGTTCTAACTCAATCCCGTTCTTATTATCAGTAGCATAGACATTTCAAGAGGAATGTTTCTAAGGCAGAGGAGCTGTTCCACACTCCTTAATTTCCCCCGAGAACTTGGTTCCTCTTAAGGAAAGAGGGTGGGATAGACATCATCAGTCAACGGGTAAGCTTGGTTATAAGGCGTAAATGGCGCTCCCCACACGTTTGTTTCACTTTTTCAATGTTAATTAGGATTGTTACTGCTCCGGCAAGAGTTGCGACTGATAAAAACAGGGGCCGATTCTGACAATTACGTGTAATGACGCGTCGCCTTGTACTCCAGTTAATTATCTTGCATAATTAAGGCGGCGATGAATCCGTCAAATTCGACGTCACCATTCCGCGGGAATATAATTATGGAACTGCTGTTAACAAAAGAGGCACTGAGGAACCCGGAATGAGCTAAGCCTCCGGGTTTTAATTACAGCTTTCGGGCGGTATGACTTGTGACACGTGATCGAGAGCTTTACGGTGATAAATTACAATGGGATGTATATTTGCTGCAAGTCTTAACCGCCCAATCTCTCTACGCTATGGAGTGGGATTGGAACGTTGAAGGAGGTGGGGCCTAAGCCGGCTCCAAATCCTGTTATTTATTCTTTGTGATTCGCCTGGAATCGCGGGAACAGAGCTAATCTCACGTTTTGCTTCTTAAGTAAGATTTGCTAGGACAGGCCCTGCCTCTGTTTGTAATCACAACACGATTGACCAAAACAGATTGGAAACTTGTTTTCATTGTAATTACAGAGGAAATAACTGAGATGTTTTTTAAACTACCACATTAAATTATCTGAACGAAATAATTGAAAAGTTCTATAATTAATCCAGCAGTTATTTATTCTCGATTTTACATCATTACTTCGGGGTTTTTTTTGTAAATCCAGATAATAGCGATCTATTCTTGGACTCACTAATGTTATCCATAATTTTGCAGATTTTGTTTACATAAAACTGAAATTTAAGGAAAATCTTCCATTAAAAGGAAGAATACAAACAAAGGTTTCGTAAATTTAACTTAACTTTACATGTGTCCCTTTTACCTATGTTTTTCCATCAGTGTTTTATCAAGCGTAGATGATAGATGTACCGATACAGCTATACATTAACAGCTTTATAGGATTGCAATTTTGGAGCTTTCAACAATGATCGAATTAATAGTTTGGGATAGAAAGAATTGCATTTCTATTTTGAAATAAGGACTAAAACTTGAACCGATATTGTTATAAAAGCAACTTTTTCATTCATTGTCACTAAAGAATAAGCAAAAGTACGACATTCACATTTAACTGAATTTGATGAAAAATTTAAAAGGAAAACGAATAGTTTTTTTCTGAAACATGAGTTCTGACTTATTAATTATGACTTATTAATATGAAATTAATTGATTTGTTTTATTACTTAACTGAAAAGAGATTAAACTTCGTTTTGTAATATATTTGAATTCTCAAAAATTTAACCCCCGAAATTCAAACAATTTTATAATATATAAAAAAGCAGGAAATATGCATGAAGAAAATCCCAAATCGCTCCGTGGTACCTTCTAATTTTCTTAACACAACAAATTAAAAATGCTAGAAACATATCAACTCAAGTGCCAGGAGACATTACTGTAATAAACGATTCTGCTCTGAAATTCTCGAGGGAAGTGAAGGAAAGGAAAACAACACTGTATTTTTAGGAAGACTGGCTTCTGAAGATTCTGATGATCATGTAGTACTTGGGGATTGTAAATAAGAGAAAACTTGTTTATCAAGGATTCTAAAAACGAAAACAAATTCCAATTCATGTACTTTGAACTGCATAATGAATTAATTACCCTTGTGAATAATCTTTAAAAATGTAATTCATATCTAGAAACAATATTCTGTACAAATTCTTTGACATCAAACTAAGCCTTTCGAATAGGTTTGATGTTTGTTTTGTTTTGGCTAAAGAGAATAACGTCCTACGGCACTCATCTACCTGAAATACGTATGCTAGTAATATTCTTTCATGATAAACAACTAACTTTCGGTATTTGTTCACTGTTTGGATATTTGCAAAATTTCTATATATTTAATCTCGCATGTATTTTACAAATTTTACAGCATATATTTTTTGTATGTACGTAAGTGATCATACATAAACATTATGTTTTAAAAACCTCTGGAAAGAATTCACTGATCAACATAAACTGTATTTTTGCTTGGTCCAGCCCATTGCCAGTCACAACGACAAGACGCGACTATGAATTCTAAACCACGGGGGTGCCATTTGTACCGAACCAATGCCATTTAGATAGCCGAATGGGGGAGAGTGATTAATGATAACGAAACAGTGGCGGCATGATGCAAGGGAAATGTAGAACCCCGTGAGAACCGACTTCTAACCTGATTCAAAAAAACTCTCCCCCCATCACTTTTCAAGTGGATTGGATTTTCTTAGAATTAAATTTGGAGAAAGTTTGGTTTTTATAAAAAAAAAATGCTTTGTACGCTTTGTCTCACGAATTGTCCATAAAGCAAATCTTTCATTTGCAGCGTAATTTGATTCATCTTATGATAGTGTAACAGAAGACAATAAATCAATTACACGCCTCCCTAAAAATCAGAGAGTGGCTTTTCTGTTAAAGTGGTTTTTTTAGCACCTTACAATAATTAGAAGTTCAAAACGAACAAAACTGATTGCATATTCTAAACTTGATTAAGTTTTAGTCAAGTTTGATTTTTTTCATTGCATTAGCCAATTTACTTTAATAATTTCAATAAATGTTTCCGAAACCAAATTTCATCAGATTATCTTTGATAACATTCAGAAAGAATATGACTTTACGAACTACTAAGAAATGCAACCCAATGACAACAAGTCATTTTTTTAACATCACACCAAATTAGTAGAAGAATTAGGAGAAGAACAAAATATGGGAACTTTACATATAAAAAAGTCACTTTTTTCTATAATTCAAAGTTTTATTTAATTTCCATTGCTTTCATTTCTATTGGAAATGGAAACAGATCGATAATGCTTCTTTTTATCCTTGTAAAATTTCTCTCAATACTAAATTTGCTACAAGCTCTACAGAAAAAAAATATTTTTCTGAAACTGACTCATAAATGGTAAACAAACCATAAAACTCATGCAGAAATTAAACATGGAATGTTATTAAAATGTTGATTAAACTTCACTTTACTGTACCTTTTACTACATATCTTTTCCGGAGTACTGAATTAAATAGAATAAAACTTTCTAAAACTACAATTTCAAATATGATACAATATATTATTTTAAGAAATATTTATGTGTTATTTATATATTTAATAAAATATATTATGAATATATCTGAAAGCAAGCGATTCCAGTTACTTGTTCCAGTTCATCCTTTGTAATGCTGTACGCAAGCTATGATTGGTTTGCTTATCAAGACTTCTGTTTGACTATTTCCCTATTTAACCAAACTACAAAATTAAATACGCCATATTCTTATATTTAAATTTTACCTTAATGAACATTTAATTACTTAAATGTGTCCCTCTTCAGAACAAGCTTGAATTAAAATAATATAAAATTTGCTTTGAAAATACTTAGGTTGAAATTAATATAAAAGTTTGCTTTCGACATACAATATTTGCAATGATGAAAATAAAAAAACTTTAATGATCTGTCTAATGTTAAATTAAAAAAATAATAATTTCGCAAAACAATAAGAAATAAATGTAAGAAAAATAGGATGAAGAAAACAAAAAGAGGCAAGTTTAGTAAACAAATTCAGAACAGAATTAAGTGTAAGAAAAATATGATGTAAAATGAAATATTTGAATAAATTCGATAGAAAATACTAGAAAATATTAGAGTATATATTTTATAAACTTCAGCATTTTTTTGAGCGGGGTCAAAAATGAGAACACCGAATTCTAACAATTTTATTCTAACAAAAACATTTTAAAATTAGATCTATTGGCTCCAAAATAGGTTTAAAAATTGAAACTATAGTAGTAACAAAAATAAGACGATTATTTAAATTTAATCATTATATGTATATTTATATTCATTTAACAATAACTACTTAAAAATTTTGTATTATTTAAAAGATTACCTATCCTGGCAAGTGAAAAGAGTAAAAGGTAATCCTTGTTCCAAAAATGATTGTTTTATATTATATTCCAATAATTGAAATATTTTTTTAATATATTTTGATTTTAAAATTTCTGTAACCTTAAAATGGAGAAATTTTATTTTTTTTATATCTTTGGATTTAATTTCTCACAAATATGTCAAAAATAAGAAGTTCTGTGAGGAATGGCAGAAGAAAATGATATTCAGATCAGGTTAAGCATTTCCGCAGTACTGTATGTTCATTCCAGGTTAGCTTTCTTCACATTCCGCATCGAGTTTGATTTTTTACGACCGTCCGCGTCTTCGATGACACGTTCTACATTCCCATTTGGTGGCATCCGCCGCACGCCCAAACACTCCATGGCATGTCCATTACTATCTTCTTGTCATTTCCGAGGCAAACGGACCCTCTGCCATGCCTTTCGGATGCAATCATGCAGTTCGGCCGGATTTGATGGTCTCTCATTTTCTGGATGTTGTATTCGACGTCATTCTAGGCTGTGGTACTGACCGAGATTGAGGGAACTGCGGGGAAACAGCTGCCAACCACCAAGAGAAATGGGATGACAGCCCTGGAATTAACACATTCCGCTATGCATTTTGTTTGTGACGAATGCAGTTCGTTAATGAAAATTTTCTAATTTAGTAGTACCGAATTGTATTTATAAATGTAAAGCAGTTAAATTCAATTTAAAATTTTAACATAAAGTTCCTGAAAGAACATAAAAATTATTTAAGGAAAAGAAATATTTTAAGAAAGTCTTTTTTTTGTTTTTGTTGGAAAGTCGTGAAAAACAATACATGTAAAGTCTCTTTTTGCTTTCTCAAAGTATTAAATTTCCTGAATTCAAACAGTATAATTTTTAAAAATTTCTGAAATAATTACTACCGACACGAATGCAATATCGAAGCCTTATTCGCGGGTGACTGACTGTAAATGGCCTAAAATATAGGTTGTGTGCTATATTCTAATTTCCAATTTAATACTATAAATTTTAAGACAACTTCTGTTTAAAATATAGAGATAAATGCAAATAACAAATGTATTTGGAAATTTTCAGTGAATTGCTAAGTCTTTCATAACAATGTCTAGACACTCACTTAACCATTAATGAAAATTAAAAATAAATCGATATTAAAAAAGCTTTGTTTCTATTACTGATAATAGATGTACGAAGTAATAATCAATAACACAATATGATCTAGAGCAGAGCAACCAAGAAATTTAAAAAATAACTGAAAATCCCATAATATAGCGCATGCACTTATTAAACGCTTGCGAATATTTATAAATTTAATAATGATTCTCTGCATGTTTCGGATATTGTGTATATATATTCTCACACAGACTAAAAAATTATTAAAAGAAAATAAATGAAAGAATATGATGAATTTAAAACATGTTTATTATACATATTTTGTCTGAATACATTTTTTTTACTCTAATTACCTTGATTCTATCTTAATCGAAATCGCTCTTTATGATATGCTTCACACCTTTAAAGTGTTCGGGAAACTTTAACTTTTGTTAGTAGGATGCTGTACTTGAAATCGATACTGATTACAAGTACATCGATTTCAATGTTCCTAAGTGAATCAACTTTAAAGATAATCGTTGCGGGCTTTCTATGTAAAAGTTTGGCAGACATTGACTTCTGGAAATTCGTTAACGTTGAAGTCCTGAAGTCTAGCAACTGATAGACAAATGATTTGTATCATTCAATAGACATTAAAAGTAGCTCAGCTTCAAGATAGTTATTGTTTTTCAATAAGTATTTATGAATATCTTTAAAAGTGCTTTAAGTTCTATTAGAAATAACTTTTAAGATAGTGTATTATATTCTTTCCAAAAGTAAATTCTCTAAAATAAATAGTACAAGTAATGAAAGAATTTTAATAATTTTAATAAAAAAAAAACGAAAATACTTATAAATAACAGGTAATGTAACATTAGCTTTCTTTTTCTTAAATGATTTCATACTAAATGAGGCTATATTATAAACTTTATTCAGTTTCAGTTACTATTTTTCTTTATTATAATCCTCATCTTGTGTGATTATTCTACTTAAATACTGTTTACTTATTTCTTCTTAATCCAAATTATTTCATCTCAGCTGTTGAACAATGATAAGCTGAAGCTAATCAAGTTAAAAAATATTAAAAATCGGAATGAAATCGACTATCAAACGATTCCTTTGAATACAAAAATTATTTGTGTACTAACCAAAAATTTTATCTAATATTTGTAATTTGAAAGAACAAATACTTAATTTTATGATTGCTAAATTATGGTTGTTGAAATGTGACTGAAATATTAATGAATTTTTAATTATAATTCAGAATTTTACACACTACTCAAAATTTTATACAAAATCTAAAAAATTATATAAATTCCAAATTATTTACAATTTTTATCCCACTTTTTAATATTTTGATAAAGCAAACTAAATAATCAGTTGTTAATATTTTTAAAAAAATATTGAAATTAATATTTTATTTTGGAAGTTTATGGATTATAAAGACTTTATAATTCTAATAATTATAATTAATAATTAGAATAATAATTTTATTTTAAAATTTTAATTCTAAAATTTTATATAAAAATTTGCAATTAAATATATATAAATAATATTTACGACGATATATTTGAATAGAAATTAAATATCAGCTTTATTATCATCGTAAATTCCACTGTCAAAATTTTATAGAGTATGTGATTTTTCTTTCTTTATCATTAAAAATCTCAGCTTTTATTCTAGGATGTTACAGTTGAAAGCTGTGCTAAAGTTCGCTTAATGTTAGAATCATTAGTTCAAGTAAAGTATTAGTGTTAAATATTTTCTCCACAAAGTCATTTTCAATTCGTTCCATTAATGTCAAAACATTAACCTCAAGAATCTCCGAGAGCAGCATTTCAACTTTATGCTTGCGACTATTAATCCCAGACGGTATGTCAGCAATTCCCATGACAACAGTATCACCATCTCAGAGATCTCTCGTTGTATCCATTCAGGCAGTTAATTTCTTTCTAATTTGCAATAATTCTCAAGTTGCATCGTCATGACTTCATAATTTCTCGAAACCTGAAACAGATTGGTTAAAAGTTATCAACAAATCGAAATTACAAAGCAGAAGAAATGAAATTTGGTCTATGAAAGCAGCCATAGACTATAAACCGGTTTAAGGGATGTGTCGTTAGATTTGGCATTAGGAGTTGCATAATGATAATATCACTTAGGCGACATTACATTCAAAAGATATCTGGAAGACTTTTTACATATGAGTCCTTAGTCTTCATTTGTTTTCTATAATTATAAAGAGATAGTATTATGTTTGACTAACAAATTAAAACTTGAATATCTTTCTTATTTTGTTCAATATTTGTTTATAAACTACTTTATCCATTTGATTTTGACAATTAAGTGTCGCAGTTACAAGGCTTCTCAAGGCCGTAGGCTACTGGGCCCACAAATAAGGGATAATCCAACCTTTTTTGATTACCATTTCTCTAATTTTAGGATGAAAGCAATTACGGTAAGCACACAGTTTTCATAGACCAAAAACAATTCACAGCACTATTCTATACAATAAAAGTTATTTTAAGTTTTACTTACTTTCTTTCAACTATTTTGCAACTTTTCAGTTGCTTTAAACATCTCTGCAATTTGATTTCTTTAATTATTAATATTAGATAAATTCTTAACTAGAATGTTAACATTATAAATAAGTAGAAATCATTGACTTAAATGAAAACTAATCATTTTAGTGAAATAATAAACTTCCAAAATGCAACTGTTTCTTAAGGTATTCTTTTCCCAATGCCAATATTTAACTTTGCAAGGAAAATCTCAATCCTAAGTAACTAAATTAACCAACAATACAGTTATTGAGTATATAAATGAAACTTTTTACTTGTACGATTTCATTTCCTACAAAACTGATTGAATGGTTTCGAATTTTTTAAACCTTTCAGTGTTACATTGCTGAATCCAAAAAAAAAACCTGAGAATCCCCGGGAAGAATTTGGGAAAGAAATGTCCTCGGCTACTTATCAAAAAAAAAGATTTTTAAACCAAACCAAAGGAAGGTGAAGACGGATCGACATGATCTAGTGGGATATTAAAAAGTTCTTTTCCAATTTTGAAGTTATTTTCGAAATACCTTTGGATTTATAGAGCTTGGTAGATTATGTTTACAGTGGAAACATTTTTATTGAACTTTCCGACATTTGTTTTGTTTGCATTTATTTTATGCTCGCTATGTTTCTCAACTTTTCTACACATAAATTTGATTTTACTAACGTTAAAATCTTATATGATTTAAATTCATATAAAATGAAATTCGGAAGAAATTTCGAAACTGTAAATTTTTGGTTTTCATTAAGTTTATTCTTAAATTTAGTTGTATTAAATTGTTATACTTGCTTCTACGTATATATTTTCCTTTTTTCATAACATTGTTCACTTCACTAATTCAAATAAGCTAAACCTAAATTTCTACATTACTTATTTCTAGGTTTATGGATTTTTTAACAGCATATGTTTAATGTTATTTTATCTTCTGTTATATATTTCTCTAAAGTAGTTTAAAATAATTACTGTTCACTTCACATTTTTGTTGAAGTTAGGTTGCATTTAAAGGGGCTCCTTTCCTTAAGAGAAATAAGATTTCTCTAGCAGCATTTCCAGATGATTTAATAAGCGGAGGCGGAGAATATGTCTTAGCTCAAGAATTATCATATTGATCAATCGGAACATGAACAGAATAAATCCTGCATGAATAATGATATTTTACTCCAAGGATACAATTCAATCAAATGCAATGCATAATTCGTGAGAATAATCTTCACGCTTTCAAAACAAATCTTAAACGTTAAGTATTGACAGATATTAGATTCATTTTTGGGCTTAATAAAAAGAAATAATTAATAAAAACATTAAAATTATAATAATAATTTCTACATATTGACGATTCACAAGCAAATCTGAAATTATTATTCATCAAACATTAACTACAGGAATGAATAATAAAAGCCGTATAGAATGAAAGTAAAAACCCAACTTCATAAATTTGAACATCCTCAACCTGATGCAGGAAACCAGGGGAACCCTGGCTCGAGATCAGATTTCGATGAATTCGCGTTGAAATCACTTCTACATAGATGAGATATAGAAAGTTTTAAAGAAAATTACTGTAAGAAAAGATATTACAAAGAATGCTTTTAATTAATATGTAACAATTCTGTTACATTATTTCTTATATCTTTTCTTCATTGAATCATGACTTTCGAACTCAAGAATAACACTTCGAAGAAAAGGCTATTTTAATAGCAAACAGAAGTTGAATTCTATCTTTATCTGTTTGTTTAAAAGTGAAAAAAATGAAAAAGGTTTAAAAAAGTTGAAAAACTTTATTTAGAAGAACTTTATTTTTTTATATAAAAATAGAATCAGTCTTTCAGATAAAAATTCAAAAGATTCAATTTGATATAAACTCTATTAAAAAAAGGTTATGCAGAAAAAAAGTGGTTTATCTGTTTGTAAGAAATCGATGCTTTACTTCTCCATCGTGATCCAATATTCCTGTTTTATAAGTAGAAGCTAGACGATAAGAACGAAATATTTCATAGATATGGCATTGATTCTCTTTCACATTTGAATAATAAAGTCTTTTAAATATTTAATAAAATCTGTATCAGTATGTCACGGCTAAACAATTCCAAAACGATTCGACTTTTTTATTGAGTAACTTGAGTACAAAGCTTTCCTGTTATTTTTCCCTTCTCCATTTGAAGCTGTCATTTAAAACGGTTGGAACTTCTAGAATAACTCCTACGACCCCTAAATTCCGATAGGTCACAGCTTTTTATTCCCTCCCTTTGCCTCCACAAAGGTAAGATTTTCCGATATATTTTAGTGAAACGGAGATATGACAACTGCAGAAGGAGCTAGAAGCACACCAATTGAAACCTAAATTCATTAATTTAGGCTGCCGATAAGGCAAGAATGTCAATTTCACCTTCCAAATAAAAGTAAAAAGGTCAGTTGAGGAATTTTATGCATAGATATTTGTATACATCAAAGATTAATAAACAACTAACTTGACTGCATACGGTTGAGTTTATCAATAAAGTTAACAGATTATATGCTAACTTTTATATTTTTAATTTTTCAATTTGAAGGAGGTTATTTTAAAAATGTAAAAGTTTTAGAGTTGATTTAGTTCAGTTAATTCTGACGACTGTAACAAATGAATTTTAAAGAAAGGGTAAAAAAATACAAATAGAAATAAATACAAAAATTCAGTAATTGTTATATGTTTACATAATTTATCTGCACATTTTACAATATCAATTACAGGACAACATACAGAATATTCTAGGATCATCAACTTGTAAGAACTGCCCAGTTCTCAATAACCTAAGAAAATAGCTTTATTATAAACCAGATAATAAAGATAGTTATTTTTTTTATCGTTAATTGATCCTCTTAATCGATTCTCAGACTTGTCTTTGGTGAGGATTTAATATTTAATTATTTCTCATATTTAAATTCTTATTGATACCTTAGTTTACAAGAACTTTTTCAGGTATGCCAGTGGCTCTGCTCATTCATTAGAGCACTTGGTACTTTTTAACTGCTGCCAAATTGGCGAAGTATCAGAATGCAGAATTACAACTGAAAAGCTATGAATCATTAGAACTTATTTAACTACAAAAAAAAACTCGATTAGGTTATAAAAATATTAATATGTAATTTTATTTTATTTTAATGAAAGCACTTTTCGAAATTTATTAAGACCAGTTAAAATAATTAATAATAATGTAGGCCTGGGAATAAAGTTTCATCTTGGATTAATCACATTTCAAAATACTGCAATGTAAGTATTACCAAGTAAATATTTAATAACATGTGCAGTTAATTGAAAGGTTATTTCTATGTTTTACAATTTCTAGCTTCAGATCTGTATCTTCTAGATTTATTTAGTTTTATTTTTTTATTTTTTTATTTATTTATTTTTATATTTTCTTTTCACTATCATTTGGATCAGATTTATCTCCTGACTTATTTCCTGCTAAAACAAAATATAGAAAGGCACTTCATATTTAATCCTGATTTCAATCTTTATTCCAATAATAGGCTTTGACTATGCAATTTTACTTAACTTCCTCTGTTTCGAATACATAAAAGCAGAATATGCATCGGTCAAAATTTGAAAATCTGTATTTTCTCGAGAAATTTTATCCATTGTGTTTTTAAATCTTGTTTATCATTTCCAGTAAATTTATTAAGCACAAATGTAGTTTCTTTTTGTTATTAAATTCAGTTCTGTTAGTTAGAAGTTAAAAACAAATACTTATAATTATCCAATGAATTCCTCAATTATTTTCAAAATTTCAAGCTATACATAAGAAAAATCTTCCGGTATATTTTATTTACTGTAAGTGCTACTTCAGCATTTGAAGTTTTTTTTCTTATTTTTGCTGCTTCAAACTAGACATTCAGTCTTGAAGAATTACTTGCAATGCTCTTCAGAAATAGAATTTTTTTGGGGAGAAAGTAAGACTCAGGAGTTTTCTACTGATATACAGCACTACTCGAGAAGGATCTGTCGTTGTTAATATCGTTTGGACGGCGTGTTGTTTCATTTGATGTTGCAGCATACGCTGCAATGGACATTCCTTCCATTGATCTAGCTGTTAAGGCAAGCGTTAACACTGACACCAGCGCGTCAGCTGCTCCATGTGCCTATATTAGATTCGGCCTTTGCTGACGAATTTGGATACGAAGAGAAGAGCGGGTGAGTTAAATTTAATTTCGACGGAGAAGAGAAATGCGGATAATTAAAGAGGGCTATAATTTGCATAGGAAACCTTCATTTAGTATAGTTGTGTCGCGTTTCTAGAATGTAAGAGTTGTTACAGTGGTCCTAAATGCAGTGCCCTGCATAACTACTTAATGTAAACCAAACAAATTACATCATTAATTTTACGAGACTAACATTCAGCGTTTCATTAGATGCTCCCGTAACAGTATGTTTTTTATTCAAACTGCCTGAAGTTTCTCAAAAAAACTCATATTAGAAAAATAATAAGTTACTCTTAAAGGAGTCAACAAAATTGATATGCATTTATCATAACAAATAAAAATACACATTCAGATCTATACCCATCATTAGGTTATGAAATATATTTTTAAGTTGCATACTAACAAACTTTTATCTTAACTTGCAAAAAAATCAGAACTCATTACATATCATCCATAACACAGTGAATCAACAGTAGGTTAAGGAAGTTTTCATTTTTATATGAAAGAGGAATCTCTCATTCAAAATATAAATTAATGTTTGTCAAATTTTAGATTATAGACTTGCTGCATATACACTACTTCTTAAATTTCTTCAGGCCATTGTTAAGTAGCTAACAAAGATTTGATTTACGCTTTCTCTCTATTAGGTCATCTAATCACTGGCTTTATATAAGTTATATCAGTATTAATTATTATGGTGACCTAACAAAAAAAGATCTGCGACAGTGTTATTTTTGTCTTTTAACAATATTCTAAGGATACGAAAAGCAGCTTGTAGCCTAAAAAAAAAAAAAAATTTCCCCCTTTGCTTGCGTAAAATCATAAATGCTCAAAAATCACAGAATAATAACCATCCAACATGTCATCTGTTTTCTTATTAAGATTTTATGTCCTGGATCTCTGGGTTTTTTTTTATATAAATAAATGAAAATGTTCATCCTGGCAGATTTTGGCCATATTTTCTGATAATACAATTATAAAACCTTAGTCATATGAAATTAGTAATTCACCTCCTGAATAAAACAGGCCAATAAATACATAAAGCGGAAGTGTAGCAGATTATGGAAGATTGAGTAGACATCTCGTTTATTAGGATGGATAAAAACTTTAATTTATAATATAAATCTTTTGAAGAATTCCTTTAAGTATGACAATTAAGAAAAACAAATGAAAAGAAAAAACTTGAATTGTCTTAAATAATTTGATGAACACAATTTGATGAATATTATAGCAATAATGAAATAACAACAGCAAAAAGCCTGGTTTTGAGTAGATTCGCGCACTGTCAAAATAAATAAGATGTATAAATTATAAAGAAAATTCTTTGGATTAAATAATCTTGTAAGAACATTTTCATCTGTGCTATCTTTTTTTTTGCGATTTTGTGTCCTACATATTGAGCTTTTGTCTCAAAAAAGTTATCAAATTAACAGGTTTTAAATGGTGACAATATAATTGTGCAATTCTACATGGATTTCTACGTGGGCATGCAAAATTTCATATTTCTAGCTACTGAAGATTTTGAATAAAACGGTTCACAAAATATGATCTAGTTGAAAATGGAGAGACTTGCTTCGTTCGTCAAAATAGTAAAATCTTATTATATGCTGGCTGCAGACTATGAATACAACTTTTATTACTGAATCATCTAATTAAAATGGAAAATTCAAATATTATTGTTTAAGTTGCTATGATCTTTAGTCTATTTTCCTAAGAAATGCAATTTACATAAAATAAATATTTCTTGCTATAATTTCCAATTATTCGTATATTTCGGGAATCTATCAATAATGTTTGAACCCGCTGAATGGCTGTTCTTGAAACTTGGCCGTTAATACTAAAGGAAAAGACACTGACTTGATTTTTTTATTAGTGGGTCCAAACCTTAAACCTTGCGCCTGAAGACGATCAACATTAGCACACGAAAGAAACAGGGAGTGAAATAAAGAATTTCTAATTTATTTCTTTGTATTATTTTTAGGAATTAAGAAAAATTAAGAAAAGATTTAAGGAGAGTATACTTAAGCACTTCGTATTTTATGTCGAAGTTTCCTTAGGAAGTTTTTAGATAAAAAAGTACTTTACTCTATATCTAGCGGCAAAGCCATATCCATATTATTAAGATATAACTATGTCAGAATATTCACAAAAACAATCAATTTTTCTGAAACTCTTAGGTATTTCCTGGAGAAATGACTTTCATTAACGAACTCTATTTATCACATGAATCATTATCATTATTATTATCTAGGTTTTTTGTTGAAACAGAAGGAAAACTTTTTTAACAAATAGCGGAAGTAAATTTTTTATAAGCCGACTGCAAAATATTTTCCTTTTATGTTAATAGCTTACTTTTAACTGCACTTTATTTTTCTACATAGACTTCTACATCAGCCAAGTATATAATAATCATTATATTCTCTTTGAAATATATATCATGTTGAAATTCAACTTTTTACACCATAAATTACATACTGCTTCAGTAATTACATAATAAATTCCATCACAGAATAGAATAGAATTTAATATGTGCAACACTCAGATGAGTCAAACACTTAATTGAATAAAAACATATAATTAATAATGTATGAACTCTTATAGTTCGTAGATTATTAACTATATAGAATATAAATATAAGAGCTACATACAATGATTAATATATCCATATCAGTTTTGAGTGCAAAATAAACTACTGCAAGAATTTACGATGTCCTAATTTCTCTTTGTATATTCTAAAAATGAATTAATTCTAAAGCAATCCTTTATTCATGAGTGATAGTACATGCTTTAAAAAAATCATATAGCATCTTGTGTGTGAGGTAATATTACGCCCATTTCATAATTAACTCCCTTGGTTTGTATAGCAATATGAAACATGAAATAGCCCTTAAACTCGGGCGAGGATGACAGCCACGCACGAGCGGAGTCGTCTGAATTTAAATTTGGAGTGTAAAAAAACTATCTGGACATTAATGTTATGTTTGGATCGTCACATAAAACTCTGAACAGGCGAGCCTCTTTGCATTTGTCATTTTGAAGTATTCATTTGCTTTGTCGTAAAGTTTTAAGAAACAAAAATACTTTAAACGACTCTGTTGCTTAAAGCTGATGATGTGTAACCTTTTATAAATATTAGGAATTTAATGAAAAAAGGGTGTTAAGAAGATATATGGTATTTACTTATTTGTTGTATGTTATATAGTATTTAGTGCTGTTAACATTAACTTTGTCTCCACTCTGAAAACCAGCAAAAAAATTAAAATTTTAGTGATTTTAGACTCAGAAGGGTGTAAACCATGATAATGAATATCTAAAAATGTCCGAATGACAGGAATTTTCCTACGCTAGATAATGTTATTCAATTTTTCCACTAGGTACTTTGAACCTTCATCAAGAGAAATCAGGAAGGTCACATACATCTACCGATCTAAACAGTATTCATATAGCACAACTGCGACACAACCACATCAAATTTTCAATTTCTCTTGAATAAGGTTCAAAGAACGAAGCCGAAATATTCAAAATATTACCTGCAATATGAAAATTCCGGAGTCTTTCATACAGTTTATACGTTGATTAAAATTCAAGTTTCTAGGAAAATACAAAAATTCATCTACAATTCCGAAATTTTAAAAAATTTATATTTCAGGCCAAATTTGCGGAAATTTTTCTATTTGCAATCTGCTCCTTTAATTAATACTAATGTATAATACTCCATCAAGTTAATCAAATTAAGACTTTAAAATTTAACCAATTTCAAAAACTTTCATTAAAAATTCATGTTCATAAATTACTGGAACATTGTAAAAGAAAATCAAAAATACGCAACTCAACATTAATCAAAGTTCTATTTACTCTTTAATTAATTATTCGCTAGTTATTAATGAAATTCGGACCGAGTTTAAAATAATCTATAAAATCAGAACAGTCATTCTTTATCATTGATTATCGAAAATTGCGAATTCCTTTAATTGTATAAGCTTTCAAAAAAGTTTCCTGTTATATGCAGCATATATCATTTATATTTATTATTACATAAGACCTTAGTATAACTATCGACATATCGTTTATCGATTCTGCCACATAAGATAGTCATTTCATCTATATAGGAAATTATAAAAGGTATCAGACTTTAATAGTTTCTTACTATCTTCTTTATTGTAACTTATATTGCAAAAGCCGTTTATCTGTCTATTTTTTTCTGTCCTTTCATATGTTCTGTCTATCATGGAACTTATCCAAAGGTAACAATGATTTATCAAGATGTCAAAATGGAAGTTCTGATATCGAAAAGTTTTATTGGCATAACTCCATTATTATACATATATAATATTGTTATTTTTTAAGGGCAGGAATTTTGAAATGGGATCTCAAATGTACTAAATTGTTAAAATCATTTGTTGTACAAAACTAAAGTGTGCATCTTGTGACGAAATGATATATGAAGAGTTGATTTGTTCTTTCTCACAATGTTTAAATTATTTCAAGGTAAAAAATAAAAAGGAAACATTTTTTCGATGTGGTTACGAAAAACCTAGAACTCTCAAAATTTTAAGCATCAAAATCATCCGTAGTCACATCAACAAATTCTGCTGAAATATATAGAGGAGAGCGAGACATATTCAAGAAATAGTTAACAGGATATTTCACTAATTGCAAATAACACAAAATTTGCTGGTTTAAAAAAATGGATCTTTTTGCCTGTATGGCCAATTCTAATGTAACTGGAATGTAACTTCTATTGAATCCATTAAAGATGAACTTTCCAATAACTGAACTGAATTGTCATTATACCTACAATTTTTTTAATGTATATGTAATATCCTTTAATATTCTACAAAAGATATAGAAACATTTTTTTAACACATCTAGTAAAGTTGTTGGTTGTGGAAACGTCAATAAATAAAGAAAAGATAAACTCAATGAACGTCAATAAATAAAGTTACGTCAATAAATTGTTACAAAATTAAAAAGTTTTAAAAGGTTGTATTAACACATTTAAAAGAATAA
>JAFIDM010002131.1:49375550-49480250 GCA_023159025.1 Thereuonema tuberculata | reverse complement strand
AAAAAAAAAACCACACGTTAAAAACTTTTTAATTAAAACTTAACAGTCAATGTATTTTTCTTGATTTTTAAATTTAGTAAAAACAATTTAATTATGATCATCGGAAGCGCAGTGGTGCCTCAAAAGAAAGATGAACAATAAAAAAAAAATCTCGCTAATGAAAAATAATGATCCTATGATTATTCATCTTAGCCTCAGCACGGAGACCTTGTTGTTTTACTGGTGACTGCTCCTGCCTGATGATCGCCAAAAAACGTTAAACAGCTGTTCCAGGATGTCAATTGGTAAATAAATAAATTGGTACCACCCATTGTTGTTTAACAATTTATTTACTTAGTCCTATAACAAAAATTATTCGTAACATCCCTTAATTTTGAGAACAATATTTTCTGAATTAAATTAATTTCATATGAGCTTGCCTAGTATACTGAGTTTATTACTAGAATTTAAGACTACATTTCTTCATAATAAGAATTTTGTATTATCTGTAATAAGACGTCCAGATTTAACATTTTGAACCTGTGCAGCCTTTATGCACGAGTTCGTTTTACCATCAATAGATTCTCTCAGAAATTGTAAGGACATCTTTTTATTTGTTAGTTGGTTTCGGCGATATTTGACTGATAAGCCTGAATTTTAATCAATTTTATTCAATTCTACACAATACGCTACGCCAAATATGGGTTGAACACATATTCCCTATCAAAAAGGACAATTTCGTATACTATGATTGTTGGAAACAAAATTATTTTTATTAAAAATTTAGTAATAAATAAATATTTATTTATTCAATCTAATGCTCAGACATTTGGAACATGAGCCAAATCTTCTGGCTTCCCAGTAAATGTGTCCATCGGATCTTGTCCAGTAAAGTTGAAGTGCATTACACTTTCTTAGATGGTTCCAGTCCATTGAGGTATCTTCATTGCACAAAATGCAGTTTGGTGAGGCTAATATTTTGAGTCGATATACGTGATCTGCCAGACAATCATGATGTGTGATTTTACGAAATGTAGCGACGGTTTACTGCGTGGTAATTCAGGTATGCTTTTGTTATTTAGGATTTTTCTCTTTACTCAAATCCTTAAGGTATGCCAACCATTCAGATTTGAAACAGGATTTAATTTTCAGCTTTGCAGAATGGAAGGATAATTTTGTGTTTTAAATATACATAAAAGTACTGTAATGTATTCAGTTTCTGTGGATTTAAGTTTCTGACGTAGAAGAAAGTTAGCCTATAATAAACACTGTTTTACTCCTAATGAATTTCACACAACGAATAAATCGAATAAGGCAGAGAGTGGAATTATTCTCTTAGAAAGATCACTTCAAAGATTATTTTATTTAAAAAAAAGCAAAATTTAACTCTAATGGAGAATGTAGTGAATTAATGAGTACCTTTTTATTTTTCATGGATGTGGCTTTTATAATTGGGATAATTTTGTAATAATAACAAAGTATTAAAACAAATACTTGAAAACAAATTTCGATTTTTAATGTTTATAACTCAGAATTTAAACAGGACAGAGCATATAATAAAATTATGAAATTCAGCATCAGTTGGAAAAACTTGGGTTGAGAGAAGATATGAAATGCCTGAAAAGAATGAACATATTGGAAAGAATGAAGGATGGAGATAGAGGACAGAGAGACAGTAAAACAGGAAGACACGATCCAGCAGAACGACATGAAACATCTGGACTTGGAAACTGCTATGACACAAGACCAAAAGGAATGAAAGAAAATAACAGAAAAATAGAAAAAGACCAGCGTCAAAAGGGAATAAGGAGAGAAGAGTATAAAAAGAACGGCTGAAACTATGAAAACTAATATTTTTTATAAGATTTTTATGAATGTAATTAAATATTTAATATTAAGTAAACTTATTAAGTAAAACGTTTCTCATATAAACTGTTATAAATATGATAATACAGAAATTAACACTAGTTTTTAAAGATATTAAATTTTGCAACATTATATGTAGAATGTTTATAATACAAATAACAATCAACAGAAAAATAAATCATTTTGCTTATTTTTATTAGTTTTTGGTTTTGAATAAAAAAAAAGGATTATCTTACATTTTTCAAGTAAGAAGTTCTTATGTACAGGTAAACATATTTGCTATTTCTGCTGTAATAGTAGCATATGAATTATTAAGTAGGCAAAGATAAGAATCCTTTTTCAGACTTAATTTATTTATTATTAAGCTACTTGCATTTGTAAGTGGGATATATTTGTGACTTCCCTTTCATTTCTCTCAGAATTCAACTTAAACATGAAATGAGTGATAAAAAAAATACTAATGAAAGAATTTAAATTTCACTATTTTAAATTATGATCTGGTCATATTGTTGTAAAGTCATATCCTATCAACAAAGTAGCTGTTACTTCATCAATTTTCCGTCTTACTAATTATCGAAATAAAAAGCATTAATAAAAAAATCCACTGAAAGCCACGCGGCACGATTTTAATAACATTCTAATATACGATGTGAAACTAATCCAAGAAACCATTTCAAGAAAGTAATGTTTATATGAAACAACTTTTTTTTTTTTTAGTTAGAAAAACAGAAATAATTCGACAGATAAAAAGAACTTTCATCTATGAACTGTTGATTTATATTGAATAAATTTAATTTTTTCTGTTTTTATTAAAATCGTCGTAATAAAGAAATCTCTTCTTTGCAAAATACAGCTGCATGTAAAGTCTTTAAAGTTTAGAGATAACCTGACAATGACATATTCCCTTCAAGTCTTTAAAAAACCAATCACCTTCTTACAAAATAAGAGTGCAAAAAAGTCACATTCAGACTTTTATCTTTTTTTAATTTAAATTCCACTTCAAGCCATTGGACTGGTTTTTCCAATGACTACTCAAGAAATTATCTTTATTAAGCAATCAGGAAACTAATCGATCGGATGAAATTCTTAGAAGAGCTGACAAGCACCCTGTTTATTCAGCGGGGTCTCGTACGTAAATTAAATCTGTGAGAGTCTGATGCTCACTCATACACATCTCGGTCGATCCGGCGCATATTGCCAATAATTGCCAAGGCCTCATAAACCGCAGCCTCGTTTACCATTATCACCGGAACAAATTGCGATATCCCTAAAAGATAGCTGCGAGAATTACCGCAGGAATATTATCCAACCGACCCATCGACTGTTTACACGTACAGGTTGGAAACTGAAAGGTTGGAGTGGATAGAGCTGAGGTCGAAATGTGGCTTTTGTCTGCATGTTTGCCGTACAGTGGTTTTCATTGCGCTTTGACATCAACAAAGTGTAAAAGAATTATCTGGTTACACAGTGAAATCCTTTCTGTACCAGCAGGTTTAAAAGTTCTTGATAATCAGTCTTCTGGACTGAACAACAAAGGTTTGCTTGATCGATATCTGTTAACTTCCTCCTGATGTCAAACTAACAAGTTCTGAAATGATAAGTGCAATCTATTAGGAAATTTCATCTATCTTGTTCATGCAGACGTGAATAGCTTTACTTCCGTTTCAGAACTTTCAACAACGTAGCGTATATGTAGCCTAGACCACAAGGTGTTTCAATTATTAATGTCCATCCCTGAAACTCTGGAAAACAGATAGAACATGAAATATTATCCATTTTATACTGTGTCGTAAGTTACGTTTTGTTGATCTATCTGATCTTAAAGATTTGTAGAAGTTGTGGGGTGATATTTCAAATTTGTAGGAGTCTAGTGCAATTGGGGCAAAACGAAAGAAATACTGATTTTTTTTTAAAAAAAAAGAAACTGAAAGTTTCTTTCTTAAGGAATATTACAAGTTAATTCCGTGAATACGCTAATGGAAATTATACATAAAATTTAGTTTTATTGAAGTTCACAGAATTTACTGTTTTTTTCACGTAAGTTGAGTAACATTTCTTTTTACTCGCATTTATTAAGGAATGCTTAAAAATAAAGTGTTACTCACATTGCCTTCAGTTCTATAATTATTATCAAAACTAAATTAAAATTTGCATTCTCTTTTTACGTGAATATAAATAGATTAAATATATCTATTCATTTCTTCTGTCGAATCTTAAACATTATTTCCACAATCTTTAGAATTAGCGTGCTTTACATATTTTTTTACTATATTGTAATTTTTTTTTGTACCATATTTTGAATCAGTACTTGGTTTAAAAAGAGCAGATTACTGGCTGTAATATGAACATATATAAATCTTATAGAAATTATTTGAGATTCCTATTCAATGGTTGAGTTAACTCTTATTCAGAACTTCCAGTTGAAGCCTCTCTGCGGAAACTTGTGAATTTATCTTTTGGACGTGACTTGAGAAGCTGCCCAATCATTCCGTCATTGCTCATCGATTGCACTATTGATTTCAGATTTCGTGCAAAGACCAATGACAAGTACCCTTCAGATATTTCTGCTGCTTGCTAAAACGCGCATCGCAATCAATACATCTAACTGGGCTTCAAGAACAAAATAGCAGAGCACGCAGCACCCGATACTCATGGGAAATGGACAAAATTTCTATTTGAATCGTTTACTAATACCCACTTATCAGAATCGTAGGGCATAGGTACAATCGCTTGCCAATCTAATTTCGCAATTAGTAATTTTGGAATTACGTTCGTCCAATAAATTCATTGAAGCTTCAGTTGTCGATATTTCATGAACCATTTTAATGATTCATTTATATGCGTCTGCTGTCATAATTGCCTTAATAAGGCGAGAGAACGAAAGACAGCTGCAAAGTTTTAAAATTGATAAATTTCGTAAAGTTTGATTCTCTTTAAACACGACAAACAAGGATGGTAATAAAAAAATAAAATAAACAAAAATTCAGATGGTTTAGTTGATGTACTGGTATCTTCGAGGAAACATGTATATAAAAATAATTGTTCTCATAATTGCTGTATGACTACATGAATTCTAAAATAACAGCAAAATTCAGCTTTTCTTGAGGATTAGTATGTTTGATAACTGCTTGTTAAAGAGATTCAAATGTTTGAAGCTTCCTTTTGATTCTACATAATCTTTATTCAATATAACTATATTCATGGTCCTGATCTAAAGGCTCAAATCAAAATCCATTTTGTTAACTAAACTATCACTAAAAAAAATCATTCTAATATGAGTAGTTTTAAATTCTCCTGGTTATTGAACTCAGTAGCAATGTCCTCAAATTTTCAAGTTTTTTTGGTTAGTTTTGCTTAATCATATCTAAAAACCTTTGAATAAAAAACCAGTAGGAATCTTCTAATTACGCATGGGAATGGCACTTCCAGGAAAACTAAACTAAAAACAAAATACAATTCTATTGTGTTTACAGTGACTACTCCCAACTGATGATCGCCAATCAAGCGAGAAGCAGCTGTTTTGGGATGTCACTTGTAAACACGACTCACCCTTTTAATATTTTTATATTTATTTAACAATTGTTAGTGTATTTTTCACCCATTTACTTGATTTAATTTTATTGTGAACTATTACAAATCTCACTACACACATACACACACATGTAAATATATGTATATATATATAGTATATACTGTATATGTATTTTATATATACAGTATATATACATATATAGTATATATATTTTATTTACATGTATTTATATATTTACATCGTATGTATATGCAATCAAAATACGGTATTTTATTAAATCAATTTTGCTCATAAATCTCTCCACACAGGACTGTAAATGATAAATAAATAAATAAATCCTAAAACAAAAGGATTTTGAGTGATATGGCTCGCAGACGAGTCGATAAGCAGGCAAATTCAAATTTAAAATTGCATTGTGGACTTCTTTTTTGGGTTTAAATCCTGTTTTGATGTCCTTTTTTTCTGTTACCGAAAAAAGTCTATTGAATATATCAGCAATCTTGAACATAGCTATAAAGGCAACTATTGGATGTTAAACAGCCATGTTTTCTTTTCAAAACCGCAATCATGCTGTCTCTTAAGCTAAGAATTTAAAGAAAATATCATCTGAAAGCAGAAAAACCTAATAGAAATTTGGACTTTCTGTTAAACATTTTCCCTTACAATTTCTTTTGGGAATAAATTTTACAAGGATCGTAAGTTTACACCATCGAATGTAATAGAAACAAAACCGATGAATTAATACATTGAAGTCAAATCGTTTGATTTCACTTTAAAAAAATTGACAAAATATTAATTATTTAAAATCCGAATCAATTAGTTTTCAATATATACTTAAGTTTAAGGAAATGATAATTTCTTTTCTATTTCATGAAGAAAGTAGATGAAAGATAGCTACAATTCGAGAACTTACATTTTTTTTTTCTATTAAAGTTCTATTTCTTTTAACAAAATGTTGATCTGACAGCTTGATTTTTTTACAGAGCACATTCGAATCAGTTCATTATTAGAATCTTTTATTATTCTTTAGTTCAACATATTTCGTTTACAGTGTCCCTCCCTTAACTCCAATCATTGGAGTGATTATTATTGGCAACGACTGCAGTAGTGGAGTTCTGCAGAGAGTTACTAATTTATTTACCGAATGGCACATGTTAATCTGTTCTTCTTTCTAGTTCATCTCAAGCCTCAAAAAGGTTTAAATGGAAATTCTGAACCAGATGTTGCAACTTTCCACATTATTCCATTAAACCTGCGGTTCCAAATTGTGGTCCGCAGACATCTGATAAATCCGCAGGAAAAAGTTCATAATAATATTTTGGAATTAAGTTTGGTAGAGTAAACAATAATATCCTCAATAAACATGTATTTTCTGAATAGGAAGGTGCAGCTTTTGTATCTGCATCTCTCAATATAGTTCTATCTCCTCAATATAGTTCTGTTTAATATTTTGAAATTAAATTTCATTTGGTTTGGTCATGTTAAAAGAATGAGTGACGAAAGACTGCCCAAAATCGCTTTTGATTATAAAACAAATCAAAAAAGGAAACGAGGAAGACCATGAAAGGCTTGGATGGACGATATTAAAAAAGCAATGAGGATTAGAAGTCTGGAAGAGGAATGGACCCTTGACCGGAAGACCTGGAATAGACTTCTTGCAGATTCTTTCGGAAGGCGACACCTGACGCCATGAACCGAGTTTATATATATAAATTTCATTTGCGAATCATTCCATGTTAAAATTTTAAAATTATTTTGTGCATCATTATTTTTGATTTTGATGAAAATTTGCATTCTATCTATATCCTAGATCTTGTCTTTGGTACATTTTTTAAAAATTTACCCATTCACATATAGGTAATTTTATGCTACAGCCGAAAGCAAAAAATGGTATTTCAGAACTTTTTCTTTTGAACTGTAACTTTATTCCAGTCAAAGCTACAAGACTCAGTTATACCTCATTTTTTTTTTGTATTATGACCAAATTTGAAATTTTCTCAAGACAAAGCCTATTTTTTTCAGGTCAAAGTTCACCTAACAAAACTAATTTTTTACCAGTTTTGGAAATTTTAAAACTTATGAAGGGCTTGGAATATCAAGTCAATTTTTTTTCTTAAATGCATGTCGATGCAATGTATGTGTGGAAAAAAAAAATGGCTTGCTATATTCTGACCCCTTCGTAAGATACGATCCCCAGAAGTATTGAAAGTTTCTGAAAACGCAGTTTTTAAGGCAAAAGAAGTCCATGTGGGGGAGGAGTAAAAATAGTTTTACTCATGTGAGATAAAGTACTTTTCACTAGCTTCACACACAAAAAAAAATTGAGTTGTTAATAAAAGTTGTTTGGGAGTTACATGGGTCTAAAGTTCTAAAAAAATTACACTGAAAAAACATGTTTTGTACTACTAATTAAGCATCAGGTTCATAATGGGGAGTAATAATAACAATAACACAATACACCGACTTAGCATACGATCTCCAGAAGCAATGGAGGCAGAACTGAGTACATGTTGTACCCACCCATCGTCCTGTCCGCCACTGATCTGGTGCCTCACACATTGCACAATAGTCTCAGCACACTTGGACTTTACAAAAATCCTTATGCGCAACTCCAGAAGGATGTGATAGTCAACACAACACGAATAGTTAGAAAATTCAAGGACACAATCACCTATCCCTAATCCATCTTGCACATTTTTTTTACACTTGACAAGAGGTGCTGTGGTTTTTGACCCGCCATGGTGTCTTAGCTGAGGAAACCCAAGTTCAGCAACAATTTTTTTTAATATACGAGTATTATTCCAAAACATAGACATCTACTGGAATAAGGACGGGCTTATTCAAACTCAAAGTTTTTGTTTGTTAGTGACTACCTTTATCATAACAAAATTGCATTATTTGCTTTTCAAAAGATCCTCATCCAAAAACTCAAGTTGGACCATCCTTCAATTTTAATAATAGTCTATTTTTCGGATGGTTCGGCATAACAATATAGAAATTGGAAAAACTTAAGGCACCATGAACAGGACTTTGGAGTTAAAGCAGAGTGGCATTTCTTCGCCACGTCACATGGAAAAGGCCCATGTGACGAGATTGAAGGAACAGTCAGGAGGCTACTTTGCAGCGGCCTGAGTGATCAAATTTTGAAACCATCTGACGTCTTTAAATATTGTACTGAGCATTTCTATGTTTCCTCTGACGATGTCAAGGCAGCAAACTGACAGGAAGAAAGTTACAGCTCAAAATAAAAAGTTCTGAAATACCATTTTTTGCTTTCGGCTGTAGCATAAAATACCAATATGTGAAGGGGTAATTTTTAAAAATAAGATCTAAGAAGTAGGAAGAATGCATAAACAAATTTTCATCAAAATCAATAATGGTGATGCACACTGCATTTGTTGAATTAACTTGGGGACCCATGCTGAATTTTTCACCAATATAAACGGGTTATGGACTTTGGTAATGTTTTTTTGTTATTCAAAGTTTAATTTTTTTACATGCATTGTATATTTTGTAGCTTATCTAAACGTTATATATTAAGCATGTAATATAAAAAAACCAATTTTTGAAGAATAATTTTGTACAGTCATTTCGTTTCGAGAAAAATTTGGAACCCACTGCTGTCAACTGTTGTATAATGCAGGACACGCGTTATGGCTGAATGCAGCAAAATACTCGGACGAAGAATTGCCTAAGCAGGCAATTGTCCAAAATGTTAAATTAGGTTTCTGCAAACTTAGTTTCCCCACACATCAAAAAAAGGTCTTCTGGTATAAATGTTCATTTTTTTTTTCAAAAAGAAAACTTGAGATTCCTTTCAAATACTGTTATTTAAATTGCTTAATAATAATTGAATTAAATAATTTTGATCTAAACATCAGTTTTCTAAACTAAATTCAAGAAAAAAAAAATTATTATCACGATATTATTTTAAAACTTAAAGTTCAGTTCTTTATTATTAACTTATTTTGAATTTTGCTATT
Source organism: Thereuonema tuberculata (assembly GCA_023159025.1). Taxonomy (NCBI): domain Eukaryota; kingdom Metazoa; phylum Arthropoda; class Chilopoda; order Scutigeromorpha; family Scutigeridae; genus Thereuonema; species Thereuonema tuberculata. The sequence goes on along the minus strand of JAFIDM010002131.1, from coordinate 49,470,890 downwards.
ATATTTGAATTCGTAAAAGAAAAGCCCGGATGCCACTGCTTATAAGTACTGTTTTTTTGCAGATGATACAAATGTAAGAGCCAATATAAAAATATGTTTTATATACATACAAACGTTACATAAAATTATAATAAGAAATTATTTGTATTGTTGCAATGGATGAGAAGATAAAATCCTTCTCTAAGATAAATGTTCTTATTAAATAACTTATAATTTTTTTATATGGAATTATTTGTTTAGACATCCGTCTAAATATGTCAAATTTCATTAAAGTTAATTTTTGTGACTGTAACATAATAACTCACATTACAACAATTAATAGTAAAGAACAAATAAATAATTTTATAATTAAAATTTTTGAATTTATAATTAAATTTATAATTATTTTCATGTAAGTTACACCTTTAATTTAAAACTTCTAGAACACTTAAAATAATAACATATCATTAGATTTAATAAAAGATTTTTTCAAAGCCTATATAGGATAATTAAACTTTTGTTTTGGCATCACTTCAACGAAAGTTTTTGTGCTTACTTTTCCAAATTGAATAAATATTTCCCATCTAATTTTACAAATTATATTTCTACAATAAACCATGCGTATATTCGTTTGTTATTACTGTGCTGGTATTAACCTATATTATTACTTACAATATCTACAAACACTTTACTATAGAACAGTTTGAATCTCGTAAGCAATAATTTTATTGATCATTTAAAAGACCTTTTTTTCCCTGCTCGTTTTCTATTTTGTTTAGAAACTGTTTCTTACTCAAATAACCAACGTTAATGGGATTTTGCTGAAACATGAAACAGGTTTTGCTTAATGAACATTGGATCTCATTAACCGATAATTACAGTAGTAATAATCCGAAGGAAATAGCCGGGATAACAAGAGAGTCTTTTGCAAGATGTTCACGTATCTAAATTACTGTTGAAATAATGGGAACGTCCATTAAGGTTGAAGGCAACCTTTTATAATTCATTGCTGCCATCCAGCGAGAATTGAGCATTCCGACAAGTCTGAACATAACCAATGTCGAAAATTTTGAATTAAAGCTCATGACGATAATACTACGTCAAAGAGATTGAAAACCATTTTAAATCTTCTTTCTCCAATATTCTGGTAATATTCTGGCGATATTTCGCGAAATATAAATAAAAAGTATAAATAGAATGTCATAAGTTATAAATAGATTGAAAACCAGTTTCTGTATAAAGAACTGCAAGCTTGAATAACAAAGTTGTTAATCAGGCAATGGAATTAAAAGAATTGGTGTGTTTGGATAGTTTGCTCAGCAAGTTCCTAGAATCTCGTCAGTAAGTAACAAAAAAATATTGACAGGAATTTTCTAATGTACAGACAGTTTAAGAGAGCACCGTCGATTAGCGCAAATCATCGAATAGCGAACTATTACTTTTATTTAGCTTGCAAATGAATTTTGACAGCCGAAAAATATAAATAACAAACTATATCACTTGCGAATATGTGTGTGTGAAAGATATACTGTATATATATATGGTTGGTGAAACTTGAATGCCCGATGCAACATAGAATAATGAAAAAATGTCCATATGAACATGGGTACGGAAATGCTTTATTAAGCTGTTTTATTCATTTCGGTGGCAATGTTCTTATGGAATTGTTTTCGTTATTTTGCTATGTTACGTCGGGACAAGTTTGGCCAACACATGCATTATGTAAATAAAGCACATTCTACCAGATTTTGCCGATCAATCTTTATTTTCTTTATTTAGTCTTTATTTTCCCGAACCAGTTGCCCGAAACATTCACCACATTATAAACATTATAAGCATAGATATAAGAGATGAAGCTAGCGGTTGGCCATGGATTAACCAAAAGACGCAAATTAGAAATTTGAAGAAAGAAATTAGAAGGTCGACTGATTTCAAAAACAGATCAATTTGCATTCCCACACCAGAAGAATTAATAATAATAGATAGTACCAAAATAGCTTAAGAAGTGAAAATGTTACCTGTTGTGCGGATAACATCGTTTCAAACTTAAAACTGAATATCAGAAAACTTGTATAAAATAATTCCAAAAGAAACAGTGACTGAAATTATGCTACAGTTCACAGAAGAAATCTGCGGTTTAGCAATTTGAAAATAGCTCTTATAAATTGTCTATACTTTCGCTGCGTGTAAGCAAGAAATCTGGAATCTCAGATGTGGGAATCGTTTGGAAGACAACAATCTGTGCGTAACGCGATCCCGAGATTAAGGAAACATCAGAACTGCAGATTTCAGAACTGAGGAAGCATTAAGTTATCCAATGACTCGCGTTTCCCATTGCTTTGGTGGAATGGATCCATTTCACGATGGTAATAGGCAGTGCAATGATATGAGAACATTTCCATTAGATAGTAGACTTTCCTTGGTATATGAGTTCGTATCCTTTCAGAAATCGTTTGGTATTTCAATGGTAATTACATTATTTCTACATATTCAAATCATACTGATTGAGATTAGAAAATGGCTGGATTGTTTTTTATTCTCATTATGAACCTAAACGGAAGAACATTAATGAATGCTTGCCGTAATTTTCTTAAATGCAGGAAATTCAACATACATCATTATTTAGCAATGCAATGTAATTCCAAGAATGTATTGACGCTTAGTTTTGCAAAAATTTCATCTTTATATTCTTTGTAGCTATCATACAACCAAGTTAGGTTGATGATCTCAACGTCCATCGATTATGCTTGATCTAACGTTAGTAACATCGCTTAAATATTTAACGGAGAGACCAATAGTTACAGAATTTTTAAGTCTACATCTGTGTGTATATCCGTCCGTCTGTAGTCATAATAAGTGAAAAAAAATCATCTATCGGACAAATTTTGTCTTAGTTCCCTACTACTGGTTCGAAATAGGTCAGCAAGTAAGGAACTAGAAGACAACAAATTAGACAAACAAACTAGAATACAATGTTGTAATATGCTAACGCTGTAATCGCGTTTACTCAAAAAATACTTTTCTTAGATAGCTGACATTTTAATATCAAAGCCATCACACTTAGACATCAAACGAACATGATCTGATGGGGTATCTGGAAAGAACCACTACACGCTAATTTCAGCTACTCACAATTAAAAAAAAAAGATTGTAAAAGGATGCCTTTTGAGTCGAGCTGATACTCTGGGACGGACGTTTCGAGCTTGTTAGGCTCTCCTCGGCCACAGCTAATCCGATAGTGCAAGACTCAAAAGGCGTATGAGGGGAAGAATTAGGAATCCATGATGGAGAAAGTGACCCCTCAATAACTAAAAGTAAGAAAATAAAAAACAAGAACAAAATGTCGAATCCAAATCCTTGGGTAGCACTCAGGCTACCACAAAAGATATTTGACCATAAAAGAAACAAGAATAAATAAATAACAAACCCTCTGATGGGTAAAGGAAAGCAATTAATTGAAAAAGGATGCTTTTTGAGTCGAGCTGATACTCTGGAACGGCCGTTTCGAGCTTGTTAGGCTCTCCTCAGCCACAGCTAATCAGATTATTGTTACTATTCTTTTTATTTGTTGCTATTTGTCTCAGTAGATAAAATTATAAATTTTCTATTGTTAATTTATTGATTTACATTTGAAATTATATTTCAAACCTTATTTGTTCTAAGCAAAAGTGAAATGAATTTTAAAAGGGCTAGAGTATTACTTCATATTACAAAAACATTCAAATTACAACTTGAAAAAGCTTCATGAGTGTAAAAAAAAAAACAGTTGCTGAGAATGAATAAAATATTGTATTTCATCAATGAAACGCTACAATATTTACATTTTTGAACTAGAAATCAACATCCATCGATATCTAGTGGCAAGTGACCATCTAGAATCAATCTTCATTCCAGAAATCTTAAACAATTTTTAATTTTGAAGGAAGTTCGTTTATATTTTCTTTTAAATAAACTAGTTTTACTGTTTATAAGATTTACTACTGCCTCATTCTCTTCTCGATTATTTGTATTTTATTCAAACTGAACATAAATAAGATTTTTCAAAAACAGTTTGTGGGCATTTAAGTTAGATTTTAAAAAAACGCAAATTTATTTATTTTTGTTTAATTTTTGGTAATGTAATTACCAAATGGACATGAAATTTCCAATCAATGTAAAGAAAAGTTGAATTCATTTTAACTTTATCTTCACCAGTTTACAGCGTGAGCAATGTGATCTCAGAGGTTCGATTATTTACAATACTCACCATCTAATAATGATAGCAGTGCCCTGGGACTAATGCTATTATTAATAATCTTTGAATTCAAATAAATGAAAGGCCATTGAGATAGAATGTCCGTGAGGGTCACCGGACAAAGCCTAGTGCACTGACATACAATCCTGTTGTTCCTGTTTCCTTCAGTGACAAGTCGATACAGCGATAAATCCCTTTGACGTCGATGTGATAAGATAAGCTATTTCTAGATTGTGTTGAAGATCGTCTCTGAATTCTTGAAAAATTTTAAAATACAGTAACGGTAGTTTTTAAAATATTTTAACTAATTGATATATCTAATTAAACTAATTGTTATATATCAATTAGTTTATCTAATACACCTAATGATTACTTTATATAAAACACTCCTCAGCGAACATTTTAATTTTTTTTTAAGTTTTCAAAATACTTTCCTTAACTTATTAAATGAAGATACTGGGATTCCAACGGATTGTTATTTCATTTGATTGGCAATTTTAAAAACTTAACGATAAAGCTTTTTGGCAAAAAGTTGATAGATAGTTAGCATTATAGGATGAGTGATTTGATATGAACATAAAGGACTTGAATTTGCTTATTTGGAAATTTCATGCGAGACCAACTTAAATTCTTAAATTAAATTATGATTGGCAAGGAGGGGGGAGAATAATTATCCCTCTCTTCCTGTATTTTTGCAGTTCTGTATTCATGTAATTTCTCGCAAACTGTGAAACTGCCGATCAAATACACACACATTTAAAAATTATTTAACTTATTATTTTATTTATTAGCTTATACTGTAGCCAAGTGGAACCTTGAGGAGCCGGAGGTCGAGGATTTTTCCAAGTTGAATTGGAAAGATGGATCCACCGAAATCTCTATAGAATGGGTATCGGATTTATTTCCTGAGGGTTAAAAGCGAGCGGGTATATGGCTTATGACCCGACCTCAAGTTAGTAAGGTTGATTTGGATCGAGAGCGCCTTAGCTTCCAGGACCCGACGGGCCACATGGGCTTGTAATGAGATTTTTTTTTTAGTTATTGAAATTGTAGGATGTTATTTTAAAGAAATATGTGATGTTTTGACAGTGCCTGAATGTTTTGCCTTCCGTGAAATAATTCTTACAGAATTAAACCTTAAATCGAAGAATGTACATGAGTTGACAAGGTTATTTTGGAAATTTTAGACTTAATACTAAAAATGATTTTCAAGCAAATTCTCATCGATTGAAATTTGAGATATATCTGCCTAAAGCGGATTACGAAAATCCGGTAAGCAGAGACGGATCAGGTTCAATTATCTCTAAAAACCATTCTACTAGGTTTTGCTGACATTTCAATCATTTTTCTTACTCTCTCCGTTGGCGCATGTTCGTTGGCTTTGCAGAGCTTGAACTTTTACAATTTGTTGACCGATATTTTCCATTTCCTAACATGACAGGTAAATTGCAATTGAAAATATTTTTATCTACCTTCGCGTGATGCTGGATCGATATTTGGCTAATATTTGTTTTAGATTCCGTTGCTATCTATATAATTACAGAACCGACTGAATTCGACAAATCTTTGGTCGTTCGTCGCCTTGATCTCTGGAAACCATCAGGAAGCAAATAGATCAATAACAATTTATAAATCGTTTTCAGAGAAACCTCGCGTGCAAAGATGCAATTGCATTCTGCGTCGAAATCACCTTTTTTATATCTTTCTTTTAGCCTCTTGTCATTCTCAAATAAATTATATATTTGGAATCTATATGTCTGTCAGTTGTGATGTTGATGTGGAAATTGATTACCAACACAAAAAAAGAAAAATCGAAGACTTGGGAAATAATATATAATTATCTCATTTATTGAAAAGTTTTCAATATCTGAGTTAATATAATGTCTATATAGGAATTATGAAGCAAATAAAAACTTTTCAATTTTTGAAAGTAAATATCAAGTTTAGATTAAACACAAAGTTCCTGAATTAAATTCAGCGTAAAAACTGGATAGAACAAATGATTAATAAAGTACATCCTTTCTCCACTTCATATTTCAAATTTATCAACAATATATCATGGAATAAGTCGGTTCCATATAATTAAGTTTGTTTAATGATATTATATTACAACTTGATATTCCTTCAGATAGACTATGATAATAACAATTTGTGTAAATAAACAGAACTGCAGAAGTAATGTTAACATTAAATAAAAGAAATTAACTGTGTTTTGACATACAATAATCAACGTATTAAATAGTATACCTTAATAATATTGTTTTGCACAAGTAAACATTTGTGCAGAAGTCTAACCTATGAATTTAAGAGCAGAGGAAATTAATAAATAAATATATGACAATCTTACTGAAGTTAAACTTTAAACAGAAATCAAGGTCTTGCTATTATTTCTGAATTTTCAAGAATTTCTTGCAAAAAGCCTTTTGAAAGGTTAACTTTCTTAAGATTGTCAAATAATTATTTATTTCCTCCATTATGAAATACATTTAATGAATTTTCTAATGGATAAAATGTATTTCATATTCGATAACAGTAATTGTTTATGGTTTATCTATACAATTGCTGTAAACTGTACATGGAATTCTTTGATTTGGCTAATGTATGATAAATACACTGTGCGTTAGGTTAGCATCACTCTTAATGCACCATTTTTGTAGGCAAATTGTCATTTATTATCAATATTCTATCTGAAGGAATAGTAATTTGTAAATTCATTATAGTAATTTGTTATAATGTTGTAATTATAACATTATAATATTAAAAAAAATAATGTCATTGAAGCGATTATTCCAGGAAATATTGTTAATAAGTTAATAAGAAATATGAAATGGAAAATAAATTACTTAGCTATTTTCATTAACATTAAAGCATATTTTCCTTACAATCTTACTGTTTCGTAATTATTGTCTATTTTCTTTGGAAAACAAATAAGCGACAGTATATTTGAAGTTATAATACCAGTTAACTAAGAAAGTTTTTAGACTTATTAATGGTTTTTAATCTCTATTAGAGTCATTGGCTTCATAAATTTTTTGAATGAGTTTCATTACATTCTTTGACTACTGTACAAATCCTGTTTACTTTTGGTATATTTTGAGATAACCAACTTTCATTCTCTAAAAAGTGATCTACTTTAAATCTGTCACTAAATCATTACATTATTTTAAAAGAATTTAAAACTTTATATGAATGTAATTTTTATGAAAGATGAATTGCCGTCAATGAGTAATGTACATGAGAGAATAATGTAATATTAAATTTAATGAACAAATCAAATTAAACCCTGAGGCATAGCTAATAATGATAATTTATACCAAATCAACCATTAAATACATTACAATAATTAAAAGTATAAAATTTCTGCTATTTGTTGTTTTAAGTTGGAATTATTTTTCAAGTAATAGTAAGCCACACATTGATGTCATCTCTAATATTTTACTTCTTTTTTTTAACGGATAATATGGAATCGAACACTATTTTTAATTATAGTAAGTAGACTACCATGATCGTTAAGCTTAACTAACACCAAAACCTTAACCATTACTTTGAACTACCAGAACTACCAGAACTACCCTCATTTGTAGGTAATACGAGAGTTCTTATGTAATCAATTTACAATGCATTTGGTTGGATGGTTCACGGTTATTTTGTTTTAATACCCAAAAGCATCTTTGGCTATGCTGTTCTAAAAAAGCTAAAAATAGTAAAACAATCTGTGTATTTTACCAATTTTATTGGTAAATATCAATTAACTATGCCAACATTCCTGTAACTATTCACTTTTAACTAGTACAGAATATTCACTTCGTAAAAAATGTTACGACACTTCGTGAATTACAGATCTGAGAAGTTCTTGTTCTGGTTTCCAGTCTACGTCTATTAGTAGAAACTATGTAATCACTAACACAATCCAAATTTAAAAAAAAAACCAACATCGATTTAAAATTCTTACAGCGACATATCAAAAGAAATATTAAAAAAAAAAAGCCACTTAACATCATTTTTCTAGTTATTAGAGTAACTGAATTGTTTTAAAATATAATATAGGATTTAACAGAAAAAAAGATTATTGTTCTAAGATAAAAAAGATGATATGGGATATAATAAAATAAATTATTTCATTATTTTTCTATATTTCTTTCTGTTGTTGTAAAGGTGTTTTAATTTTTAGTATTACTTCGAAAAAAGAGAAGTTCTGTAATTAAATAATAACTAAAGGCATGGCTTCACGCAATATATTTAATTTCTTGTTGATAAATATGTTTTGTTATTCTTATTTAAAATAAGTTTATTTTTATGTATTATTTAAAAAGACTTTTGTTCTTCATTGAGATGGAAAAGATTGGATTTTCTTTTTAAATTTCCTTATTATTATTTTTCGATCTATTTTATATTTAATCTGAAGATGAAGCTTATTTTCAATACTTTTATCCGAGCTTCAAATATTTTAAGTGTATGTTAGATTTTAATAACAAGTACTCAAGAAAGAGGTACCAATTTCAGGCTTCTATATAAAGTGTAGCTCTTAGCAGGAGAAACCTTATATCCCCGCTCTGTCAGTCCGCCCGCCGCGCCGGGAGAAATTCATATCTTACGAATGACATATGCTGCAGACATGATCTATCCTCGTTAAAATGGTCTTGCCAAGACTGGATCATAGCCGCTGAGAACTCGTTTCTAGCTTGTGTGATTCTCAAGTTATAGATCTTCTCTAGGATTTGATCTTAAATTATAAACTTTATTAAAATCTGATATTTTAAAAAACTTTATTTCTTCATTTTCTTATACTAACTTCAACTAGGCCGCGCGGTTGGCGATGTCGCTAAGACACTGGCCGCTCACCTCTGAGTACCGGGTTCGGTTCTCATGTGGGTTTCGGTGATGGTGGCGATCCGCGCTGGGCAGGTTTTCCCGGGGTTCTCCCGTATCCCCTGCATTTCTCACACCATCCTTTCTCAGTCTTCCTCTCCGTCTGTCCTTCTTTTCGTGGGATAGTACAAAAGATCTTTCAGTCTACGTGCTCGGCAGTCATGCCGCCCACTTTCAATTAATCTAATCTAATCTAACTTCAACTAGAATTCATTTGTGAATTAGTTATATGAAGCTAATTTTCCTTTTCTCTTCTTGAAATAAATCTTACAATGATTGGTCTATTTTTATTATAATGGGATCTTCCAAATCTATGGAGAGCTTCTATTTTTTTTCCGCAGGGTTTTGAATTTGTAAAGTTTCCGAGATTTTAACATTCGCTGTGCATAGAAGCACTAGAGCATTATGCGATCGCTGATGGGTTGCTGCTCCTACCTTGTTTAATACTAAAATAAAACGAAATTGCAGCGCCTTTTTCATGCTTTTTCTTAAAAAAATTAGTTAATGCATCTTCCTGATCTTAATATAGAGACCAACCATTTCAGTATTACGACTAAAAACATTACTATTTTATTTGTAAAAATGTCAGAAATTCCTCATTACTCAATTAATTTAAAAAGAAAACTACTTCTAAAGAATAAAATTTTGAACTTAAGTTACTCGTCTACTTAGCAACCGAAAAACAGGAAGATCTAAATGTGTAGTGGGCTGAATTTTATCACTATATTAAGCTTCTTTATTTACTATTCTTATCTTGGACAAAATGTGGAATTTGTCTACGTAAATTGGGATTTTTTTTATTATTATTTACTTCATTCTTTGTGGATTTTTCTGGTCATTTCCTGCGGCTACATAACTACTTATAATGGATTCCCTCAGATTTTAGTTAAATTTTATTAATATTAATTTACAGATCTAACAGTAGATTGCCTCAGGTAATAGTTACTACAAATAAAGACTAAGAAAACAGAGATTAAAACTATTCGTTTTATAATTATTTACATCCTTCTCTGAATAATAGTAAAAAGTCCTCGAGGGCTAGAATGAACTCATCACTACGCTTTTCAGAAAATTCTCGCTCTGAATTTTCATGTTTGCTTTTGAAAACGAATCATGTTTCATAGTTGGAGGCATGCAAAGAATGACAAACTCTCCGGTTTTACCAGAAGGGCCTCCCGGCTGTCACACCACAAATAAACCCTCAGTATTATTGTCAAGATATTGCAACCAAATAACATCACTTCTTTAAACTTGCATGATCATGCTAAAGCAGCATTTTCTGATTTGTTTTGCCTTAAATAGCACGAACTTATTGTAAAGGAAATTTAATTCGTATTATTTATCATTGTCTTACCGCCAAAGATGTTTCTAAACAAGTTTTTACAACGTCATCTGCCAATTTTAATTTTTCTTCCAAAATCCTCAATGTACCGTAGTTTCTTCAGATCCATTTTTTTTTTCATTTTCACATTTCTTGATTAATTTTAAGTTATCTGCTTGAAATCGGATTCTACAAGAATCTATTTATGAATTGATTGTCCTCAATTTATTAAATTTACTCAAGGAGTCAAATAATAAGCAGATGAACAATTTTTATTCTGCAGATAATAAATTATTTATTGCTTTATAGCTTACAGCATTTTATTAATGAACTACTTTAAACGTAAATGTAATTTTAAATACACTATCTTCAGAAAGAAAAGAAGATTATATATGTTCAAAACATAAATATAAAAAACTAATCATCTTATTATAAACACTATTTCTTGTCACAATAGATGATGGTATCGTATATTTAATGAACTCAATAAATGATAATATAGGTATTTAAGTTGTTTCTATCACATCCCCAAAAATTTTGATGTATTGTTCTTCTTCTAACATACTCATATTTATGGCAAAGACACTATCTCTCCCAAGTATTTTGAAAAACTAAAATACTTTTTTAACAATTTCAGTTGGAGCAAAACGATATAACCTACTCTTCAAGACTTAACGTACAGATAAATGTCTGAAATTAATGTACATGTATATACGCAAGTATAAGGTACATATAAAAAAACTCAACAATCTCTCATTAAGTGTAATGAGGGTAATTAATGCCATTGGTAATAAATCATTAATGGAAACATGATAAGTAGACATTTCAAGGAAATTTCGTACAAAATATTTCAGGAAATTACTTTTAAAGTACTGTAATTTCCTGATATCCACAACGGTTCAATTATTTTGATTCAAAAATAACTTATTCATTTCCTCCATCAGTTTATTCAGTTGAAAAATGATGTATTCATATGCATAAATATCCAAAGATTTTATGTCTACAAAAAATGATTCTGTTTTCTTTCCATGCATTTGACAAATGTCAAAATACTCAGCAGATCGATTATTCAAAGAAAAAAGTTTCTTAGAGGGCAAAAAGGTGAAAAAAAAAGATTATACAACACCTCTTCTTTCTTTTTTTCCTTTTGCCGTTACACCTCGATGCTCTTCGAGATGTCAAGTATGTTTGTTGGTAGCGGTGCGACACAAATTAGGCAGATTACGGTCTGTCTTCTAAAGCACTTCGTCTCTCCGACCCATGATCTATGATACCCAGAGCTTAGTGTTTTTTGCGGAACGTTTCTCCTATCATTAGCAAACCTTTGGTGAGAAGTAATTGCGAGTAATAAGAGCATTGAACAGTAGACACCATGAGAAAGCAGATTTCTTCAACGTATAATTATGGAGAGAAAGAGAGAAAAGTATGAAATCTCTACCCCTGCCCTTCCGTCACATGTCATCATCATCACCCCTTGAATAAAATCTTCTTGTTTACTTGAAGAGCCTTTTTTTTTATGTAGTTTCGGCTCGGCAGAACCAACTTTCAGAATAAAGCTTCCCACTGGGCGAAAAAGGGAAAAATCTCTTCCACTCGCGAATCCAAAAATTGGGACGATTCCAGGTTTAGTAGATCCGAAGAGATTGGGATTTCTCTCGCTGGAATTCAAGGGATTTTTTTTTTCTTCTGTTTGTTTTTCTTTTGTTTGCTTTTCTTACCTTATGGACTTGTTTGTTAGAGTCTTCCGTTTGCTATGACCTCATTCAAACCCATTTCCATTTGTAATCTAAAGATACAACTTTAACAAAATCAATTCAAACAATCCTACATAGAATCAATGAGATATTTAATTGTCTGTTGAGTTGTTAAATTTTGACAATAGTTTAGGTTATTTTGCTTCGCATCAATTTATTGAATTTCACTTACATGAAATATCACTTTTCCTATCAAATGAAGACCTAAAGGATATGCTACTTAGAAAGTGAAATTAGTCAAAAAATTGCTTCTAGAAATATATTTCTAAATCAGTAATAATAGGGCTTCAGATTTTTAACTGATCTTCTTTTATAGCAAAATTGTTTTTAAAGCTGTTAATAAATATCAATACTTGTTGTTTCGTAAGAATTTGACTTTCCCTAAAGTCTGTATCTTATTTCCCAGCTATTTCTTTTAGTTATATTACATATCTATTGTTAAAATATGTCGTACGGAATAAGAGCTCAGCTAGATTTATCAGGTATCCAATTTTCTGTCCATATTCGTTCTTGTTGGCTTTTAATATGGTGATGTCTCTGGTTGGTATTTGTAAACATCCATTCAAAAACTTCAAAAAAAAACTACTCCTGATTACCTACAAGTCGAATACGTAATCGTTCCAAAGCTAATTGTCAATTGAAACTGATATAACAGATATCAACAACTATAAGTTTCGAAATCAGTCAACACTACTGAATAGTTAATAGAAGGCACTTTTCAGAAAAAAAAGCCTCTCAAAACGTTGCCAGTAAAATAGATATTCTCCAATTATTGTCTCATTTTCATTCAAAGCATGTAGCTAAATCTCTCATTTTTTAGTTGTTGGCTGTAACATTTTGGATAGTCATTCCTAAGAAATTTTAAGACATTTCCTTCTACCTTCATCAATTTTACCTTCCGTGTTTTAAGAAATACTTCCCGAAATTACATTTTCATATAAAAAAATTCTGCTGCACGATTGAAAATGGAACATTAGTAAATTGAAATTTCCCAGTGAAATGATATTGTTTCTCCATCATATTTTCTTCGAACAAATAGTCATTATCAAATAGTATCGAAAAATGATACATCAAATGAAAAGTAAGAACTCAGCAGTTGTCATTCATTAGTTATTCCTGGAGAGTATTAAAGAAATCTTGCGTTATTTCCGAGCATATCAATTAATGTTTCTTCGAAATTGTTACAATACTTAAAGCTTGTTTTGTTTTAATATTATCAAAGACCTTTTTTCTTGATCTTTGCTTTTTTGATATTGTCTTTGATCTCACAAAACAATTCAATTAAATTCCTTGATGGATTTTGTTTTCTTTTATCACAAAATGATGACTTCACTAACGTGAGGAATGAAACGAAAAGAAAAAGCACACCACTACCACAATTTTTATGTATCTTGTTTAGGTTTCTTGATGACATCATATAGCTTCACCACGTTCCGAAACAAGCTTTTCTACCAAAAGAAAAACGATTCATCACTTGCAACTTGGACCATCTGTCGAAAGAGAACACTTAGTGAAAGAGTGCTAACAAATTCTCACTTTTTCTTTCATCTAATGGTTTTCTAGCAATCTCTTTCATTGATTGAAAGTGAGGAAAGGGTCAGCAGATGGCAGCAATTCAGCAGACAGAGACAACCAATGAGATTTCGATAGAGATAAAAAAGAAAGTTTGTTATTTGATGAACAGCTTGAAGCCTTCCGCAGAATTAAATATAGATTAAACTATTAAGGTTTATTAGAAAATGTATGATGTCATATGTAATCCAATAGATTTGATGTTGATAAGAGATCCAAATACCACCATAAGGACTTCGATGTATTCGTAGAATCTTACAAATATTACAAATGTTGCTTCCAATGTGTCGACTGGAACGTTTATATGCTATGATAAATACGGCAATTATATAGATTATGGAAATAGATTTGCAAAAACGTAAATTTTTAAATGTTTAATTCTGCAAGTCGTTTGAGGAAGTAAAATTTTCAGAGAAAGAATGATATTTTTTGGTTTGTTCTGAAAATCGTTCTACCGACAGAAAGAAAAATTTTGATTTTTTAATATACCACTTTGTTTAAAACAATAACAGCAAAATTAAATTTGGTTTAAAAGTGGCTATTCATAATAATAATATTAATGGATAATTGAGAATTAACAGTGTTCTCAATATCTTAGGCTTTTATTTGGAGTGTTGCCTACATATTATGTATCTTTTGACTGTTCCAGAAATTATTTGGTGCTATTTTTGATATTCTATCGTTGGTAGAAGAAAGTGCAATGAAATTTTCATAATTTCCTATTGTTACGTCTTATGAAACATTTATTTTTATTATATCTGCTTAAAATGAATAAGTGTAGTCATGGAAGTGTGTTCTATCTTTCTAGGGATTTTATAAGTCCCTCAAATTGCTTAATTATTGGGTCATCTAAGGTCTAAACTGGGAAAATCAGAATTATTCCTGTTCGCGAACACCACCATAGCGGAGGTGTTTTTCGATTAACTCTTTCAGGTCGACAGCCAGACTTTTGCACGTTGTCCAGTCCGGCTATTTCTCTGCTGGATTGGGAAATCGCACACGGGTTTTGTTACATATTCATTCGTCCGTACGCCCGCCAAATCTCCTCCGCCTTAAGCCTGCGCATTATCGGCGAGTGAGGAATTCAGCTTAGTGCTTCCTGCCGCGGTCGTTATTGCCGGCTCCCGTGCGCCTTGCCATCCGATCCCCGAGCTTAATTGCTTCGCACTTTTCTGCACTGCCGGATACTTGAAAGACCCCCGGTATTTCTTCGCCGCTATCATTAGGAAGTATGCAAGTCGTTGCTCAGTTTCCTTAATGGTGTCTTCAGGAGCAAAGAAAGCAAGGCACCCGTCTTGAGAGTTCGACGACAACATCTAACATCAAAATCATCTCTCATTTTTTTTTATTGGTTGCCTTATTTGTTGCCATATGAAGTCATGAGCTCAAGGAAGGAATCCAAATAAATTTTTTGTTTCTCTTTCTACCTCCGAACCACAGCAAAGCAAGGAAGAAAAAGAACTACCAAATAGCTTTTTGCTAATTTTATTAGATTCAACAATAATAAAATTAGATAAGTAGAAAAACATTTACTAATGACTAATTGGGTCACGACTTTGAATAGAAACGATTAAAAAAATAGTCTTATTCTTTTGAATTGAAAGAAAGAATAGTTTCAAAGAGAGTTCCGCTTGTCAAATTTGTCAATGTGATCTTTCAATTGAATAAATTCTTAAAATCAATTATCTTTGAAACTGAATTCCTGAAAAAAAATCTTCAGCTTGAAAAATTTACATAGAACAGCAGAACATAAACAAGGTTTATCAAAGAACTTGCAATCTACATTCCTTGAAATATTATCATTATTTTTTTTTAAAGACAAACGAAAAATACATTTTGAGGTATGAACTTTTTCTGAAATGTTGATGAAGATAATATTGACATAAAAAGCTCTGGAAGAAATTGAAACTTACTTTCTTTAAAACATTTGACTTTTCTTTGTTTCATTAAAATTGTGAAAGTAATAAAACGAAACATTGCAGTTTATTTTTAAATTTTAAATTAGCCTTACTTATATTGTCTAAATACCCATAAAACTTAATGACATGCAAGAAAGAGGAATTAGTGGATTACTAAACGAACAAACTTGCATTGTTAGAAATCAATCTTACTTTTCTATGAGAATTTTTGTCATCTTCATGCACTAATTTCTAGGCAAAAGACCCACACAAAACATTTTAAAATATAAAAGTTGCATCATCTCTTTAATTTAAAAATATAGTTTCAAGAAACTTCATTGGCGTTTCAAAAGTATTAGGGAAGAGGAAAAACACAAAGAACAAGTAATGTGATGAGGCTCACTTTCCTAAGATTTTTGTCAACCAGCGAAATAAAATTCAGGTTCCTTTATTCTTCCTAAAGCAGCACGGGAACCACTCTTCTGTTCTGTGGTATTAAAGTTACAAGGACCGACAGGCCTGAACATGGATTTCGCATACCAGCAAGGGACAGTACAAGGGAGGTTCTGTTAAAGTTAACTTTAACTTAACTTAAACTTTAACTTAACTTAAACTAAAGTGGCAGTATTCACGAGCCCAAACGGAGAGCAGAGCCCCGTGTTGTAGGTTCAGCAATGAGATCAGAGTGGGTTGGTAGCTCCTTCATCCTATAGAAGAAAGAATACTACAGGCTTGGATAGTATCATTGCTGCGTTGTACTATCCGAGCACTGTTGTTACGTGTTACCCCAGCATTTAATTGTTTTGTTATCTACTGCAATGTCGCATACCGATCGGATGTTAACTGCGTGCGAAACGACGCTTTCCACGATCGTCCAGAGCTTTTTGTTGGCAGCAGCGGTGTAGGAAGCTGGAGCCTTGCCTGGTGTTTGCGATCTACACAGTATACTCTTGGAATTATTGCAAGAGAAAATCCAAATTGTAGTTGATTTCGGAGCTGGAGTGACCCGTCTCTGTGGCACCTACTATCAAGCCTCGTTCAAAGTCGATTAAATCGCGACATTATAAATCGCGTTATTGCGAATTATATGACAACGAATTTCAGAGATTTCAGACAGCCTTTATATGTACTCAATTGTGGAAGATACCATTTGATTCGTATGGGGTGGGGGTATGGTGATATATAGTGGAAAGGGAAGTGACACATACAGTATTCTGAGTATGCTTCAGAGTATGTCTATACGATTGACTTTAGAGATTTTATGAGCAAAATCATTTATGAAGAATACAGGCGTACATACTCAGATTCATATTTAAACAGGTTGCAACGGAGCACTTAAAGTTATCTATCATTTTTAAAACTTTCCATTTTTTAGTCATGTCGAAATTAAAAAATTGACTTAAAGCAAAATTGATAGAAATTATATTTTATTCTGTAAAACTAGATGAGCAATCTGGAAGATCTTGTAATAATGTGTTTTATTTGAAGAAACACATTTATAAACAAAAATTATTATTCTGCACATATTATTATTCAGTTATTATCCACATACCTTACAAAGATCCGCTCAGCGATTCCATATAGTGAAAATTAGAAATTTACTCCGTACATGTAAAGAAGTTAGGACTACTGGGGTTTTACGATTTCACCATTCTGTTGCAAGAAAACCTAAACCTTAAGTTTGGAATTATCTGAAGGAACACTTTAGCGTTATTTCAACTTTTAATCAATCACAACTAATGAGCAACGTAACTTATCATCAGCAATCTTAGAAAACTTAAAACTTCATGGAAGATTCAAATGTTTTTCGATTACAGAAATGTATCTGGGCTAAATTTTTTGGGTAAACTAACCATAAAAAGGCAAGAAATCAACAATTGTTTTGAGTGAATGGACTACTACAAAAATAAAGTTGTTAAGTGATCCAATTGAAATTAACAAAAAGAAATTAAGAAAATTAAGTGAAAAATTAAATATAGAAGAAGTTTAAAGACTTAATACAAATGAAACATTAACATTATAACACTAGCCGGGTACCGTCGCTTCGCTCCGGAAGGTTCCCTTGCATCTATAACATTAAAAAAAAAAACTTTATTTATTTCGCAAATTAATATTGAGAATTGGAGAATATACGACTTTCCAGCCCGTTGTTCCCTTCTCCACTTAACTCAGGTGTATTGCGGGTTGGCGCCACACACCTAGGGTTGCCGCCGTTCACTTCATCGTCAGTTTGCAAGATTATTCCCTATCCCCTAAGAATTTCGAAAAATCCGGCCTTATTCATTGTCTACATCATAAGGAAACCTCTGTGCAAAATTTCAGCTTTCTAGGTCCAAGGGTTTGGGGTGGGCGTTGATCAGTCAGTCAGTGAGTGAGTCAGGACTTTTCTTTTTATATATGTAGATTTTCATGAATTTTGTTTTCTTAACATCATTGATTAGTTCTTTATAGATTATATTTGGATCTGTTATTTTGTCATTTTTAATTCTTATCCGATTCGTTCTTTACATATTATTCCTGGTGTTTTGATATCATGTTTATTTATGAAAATAAGATCTATATTTGTTTTCGTATTTCCATGAAATGTACAGTTGTTTCTTGTTGTTCCGTAAAGATGATTTTTGAAACCATTATTGCACATTAAGTTTTACGCATTTCTGTACTGCATTGTTTTTATTCATTTTGAAAATATCTACATTTACGTCGCCAATCAGTATAGTTGGAAAGTTGTTTAATATCTTTTCATTTCTTATGAATAGATTGTCTATTTTAGTAACATTTTAGTAATTTGTAATTTAACATTTTGCTTACAGAATGACAGACAGAATAACGTTTTTATAATATATAATAATAATAGCCGGGTATCGTCGCTTCGCTCCGGAACCCTTGCTTATATAGCATTCAAAAAACAAACTTTATTTATTTAGCAAATTATTGTTGCGATCGTCGGAGAATATATAACTTCCCAGCCTGTTGTGGCTTCTCCGAATAACTCGGATGTATTGCGGGTCGGCGTCACACACCAAAAATGCACATTTTTGCATGTATCTTGCAAACGCTGAAGCGTTTGTGAATAAGTGATACATCGTTCGATAGAACTTTGAAATACCAACATTTTCTCAATTTAATGTCGTCTTCTATCTTTTATACCTTTCGTTTAAATTGAGAAAAAGTCAAAGTTTGACCCTTTAAAAGGCGCCATCTTGGATACCAAAAACTTTTTTCCAAAGATTTTTGTAGCATTTTGTTTGTCTTAAAAAGATCTATATTTTATCCATTTACATAACCAATCTATCTCTTATAGTTTGGTCACAAAATTGGAAAAACGTAAAGTCTTATGACAGACAAAATAACGCTTTTATAATATATAATAATTGCACTATTAGTGATGTTTGCCTTTTGTTTCAGATTGCAGTTACGCACAAATATTATGTTTTAAGTAATTTTAAGAATAGAAAATGGTTATTTTATTATAAGGGCATTTTTTTTATATCAATGTACTTTCCTATTCTTTTGCGTAGGAAAGAATTTACTTCCCACATTATGTTTTTATTCCCTGAAAATACGGAGTTTCTTTTGCAGACTACAATTACTATTCAATTTAGGTAGGTTTACATGCCACCCACTTTCAATTAATCTAATCTAATCTAATCTATTATAGGTTTTAAACTCGTGAAATAGTATTACATAATGCACCGTTGAAAAGATTGATTTCAATAAGAACTGTTTGCTTTCAAGGTTGTTTAATGAAAAGTAAAATAGGTAAAGTCATTTTCGAGCAAATGTGAAATCAGCGGCTCTGCATGGTCAAAGCTTGAAATAGTCACATATTGTTATCTATCGTTTCAGTTTATTATTTACATTGCTTATTCTAAATATATTTAGGTACCAATGTTCTCCTTAAATTACGCTGATTTTCATTCAATAAAAAAACAAAAACATTACAAAGCTGTAAGATTCCAAACTCAAAATATGTTAGCCAATGTATTTACATTTTTTAATTGCAATTTTTCAAAAGCAAATAAATTCAAAATTATCATATTCGCCTTCGCTGTCAGCTGTAATTTCATTACATAAACATTTATCAATCTATTAGAGCCAAAACATTAACTGCAAACATTTGCTTTTATCCTACCGTAAAAAATCAATCTGAAAAGTGACTTTATATTATAAGAAACTTTTATAACCTTCCATTTCACAACACAGCATAGGCTAATTAAATATTGATTTTATTCTTGACGCAGCCATTAAATTAATTGCAAAGTAGACTTTCAAGGCTTTGGAAAAACTTCAAAAAGAAAGTAATAAACTTTCTATTAAAAACAATAAAAAAAAAACAACAAACGTTTTCAGGGAAAAAAATAAAGAATGTAATCTGTAAAATAAGTACCTTCTACGACATTCTAACATTCCGACATTCCAAAACTAATTGCTGCCCTTTAACATGTTTCTAGCAATGTAATGAAGTTTATAATTATTGAGATTATTAAAATTTTACTGATTTTGTGAAAAATTTGGTTTTTAAAATGATAATTAAAGGTAAAAAAATATTTTTAGGATTTCTTAATTAACTTAACTAACTAGTTTTAAATGTCTGCATTAAAGTTTGCTTTAAGAGCAATACAACAATAGTATTAAAAATAATAGGGAAATCCTATTTTATATAATTGTATAAACTTGGTTTCTGATCATTAACATCCACATTAGGAAAGCTGGTACAATATGTTAATTAATGTGAGACTTGCTCTAAGAAAAGTAATATGTTCTGATAATGACGTAAAAAAGTCGAAACTCCTGAGGAAGCTCCAATACCAGACACATGTGTTCTGTAGCAACTTTGCTGTTTCTTTCTTTTCGAACTGATATTAAACCAGGATCTGGGCAAGAGAGACAGAGAAAGAGAGAAAAAAAAGAAGGAAGGGTGGAAAAACAGAACAGAGAGAACCTCGGTACGGTTGGTTAGGTATGACTGCAACTGGCGAAGTCACGCTTGGCTTCTCCAGTAACATTCTTCTTTATGTCTGCCGCAATAACCTGGATAATGACTTCTCGTGTCGTAATGGTTTACGGTTGACCGTGGGGGAGCGGGACTCTGTCTTTCCACAGCCTCTGACTTGACCCTGAATGGTTTCCTTTCACGGCGTGAGGGAGAAAGGCCGTACACTAGGCGCGCACGTTGGCCAGCTATTCGCCACGCTTGCCGAGCCGCTTAACCGCGAAGTGGTCAACGGCTAATCGTGGTCTCCTCCACTAGACACCGGCTGGTCTGATCGTTGGACTGCTTGAGAAAAGCTCTGTGCATTTAACTCTAGGTCAACCTAACAGCGTTCGAGGACTTAAACATTCAAGGATAATAGTAGGCATAGCTAAGTCTTAGTTCTTTGCCGACTCCTTTAAGTCAGTATATAGATATTAGTCACTGAAATGGGAAAACAGTAAAACAGTTACGACAACCATCCAAAAAAATAAAAATTTCTGTTCGACATTTCGAACATGAAAAGAAAACTAATATTTATAAAATTTGGAATTTTTTTGTCAGTATTAATTTTTAAAGCAATGACTACTGATTTATTTATATATGTCATTTGTTTTAGCATTTCTTCTATAAAACTATAGAATACAACAGCAAGGTTAATCTTCGGGTTTTAGTTACGGTATGAATGTTAATCTTATTTTAATTAAATATAAAGAATTACATTTAAAAACTTAGTGTTTTAACCTGGCCGTGTAAATAATGTCAATAAATGTTTTCATAATCTTTATTTGCTTAGAGCAGACAAACACTTTGAATAATTTCTCTATTTATCGAAGCCCGACATACGAAAAACGATATTCCATCTAGGAAATTTTGACAGTATCTGCGATTTACAGCTTTAAAATAATCTCATGTTTAATCTAAATCCGTAGTTTAGAGACCAAATTACATTTTGATATTAGTTCGAGAAAATACAAATTGGTTTTCGAAGTTTTCTATGTTTTGTTTTGTAGAATGAATCGACCTTTCTGTACAACACCAGGATAGAATCTCTGCGAACGATATTACTCATGTTTGATTCACGAAAGAAGCTAAACAGCTAAATAACTAAAAACTTGATAAAAACTTTAAAAACGATGCATAAATGATGTTTTGAGATAAGTGTCTATAGATTACTTCCAAAGTCTTCAGCAAGGAAACCCTAACGGTATAGAAGTAAGATATTCCAAGTATTTCCAAGAAACTTCTTCTTTATCTACATCAATCTGTGATTAAAGAATTAAAAATGAAATTTTTTTGGAACAATTTTGGTAAAATTTAGACTACACGTTCAAAATCAGGAAAACATGGAAATCGTATGTATATAAACTTAACTTAGCGCCCATAATCTTCATGTAATGGAGTGAATTCTGAGTAATTTTTCTAAGTCTGACCTTCGAATTCGAAATCGTAGATTAAATGTAATGCTTCGAGGAAGTATATTTATTACACGAAATGTTATGTTTTCTTTTCAGTAAATCCTAACATAGTAAATTTTATATATCAGTATTAATATGAACATCGATTATGTAAGAAGCTATTACATTAGTATTAGTGATATAATGGACTCAAGATATTTAAAACAATATTTCTCATCTTCTGAGGTTGAATACAATGTTCCGTTAATTCATATTGAAACAATACTCGCCAGCTTTGACATTTAAAGATTAAATACAATTACTTAGTAATAAATACGCTTTCGCTTAGTAACAAAATGTTTTTACAACACTTCCAAAGTTTGATTAACGTTTTATCCTATAAAGTCTTTAACGTAACCTAGACACATCTTATCTGATGACTTCACACCCGTTCTTAAAGAAAAATAACAAACTTCTAAGTGTTAAACTTATCAAGTATCTGTTTTCTGTGAACTTGTTATCTCACTGTTACATCGCCTTGATCGACCTTAGAAAAACCATTTTTTTTTGTTTCTAGTAAAAAAGCTGGCACCAAAAGTTTCATTTCCTTATCTCCTCGTTTCGGAAGTTATCATCTGAAGATTGAATCGTCTTTTTCTTTCTGGTTCATTTCAACCTCTCTGCATTCGCATAATGGAAAACGGAAGCAAACAAGATATCTGATGGAAAATATGTGAGATTTAGGCATGTTGTTTAATATTTCCAAGTCATCTTCAATATCAACCCGGGTTAAGGATGCAAACGCTTTTTATTTTTTTTTTTCTTGTTGCTTCATCCGTGAAAGTAGATTTGCAAACTGATTTAGATAAAGTTCATAATCTTTCTTTGAAAAACATGATCTTGCAGTAGAATCAAGAAGGTAAAGTCAGTTAATTCATTAGACAAAAGCATTGAAATTTTATCAATTATCTATAATTAAATGTTTTGATTCTTTTTTACAATTAATGGGAACTTTGTGATCAATTTTATCAGAAATAATATATTGAAGAATCCAACTTCGCAATAGAAAAGAAATCAATGGGAATACACGTAAAACAATTCAAAATTCATGCCTGAATCTTTTTAAGAATCTAAATTTTGAGTGGTATGGTACTAAATGGTTGTAAATCATATTTTCTCGACCACGACATCTACTGTTAAAATAACAATGACTACCATTTTCTTTATACTGCAATGATGTCTTCATTTGAGTTAACACAAAGCAAAAATCACAAACAAAATGAAATTCTTAAAAAGGAGAAAATAAGTTTATTGAGCGAAATCCGTAGTTAAGTGGATATGTGCGAAATCCTTAGGCTAGTCATTATTTATAATGGGTGACCTAAGTGCTACAGAATATTGTAAGCATCATTTATAAATAAACATTAATAAATTTCATACTTTAATAAATAATTTGCTAAACCTAATTCATTTTTTTAAGGTATATCTACTAAAAAAACTATTTTAAGTCTAAACATATTCAGATACCCTAACTTAGAAATTAAGGCTACACAATATTTGAACTTACCGTAGCACCTGGTACTACCAACCTACTTATGAACATTCGCACTTACGACCAAAATTTTCGAAATATCGAAAACAATCGAATAAAAAAAATGAATATTTCCAATATTTTTTGTATAAGGAAATGGCTGTATCTAGTACGTACAAACCACATATGAACTAAATGTGTATACATGTATTCATATTTTCATTCTTTCCCATTTTTTTTTTGTCACAACTGTCAATGTCTACTAGAACTAGTAGGATTGATGGATGTCAATTCCGGTTGGATTTCCAGCTCCGGCGGGATTTCCTGCCTATATAATATTTATTCTACCTATTTATTGAAAATAAATTTGATATTTACATTTTTATTTCATGAGTTAAAATTTTGTTTTTATTTTTTTTTGCGGCTTTTTGACATACGACCAAGCTGTTGAAACGGAACCTTTTGTAAGTATGTGATTACCTATTTATTTCAATTTAGCGTTGAAGTTCGTTCATAATAGATATGGTCATAAGTTACTGTAAAAAAAATGATAAGTAACTTTAAGGTTCAGAAAAATAAAAGTCCCGTAAAGTATATACATGTACTATTCAACAACAGGAACTACGAACATTGCTTCTTTGGGAGCAAAAGTAACAATTTTCGTTATGATTTGAATTCTTGGTTCCTTGTAGCACTATAGAACAAATAGTTGCTAGGGACATTGTATATATTTTCTTGTATGTCTTCAGCGAAATGTCGAGATCCATGTTTTGCTATCTCTGCTAGGTCGTTCCAAAGGACCAATGGTACCTTGACGCACAAAATTCTAGACGAATTCCTTCTTTGCTGTCCAGTTGTAGAGGACTCAATTTCTCCCAGGAGAAATTCCCGCCAGGCTTGTCGTTGATGAAAGATACACAAGCGATGAATTCTTCGTGCGAGACGGGAGCCATAACAATCAGGATGGAGGTAGGGCAGGTGAGGTAGAACTGCCTTGTTTCTTAAAACGACGATGCTAAGATGAGTCTCATTCTGCTCCACAGGGGGTAAGGCAGAGCAGAAAGTGAGCGACAGAAATAAAAGGAATGAAGCTTCAAAGGAAACTGTATCTGTTTACGACCTAATTCACCTCAGCCAGGAATGTGGGCTTTGTCGAATATGGTTTTCTTGTAGGTTCGTAAATATTATCTCAATAATGTTGCACAAATTAATGGATCATGAACATTCCGAAGAACGAAAATTATATGGATATTTTTGTGTAACTTTGGTGACAATTGTTTGTTGTTGGTTTTTTTCAATAACTGTTTTCAATTATATTTTGAAATTTCTCAATTAATTTTTTTCAAGATTTAAGATTTGTTCCATACTTAAAGGTAGCATCAAAGAAACTCTTTTTAATTAAAAATAATAGTTTGATGAATCAATTGCTTTGTGGATAGTTATTCAGAAGTACTGCTTTAAAAAATTTTATTTTTCTTTTCTTTAAAAAAATATTAATAAAAAGATTTGTTTTAACCTATTTTCTATCTGTTTTTTTTTGTTACTATTATCTGCTTCCTCAAAGATTAATATCTAATTATTGTAAAGAAGAAAAAGAATTTAAAATTTTTATAAAATTTATTATGAAATTGGCTTTTCTTACAATCAAAGCAAACAATTCCATTTTTTATTTCCTCTTTTTTGAAATTTAGGCATACAGAATAACCCAGGACGAATGATCTTTATTCTGGGAGGCCTTAGTATCGATGATTCAAAAAAACAAACCAATGTTTGTATGAACTTATATATAAACTCTTCGTCCTATTCTGAACGGTTCCCGAGATAGAGCTATCTGAAAATGGCGTGCAATATTGTCTTCCCGTATAGATGTCGCCGTATAGAAGCAGACGATCGTGTTGTTAGTAGATCTATGGACAGGATCTCTATCGCCGAGCAGTGTGTATCAGTTGCCGAAATGTCCCGTTTTAGGTGCTTGACGTCTAGGATTAGGCGTCGCCCGTACAGAGGCAGGCGTGAATGTTGTTAGTGGGCCCGTGGTCGGCGAGAGTGAGTCAGGCAAGGAACTGTAAAAATATGGAAGACAAAGTAGGCTTTAAATTGTATGTACTCAATGTTAAAAACTCCAAGACTTGTTTTGGTAGTATTTGTAGCTAATGTAATATTGTAAAAGCTGTGGGATTGATTTAATTTTTTGTTTGATCGAAAAATGGCAATTGTGTTACTGCCTGAAATTAGCAGTTGCAAAGTGCATTGATTTTTGAAAGTGGAATATTTGAAAATTTATTACAAAGTATAACAAATCTGTCATTTGGAAAATAAGTTTAAAAAACTTTAATAAAAACATTTTAAGAATAACAGGTAATATCCAATTTGCAATTTTGGTTGCCATTTTATGAGAACTTTATGGTTTATTACACACCAGGAGAGTAGTCAAAATATCCAAAGCCACTAATAACCCACTAATAATCATTTTGAACACGGTAGATAAATATGTAGGCTAAATTTCCATGTTCATTTGATCCTACAAACACATTTAAATGTTTTCTGTATTTTCAATTTGTCTTCATGTTTTCCAATAAGGTTTTAATGTAAGCAGAACCTGATAAAAAAAAAAAAAATTCTATTACTGCAGGAAATGTAAATTGTAGGCTGAAAATGAATTAGACAGTTGATTTGTTTGTTCGTCTTGAAGTAATGCAATTTGATCAAGAAAACAAAAAAAAAAATTCCTTACATAAAAAAAATAATCGGTCTTCTTGAAATTTTCAGATATAGAAAAAAATCGAGAAAATAATAACTTAAAAAAAAAGGTAGCATTA
This sequence comes from Thereuonema tuberculata, assembly GCA_023159025.1. NCBI lineage: Eukaryota > Metazoa > Arthropoda > Chilopoda > Scutigeromorpha > Scutigeridae > Thereuonema > Thereuonema tuberculata. The sequence continues at coordinate 49,444,541 of JAFIDM010002131.1, read as the reverse complement.
AAAGTCGTAATGGCTTTATTTGGCAAATGAATTCCTTTTTATTCATATTTGAAACGATATTGGCTGAGGTATAAAGTAATCAAAGTCACAGAATGTTAACATTTATTTCAAGATAGGTCACGCAAGCTCTGTCCTTTTTTTCATGTGTTTATTTGATTATTCATCATGCAAATGCAAACATCTGTTTCACTGTCACGTCAGAAGAAATTATAATGGGATAAATAATCTTGAACCCCTCACTTGCAGCAGAGACTTACGATAATATGTTTTTTTAATACAGTATATCAAGGAAGTTCAAATATTGACGAATTTGACATTCATCAATATTTGAAGTACAAAAAGATCCTTACAGAATTTGAAACGTATCTTCCTTATTTTTTTTAATGTTTTATGAAATTAGTAAACATTTCCCGGGGTTCTACCGTTTCTCCTGCATTTCTCACACCATCCTTTCTCAGTCTTTCTCTCAGTCTGTCCTTCTTTCCGTGGGATAGCACAGTAGATCTTTCAGGTCGCAGTGCTCGGCTGTCATGCCACCCATGCTCACCACATTACATTACATTACATTCCAAATTAGTAAACATACTGTATTTTTAAAAATCGCCGTTTATTTTGAAAAATCTGCCAAAGAGGATTTTTTTTTAAAAAGATAATTAAAACTGCTTTATGTTGACTAAATAAAATTTAACGTGCTAAAAATTTTTAATAAAAAGTTTCAGGAGAGACACATTTTTTATTCATGAGTAACTTGAAAACGAACCCCATACGAAGGGGGCTCGAATACGTACGTTTTTTAATGTAATTTCACATATTTTTATCGTTCATCCCATTCACATCATTTTATGTCTCATCTTTTAACCAAGGATAGTGCTATATGGTAGGAAACTTTTTATTAAAACTGCTTTACTTACTGATTTTATGTAATCAATCAATTAATCATATGTAATGACACCAAAGCACGCGGAATTAGTAGATTACCAAAAAGATTTAATATCCATTGTTAGACATTGTAGTTTCATGTCAAATACTTTCATACGCAAATTTTTGTCATCTTTACAGCTAATTTCTTGGAAAATTTTCAAATATAAAAATCAGTCCTTCTCTTATCTGTAAATAAGCACGACAATTTTAAAGAAAATTCATCTAAAGGTTCAAAAATCATTAAGGAAATGCACATGTATAGATACAGAATGATTCCCTTTAGCAAAAGGAAGTAGGCTAAATAATGGAATTACTGTTGAAACTACTCTATTCTTACTCTAAACTCAATATTCGACACCGCCACAGGTAGTTGTCCACTGATTTCAGTTGGGCGGCGATGGCCTGCTCAGAACTGCTACTAAGGGGTATTACTGTCGCTATGGCTGTGGTCATGTGAACGCCGTCATAGGATCCACGTTTTTAATCAGTATGGTAGTGGAGTGCTGATCTCTTGAGTTCTCAGCATGCCTCAATGACGCGCTCGACGCAATTTTGAATAAGTGACGCAATGTTGAATAATTATCGTTGGACTGCGGCAAGCAGGCTGGTCGCTCCGTCTAATTGACAGTTGCTTTGATCGTTCCGACTGTACTGTACGACGGGTGGGGAGCAGTGGAGACGTTAAGGAACACACACGCGCAGAGAAGGCCCGCAGGCTACCGGAAGAAAGGATTGTGTGATCGGCAAACAGGCTAGATTAATCCAAGGGTATCTCTGTCCACCATCCAGAAACATGTAGAAGAATCACTAGAAACCCTGTAACGTCGTGGTATGGGAGCCATCACCTACGATTATCAGTCTCTGCTGCTAGTGATCAGGGAACACTGTCGGCGTAGTAGTACATTCAGGAGCTTCTGCGGCTTCATGTGTTTCCCTTCATGGATTGGCTTCGGTGGTACATTTTTAACATTGCAATGCTCGCTCACATAAGCACGGGATTCCCTGTATTGCCTCCGTGTTTTCGACTCCCTTCCGTGAACAGCCAGGTCTCCAGACTAGTCACCCATTGAACATGTGTGAGACCAGCTGGAGAGAAGGATTAACATTTACTTTAATATAGTATTGAAAATGCGGCCTATCATAGATTCGAGAACGAAGCTCTGCGATGATAAGCCCTTACGAGTGATTTGGTTTTCTTTTTGGTTTTTATTCCTTGTATTTTTAATTTACAAATCAAATATGGGAACTACTGTAATAATTATTATTTTGTTTTCATATTAATTGATTATATTGATGAAAACGGGAATTATTTTAAAGAATTTATTGCATTCAGCACTAACGTACGCTATCTGTATGGTGAAATTCTGGATAGGTTAAAGTCTTCACAATTTTATTAGCTTAATTTACAACTAAAAACATAATTATTGAATGTGTTGTGGCAAACAATCGCTGATACCTCGGATTTCATCTTGTTAAATGAACTCAAGATAAATCCGAGATACTGAACGGCTAAATCTGTGCAGCATTGGGGGGAGATTTGCGAGAAGTGTCCATGCATGGTCAAATGAGATGAGATCAGGGGATCTGGCCGAATATTTCGAGAATGTTACGAAAATATTCCCATGTCTTCGAAGCCGTGTATGGTCAAGCAGTGTCGTGATAAAAACCCAATCTTCGATAACTGTCTAGAATATTCGCTGAACGTCGATGAACGATGATTAATGCTTTTAACAACGACATTAGGAAATGTGTAGGCAAGATCTTGGGGAGATACACTTTTAAGTAATCATCTTTTACACTACGAGTTCGCTAGGTCTTCACGTGATACAGACTTTTGCATCACTGCACCCCAACCAGAAACTGCTATCTCCTATCGTACTGTAAAATACTACTGAGATTTTGGAAGTTAGAGCCTAGTATCCCGATATCATTCAATTCAATTTTCCTGCATTCACTCGCATTGGCGTAGAAGTTTGTTCTTCATGTAAATATCAAAAAAGCCGCATAACAAACAATTAAATATGATATTTTATAAAAAATAATTAATATATCAGAATTTTTTAAGTTAGAATTTTATTAATATTTATATATATTATATATTATTAAATATATAAAGCAATTGCCTATAGCTTTAATTTGAGTGAGTTGTTTTTTTTTAATAGGCAACCAAAAATTTCCCCCAAAAAAACTAATTCTGCCCAATTAGTTTTTCAGAATTGAAGTAATTTTAATTAAAAAATTTAAAAAATGTTAAAAATTTTAATTTCTCCAAATAAAATTTAGTGATTGTAATCCTTAATGGAAAGCATTTGATGTATTTTAGTTCTATACATCAAATGAAATGAATTGAATTTTAGATATCAACAATCTAGTATTTTCTGAACAATATTTGGATAAGATAAAGTTTCGCCAGTAAATTTCATTGATTTACCACAGAATAGATCACAATATTATTTGTAAATGTTCTGAAACAGTAACGCCCCACAGCTTCAATCTCATAATCGCACGGTGACTGCCACATCAGATAGCTCACGCACTTACGAAAAAGGTCCGTAGGCTCAGATAAAGATCTAAAATGATTCAGCAATGTCTATTACTTTCGCCAATATTTTATTATCAAATTTAACCGATATTAAACAAGCAGGCAGTCATTTAAAACCTTTTAGGGACCTGCAATAAAAGTAAAACTAACTCTAATTCAAGCAAAAAACTATAATTAAAAGTTGATATATTTACAAATGTTTAATGTATATTTTTCCATCAGCAACTAGTAATTAAAAAGTTGTTTATTGTTGTTTAGAAGCCAAAAAAATTGCTTCGTGCAAAGATTTCTTGAGGTGTAAACAAAAGTTTTCACATACCAGAAATTAATATAACAGCTTAAGGAAATGACACAGAAATGAATAATATTTGAGCTTTTATCGATGACTGTGTAGGACGACCGTTTCGTCATTTTTTGTGAATTCTTCAGCCTGACCCACTCACTTGATGAAATGCTCAGATAGTGCAAAAGTGATAAGGGAAACCACTCAGTTGTGGTCCTCGGTTGTGGTGCTCTGCAAAAGAAAATACATTTTAAAACACAGTGTCATTTTTTTATGTTTTTAAATTTAATTTCTGGCACATTAAATCTATTACATATGTTAAACCAGGTTGTGTTCAGCCTTGGTTCTTTATATTCGAATTCCATAGACTGAATTCCATAGCCTGACGGTTCCATAGACTAGGATTTGACGTTTTGCCTGTTTTGGGTTCTTTTTTAAATGTGTTTTCTTTTGGAGAGGACCACAGCTGGGTGTGAGAGTGGTTTCTCTTATCACTTTTGCACTATCTAAGTTGCATTTCATCTGGTGAGTGGCTGAAGAGTCCAGAAAAAGCTGTTCCGGACTTTCACCGATGAAAGCTCAGATATTTTTCATTTCTGTGTCGTTTCTTTATGCTTTTCTATTTCTTGAGATATATTATGTAATGAGTTGATTAAAAAAAATAATTTATAATTATAAGATTCATCTTTATCAATTGCATTTAAACAACAATTGTAAATATTCTGCTAAAAATTATTTAGTAGTTTTGAAGAATTCAACTGCATAGTATCGAAGCTTTCAACGATTAGCCAGATTAAGCTAATCGCGGAGATGGCTTTCTCCACATAACAAATGTTTTTTTCTATTTTTACTTATTACTACTTTTACATATTTGTAATCTACATCACTATTCAATTACTATTAAATTATTATTATTATTATTGAATATGGCAAAATCCAAGAATATTTAACAAAAAACAATAAATAAAAGAACACCATAAAAAATATATAATTGCGTGGCAACGCGCTTGCCAATTTCCATTGCTGTGGACAGAATTCGCAATGCAACAATACTCCTGTTGCTTGGCAACGCGCGTATGAACTTCAATAGTTGAGTAATTCAAAACACGCTGTTTTTTTAGATACACCAGCAGTCTTATTGTTCCTCATCTTTCTTTGTCTTTTTTGTCCATCTGTCTGTTTCTCTGTCTTCTCTGTTTATCTGTTTGTAGTCCATCACGCTAAAACATAAAATTTCGTACATTGCTTATATAAGCAATTTCAAACAGGAACACGATTATGTTAAAAATATGAGTAACCTCATCCTCCCGGGGTGCATCTCTCATTGATACATACTCAGATCCCATTATTGCAAGCAAGAGATTATATCTAGTGTTCAAAACATATGACTCTTTTTATCTTTTCTTTTTTTTATGCTTTTTTTCCTCGGGTTTTTCAGCATTCATACAGTTCTAAAATAATTTCTTCGCTTAGTTTTTAAGTAAAACAATACTTTTAATAAAATTCAATTTTTTGTTTTTGTTTTTGTTTTAATAAGCAAATATTTGAAATAATTGTTAATCAAACACTAATGTTTACTTAATGTAAAGAAGTAAAGACATCGGCTTTTGAGTTTCAAAGAAAAAGCATTAAAAAAACAAACAATAAATAAATATTCAAAGAAACTAAAATATGTTTTTGGAATAAAATGGTGCCGCTAGAAAATCTTTATAACATTTTCTTAACGAAGAAACCAGAAGAAGAAAACAAAAGCTTAACCTTAAATTAAAACCGAAGCAAATTTATTTTTTCCCTTTCTGAGGACAAAATATTTGATATCTCTAGGACAAAATTTGAAATGACATTGTGATTTTAAGTTTTGTTAGAATCAGAATAAGTATTTACTTTATAAGGCTGAAATATTAGTAGTACATTTAAGATTTTAAGTCCAACTTTCTAAAGAGTTCAATAAATTAAAGAGAAAAATGACGAGTTTGGAGAAAGAAAAATCTACAACGCATCGTAACCATCACGATTGTAAAATGTTACCATATCAGCAACATAAGGATAAGTGAAGATTCTGTAATGGAGATACTTATTCAGTTTGGTAATATTTGGATCCATGAAAATTATGTTTTATTTTCAGATCCACATGTTGTGGCTAAGAAAGAATAACTTAAATTTAAATGTAATTGTTGGATTAGAATAAAACGTATAAATCTTAATGCATTATATTTGAAAGACAAGCGTAGCATTTCTAAAAGTGATCCATGCAAACAGAATTATTTTGATGCAAACAGAATCCATAAATAAGAAACCTAGGAAATAAAAATATTATTTTCATGGATAACTACTTGACGATATTCCATTTTGGTAATCCATCTACAACTTTGTTACTTTTTTTAGAAGAGGAAAATGCAAATGCCAATTATAATTCCAAATTCTGAAAGATGAATCAACCAAAAATTGACTTTTCGATCTAAAATTAAAACCAATTCATATATCTTGGACTAGATTGATAGATGGTGTATAGCATATGCCAGCTTCATATAATTAAAATGGATGTGACTTTCAAAGCAGCTTGGATAATTAAAATAAATTATCTTCGGTTAGTGTAATTCAGTGTCTCCTTGAACAATTAATCATGTTACAAGTGGTGAGAAAGCTAACTTCAGTTTGGCGTGACAACAGACTTAGATGAGAGACGCATTCTGGTAATTATCGGTGAAAAACATGTAGAGGATCCGGCGAGAATCGGATTCTTTCTAACCTACATTTCTTGCTGATTTATCCACTGCATTAGTCCGAATTATATGTGACAGCAGGTAGCAATTACTAAGGATTATTGAATCAGATCCGCAAGAGAAAAAGGTACCATTGCTCTGAGGTATTTATTACACTAACGCTGAGTGAAAAACTGTTAAATTAATGTCCTTATATTCAATTACATTTTATCGTGAATGAAGTAATAAAATTAAGAACAACACCAATGACTTATTTAGTAAATTGTTTTTATATTTTTTGACGATGCCAACTTCGTGTTTCTAAATCTTGTTAAATAATCCTGTATTATAACCATTAAAAATATTTCTCATTATAACAAGAAGTTTATCAAGGAATTTATTAAGTCTATTTTTTCACAAGATCACAAAAGAAATCTGCATTAATGAAATCAATGAAGTTATTTCTTTACTACGGAAACTTGAGTTTTCAACATTTCACAGCTTATAGTTTCTTGGTGCTACGTTAAAGGAAAGAAAAACATTTGAAAGCAAAAAAATAAATACACATGTCAAGTTTTCAGAGAATCACTAATTTGTTTTTTTTGCAAAAGTACAAATACTTGGAATTGTCAATCAGTGTTAAACTATAAACATAAGGATCGTTGTGGTAAAAAACTAATGTAAATTAAAGTTTCAATTATTGTTATGAATTACCTTAGGATTTCAAATAGTTAGCATTTAATTATAGAATATATGCTTTTTTTGGAGAAAAAGATAAATCAGCATTATGAAATTCGAAACATTGTCCTTCTAAAAAAACTTCTACGTAGAAAGAATAAATTCTTGTTTATCAATCCAGAAGCTACCTTTCGAACAGCCCTAACATTTTTACCTTCTAGACAAATTAAGCTCAACAGTTTAAAAATACGTTAGAGTTACGTTAGAGTCATTATAATAAAAATTCCTCAAATACTGTTATTGCTTCAAAATTGTTTTTAGAATCTACTTTGTTTAAACTTAGTTAAGCTCAAACTTTAGCATTGAGAGCCTAACATTTCGTTTTGAGTTCTTAATAGCATTTCAATGAACAAGCAAGTTAAAAAAAGTCTTAATTTGTTTGTTAGCTTAACATTAGGCGTCCAATATAAAAATCGCCTAAATTCAATTATTCCTTCTAAATATTTATTGAATTTTTGCACTTGATGACATTAAAACTTTTACATTTAAAACCTTGCTGCAAGATATTCTTCTAGACTTTAAATTTAATTAAAACATAAGTTTAACGTCTGAAAGTCTTTGGCTTGTAAACAAACATATTATTTAATGGAAAACTGTTGAATTAGAAGCAATAACAATTTTATCGGTATTTAATTAAGAACTGATCATAAATTCTTAAGGAATCTTGCTTAAAGAGTAGTAACTTTTTTGCGAATGTAATTAGACCATAGTATACTTAAATCAGTAGAACCTAACATACTTGTTTTAAATGCTTCTAGGCTACGTGATTGGTGGACTCGTTCTTCAAATCATATTTTTCGCTGCAGATTTTACAAAACAGTCTCGGTACGACTTAGTTCCGTGAAGAAGGGGTTTCAATTCAACCGGAAGGTGGTTAACGGTCGGTGGAATAATTTATTAAGCCTTGATCCGTCGGTTTTACAGGCAACTTGGAATTCTTAATATCCTTGAAGCTCTGAATCGATGGATGCAATAAACTAAATAACAAGGGAGCGCAGTTATTAGGATTAAGAACTGGGAAGGGGTGGATTATTTTGTTTCTGAGTTCTACCAAGTACAAAATCTATGTTTATCCTCTTAGTGGGGAACGCTCTTGAACAATTATCTTCTGCTCGGTGCTATGTACATTCGTCAGGTTAATGAGTACGGCTTCCTTAATTCAAATCGTTTGGAAAGGCATGTAGAGCGTGAGGCAACTTCCCCACCCCCGACGGCTGGAAACTCCTTTTCTCCCGCAGCTGAATTCAAAGCTCGCTTAAGACCTTTTGAATTCTTTCTTTTCCACTCAAAACTGCAAGTCTTTATCTTTTAAAACCCTTTCTACAGAAGAAAGTATTCACATATAAATGGAGCGTTAAATATCCTATTTCTTTTGTTACGCTAAATTATGGAGGCTTTTCTTCTGAATTAAAAATCGGAAAAAAAATAATGTAATCAACATAAAAGTATAAAAACTGCGTAGAAGAGAGACTAATTCTAGTTTGAATGAAATATCTCAGTTTTCGCTTCAATGTATTTTTCACGTCAAGTTTAGAAAATAGCGGAAATTCCATAAACAATAATTAAAAAAAACATAATATAATAAGTTTTGAAGGCTGTTGATTTATATCTTAAATTGCCATTTAACTGTTTTCCAAAGCATCTTTATTTCAGTATAAATAAAGAAAAACCTGATTCCGTATTACCTATTGATATTTTTTAATTGAAGAAACATTTCGCACTCCATCATTTTTTCTATATATTCATGTTCCCTCTAGCAAGTTGAACTTTCTAGATCACAGTGACATGAAAAGAAACCAATGAGTTATACAACAATATAAAAATGTTAAACTGTCTACCTTCATAACAATATATAAGGTTTGATTAATTAAAACGGCATTAAAGTTTTTTGGAAAAGATATGAAAATTTTAATAACATCACAGCAATTAGAATTATTGAATTAATATGATGTTTATTTTTAATGAAACATATTAACACTTTTGAAATGCTCATGGATTCTTTTTGCTCTACGAAACCAAAATCATCTAATCAAAAATTAACTTTTCTGAAGATATATATTAAATTATGAGTTTTCTTACTTATAATTTAATATCAAACTGAATAATCATACAAAACAAGAAAACGATTTATTATGTAGGCCTGTAAGAAGCAAAACATACATGGTGTACATTGTTAGAAATTCATGAATTTATGTTACTGATCATAAGTTTACTAAGTTACTTTAAACTAATGTATACAAGAAACCTTTTAAAAACAACTATTTTTTTTTTTTTTTTAAGATCGCCTTGTTTTTTAAAGTTCTAAATAGCCTACACACAAGTATAAAAAATTAAGTTAAAAATTTAAAATTAAAACATTTAAAACATTAAAAACCAAACTAGTTTCCGCTCGCTAGCGAGCCATCATCAGTGAGACATTCACACACGTTAAAGTTATCATCAGATCGCCTTGTTTCTGTATTTTTCTTCTATTTTATTTAATGCTAGCCGGGTACCGTCGCTTCGCACCGGAACACTTGCGTATATAACACACAAAAAAAAAACTCTCTATTTTTTTAGAAAATTAATTTCGAGATCGGAGAACATACGACTTTCCAGACCTTTGTTGCCTTCTCCACACCCCAATCACTTGAAACCTTCCTGCCTAACTCAGATGTATTGCGGGTTGCCGTCAAAGTATCTTGGTTTCCGTCACACACTTCTCATGGTCATTTACCCTCTCTCCAAAATAAAAAAAGTTTATTTTTATACTTTTTACATTGTCTACATTATAGATCATACCCTCATGCCAAATTTCAAACTTATAGCTTGTTGGGAAGTATACTAAACATTTCGAACAGATAAACATACACATAGACACATGCATATCCGCAAATTTCCCATTTTAAATTAAAATGCGAGATAAAGATTTCTGCCTTTTTTTTCAATAAATAATCAAAGCTGTAAATTAAACTGTATGTTACTAAGACCTTTAAAATGTTAAATGTAAAAGTAATTTATTATGTTAATTTAATTTTGTTTATTAAATTTTATGCTAAGAAAAATTTAATATTTTAAATTCAATCTGCAAACATTAATATTATTGAATAACTGACATCTTCAACACATCGAAATATTTATTTTAAAGATTTTACATGAAATGGTGCCCAATTATATTATTATTATTTCGTATGCTCGGGCTCCTTTCACGTATGCCTTTGGCCACGACAGGAGGGGAGAACTGTGAGCCATTAGCCGAAGAGTTGTGGCCCAGTGTAATCCTAGGAGACAGCTCACAGTATACCTGCAGAAACAGATGAAACACAGAAGGAGAAAGTATCATCTATGCCAACTCCGGGATTCGAACTCACGATCAGTTGTATCAGCCTCATGGCATGCCATCGCCTTGAGCACAAGGCTGTGCCTGAAAGGTTACTCAAATCATAAATGTAACATTACATAAAATTAAAGTACCGGTGTACAAGTTTCACAACTCAAAGTTTCGTCTCAAACAAAGAGGTTACTTTATTAAATTTTTGTCAGTAATTTATTGACAAACAAACCATGAGTTTCAAACATTTTAATTTTTTAAAATTTTTTTTAATAATTTTTTGTAAGTAATTTGATTGTATTTCATTTGAAAAGTCAAATATATTTATGCTACTGTGTTGAAGATTTTGATTATTTTAACTTTTATTTGCATAGCTAAATTTAAAAAAAAAACTCTATAAAATATGTTCTTATAAATACTATAGTTGGTACAACTGTAATTAAGAGAAAATAAAGTTTCTCTGATCTTTGAATCCGATGTTCTAGCATTCTGTGTACTTAGAAACTTTTATTTGTGGATCTACTGAAAAGTCACGTACTTCTAACGTGGCTATTTCCAAGTTCTCTTCCCATCTGCGGGTTCTGTATACGACCATTAAGACTGCAAAGAATTGCAACTTTGTTCGTTCATTGAGGAATGAAGGTTTAAGTTGGCTGTTGCGAAAATTTAATCAAAACCAATGCTTACACTATTGAGGTATTTATTTTTTTCAATCTAGCGTTTCCTCTCGTTCCCAACTAATAAAACCCAACAAACAAGTTCATCAGAGTGGGGGCCATTTCCATTAGGCTTCTTGATGGCAGCTAACGACACAATGTAAATACGCATGTCCTCCATGTTTCGCAATTATGGTGTGATTGCTATGAGAATTGGTGCCAACTCTACCAGCCATCAGCTCAACTGGCACGAGGAAATGTAAGGGGATTCGTGGGGGTAGAAAGACATGACAGCGTCTATAATTTGGGACAGCATGCCACTACTTTTCCCAAGCGGAAAGGAGATATAAAAAGAGCAGCGAATTCAATCGATTACAGCCATATATTCAAATTGTGGCTGAACAAAAAACGAAAAAAAAAAACGAAAGTAAAGCCAAATTTTGTTCTTTATATTTCGTTTTTTCTCTTCCTTTCGGCAATGTTAAATTGTTTGCTTTCTTATTTTATCTGCAACCGAGGATATTTGCATTTAGAAGTGAAAGGGAATTTGGTTTCGTCCTTTTGAAAGAGACAAATGCCTTCACGACAATTCAGTTGACAGTTTCAAGTGCGGTTGTACGACAACTTTATTCGTTCAGAAATTTCCAAATTTCTAAGTAGGTTAGGAAAATTAGAATGACATAAATTTTGTTTCCTTACCACACTTTCTTTGATGCAATTAACTGAAATTGCAAGTGCCGTGATTTTCAATTTTTTTTTTGCTAGAATGTCAATACAATTCAGACAATGTGATTTACCATATTCAAATTGGCTACAATTCCAAGATGAGATTTCTTTAACTTCAAATATCTAGAGGGAAACCGTTATAAGTGGAACGTGTTTTAAAATTTCAAGAGATCTATCTAAAGAAAACAAAAACAAAACAAACAAAAAACAGAATCCCTTATGATATTGAAAAACCGAAAATATTTTAAATTCCAATTAAAATTGTTTTTATAACGCTATTAAAACCTTAATATGCCTAGATATTAAACAACTATTAAATGAATTTCAGAAATCATACACTGATGTTCAAAAATAATTAATTAAAAAAAATAGTTTCGGAAATCGTCGGTTTTCCTTGACGAATAACTGAAAAGGAATAAAAAATGTAATCTTTACATAAATATAGCAAGAACACTTTTATCACTATCAATAAGTTGCTTCACGCTACATTTGTCATTGCTTACTATTAAACTAGTCATTATTATTATCATATTTTATTATTTTATAATAATATATAATTCCTTTTTAATTGTTAATGTATAACATCTTTAAAAGTTGGCATTCAATTTCAATAGGTGGTGCTTACAATTTTTAAACATGAGAATTTCAAAATGAATTCTTTCATGGTTAAGATGTTTACACTAAAAATGAACAACTCTTTATTTTTTTCTTTGTTTGTTATTTTTTGTTGTTGTTGTTCAAACGTTTCTTCCGTTATCTCCAACTTATCTTCTGTTATTTTACCTATTTCTTCTCACTATTGATTTGACGTATTAGCAAGATAATATTATTAAAATTAAGATACAAAGATTCAGTTGTTTATTTGTAACACCTGATCATTAAGAAAATTTAAAATCAAAACTTGATCTTCCTGATTAAAATGATTTTTATGAAATGCAAAATCTATGTTTCAACTTAACACTTAGATGCAAATAAATTCTGGAAGCATTGTTTCAACACTGTGTTCTTAATATCACAACCCTATAATTATCTTCTTTCTTTTTTAAGGCAAACATTTTGTCTTTGGTTTAAACTCCGAAAAAGCAAAATTTATGATAAAAATTTGGATAAACAATGACTTATCTTGATGATATAAAAATCGTTATGATCGTTTCCATAACACTTCAACAAATATAACCTTTCCTCATGTTTTCTAAGGCAATCGGAAGATAAATAATTTTTAAACTCCACTTGCTAAACATAATAAAGGTTCAATTCAAAACAACACAGATAACATTCACTCCATTTCAAATAATAAGTAGTAAGATACATCTTCACTATAAAATCAATTTAAGTATTTAGCAAGATACAATAAATTAATCTTGGAAGAAGGCCAAATAGCAGTAATGTATACCACAAGGCACTCTTCAGCAAGATCTTAATCTAGTAAATCCAAGAAAAATATAAATCGTTGGAATATTTCTGGAAGTATTCCAGAATGTAAGTAAGAAAAATATTTGTTATCTGCTTTTTCTTCTTTAAGTTACGATTTTCGTTTAATAATCAACTAAATATTGTCTTTTTCATTATTGTTAAACTAATAACATCTGCTGTGCCATGAATTAATTATCATTAGCAATTTCACAAGAAATTGGGTAATTATAATTACTAAGAATTCTCTATCTAAAAGCAAACTCTGTGGAAGGTTTAGTTTCTAGGAATATATAAGCATATTAATTATTTCTAACTTACAAATTCTTTATGGCATGCTGGTAAAATAAGAACAAATAAAGTTATCAGAGAATAAAATAATTTCTATTTAAATATTTGTAGTGTAACTCAGAATTTTTTTTCAAATATGGAAAAGTAGCCTACAGTAATACTCTTAAAGAAAAACAAACCTAGTCTATTTTAAATGGAGAATTTTAAATGCAAATTAAAGTGTCTAGATATTATTTACGCAATATTTTGTGCATCTTTATGTAGAATTAAACTACAAATAGTTGCAAAAATTCATTATTCAGAAATATGTAAAAATGAGCCCGAGGGAACGGAAAATTAATCCTCTGTTTTAATTAAATGTGTTATTAAAATTTGATAGTTTTGTAAACAACATTAATTTACAAAAATCTTTAAGAAATGCCTAATTGTGCTCATCGTCAAATACATAATAATACAGTAAATTTTAAGATAAAATAAATAATAATAAGAAAATCATTGAAAACTAAAATTTTTTAAAGCAAATTTCATCATTCTTTTGATTAAATTTCTCCATTTCAAATGAAATTCTTTTTTTTTAAATATTAAAACCTTTCCATCCTTTTTATCTGCAGCAATACAATGAAAAGAGAAATTCATCTTTTTATGTCATTTCTAGTATTAAATTTGGATGTAGAAACTTGAGAAATCCCTGAAAATTATTGATTTTATTTTTATTCTAGTATTTAAAAGAATACCTTCTTAACATAAAGAAGCAACTAATCAAAAAAGTAATGCAAATCTCAGAAAAGCTTTAATAGAAAGTGTTCTATTACTAAAAGCCTATTGTTGATTGTCTTTTGGCTTTCTAAAATTAGATACATCCCAGCATCTTGTGCTCGACAATAAATAGCGTTATTGAACAATAAGAAAAAAACTCACTTCTTTCAGACTGAGGAATCATTGATCTGTACCCGAATAATCAACTAAATGCTATTAATATACTTTATTCAATTCAAAAATAAAATTTACATAAGAAAATGTCAAACAGGATTTGAGAAACTAAATCAATACAAAAGGAATTATAGAACATTTCATATTATAGATTCTTTTCTATTTTTAAGTTAAACTTTTTTCAAATAAGCTATCCAATAAAATTCGTTTTTGTCCAAATTTTAATATATTGAATACAACATAGATTTCGAGAAAACGCTAAAGTTTTCAGTAATAATTTACGTAACGATAATAATAAGCAAGATAAAGCTTACGTTTCCATCAATTTAAATTAACAATGTACTGTTATTATTTTCACGTTGATTAAAATTGAAATTAATTATTAGTCTATTCAGTCATTTTTTTTAAAAAATCTATCATTATCATTCTTTTAATGATATTAAATAAATATTTTGAAACCTTTAGACAGCCATCGTAAATTCAAATTTTAGAAAAATCTAGGAAAAGAAAAACAAAATAATTTATTTTCATAATTATGAAATAAATAAAAAAAAATAATAACTTACATTAAAATATTCAATTATGATTATTAGAAATAGCAGATAATTATCATTAAATTCGAGTATGTCTGTATATTCCAATTCTCCTCAGCATATAAATGCAATTGAATTTCGGGAAAACTGAATAAGGTTAAAGGATTCTTATATTCAATTATATGTTTTTATGTTAATAATTAGTGAAAAGCAAAATTTAACGTCCATAGTAATTCATAAATACAGAAAAGCTCACAACTGGACAGTAAATATGCCCTCGCGCATTGAGCCAACATCAACGGGAATTCTGAACAGCTGTTTCATCTTATTAGGAATCATCAGCAGAATTTATCCTTGATGTTTGGCTGAGACTGCACGAAAGCTAAGGGAAAAGCATCCAAGATCCCGGGAATGGCCGCCGAGAGAAAAAAAAAACCAAATAAAAACAAATAAAAAAACAATCCTGTGAAATCCACAGTAATAATCCCTTTCCTTTCACTGAAAGGCACTAAGGAATTTAATTATAAATTGTTTTTTATCTCGGCGGCCATTCCCAGGATCGTGAATGCTTTTCCCTTTAGCATTCGCCAAACATCAAGGGCCTGAGCCAAACATCGAGGGTAAATCCTGCTGATGATTTCTAGTAAGAATGAAACAGCTGTTCAGAATTCCTGCTCTGTCCTAGAATTAATTGTAAATGCTAAATAATTATTAAGATTATTTTTTAAATGATCTTAAAGATACATATCCTTTTCAATTTATTTTGTGACTAAAATAAGATTACGTGTAAATGTCTTTATTAATTATTTATTAAGCCATATTTACTGTTAATTTCTGAATGGGAACGTTGTCTTGAGAAGCACGGGCAAAAAACAAAACAAACCAAAAAATAAGAAAAGCAGTTTATGAAGTTTACTGAAAGAACGTTTTGTAATCCTAATAACAATCATTCCTTATCCTACTTTAAGTAATATTCATTTTATGATCTAAACAGGCAAATGTATTTTGCTATTCTTGATTGATGCCTAATGGCAGAGTTAAACAGTAAGAGAAGTATCGGACTTCTACATTGTTATCATGATAACTAAGAAAGCCTGACATCCTATTATTCATCCTATTATTTACAGTGAATGCAACCAGTCTGAATGGCTTTACTCACAGAAATCTAATTTAGAGCGATTTCCCCACTGTGATTACGTTGTCAGATAGGCTGTCATTCTCTCACTGTACAGTTACTCTTCACAAGATGCTCTGGTGTTTTGATGACAATTTCAATTTCAAAGTTAAAGATTCAAGCTTGCTTCAGAGGTAAATATGATTGCTTTCCCTTAAAGTAAGACTATAAGAAATTATAATCAATTAGCAGCTGCTTTCTGTTTTACAGCACATGAGATAACATAAATATGATATACTTAAGGAATATGAAAATTATTTCTTATGAAAGAAATGATGAACTGCTAATATTGTAAGATATAACAAAATCCTATAAATATATCGTCATGAGATTGTTATGATGCGACGTATTTCCAATCTCCCTATTTTAACCATAGAATTAAATTTTATTATCTGCTAGAACTATGCAAACTTATGATTTTTGCATTCTAGGCACCAATTTAATTCGCTCGTTAAGTTTTAATTAATTTATGATGAATTGTAATTCTTTTTCACTTAATGATTTGCACCGTGAATATTCATTTACAGAAATTGCGGCTCCGCTCACAATATTATTATCATTTAACATATAAAAATATGAGAATGAATTATTATGAATTATGAATTCCAGATAATTCAAATAAACTTATTTATCCTTGCACTTTAAACATGTCCTTTCCCATCTCATCATTCAATTGTTCGCCAAGGGCAATTCCTTGTTTACGTTCTTTCCACTTCCTCCCATTAGACCAATGTCTTTTATGTTTTCTCAGATATGGAAGATCACATGCATCGTTCTTATTAAAAGCGTTGAAATGGTTACAACAAAGGCAGGGACTTCACATGTAGTTTTCAATTTTTCCCAAAGTCGGTTCAATGTATCGAGTCGAAATATATTTACAAAAATCCATCATTCACTCTTATTTTATTTATATGTTAAGCAGCATGCATTACTTTCCTTCAGATAAGCATGGATTACTTTCCTATTATGTAGTAATATTATGATGGTTTCTTCACTGAATGACTTTTTTTTACTTCAATGTATTCACGAAGTGATTGTGAATATAATCATTTTCCAAGGATGTCAGACTTATTTCCAGAATAATTATACCTGAGTAAACTGCGAAAGTGGAAACTAGAAATGATCGTATTCAAATATTCACTTTAGGGGGTGAACGTTCTTAATCTAAGAAAATTATGAATTTTTACTTTCTCTTTAAGGCGAGGCCCTTGAGAGGCTGAGAAGCAAGTTACAGCAAAATTCTTTAGTTATATGTAATACTAGCTGAAAATCCCGTTCTTCGTACGGGTTTAGCTAAAAGGAAGAATACAAACATAGATCCGAAAAAAACTCCGCGATACCTAGAAATGCAATCCCTAGAGAACATGAATATAAAACTTCCCACCCCTTTCTGCCCTTCTCCAGACCCCTATCACTTCGAATCTTCCCCAGTTGGAAAAACAGTCGCTTGATCATTACAAATTAATATTATATTCATATTTTGGAACCCTAAAACCACATAGAAGTATCCTTCAATAAAGTTTGCCGATTCTCTCAACCTCTTCCCCCCCCCCGTATACATTCCCTAGATTTCTATATCGAAAATTCGATTAAATAGCATCTTTTCGATTTTGACAGAGAACACTCATGTGAAATTTTCTTGTTTCCAACTAAAGTAGTTTCATAGATTTGCGTACCTTCAAAACAGTTTGCCCTCGCAATATTTACACCCCAGAGGGATGGTTATCGAAATCCCGATAGCTTACTTTTTTCCAAATGTAACCTATGGAAGAATACATATTGATAATGTTTCAAGTACAAAAGTTTGAAAGATCTCATAGCAAATTAGAAGGTCACACAGACTTAAAAGAAATGGTTCCAACGTTTCACCTTCAACTAATCGAGATTAGGACAGTGAGCTCTACACTCCTCAAATCTTTGAAAGACATTCAGTCAACATGTAATAGACTAATGTTGCACGAACCCTAGGAGCCATCTGAAGGAAAAGAAGCATGTGGAAAAAAATCCACCGTTGGATAGTGAATCCAGTTCATTCAGCCTACATCCAAGTGTGTTACAAATTGAAGTTGCAGATCTCTCATGTAAGAAACAAGGTATAAATGATCCCTAACCTAAGTCATTTCAATTTCTAGTTATTTCTATTATTCTAATAAAAAAAGAATTTCTACTTATTTTCATGTGAATATTTAAAAGCAGAAATCTAAATACTTAGTTCTACAGTTATATCTTTACATGTAGGCAAAGTTTTAAATTTATCAAGTTTCATCAAAATTTCCTGCGTTGGTCACTTATTTGCAGATACACTGTTGCGTATTATAAGTTGGCTGAAATCTTTTTGTAGATATGATAGATTTGCTCAAAATTCTTTTGTCGAGTTTACATAATTTACTGATTTTTTTTTCAAATGTTACCTATTTAAAAGTGTACTCATTTTTTTTTATTTTTCTATCTTATAGAAGTTACTCAATTTTTTTCCTGGAATCCAAAAAATTCTTTCTTTTTTTTATTTTCTCATTTTTTTTTTTGAAGTGAAACTTATTTTGAAATTTCTACATCATCTTCATCTTTGTTCTCTTCACGAATTTCCTTTCGTTGTTTGAATATCGAACAGAGTAGCAAATATAAATTTTGTTGGTTTACTATTCACCTAGCGTTCGATACGAAGAGATAATTTGCAAACGCTTAAATTATTTATGGCGTGATGAATTAATCAATATTTGTTTATTTTTGTTTGGAAATACAAATGCACAGGAAAGTTCGCGATAATTCGTGTTTATAAGAATCAATGCATTTCAGTTTACGATATCATTTGTTATTCATGGACGTGACTAAAATCCAAATGAAGAACATTTTATTGATAATTTCTTTTCACATCAATAAAGTAAGGGACATTTCAGCGATGCTAAAGCGATTTATATGTTGATCCGAATTACATGTTTGCAAATAAACACGGATTCAGTTTTAAATGTTTCAAAAAGAACAATTTTGAGAATTACATTCAAATGAATAATGAACAGGACTTTTACCAAAAGTAAAAAAAAATACTCAATTGTGTTAATGTATTTGAGATTTTGGAAGGGTATGAGAATTGTATTGCTAGCATTTAAGAAACGTTTAAATCGAATCTTTCCATACTTTAGAAACTGGATTTTTAATAACGTAAAACCAGAATTTGAAAAGACACTGATTTAAAATTAAGAGTGGTGGGAAGCTTTTCAGAATATAGAAGAAACAAGCAGAATTTTCCAAGAATTTCTATTGTAGGCCTACTATTTGCTGGACAAGTTTTGAAGCAATTGTAGTCAGACTGAACCTGACCCTGTAATTATCACTACTAATATTACAGCAATAATTTGATCGTATGGTGGAGTTTAACAACTTTAGGACAATTCATCTTCCTTTCCTAGTCAATTCCTTAACTTATTTAGATTATCGAACCTTTCAATAAAAAAGGTCCTAAATGACATGTTTCGCATGATACAAATTCCAAAGCAATGGTAAAGTTCTTCCTCTTGATTTCTGGTTAATAATAGTACATTATGTAATCTTTGTGCTTAAGAAGGAAGTTTAATGAGGGTTTTTGTTACCTAATATTATTTAATCTTTTGATTTTTAAAACTTCAATATGTTAAAAATTACTTACTTTCAATTAATGCACTGCAATGTTTCAAAAATATTATTCGAAACTGAAAGATGTTTCAGGGATGCCTGTATTAATAATCTCCAATGTCATATCGTTCTGCATGCTTGCAGCTATACAAAACGAGTTGAATGACTGGAAAACGAGTCTCTTGCCAACCTTTAGTCGAACTTTCAGTGTCTGTTCCAAAGACATTCAACGGGCTCCAGGGGTATAAAACTTTGAAATGGCATTGAAACCTCAGTTCTAAGAATCCTCTTATATGCATGGACACAAGAGACGAGCTTTAAGATGGGAACCTTAGCATTCAGTACTGGATGTACTATGCCGGTCGATTCACTACACTGCTCATCTATGATTCAGTCTAAAAGTCCTGGAGGATCTTCGGCTCACGACACTCATAAAGGCTTGACGGTAAAGAAAAGGAATCCATCACAATAAAAGAGCAAGAATGTATTGGTCTTAATTTCAGGTTTGAAAGATAAGAATGTGAAATCGATTCGGAAAAAAATGGATCTATGAATGCTTATTAGGGTTAAATTGACAAAAAAGTTTTCCTCAGTAAAAGATATTTTACAAATATACAATAAAAATAAATAAATAAAATCTAAACGGTTCTTAATTTTACTGGACGAATTAAAGGAAACAATTCTTACCTGTAAATAAAAACCTATAGCAAGATATTTAAGTCTTCGTGTTTAGAATGCTAACTACAGCAACATCGTTCTAAAGACTATCAATACCCGATATATAAAGATATCACATTTACTAGATCAAATATTAACTTTCTATTGCTTTAAAATAGAAACAGCTATTGGTATCTCATATATAAAAAATTGTAAGTCTGAAATTTCTCATGTTAGTCCTCAATACAGTGCGATTTTAGTGATCAAAATGACGAATTATTGAAAAAGACAGGAAGGGCATCCGGTCGTAAAACCCTTGTCAAAACCAAATATTGAGCAAGCGAGACTTGCTCATCAGCGACCCCAGACGGAAAAGTGGGAAAAGCTGAAGAAGAAGAAGACAGTACATATTAAATTAAGCGAAGGAATGACTTTTCTTTTAGGGTAAAAGTTCTCCTTATTTTATTTCGAAAATGAAAGGATGAAGAAATTAGAAAACCATTAAAGCGATACAAAAATATATAATAAAAGAATAATGATATAATAATTAGAATGATAAGGCTAGTAGTTGAGTCAATTAAGTCATAAAAGTATACTTTATCAGCAACAACAATGGCAATATTTAAAATTTTAATAATTAAAATTTTTTAAATAACAATTCAATAAAGAATATTCTTATGAACGATTTCTAAAATTACATTTGTTTTAATAAGTACTTTCAGAAAATCACTATTGTATTTAATTGTATTGTTATTATAAATTCAAAATATCAACATAAGTTTTAAAGTACGAATTTCACATATTAAATGAGTTGATTTAATTCGAATAATTGTTGTTGCCCAGTCGATTTCGAACATTTCGCTCATTTCCCTGTAAAGTAAACATAGATAGTACACGTAATATGTAAATAAGTAAATAACTCACCTGTTATATTGTGACAACGTTAATTAAATTAAAGCAATAGTTAAAAATCAATATTTTTACTTATACGATTTTTCGACTAGGAAAGCCTTTAGGCAATTTTATAGAAAAATTACACTATATGCAAATACTCATTTCTCTCAAGGATCTTTACCAAAATCTATTAAATCATTCTTTGATTTTGGTTACAGAGAAATCAAATAATTCTTACCAATTTTGGCATCAAAGCTAGCGTTTATGAAGCTTTCAAAAGCTATCCACCATCATCAAAATTCATGCAGTTGCAATAAAATATTCATATAAATTTAATATATCTAGAAGGCTATTAACAGAATACTGCAAAATTAAATTAACATCAGCTTTTGTTTCAGTACGTTTCCAATAGATTACCATTCAGAATAAAGTTGTTGTTGTTCGAATGGAAAGATGTATAATATTTCATGATACAATCTCAATTTTTATACCAGTTTTATCGATTTAAAAAATAGATTAAGCAAATTTAGTCGATTTCTTTACAGGTAATTATTTTCTTTCAAATTACTTAGCTGCAGTGCTACAGGGAGACATATCTATCGACAGTAAATTATAATTTCTACTATGCTTTTGTATTATTGTTGTATTAGGGGCTATGTCCTATGCCGCTGAATGCCAAACTTTTTCGCAGATCCTACGTTTCACAAATATATTCTCAATCATAACAAAACTTATATAATAAAAAAGAAATATATATTAAACAGGAATGAAAAGAAGGTTCAACAGTTTTATATAAATGTTTATCTTGTCCAGTATCTTATATCGTATATATAAAATACACGAAGAATGAATTTATATAAGAAACGAATAGAAATTGCTTTACTTAAAATTTTAAATTAGAAAAAAAAGAAATATGTATTCATAGTGAGACAAGTGACCCTCAAACTAAAAATAAGCAAAATAAAAAACAACAACAAAATGTAGAATTCAAAACCTTGGTCAGTCTTATTCCTGTCTCAAAAGATATTTGACAATAAACAATCAAATAAAAATAAAAACAAAAACCTCTCAAAAGAAACAAGGAAGCAAATCATATATACTTATAAATGGAAAGCCTTTTTGAGTTTATTTCAAGCCGAGAGCCTAGGACAGCTTTTTCGAGCTCTTCAAGCTCTCTTACTTTCTTAACAACAACTTATCTATACAAGTCAAAAGTTGTATATAAAAGTCAAAGTTTGCATGTTCTCTATACACTTTTACACTGCTTGATTGATTTTGCGTAGATACTCTACAACACAACGCAAATATAGGCTACTTTGGAACAATTGGGGAGGATTTGATGTGATAGGGTTGTGGAGAAGGGGAGATTCAGGACTCCCCACCCCTTCCCTGGACAACGCCGGTTAATTTAAGCTTATATATATATATATATATATATATCTTTACAGAACAAACAAGGAAGATGTCAAAAATTCAAGAACAGCTGCTACAAACAGAACGTCCTGTAAATGTTGGTTGAAATGCAACAATGGAGCGAGACGTGCGTTATATCGAAGCTCGTATTCACGAGGCAACGTTTGGGAGATTATCTAGTGATAGCATCGAAGTGATTAAATTCTGTCAGAAATTAGATAATTCCGCTTCAGAAACATACCGAATGATAATGAGAGCGTATGTGCTGAGTAGAAGCAAAACATTTGAATAGTATAAACGCTTTGCAGAATATCTCTGGATGATGATCCAAGACAAGCTTGACCTCGGATTCGGGGTCCAGACATTATTCAGGCTGTTGGTGCTGCACTTGCAAAGGACCCCCAGCAAACATGTCAAGTTACTGATTGGTGTAATGTTTTAACTTACACAGTGCACCGATCATTTCGACAGGACCTTGATCTCGGGTTCAGAGCCCTGAAATTTGTTCCACGTTTGTTATTGGACGACAGAGAGAACTGTTATCTTGCCAAACGGGTACTCCTACTTTAACACAACCTCCTATTCGACCTGGCGCCAAGTGACTTTTATCTCTTTCGAAAGATGAAGGACCTCTTAAGAGGCCA
The DNA here is from genome assembly GCA_023159025.1 of Thereuonema tuberculata. NCBI lineage: Eukaryota > Metazoa > Arthropoda > Chilopoda > Scutigeromorpha > Scutigeridae > Thereuonema > Thereuonema tuberculata. The sequence goes on along the minus strand of JAFIDM010002131.1, from coordinate 49,421,108 downwards.
ACGATTTGCATCCCTTAACAATGTTATTGAAGTTTCGATGATTGCACTCCCTGAGATATCCAAGAATGGTTTCCAGGATTGTTTTCGGTCGTGGTACGTTCCTGGTTGAAATGTAGAGCAGCGGGAGGGAATTACATTGAAGGCCAATAAAAAAAATTCATTATTTAAAAATTTACATTATTTATACCATGTGTCCCGGAACTTTTGACATCGTCCTCGTATATATATCAGTTGCAAAATTATCGATTGGGTAGAGATATTGCCTACTGATTCTAATACTGATTGCTTAGGTGAGAAATTTCTTACAGTTTAAAACTGAATTTCCAACAATTCTACTGTCTTCATCAATGCCCTAACGGGTAATGCAGTAAATGACTTATGTCTTCATCAATGCACTGTGCAACTAACATTGTAAGCAGATCTTTATTTTCCTTTATGCGGGCATTAATATTTAAAGTACTGTACATTCAAGTATTGTATTTCGGAAAACTTTCGGAATAGGAGACATGTTGAAATAAATTGTTTTTCTTAGAATGAAAGATACTACGACCTTTCAAGAATACTGACTTTTCTTTACTGTATGTAACAAAAAGTTCAATCTGTCGGTAAACCATACTCATTATGGAGGAAAAAAACTGCAAGATGCAGCGTCTTTGTATTGAACTAAATCACGAAGCGAGTTTTCTGAATTGTTTAGTCCATCACATAATTTCCCATTTGTAGTTAAATAGAATAACCTTTCCTACTGAAAAGCAATTGTTGGAGGAATGCCAATAAAACACAACTTCTATTCATTTTTCAAAATGAAATTTCGAATTGTTCAGAGAATATGTTCATATGTTTGGTTAAAGTTCTTCGAAATCACTTATTGGGGAAAGTTTTACTGTGAGCTAGTTTCTGTATCAAATATTTTCAGGTATTGACGAGTAATTATATACATGTCCTTGTTAAGACTGAAAAGGATCTAACAAAGAATATAAAAAAATTACCAATTTTAGTAAAGTCACGTTATTTAGTTATTGAAATTACTTACTTGTCGTTACTCAAATGGATTAGCAGTATTAACTGCTGAATTAGCAGTATTAACAGAATTATAATACTCTCAAGAAATATTCCAATTCACTTAAATGCAAAAAAATGGACCTGTCAAGCTTTTTTTATCGAATCATCTATAACACTTAATTCGAGTAATGTAACTATCATGTCAAAATTATTGGTTACACTTATTCGTTAAGTAGTTTGTATTCGGTAGACTTGAATAAAATCTCGAGTTGGCATCCTTAGTTTTTTCCCCTCCATTTTTTTTTAACCCAAATTCCATTTCCGTCGCATCTCTGCCATCAAATTCCAAGAGCTTTACGTGAGACGACTACGAAAAAACTGCTGTTCCCTGTTACCCAACCGAAATGACGGATCACTCGAAAGTAGACTGACAAAAATGATTAACGTGGACCATTCTGGAAACGAACATTATCTTCACGACTCCTCCTCTGCGCTTTAATTCCATCTGTTACATCGATCTTCGTTGCCCAGCCTATTGCTGAAGTCTCTTGGAACCCTATTAATTGATTCTGACAGGTGGGTTGGCTTCTACCTGAGTTTATTGATAAAAAGCACATTGGGTAAGTTCACTGCATACTTTTATTAAAATGGAAATGAAGTGCTAGGGGAGGAGTGGGAGGAAACGAACAATTCCCAATAAATGCACAAAATTAAAATATGTCAATAACGAGATTTTCTTTCTTTTTAACAGATGGCTTCCAAACCTGTTTTTTTTTTATTTGTAGTTCAGTAATTGATTTGTATTCCCTTAGCAGAAAATAGCAGATTGATTCGAGAGAAAATTGATCTTGGGCGTTTTCATCAGCCATTCATAAGACTGTTCTCTCTTTTCCAACTCGATTTCCAGATTCAAAAATTCAATTTCAATTAATGAACTAATACCCGATCCGTAGCTGCTAAAAAAGTCAAATCAATTTTATTCACTTCATAAAAAAAATGTTTCCAGTGATATCAGAAAGCATTTTATCCTTTCGATTTTTATATTTTAACTTCCTAAAACTGAAATCAATTATAAGTAATTGAAAAGATTCTACTGTGGAATCTGGAAAAAGAGATCTCGACGTATTCTTTTAATTTTGATTCTATTTATATTTACATATTCTTATTTCTTATAAAGTGGTATTATTATTCTTATTGTTATTAGCTTAAATAATGTAATGCAGCAAAAATGGATACTACCTCTAAAACGTAGAATCTACTGAAAGTAAATTTTTTTAACAGGATTGAGTTTTGAAAAAAAATGAAAAAAAAAGGAAATCAATAATAAAATTTTTGGCACAAATTAATTTATTTAATACTATAAAGCTTAGGTAAATTTTTTCTGTAAGAGTAAAATTGCTAACTGATTGGTAATTTAAAATTTGCTCTTATTTGTTGTTGGTCGTAAGTTTCTGTCTCTTATTTACGCCCCAGGACAATGTATTATTAGCACAGTGTTTCTCAACCTTTTAGTACTTGCGACCCAATTTTCAATCACAACTCTCATCGCGCCCCCCCGAAAAAAAAACAACCTCCAAACCTATCTATTCAACCAAAAAAAAACCTCCAAACCTATCTGTTCAACCAAAAAAAAAAAATCCAAACCTATCTCTTTAACAGATCTTCGATATGCTCGCGCCCCCCCTTTAGTTTTATCGCGCCCCCCTAGGGGGGCGCGCCCCACAGGTTGAGAAACGCTGTATTAGCATAATTAGTGATTCTCATTTTCAGAACCTAAATGATTTAAAACATAAGAGAAAACGAAACGTAGGCCCTTGATCTCAACATATTTTACTGAAACAAAATTGATAGAAATTTTTGAAGTTACACTTTCAAAGTTGACGATTGACAATTCTGAAACTATAAATTCAGCACTAATAATTCTAATGGAGACATATTTTTTTATATTTAATTTAAAATATTTTATGGTTAAAAACGAACTGAAAATTCCTAAAATTTGTGATATAAAAGTAATTTACTCAAAAAGCTCAATTCATATAAATGGATGTTGATGATATAATATACAAAGAAGAAATTAAAAACAGTTTAATGACAGAGATTATTAATGTTTTTTTGTCAATCGATCCAACGATTCAAAAACTGATAATTTTCTTTATCAAATTCCCAAAGATTTTTTAAAATATAGATAGATATATTATTACAATTTATTGTTAAATTAATCTACTTTTAATATTTTATTGGCAAAATATTAAATATTAACAATAAACACAGAAGAAATGAAAATCAATTTAATTTAATATTCATTGTAAGTATTTATTGTAAAGAAATCTTATATGAACTTATATATATACATGAACTTACTGCTTAAAAAAATTAAAAATATGACCTAAATTTTGGCTTTTTTAAAGAAGAAAAAAAAAATAGCATAACAAAAATGAAGGAAACGACATCCGCTCATGTTTTTTTTTATTTTGCTTCTGCTTTTTAAAAATTTCCTAATACTTTATTAAATAAAAATTCTGTATAATGAAAAATATTCTTGTTAATGATTTGTCCAAAATATTCTTTAAGAATAATATGTATTTGTATATTTATTTGTAACAAAACAGAAAACCTCAAAACTACTGTAAACCATAAATGGAAAATAATAAATGGAAAATAAAAAAAAAAAAAATGATATGTCACAAAAATTTGGGATCTGCTCCTGTGATATAATTTATTAAAATTTGAAAAATAATATAATTTTAAATTCCTATATCGTAAATATATGTCCATTTTGAAAGGGAATCTGTAGATTTATTAAGTTTAATTGAGGCATTGGATCGAAAATTTTGTCTTTATCTAGTATATTGGAGTTTGATTAACAGCAAACAGCTTGGCGTTAATGTATTAGATCAGTTTTAAACTTAGTTTGTAAGAGATCAGCTTTATTTGAGGCCTCACTCAAAGACCTTGGAAAAATTTACCAACAGAAAGAAACAAATCCCCAGTTTTCTGAAAATTAAAATTCACACCACAACTGGGATTAGTTATGTCAACTTATATGACTTAAGATCTTAAGCATAATGTCTACTAACTGGTATTCTTTCGGTAAACTTTCGGGAACAACTAATTAATAAAGATTTATGCTTAGAAAATTAAAACTTTTAGTTACTCGAAGCAATAATGGAATTACTGACAGGTTTAACTTAAAAAAGTTACTTCACTAAACATTCTCATATCCAACATTATCTAAAAGTCTCTATGACAGTACATTATTCATTTTGTGGAACGTTAGAATTTAAAATTTCCTTCCATTTCATCATCCTTTATATTAAATATTCAGTATAAGGTTTCTTATAGTAGACATAAATTATATGGTAGATATTAATTATCTGTAGTTAAATTAATCTTTGAATGGACAAGGTTTGAATGGACAATAAGTAGTAGATAATTAAATATTTAACTGGCATCATGAAACAAGAAATGATATCTATACAACTGGAAAAAGTGGAATATTGCAATTTATTTTCTATACCTAACATAAGAAACTAAGAAATATAACTTAAAATTTGCTTAAACTTTTTATTTTGGTTTGTGAAAATTTATTTCGTTTTCAGATGTATGTAAAAGATTTAAAAATTCATTCAGTGGCGGATATGTTTCGAGTAAGAAACAAAGAAGAGGGGACAATAAGTATATTATCCACTGACACGTCATCTTTCACCGTAATAGGTTTATACAGATACGGATTCCTGACTCGGAGAACACAAAAGTCAGTCCTATCGTTGGTTTTCTTTGACAATTTGTCAAAAACAAAACAATATCAGAAGGTTCATAGATGGCGTGAAAGTGATTTTATAAAAATACTTAAACTAATTAATTAAATGCCTAATGCTTTAGACCTCTCTATAGGAAAACTATTTGGCGAATCGCAACCAAATTTCGTACTCATACTATCCTAAGCAGGCATCTTGGATTTCTGCACATAATAGTTGAAATTTCGGAAGCTAAGGGTGAATTGTGGCGCTATTGTCCTCGTTATTTGAATATTGTGACATAATCGAACAAACAAATAATTTTATTTCCACATGTGATTGCAATAAAGTTATTGCACATGAACTCTTTTTTTGCTGATATTTGTTAAGATAATTTAGTGTTCAAGAAATGAAGCCTACGCACCTGTCTACTGAATGACATTGACAATTTTAATTAAAAATGTAGATACAAAAGTAAAAAATTTAACACGACCATGGTTTCAGTTCAAAAGGATGAACTATTATGAAGTTGATAGAAGAAGAAGAATCCTCTACTATTGTAAGATCCAGTTTAGTTTATTTTCTTATTGTTTTCCATTATCATTTATTTTCCATTTTTATTTTATTTTATTTTCATGATTAACAAAGATAGAGCTAACGATTTCCAAATCTCTATTAAAAGGAGATCAATATCACTGTAAAATTTAAAAAAAATGTAATATTCTCTATAACTTCGCAAACGATTCGTATAGCATCATTTCTTCATGTTTGTAGAAGTTCTTTTACTGTATTATGCTGAATACAGTAAAACCCCGCTAATCCGGCATCCGATAATCCGGCACATTCAATAAACCGGCATCGGTCTAAGAGTTTTTTTTACACTGAATAAGCCTTTCGGGTGCGTAATATATTTTGTTGTTTTGTTTTTAACATTTTCCATCACTACCGAAATCAGAGAAATCATAATAGAACACGGAAAAATGGCCTGATACCTATTAATAGCCCTTTTGACTCTATTTTAACGGTATTTCCGCTATCCGCGCAATAATGGCTATTTTTAGATGGCGCTCAGTAATCCGGCATTTTCGGTAATCCGGCACTGCCGAAGTCCCGAACGTGCTGGATTAGCGGGGTTTTACTGTAGTTCTCTTAACAATGCTAAGTTTTCTGTTAGCAAACAAAGCAAAAACTGATTTTTTAATTGTACATGAAACCACAGCGACCCCATACAAGTTTCATTTTCGATCACTTCCTGTAACACAGAAAGTGATCGCAGAACGGAACTCATATTTTTCCCCACATTCACAGCTCATAATGATTCCAGTAGCATATCACTTATATCTCTCCGACTGATAGGGTTTAGAGATACTGACGGATGTTCGGACGGACGGTCAGAACCTTGTTAAGAGCTTTAGACTTTGTGTATACTAAAAGCGCTTTAAAAATATTATTGAGAAAACTGATAATAGCTACTGTGATCGATCAGTTATCTGAACCAACTTTTCTAAAATTATATAAGTTGTCCGCAGAGCCTAGTATGATCAGTACGAACAACAGCATACTAGAAAAATTCATAAATATAAAGCAAATAAAAAAAAAATATATAGAACATTGAGACACTGTAAGCTTCATCATCAAATTACAGCTAATACAACATTTAATACAACTTTTTTGTTTTCTTTGGTAATACAAAAAATCTAATTCACAAGTAAAAACGGTAATTCTTCCTCTTTTTAATTTCGTTCCATTGAAGTAATTGTAGAGCATTGAAGCTTAGTTCAGTTCAAAACAACTTCGAGAAAAAGACAAAGATATAAATGTTCATCATGTCGCACATGTTTAATTCAGGAACTGTTTTTTAGTTAATAAATTCAAATATTATTGAAATACAAGCTAAATGCAATTTTTTCCCTTGTAACATTCACTTTGAACTGTAATTTCCTTATAAGAAACTGAAACTTTCCGTTGGGATAATAGTCTCATATTTCACAGAATCTACCACCATCATCATAATCATCATCATCATCAATCTTTCTACATCGCTCTATTTCTTTCTTCAATTTCCTTCACAGTGAATCCTCTTCCCGTTTGTTTTCGTTAATCATTCCTCAGAAAGATCATCGTATCCAAATTCCATAGACCGTCGCTTAACTGAATCAACTCAATTCTTTACGCTACCTATTTATTTCGAAAACAATTTATCACGGCAGATAATCTAAGTACTACGCAATACAAATAAGTGTTTATTTACGTGCAGTTTGAAATTATGTTACTCGAAGCAGTGGATTATTGCTGTTTTGTCCTAAATAGGAATTCATCATCAAGATTAAATATCAAATCAAGAAATGTGACTTAACTAAGACACTCATATCCTACTATCTGAATATTAGATTTGTTATTATAAACAGATTTCTGTGTGATTGGACTTATTTCTGTGTATTGTTACTTATGTATACGCAATCTACGATGATCAAATTGACGTTAATCTTATCTATGCACACTGTACTCTATGATGATCTGTTTTTAAAACTGTAAACTTTTGAAAAAAATACAATATGTCTTGTCTTGTCTTGAACATCTTAGGTATAGACAATGATTGTCGTTTCCTTTGGGTTTATATTTCAAAATTAAATTTGGAATCTTATCGTTGGACATCCTTTCAACATGGTTAAGCCAATTTTTTTGGTAATTTTGAATTTCTTGAATTAAACTTTAATAGAGTTTAAGTTGGAGTTTTAAGTTGGTCTCGAATATCATTATTTTTCTTTTTGTCGAGGCGTGTAAATCCTAATAAAGGTCTCAAAAATTTCATTTGTGCAGTTTCCAATCTTTGTTTGTTTCTTTGTTTCAATATACAATATACAGTAGATATTTGCCAGTATACAAACATTTTAATTCATATGGTTTTTGTCCACCGTGAGCATTTCGAACAATAGGAATTTGAGGTGAAGAGATGCATAGAGGTCTCCAACGTAAGATAACGGTATTTTGTACCATTCTTTCTGGAATATCTCTGCCAAGGTCTGCGATAGCTCATTGTAGAGAAACTCGTGCTGTCATCAAGAAGTTCCATATAGGATTGATAATATTAAAATCCAGTGACTGAGGATATAAGAGTAGTTGCTTGGCTTCAAACCTCTTGATACAATTTGCCGATTGGATAGACACATTTTTTGCTCGAAATCAAGGAAGAATATTTGAGCCATTTCAGGGAGAACACAGTGACAGCTGTTACACGACCTTCAGAACTAAACTAAAGGTGAGTAAAAGATGTACACATTGCTATTATTTAGAGGACCACACCGCTTCCATGATTTACAGCTGATACCAAGAAGTTAGGATGGCATGCTTCTGTGGCACATCTACATAAATAAATTCAGACTGAAGACTACAGACTGAAGACGATTCGTCGGAGAAAATGACATTGGTAAGGTAAGTAGAACGAATGATTGTACGCATGTTTTATGTTTTTTATTCCACAACGAAATATTCTGGTTGAAATGGGATTCTTGACAGATATTTAACGCTACAGCGTTTTGCTATGCTGTAGTTTATTTTTTTCAGTGCTGAATTCTTCTCATTCCGCGGTGATCCCCGTCTAACAGCTCCATTTTCAGTCTCCAGTTTCCAAGTTCAGAGGTAACGAACTGTCCTGTTCGGTAGGCATCTTCATGTTGCAGCACATATGATTTTGACCGTTCTAGTCACGGAAAGCAAGCTAGACATTCTCTGACAACCTATATATAATATATATGTATACAAAGAGTGTTTCGGAACTGGTAGGCAAAGCTAAGAGATACGGGTTCCAAAAGTCATTTTGAGTCGAAAATGTTCTATGACATTTTGTTGTACGAGCTGTAGTTTTATAGTTAGGAATTGAATGCTTTGGGAATGGTCTCTAATCAAAGAAAGCTCAGTTCACATTAGGAAGTGTAAGTAAATAAGTAAAGGTTTATTACAAAAAGCAATCCGGATAACAAATATCATGACTGAAAACAGGTATGATAATTAAAGAAAATGCTGAAAACAGCCAGAACTGAGCTTTCTTTGATTAGAGACCATTCCCAAAACATTCATTACCTAACTACGGCCCGTAAACCAAAATGTCACAGAATATTTTCGACTCAAAATGACCTTTGGAACCCTTATCTCTTCGCTTTGTCTACCATTTCCGAAACACCCTATATAACAATATATCTTGAATAAATTTTAGGAACTTCAAAATCATGCTTTTCTTTCCTTTACAATCCTTTCCTGCATTTTCCTGATCACCTAATAATTTGCAATTACATTTTGGTTGAGATGGAATTAAAGAATCAATACTAGCTGAATAATGTTTCCATGCAAATTAAAAATGTGAAGTACTTAATGAAAAAACTAGATCTTATTCATTACAAAAAAAATTATTGTATTGCTATTTACTATATTTATTTTTTTATTCATTACTAAAGTTACTTGGAAAAAATGTCAATAGAGATATTTTCTTACACACAAACACCCTGGAAACTAACAGGCAACTCAAGCAAGATCGATAAAGAGGATTTTGAGTCTCGCAAATCTCGCATGTCGTAGATATTGGGACGTGGTCTTCCTGCAGATGATAGTTCCCGTAAGGCGAGCTTAATCATATAGGATTGATGTACCAATAATGAGTATTACGATTCCTTGGGCCGCACGGTAACCTTCCCGCTGGGATAAACAGGTGCATCGATAATTAGCTTTTACAATGATGAAACCGTAATCCAATGATTGGTTCATGTGGGTCAGAAAACAATCTTTGCAGGAGAAGCAGAGAGTGGAAGAAAAAATTACTCTGAAAGAAACTTATTGCTCTAAGATGAAATAAAAGCTAATCATCACGTGTTTTATTGTTTATTCGGATAATAGAATAGAAATAAAGAATAAAAAATAAAAAATAAAAAACAAGATATAAATTAATTTACAACCGGAATTTATTTATGAGATCATTATTAATTAAAGCAAGATAAACAGATATGAACACAAGGGACACAAGAAATGTAATTCTTTCACCTATGAAAGATTGGTATTTTAAATTAAAAGAGCAATAATATAGAAGAAGTGAAGATTATATTTATAATAATTTCATTATTTAATTTTGTGTCAGTATATTCGATCTATAAAGAAAACTTTAAAAATCTCTTTAAAAATGTTTCGGCATTTTTGATGGAGATACATATAAAGTATGTCAAAGGTATTTCGAAATTGTTTTGTTCTTATTGAATTCCTTCAGATTAAAGAGGAAATTAAAACAACAGAATAAAATCATAATTTTTATTTGATTTCAAAAGAATTCTCATTAATAAATATGACATCGGATGTTAAGAGAGAAATCGAGATTTAATACACTCAGAAAACAACAGAATTCTTCTTTAAACAAAATTTTAAAAGTTTTTAACTATCAAAGTTCAACGGGATTGTGAATAGCTTTTTGTATTCGTACTAAGTTCTGTCACAATCAGACAGATCCATTTGTTACACCAAATGGATGTACCATGACTGAAAAGTGACAGGAGAGAGAAGAGTTGGACTCAGTCTCTCTCTCATTTGAAAGCCAATACCGACCTTTTAGTCATTGGTCTTCCTGATATGCGAATCTGATGGGCCTATAATTACAATGTTACACAGAACAATTTCCTTGGCTACAGTCTGATAGCTCGATATTGGACGGCAATTAAGAGAACAGTCGAGGTTGGTTGGGAATAGGTTCCATATCATTTAAAACGTCACAGTCATCGTGCGTGAGCGTAGTCATTGTCAAATCTGTCTAGATATTGTAACATCTGCAGCCCACTGAATGACACACAAGAGCAACGAGAAATGACGAATTAGCATACAGACCATCAGGAAATAGTTAATTAAATTTGAAAAGTTATACTTCCAATGAAGAATGATACTGCCTTTTATTTTTATGAATGGCCATCGAGTTAGATGTCCAATATTAATTTACATTTTCCATAATTTATTCATCTCTCTCAGCGGCGATCGGAAATTATTGTGTTGGAATAAATTCAAACCGACTACCTATCGGGGGGAAAAAATAGTCAAAACTTAATTAAAATTTATAATTAAAAGGAAATTAGAGTGATAAATTGAAATAATAGAATGTGGAAATTGAAATAATAGAATAGAAAGCGTCTGTATTAGAACAATCGAGAAGTTAGTTACCAATAAGATTGTCTTGCTCGTCGAGACAATTTATTTATTTAGTTTTAATGTACTCTTAATAATGATGATGAATGTATTAACGTCATGAATGTACTCTTATTAAGTCCATCTTCACATTACTGAAGAAAAATTCAAAGTGATCCAGTAAACAATGATTATTTTAATGATGTGAAGAGCACGGTTAAACAATTTCATCAAATAAATCAATATATCAGTTAATAAAATAATCACTTTCTTAAAAATTAAGTCATTAGTTCATTCGTAATTTTTAAGTTATATTTAATTTCATAAAATTGTTCAAATAAACTGAATTTTATTGCTGTTCTTAATTTACTTTAATAAAACCGCAAATTACTCTTCCTAATTACCAGGAAGATTCTGTTAATCGTGGAAAATTAAGATAGAGCAAAAACATATATGCTTGTATTGAATTACATAACTTAACAACTATAAACAATTGAATTTCTTACTACACGTTTATTTATATTTTGTTCTATTAGTCAAGGTAATGATTGATTTAAGCTTTCTTTGAAATGTTATGTAAAATTTTCAGCGAAATTTAATGTGCATTGGTAAAATTTGAAAGAACAGTACTGCTGTCCCGGATTGATGTCGAATCACGACGTGATTGAAAAAATGTTTTTTTTTTCAACTCGAAAATGGCCATAGCCAGTAGTTATCTCCTGTTCAGAGCGACTTTTAGAGAAAAGGAACTATAAATACAAAAAAGAAAAAACAGCTAAGAACACTGAGTATCTAAATTACGGCAAAAAAAAATAACTATACTTTGTCTCAGATTTCTGTTATCTTAACAATTAATAGTGATAATTAATATTTTCTTTATTATGGTGATTTGATCGGAAGAAATCACGCATCACTAAGAAATCTGAAATAGATTACCTTTGTTTTTCATTAATGTTGGGTCTTAATTAATAATGTGGGCCCGGTAGCCGAGTGGGTAAGGGCGCTTGGCTGCGGGTTCGAGGTAGCGGGTTCGATTCCCGGCCTCGGCGGAGGACGCGAATTTTTCCACGCTTCTTTCTACTCCAAACGGGCCCTAGGGTCTACCCAGCCCTCTATAGAATGGGTACCGGGTTTCTTTCCCGGGAGTTACAGGCGGGCGAGCGACGGGCCGACCCCCCGTCCTCAACTTTGTCCCGTAGGTTTCTGAACACTGGAGCCTACCCTCCAGCTGCATTGCGCGGTCCTCTGGGCTTGATCGCAACTTTAACTTTAACTAACTTAATTAATAATAAGTAATTAATAATGAAGTTTGATTTATGTAATCTTACTCTTGAATTTTATCATTCTATGAAATTTAGTAGTTACTAGGAAGAAACCCTTTATGCAATAAATAACAATTCTTATTTTCAAAAATTACTTGTAGATATTTAAAAAATGTCAATGTTCATCATCAGAACAGATGCTTGAACAACCGTTAATATTCTACCAATACTCTAAATATTCCTTCAATACAAAGCGTATTTGAGAAAAAAAAAAGAAAAATTAGAAGTGTTTAAGTTAAAAAAATAATAATAATAAATTAATATAAAGCCAGCCGTGCCGGTGTGGTCGTTCGGTCTCAGGCGTCGGTCTTCTGTGCGGCCTGTGTGCCGGTACCTGGGTTCAAATCCCGGTCGAGAGTATGGATGTTCCATCTTTCTTCTTCTGAGTTTTGTCCGTTTCTCCCCTGGGACTTACTATCTCAGATTTATTTCTGGACGGGATGTGAATCTCATCCCCCTTCTGGAATTTCCTAGCCTCACCCTGACGTTGTCAGGTAGGGTTAGCCCGTGGTCCATAGTAGGCCAAAATCGATGAAGGAAAGAATATAAAGCCAATTTAAATTTTTATATTTTTTATAGTCAGAATTTAAACTTTTCATTTATTTTTGTAGAAAATGAAATATGACTGAGTAAATATAGTTAATCAAAATTTTCTTTCTCAATCATTATTATGTTCATGTTACCTTTGGAAAGGCACAATTCAAAATTGGTAAATAAGGAAAAGTTTTCATTGAAATTCCTAAGGGATTAATTGTGCTAGTAATTTCATTTGGTGCCATTATGCTATACTTACATATTGATTAGACTATTATCTATTAAAATGCTGCAATTAATTTAACAAAACCGTAATTCATAATATAGTAGATTTTAGTAACAGAAATAATCATCCTTTATAAAAACATTTTTTTATTAAAATTATTTAAGAAAGAGTCGTCATTGTAAATTTTTTCTTCTTAAAGAAAGAGAAATTTAATAAAAAAATAGGGGAGGAAATTTTAAGCTTTTGCAAATTCAAAAGTTGAATCCCGTTACTTAGGATCACAAAAGCTACATTTATTGTTTACTAATTTAAATACTAATTGTTGTAAAAATTTATGTAAAGTATTGAATTGCAACCATGCTATTTGTTTTATGTTTACTTCAGTGAAATATGCACTAATGTTGAAAAAATGAATGATCATTTTGATTTTAAAGTTACCTGTGTAATTGTTTTGTATTTTTAATTAATGCTACTGGATCTGCAGTAAAACAACTTTTACTAACAAATCCACTTTAACATATGAAGAAACTTGAAAAAACTGCAAACTAACGTCCCTAGTTACACTATGTTGTCGTTTTTAATTAAAGCTTGAATGCAGATAAACACGTAGTAATATTACGGTAAAGTATAATATAAAACGGTAGGTGGTAATTCGAATTATCAGTTGGTTTTCCTGGTTACCTAGCAACCTGGTCAAACTTTCTGATTACTGCCATTCAGTACACTCAACAACACTTCTTTCCATCTATTCCCCTTCTTTCATTTTTTCTATTGCCATGCTAATATTTAGAGCTAAAGAGCTTAATAAGAGTTTTCTTGTTCCACGAAATAAAAAATGTTTCATTAAAATTCTAATCTTTAATTGAGTTCTAAAGCAAATTAGCTTGCTTTTACATTAGGAGTAAAACCAAAGTCATAAACCCAAATTAATTAACTAAGTCATATTAGTAGTTAATATATTCTAATCATACTGTATTGTTATAATTGATGATAAAAACCATAATGTTATCCGAAATAAATTTAGAATTTCCAAGCATTTGACTGTAACATTAACGTCCTTTTTATAACAAATAATTCTTATAGGGGTGTAATGCAGCAGGGTGTACATCAATGAAAGTACAGTAGTTAGCTATAAAAAGTGTTTATTATATATCAAATAAAAAACAGCCTCCAACATAGTAGGTTGAATTGAAAAAGATGTGTACATAAACGCTGCATTATTCTTTAGAACAAGAAGGTCCTGGTTCATGTTCATTCTTACATTCATTGGTTTGAAAAAAAAAATTATTTTCTGCTGGGTTTGTTTGCTGCTTATTTCTTCAGTTAATAACTGACGGAGGTAAGTGTTCATAATAGGCAAACATATTTTCATTTGCCGATTGTTCAACATATTGAATAACAAAATTTAAATGGTCTTTGACTTCGCTCACCTTAATTGTAGACTGCCAATTTTTTTTTTAAAACTGTCCGTTATAAGCGACGTCCGTTATAATAGGGTCCGTTATAATGAGGTTCTACTGTACTTAGAAGGAATAAATAAGAAACTGATAACACATTTAAATTCTTTGTCTCCAAAATATATTTTTGATCAATAATTTAAAATTGCTTACATTTATAGAATTATTTTTCCTCTGTTTCTTTTCGAGGAATATTCTTCTCGAAGTTAATCGGGTGTATACATACACCCTAACATCTTTATATATCTCTTTATGGCTTATGATATATTTATATGCTTTAAGTTTTGCCTGTTCGATTATATATATATATATCAGAGTTCTGTTACGTGATTTCTTTACAAAGGTAAGCAATCTCCCGAGAAATCCCAGTATAATCCCAGAAGTCTAATTGCTAAATGAAAACTTTAACATCAAGCTTTGTCGCTTCAATCATAAAAAAGTATCCTTATTTTGAATTTAAAACAAATTCTGTCCAATCTTACTACTATGCTCATTAGTCAATCATTTTTTATTTCAATAAACATGAATTCTCCGTTTCGGCTCATCTGTAGAATCTGTGACATAATTTCCTGTTTGAGATTGTTGTTTGTTTCCATTTGGATATTATAGGTAATTTTAAATCCGTTTGTAATCTAGTGTTATTTGTCGGTTACATTCAAGTTGCTACTGAAGCAGTATTTGTCTATTTTTGTTTCGTAATTTTAATATATTATTACAAAAGGATTCATATAACATCAGTAATTTCTAAATTAAAAAATATCAAAACAAAAAAAAATTAGTAGAAAACTATTCTTTTGCAAATATGGGATATTAATAATCTACATTAGTGTAATTATTTGGAAATTTAACTGCGAACCTTAAAACAAAACCTACAGAAAATGCACAACACTGAATCTCTACTGATTTTAAATAAAGCCATTAATTTTATTCGTGTAGTTTGCTTGACAAGTTGTAATATTTGCCTCAAACAATTTTATAAGAAGTAAAATTTTATAATATTATTACTTACAAAATTAGAAGTTATGCACAGAGATATGTACTTCCCAAAAATTATGTTCCCAGATATAACACTGAAATAGAACAGGAGTATTATCAAGTGACTTAAAGGATGACCATTTTGTCAAAAAAATGAAAAAAATTTCAGATTTCCGAATTTTTTTAAAGTTTTTAGATAAGTGTAATTACTTTTACAAATTTCCGGAATTGTCTTTTTCAACTAATAGGTTGTTGTAAAACTATAACAACCTATTAACTGAAAAAGACAATTGAAGAAGTTTCTTTTTTGTTGGAACGTATCTAATCTCACCAAGAACGTACTGTTTTCCCAAAAGCTTTGAAAAAAAAGATTGTTCTTTTAACTACAATCCATTTACCGTTCGCTAAAGAACAAACTTTTATCCCTTCTGAGCTGTTCTGATGTTAAGCCGATATACCCTGTGGATGCACGACTTCGTTTATTTCCGTACGACAATAGCATTTGGTAAACTGAAAGGTTTTTACCGCTGTTGGGGGATGTTATTTCCGTGCTTGATCTCCAGAGTGCTGCTAGGCTGTTTTTTTGCTTAATGGAGTGTCTATGGAGTTCGTCTTGTGTAATCTAGAGTGGCAGTGCCTAAGATAAACGAAGGTCTTTATTTAAATTGCGGAAACACCGGACAAATGGAAGCCTTATTCGAGTTCTTTTCACGTCGATCCCGTTTTGTCTGTCGTCTTTTGTATTAACTTTCTGTAATATCTCGATAATTGCCTTGAATTGCCAAAACTTTATCAAAATTGGAAAAGTCAAAAAAAGAACATTTTTGTAAGCAAACAGATAAAAATCGACGGAGTTTGCTTTGAAAAGCGGATGAACTGTATGGTAGTGAATAAAGCATTGATAAGAAAGAACTCCGGAAGAAGCAGCAGATGAAAAAAGAGGATGGTAAATGAGCTCCCACTCTTTTCCAAACCTATACTTTCAAATAAAGACGTAAACATTTCAGGAATCGACAACGAAGAGGTTTTGAGTGACAACTGCATTTCGGTATCGGGCGTCGCCATCCGGCCGGTAATTGAAGACGGCAATGCTCCTTATCGAGCGATGCACCCGCTCTTCGAATAACACTGATCCCTTAATTAGAGTTTTCTTTGGAAATGGCGCAGGACAATGACGCCGATATTCTTACCATTTTCTTTACATTCGACTTCTTATCTCCGGAGTGGAGAAGAAGAAGTAAGTGCGGAAATCATACGAATCCAGATGCAGAAATCTCGAAGCTTTTCGGTCGACATATGCGCCGAGATCAGTCTAAGAAGACAAAGCAAGCCGTCTCTCCGAACGGTAAAAATTCCACCCCCTGCCGTCCAATGACTGTAAAGTCTGATCTTATCCATTTCTATCCCATTCCGTCTAGAGTTGGAGAAAGTGAAAGTGTAGGTGAATCTCCTTTATATCAGAGACGTTCCCAAAGCCTTCGTTTTATATACGTTTAAAGGTGAATCCACATCCATATTAGTTTAGAGAAAACGATTAAATAACTTTTGTAGAATTTATTAAACACTATTTATTTAACATTCTTATCAAGCAAAAATTTCTCTGATTTTGTAAGAAAGCGAAATTATCACTAGTTTTTATCAAAAATGTTTTAATTTTTCAATTAAAATGTAAAAATATCGTGACACTATAACAATTACTACATGTTTTCTGATATCTAACCACCATAATATTAACTTTGCATTTTTTTAAAAGTAAATATCTTATCTTAAAAGAAAATATCTTTACTTAAGCAATAATATCGCCAATGAAAATTAGAAATTAGAAGTGGTAATACGTTTTTTTTGAGATATTATAGATACATTTCAAAATCACAAAAAGAGGGGTTGAGACAGTATTAAAACGAAGTGGACA
Source organism: Thereuonema tuberculata (assembly GCA_023159025.1). Classification (NCBI taxonomy): domain Eukaryota; kingdom Metazoa; phylum Arthropoda; class Chilopoda; order Scutigeromorpha; family Scutigeridae; genus Thereuonema; species Thereuonema tuberculata. The sequence goes on along the minus strand of JAFIDM010002131.1, from coordinate 49,403,793 downwards.
GAATAATGTACTTATCATTGCCAAGCATTCAGTAATTTCCAATTTGTTACAGAAAAGTAATTAAATGTAAAACTGAATACACCAAGGCATTATAGAACAGGAGTAGAATTTATCAACTTATAATTAGATGACAGGATCATCAATTTAATTCGTCTGAAAATTGCTCTTCACCCTTTCTTAATTTCGTTTTAGTATTTAGTATTTTTTTGGATATTTTTTTTTTAAATTACCAAAGGCTTCTATCGTGTAATCCATCTCTGTAGTGCATCCAGAAAAATGAGAATTTCTTTCACATCTTGTTTTAATTTAATGTTATGTTTATTTATAAATATAATATTTATGTATAAAAAGATTTAAATTAATCATAAATGTTATGGTTATTAAATTTAAAAAAAAAAGTTATTGTGAGAAGGGATCGAAAGTTTTACCTTCAAGCAACCATGAACATGATATTTGAAAACTAAATAGAATCTACAGCTATGAATAGTTTGTTTCTAATTTGTAATTTGACAAAAGAAAATTTACTTCCTTAAAGAAAATTCAATGCTTGTGGACTTCGCTAATCCAAATTAGCATTTAATGACAAAAGTCTGAATATAAGGCTTAGAATTCGTAGAAATTCTAAAAAAACTGTTACTGAAAAACAACAAACTAACCACTACTTCGAACTCAAATACAAAGTTACAAGTTTTCATATGCTCTTACGTGAATTTTAATAACATTGCAATACAATTGTTTAAAAGTAATCTTTATGACTGTTAGTGAATTGGATTTTTAAAGGAACTTAAAAATAATTTATATTTTCTAATTTAATGTTTTTGAATATAATTTATTTTTTAACAAAGCGAAAATGTTAAATGATTACAAAGTATTACTTTAGCAATTCTATCGTTTTGATCAAATTAGCTACTTTAAAAGTAAACGTCATCAATGGTATTTACAATTTACATATTAGAACATAATATAAAAATGTGTTGTGTATTCAATATTAAGGTGATGTATTCAATATTATTGTAAATAAAATAAAATCATTTACAGGTCTTAGTTTATTGAAAAGGGAAGAAAATTAATTAAATTACATTTATTTTCTTCTCTTTTCAGCAAAAAGATTATCTTCTTTCAACGGAGCACATATCCATTGGGTTTAAATTTCATTCGGTAACAAATGACGGCAGGAATATTGCATTATGTCCTCTGAGGTTGCGAAACTCTGCCGTCAGATTTTTTGAAATAGATATTTCACTTTTCAACGTTATTGACAACAAAAAAGAATATTAGAGATGGTGACTGTTTACACTGGTTTTCTAAGAGAATTTTGATGATAGAAGCATTAACGCTTCTCATCCTACTATATTATTTTTAAATCTTTTTATGTAAATAATTAATATATGTTTTGAAGAGGCTTAAATCAGCGTTTTCAAATTAATGCAAATGTTGTTTAGGGTCAGTTAAGCGTAACCGGAACTGTTATATTTTCAAAAATACTTCACCAATAATATTGAAATCTTTTAAAGTTTTAAAGGACAGGTCTTTTCAAAAGCATAACTTTTTATGTTAGATAGCTATTAATGTAATTGTTAATAATCCCGTTAATGACCCATTAACAAACTTAAAGGCTTGTTTTTTTCCGGTTTTTATTCTTTGCAATCGATAAACGTAGTTCTTCGTTGTCCTTCAATAAAATTCTAAAAAATATTAGAATTTTCAGTAGATTTTTTTTTATAGAAATCGGGATTGTGATACTCACCATAAATCTGCATTTTCAAAATAACGAAATCAAACTTACCTAAAATAAAGAAAAAGAAAATGAAATTATTAGATTTTGCAATGACCAATTGATTTGCAAAATTATTACAGTAATAGTTTCCATACTTTATATTTATTTCAATAAATGATACAACAACATGTTATACTTAAATAAATTAAAATGAATATTTTAATACAGTAGAAAATATCATACACAAATAAATGCTAAGTTAAAAGAAACAAGTATTTAATAATTATTATAAATATTTTTTTTAAGGTTCATAATATGATATGGTTCATAATTACGGAATAATCATCAATTACTTTAAATTCACCAAACTTTTAAGTATATTTATATATTGCTTAATTTAATATATTATTCTGTTTAATGAACATTTGAATATTTAAACGAGTTTGAGATTTTAATCAGATATTTATATTAAAAGGCTCTAAAGCTGTAAAGAGTAATATTTAATATTCAAACTGTATGACCATTATATACCTTTATTAAATTTCATGGTACTTAATTACGAAAACCTCGCAACGTAATTTATTCATAATGTTAATATGCATTTTAGTGTATAATAATATAATACATAATAGTGTAAACACGTATTATATATTATTATATTATGATATCATAGTTTGGGATTGTAAAATTGTTAGTTAAATAAATTTCAATGTTTATCATTCGTCAAGGACTATTTTCTGAGTCATCGCAACACAATTTCAATCCAAAAATCATTCGACTGCAATTTTCTATTGTAAAGCTCTGTGATATTGGTTTTATATTAATGTAAAATTTTCGTGGTATGTCTGATTGTAAATATTCTCACATATCGTCTATTGAATTAAAAAAAAAAAAGCAAGAATTTTGGATTTTGAAGTACATTGTAATCTTGCAACTTAGTAATCAAAACCTTATAGTCACATTGCTTTTAGAGCTTTCATCACAAACTTTTCAGAGCTTTAAGGGATTGGTTGAACTACATAAGTATAAAAAACATTCGAACTTTACTCACGGGTTTTCAGGGGGGGCGGGCCTTTGATGTGGGGCGTGACCTCAATGATGTGACGTGGATAACTGCGTAAATTTTGACTTTTCAGCTGAAACTTATGGGTACTAGATACCATTAAGGACTCGCCTGGTATTGTATTTCAGTCACATCGGATCAACCGTTCCACAATGGAGACCGAAAGAAATGTCAACTTTTGACGTTTTTCCAACCTTTAAACCTTTATCCTGACGTTGTTTTTATAACTTTTGCCTCAAATTTTCTATAGCTTTTAGGGCATTGTGTAAGTACAAATAAGAAACAACACAGTCGACATCTGTTCATGGGATTTTAGAGCACGGAGCTTAGAAATGGGACGTTACCTCAAAGTTGCTTCGTTGATAACTTCTGGAAATTTTGGGCTTTTCAGCTAAAACTAAGCTTGAAATGACTGAATATCAAACTTTATTATTAAAATATTATTAACAAATACTATTCACAAATCTCAAGGTGGCTGACCTTGTTTGGGAAATACACTTAACGCGGTAGATGCGCGACAGATATTTTTATTTGATGGAGATTTCGCGTGTAATTTATTTTTTTCTTATGTTAATGTTCCTTCTTGATGGTTTAAAAAAATGTGGTATGCGATGGTTAGCTAGATATCAAAAAGATTAAGTAGATGGAAATTACGATTTAGAATCGGATTACAGGAAATTGCATTCGTTTCTCACAAAATCGATTTATGTCTGGGAAACAGTCGTTTTTCTCCATCAAAAGAAAATGTTACATTCACTTTTAAAATTTATTGGAAACAGATATCAATTAATAGATGTGGAACTCTGTAGGACTCGTTCTTAATTGTTGATGAATTTTCTATCTAAATGTTATTAATATTCAGAAGACCAAAAACATATATTTTAATTCTAAATTAATGAAATAAGTACAAATAAACAGATTTAAATTTGCTATTTCGAATATCACTTAAAGAAGAGGAAAACAATTTGTTGAAAGAATTCGTTCGGAGTAACAGATTAAACAGGGAATTTTTCACAGAATATTCGAATAATAGAACTACAGTAAAACCTCGTTAAGTCGTCACTTACGGGTCCAAACATTTTTGACGACTTAGCGAAGTGACAACTTAGGCGGAGTGGGAATTTTTGAAAAAAAAACAAAAAAAACACTGAAATACAGTATTTTCAGGAATTGCTGTAGGATTCGGTGAGAAAAACAAGATTTTCAGAAATCAATACATGCAAATGAATTAGTGGAAAAAAAAAACTTTTTATAGATATCACATTTTATTCGTTTTAAAAGAAAGGCAATTTGTGTCTTTGAAACGTTCCAGCCAATCATTGCTGCCGCCGAAATCTTCAATGTTCAACTCCTTAGCAATTTCAATGGCTTTTTCTTTGAGAATCACGGCAGAAATCGGCACATTCTGCGATCTGGCATGTTTTAGCCATCGAACTAAAGCCTCCTCGATCTCGTCAAACTTCAATTTCCTCATTCTCTTTCCTTTGTCTTTGCAGTCAGCTTCTTCAATTACTTGTTTCGATGAAAGAATATCGTTTAATGTGGTCCTCGGAATCTGGTGTTCTTTGGCAAAAGCTGTTTTCGAAACATTTGATTTTTCAAAAAGTGTAATTAAGTATATTTTTTCTTTAAAAGATAACGAGGTAAGTTTTCGTTTCCCCGGGCATGTTAAAAACGTAATCGAACCACGAAATTACAAGAGAAAAAATAGCCCTTACAGCGGGGCTTACTCGCTATGAAATGAAGTCACACTCAGGAGCGGTCTACATTCGACAGAGTCGCAGCGAGAAGTGTACTTTGAATGATTAGCAGCGAGATTCTAAGAACCCAAATCCTCCGAAGGGGTAGGAAAGGACTGAAGTGACAGGCATGGTCGAAAATTCCCCGTAAAGGCTTGGCTTTCTTAAAGTTAAGGGGCGGGGCTGAAAAGACAACACAATGGCATGCAAAATGGAGAAGAAAGATAATTTTGGCTATTTTTGAGGGTGACGAGTTATTCGGGGTAGAATTAAATTTGGTGTCGGGTAATGGAGGGTTATTTTTACATTATTGTATATGAGACCTTGTCGGGACCAAAGGAAAACGACGACTTAAAGTGAGTGACGACTTATCCGGGTGACAACTTATCGAGGTTTTACTGTAGTTGTCATTTTCTTTGTTTGTGAAGAAACAAATTTTATCAATGCTGAAGTTATGTTAGCTTGTAAATATATTTGTTTAGCCATTAAGATGGCAAAGATTTTAAGATGATGAACTACGAAATGAAAGCTTCCAAGTCCAAATATCTATTCAAATAAGAATGCCTTTTTGAGTAGAGCTGATACTCTGGGACGGCTGTTTCGAGCTTTTTGGGATCTCCTCAGCCAGAGCTAATCAGCCAGTGCAAGACTCAAAAGGCGTACAAGGGGAAGAATTGAGAATTGGAGAAAGTGCCCCCTCAATGACTAAAAACAAGAAAATAAAAAACAAGAACAAAATGTATCAGCTCGACTAAAAAAGGCATTCTTATTTGAATTAATTGCTTTTCTTTTACCCTTTAGAGGGTTTGTTATTTATTTATTTATTTATTTATTTATTTTCCTTTTTGTGGTCAAATACCTTTTGTAGTAGCCGGAATGCTGCCCAAGGTTTTGTTTTCCACATTTTTTCTTGTTTTTTAGTTTCTTGTCTTTAGTCATTGAGGAGTCACAGTCTTCATCGTGAATTCCAAATATCTATCTTCTTTTCTTTTATTAATGTATTTTATCGATTTTTTTTTATCGTACTTTATACAGAATGCGATTCTTGGTTTTAATCATTCTCGATTGGTATTTGTTAAGTTTTGTATTTGTTAAGTTCAGAAGGAAGATGATTTCAAAAATATTGAAAACACAATATTCATTTTTCAAAGTCGCATAGGAATTTTATTGTTTTTTTGTCCAATCATATAGTTATTAAATTCTTACCTTTATGCATTAGGTAAACAAAAAAGTCAATAAGACTAGAATGATATCTATAATCATCTAATATTTTCGATTTGATATTATCCAAAATTCAGGAAAAAGTATCAGCAATTTAACGTTACAATTGTAACAACAATAAAACGTTAAATATCTCTTTTTTTGACATTGTTGGCCCATGCTTTACCACATATTAAGTTCATCCATCTCTTACTAGGAATAGAATTCAGCTGTATTTCCATGGGGCGAGGGTATAGTAGTTTTACTCCTTATTCGCAGGAAATATAATCCGGGGAACAAATCCCCAATTCCGTCAGAGAGTCGTATCAGATTTTTTGAGATCGAAACAGACGCATAAACTGTTGGGCCACGGGATTCATCAAAAATATACTTGTGACTGTTTTTAAAGCAAGAAATAGGAGCAAGTTTTCGAGAGATCTGAATGCTTAGTTCTTGGGTCAAAGTGGCTCCAGAGAAGAATGGATGGAACCGAATCCCAAATTACAGCATCATTGATGTCATAAAAAACGATAACTTTATTACTTTGTTAATATTACTTATTGTATAATTCAAAATCGAAATGACAGGTCGCAAGCAGGGTATGTAGAATATTGAATTACTTAGAAATTGGTGTCGTATGAAAATTTATTGTCTGCGCCATCTTCTAGTAGCAAGAAATCAGAACCTCAAAAATTGTAACTACAAAATCTACCAGTTCAAATTACTGAATATGATACGAAAATCAACGATTTTTCATTGTACATCAAGTTGAATTACAGAACTATTAGATGTCATACATAGAGTACTTAAGATATAGTGATGACTTGTGAATTTTCAGTAATTTACCAATAATAATCAGATTACTCCGACGTAATAATTTCAAAATTAGCTGATAAATGCAACACCGAATTTATGTTCGAGATACTCGTAGGGGTATAGGTAATCCATGTTGTAAATCGTTGTATTTTTAAAACTTACAAAATGAAACATGTACGAATAGTGGAAATGACATTACCTAGATTTATTTTTAATTACAAATAAACGGTTTTAAGTTTCCATTCTCTTCTAATTCAAATTCAATTAAATTCTTGAATGAAAGTATAAAAATATTGTTGTATGAACAAATGATCATTCTTGATATATTTCCAGTTTAAACAAACCTCATCGAATAAAATATAGATATTTTCATTAGTACTGCTGGATAATGAATACAGTTGAAACAAAATTATTTATTATTAATGCAAAAATGTTTCAATATAAAAAATGTTTAACACAGAGAAGTTGTTCTTATGACAAAGTAAGTGGTAAGATTGCATTAAAGCACTAATTTCGAAAATATTTTAATTTAGATTACAATTTATAATAAACTTATGAGCTTCTGTGGAAGTCAAATAATTTTAAAAACAGAAACAATTTGATCTGAAGAAATTCTAAAATCTATTAGTTATATAATTGATTTTAACCAACCATTTTTTCAAATCAATTATTAAAGTATTAATAAAAAGTCAGCAAGTTTTTTTATTATTAGGTTATTGTCTGAATCCTAATATCCGTTTCACAAGCAGAAAAACAGTAAATATTAGATCCAGCTTAATAAATAGTTTCTTTCGGTAACATGACGACGCAGAGTCGAATAACAGAACTCGCATCAATCATTGCAGACATCTAAATTGGTCTAGGAAAAACATAAATTTCATATTATCTGATTTCCTGGATTATTTTTTTTTATCTCAAAGTTAAAACAAAATACTCTATTCTTCAATGATTTTATCTGACTGAAGTGATTGCATCGTGATGATATATGACTGTGACTATTTCTCTTTCAGAGATTATAAGCACTCTATTTGAAATGACTGGAAAATATCTGCTTGTCAAATTGATGTTAATGAAAATTAATGTAATAAATTTTGTGGAATATTGAAATTAAGTAAATTGATTATGTTGAAAATGCCTGGAAGTTAAAACAAATAATGCAATTTATTATTCGTTAATAAAGATACATGCGCTCATAGATTAACACATACAATACATTCCAAATGATCAAATTTGGAATCTTTTTTTTTTGGAATCTGGACTGCTTGTAATTACCAAATAATCCCAAAGCTACATTGAGCTGGACGAGTCAGGTTTAATTCCAGGCGGAGGTCAGAGAATTTTCCATGCAGATTTCCCCTCCAGATGGATTCTAAGGCTACCCATCCCTGTGAAGAATTGGTACCGTATTTCTCTGACGGGGGGATAAAGGTGGGCGGACGTTTGGTTGACCATCAACTTAGTCCGATTTGTCAAGAAATGCCGGGAGCACATAAGCCTGTAGTTGGATATTTTTATTTAATTTAATCATCATGTCAAAATTATAAGAATGCATTGCTTAAAAATAATATTTTCAAAATATCTTAGAACCAAACATCTAATCCTATTCCTGTCACACAACGAGTTAAAAAAAACAACCTCTTGACAACTTTAACACCGTAATTTTTCCCAAAAAAAGGTATTGTTGACTCGACAATGGAGAATAACTGTGAATTTCTACTTCAATATCAAATTCATATTAAAAGGTACATTAAGAAACTTAAAAATCCATGCAGCTGGATTATTTAAATTAGAATAATGTAGGGATATTAATGCACTGCAATTTATTCTGCTCTTTATTGCACATAATGATGGAACGACATAAATCATTCTTTTAAATTAGATCATATCCTTTTTGTATCCTTGGTAGCTTATACTAAAAGGAAATGAGACAGGTTAACCGATATTTATCTTGACTGTTATGTATAAGCAGATAATATAAACAAAGTAAGTAAGAAATCCCATACTACTACAGTAGGTTGTAATACTACTGCAGTATTACTACATTACGACGACATTATTACTACAAGATAGTCCATAGTTTAGTTTCTTGCTTGTAAAACTCAACTGTATCCCATCATGAGATGCATCAGAGAAACTCAATTCAACCTGAGAGAGACCGAATAGATCCAAAACTACATAACGTTTCAACTATTGTTGATTTTTAATTATTATTAGAAATACTTTTAACCACTACAAAGAATTACACTCTTGTCCGCTTTACTTAAAAATTCGTTGTTTACATTAAAGTTTATTCTGGTAGATTTTGGATATCGGGTAAATTATACTCTAATTTCCTAATCCAAAGATATCAGGATTATCGAATAGACACGATTAATATTCATTATATTAGAAATTGACTTTTATTTTGTTTAATGTATGTAGCGTATCTGCACCAGCAAAACCAGCAAATTTCCTTAGCAATAAACAAGAGTGAATTATTGCCCAAAATAACATTTTTTTTAGGACTACGTTATTGCTTTTAAAGAAAAAAAAGAGTGGATTTCAGCAAACAAAATTTCTCTTCTTCTTTGGTTAAGTTAAATCCTTGATTTATAACAGCTTAACTATCACAATGTAAAGAATGTTTTAAGCCACCGATCTGTTTAGCAATCAATGGTGAATTACTACTGCTTTTCTCAAATTGCATAAAACCAACTCTAAAGTGTTTAACTACTATCGATTTTCTTTTGTAAGGATCAGGCAGTTGGGCAATCTTTAATCAACACAACTGACATTCATTTAGCACTGAAGCCCACAAATTGCCTGTCAAATTTGATTTATCCTTGTAGCTTTAACAGCTTTACTGGACGAAGAGAACACTTCAGATTGCCATAAAAGTCATCTTCGTTTCCTCTGCTCAGCTCTGTTTAATGAGTCTGAAATTTCTATTAACTTGCCTGGAAAGTAATGTTCTATTAGAAGAAACAGATTGGAGACGTCTCTAAAGTATACCAGGGGTTCTAAAATCATTAGAGGCAAACGAGAAACGTCAAAGGAATGTTCCTGAAGAATTCCGAAAGTTCAGAACGGAAGACTTGTTCTGATGGTAGATAAGAGAGATTTTTAAAACCCCGTACCGTAGTCTCTAGGGTAAACCATAAAAAGGTAGAGCATAGTTTAGTGTCAATATCAATAATAGTTTTACTTGACATAAAGGAATAGAGATTTGGTATCAAATTTCAAAGGATAATTGAAATATTATCATTCTTTCATAGAAGCCTTTTGGTTAATTTACTATTATTACAGAATATCAGAAATAGTTATGTATCGTTATCGACATAAATTATGCACATAGATTGATTAAAAAGTGAAATTGAGTCAATTTTCTCAGAAAATAGATAATTTCTACGATTTTTGCATTCAGCAGATAAATAAAAATATATGGAGATTTTCATTGTGTCATTTTCAAGACTTACGAAATATCGCACACTTTAAAAAATAACAAAAAAAAAAAAATTACCATACAACATAGTATGTTTCGAAGAGGTCGAGCAGGGCGAAACGTGCTATTTTTTTAATAATATTTTTTTTTTAAAGTGTTCCATATTTTTTACTTGTTTATGCGGTTTTTGATAAATATTCATTCCACACGTTAAAGTTGAATATATGACTTTTTTTTGGTTTTGTTTTCTAAGTCTCATTTTATTTATTGAAAAAAAAGTTCTGAAGAGCTTAAATTCTACTTGTTTTCTTAAATAACAAAAATGAGACGTGATTTTTAATTAGTTCCCACCTTTGGGACCTTAAATGGAATAAAATTGCTACAAAAATTCAACGATTATTACTTTTTTTTTCGAACTTTGCTTCGTTTCTCTCTCTATCTTTTTAAAGGTATCATTGTTACTCTTTTGTCTATCTCTAAACCTGTAGAAAGTTCTTCACAATTTGAAGAACAGAATGATCGTTATCTAAGAAATAATTGTATTCTTTAAGAGTAGAGGAATAAAGTTAATTCAAAGAAAAATGAAATTCTTAACGAAAACCTCTCAAGCAGTAGAGCTCAAACTCAGATAAAATTCTAATAACGTGTTTTAATAAGCATAATAAGTACATAATTCACTAGTTAAGATTTTTTAAATAATTGTTGTTGTTTAAATTCGAAAAATCAGATTCAGATAAAATAAAAAAAAAACTTAATTTTTTTTGTTCTTTTTATGGCATAATTTTGAAAAGTATTCTACCATTCATAATTAAAATTTAAATTTTACTATCCGCATTGATATTTGTTTGCTGTAAGATTAAAAATCTAAAAGAACTTTTCCCTGTATTATACAGTGCTTAATTTTTACGAAAAGGCAAATTCCTTCCAATCCCTTTCATTTTTTTATAGTTGTTAGATGAAGATTAGTTATAAAATGATACTGTTCTGTACACTTGTTTTTAATTTTCTTTTTGTTCGATGGTCCTTACTGAAAACTTAAGCGAATGAACTGAAGTGTTTCTTAGACGTGATCTGTCACTTCTTGCCCACACAAGTCATATTTCAAAGCGTTGGTATGATCTCAAACATCGAAACCGCCTTCATGCCCAACAAACCGGCGGGGAATGTCTGCAAACATAAACGCTTAATCCGTCAAGATACTTAATCGTCTCCTACGTATTACTAGAGTCTCTCCTGAGTCCTATAACTGTAATGAAACTCTCCGCAGCCAAAGTGCGATGGTACACTGGGTTGATGCACCTCTTTCCATTCGGATATGAAAGCAAGGATCGTTCAGGCTTATATTTCACGCCGGGAACTCTCGCAGCGTTAGAAAATAAAACCAAAATAGTGGTTTCGGGAAGTGAGTGCGAATAACGTTTCTCTCGCTCTTTAGATCGATTTCGTCTTAAAGAGTTAAGAGTCCTTCGACTAGAGAGTGTTTTGTTGACACCTAAGACCGAAAACTAATTTCATTTTATAAATAATAAACAAAAGAACATAAAACTAAGAAATAAAAAATCCTTATTTTTACAACATCTTCATTTTAGAAAAAACTGTAAATGTTTCAAATATTTAATTTATATTTTCTTTTATGGTTAACTTAAAAAAATTAAAATACTTCAAATAAAATGAATTGTTGTGAACGCGTACTCAATTTCAATAGTTGTGTAGCTTAGTGCACAAAACAATCTCTTGAGATATTTCTCTGCTATAAAATGTCATTTTAAAAACATTAACTGTTTTAAAACACTCCTTCTTTTTTTACAGAATACTTTGCTAAAGAATCACAAATGTAGGTTGAGAAAAACTGAAGTTATTTCAATTAACAATGTATTGCTAGATTTCCAGCAATTGACTATAATAAGCTTAAGTACATTTCGTATTGGTTGAGTACATAGATAAAGATAGAACCAATTCTAGTCAATGTTATCTGAAATTCAATAATCGTAGTCAAATTTTTTCCATTACGAAACTAATTCAGCTGTAACTATATTTTTATTTTGAAATGTTTATTCATATTTCTAATTAAAGGAAAGTTGTTCCGGCATGGCCGAGTGGTCTAGACGACTGTCTGCCATGAGGAAGATGTGTCGGAATCCGGGTTCGAATCTCGGCACGGCGCTTGATGCTTCTTTCTTCTTCAACGCTTGTTTCTCATCATAGAGAGAGAAGTCTGACTGTCATCTTAGGATGCATCCTGGATACTAATGTCTGAACGACAGTAAAGCATAAAAATTTCCCATTATTGAGTGTTACTCTATGACCAGTGATCCGTAAATGGCTCCGAGGAAACAACATAATTTCATGGAATGTTTGATTATCATTTATAAAATTTGTAGGATTCACTTAATTTGTAGTAATTGAATTAGTCATTGTAAAAATAGTTTATTATCCAATACAATTTATTTTTAAATGCTGAGTCTCTAAAACGTGAATTTTGCTAACTTTAAAACAAAATCAAATTTAACAGAATGAATATTTGAAGTCATAAACATGTCCGCAAAGTGAAGGATATTGAACTTTACATCATTTATATCATTTAGACTCAAGATAATCCAGGAGCAACTTATTAACCTCTCTTTAGAAACAAACAAAACAAAGAATTAAAAATTGTTCTGAAGATGTAAAAATCCATTTTTCAATATAGTTCATTTAAAAGAAATTTAGCATTTTAACATCAAATACATATTATGAACAATAATCTGTAACATGCATCATTTCGTCTCATTTAAAAAAAGCTGTATGCAAATTATGAAGGTTGTTAAAAACAGTAATTACTTGAACTTGCCCACAAACAACTTTTTAAATCAATCGAAATTTGATTAATTTGCAAACTCCAATCTTAAGTCTACTGCAAATTCCTTGTTTTTGATTAAAGACAATGTATTTTTAATTCATTTCTAAAATACTTCAATATTTTTGAAGTCATTTCCCTCGCTTCTTTTCCTAGGAAGCTGCTGCACAAACAACAAAGTCAATAAACAGCGAACAAATCACTAATAAGGGTCTTTTGTGTTGTTGTTGTTTTTTTTTCCCTGGATTGATAGGCCTAATCTGGAGTTTTCAATTATCATGCTGGTGGAAGAAAGTTCGGAGGGCTTTGTTGTCGTTACGAAGTTCCTTCTGAAATCCAATCGGTATGGCTCGCCCCAGCAACGTAAACAAACTCATTAGTCAAGGGAAAAAAACCTATAGAAGAAAGGAAGGCTATCATAAAGAAAGAACACCAGAGGAGAGGAGATAGAAGGGAAAAAAAAGCAAGGGGTCAGAGAGAAATTTGAAAGTGAATGGAATGTCAGTCGATCAATGTATTTATATATCTCTTTCTCTGATTCTTCACATTACGAGGCAAAGGCCAACGCGATTCTAAAAGGAGGGGCTTTTAACGTCCGGAACCGTGTGATCCTTCAGCGTATAATGCCCAGTGATAAGCCACGGCTCCCTTCCCAATTAGCTAATGGAACAGAGCCCATTCGAAGACAAATCCTATTTCCTGGGTTCCCAGACAAATTCAGAGGATAAGTAATTGAAATCCAGAGGTGAATAATTTAGAATAGTTTCATGGTTTTCTCCATGTGCGAAACAGCACCTGAAGTATTGTTTACTGTTCAAAAGCTGAAATATTTTCTCTCCGGTGGTTTATCTTTTGGATTTGGTTGTTTTAGGGGAAAGAATCACGAGACCACGACTGTACGACGTTAATATCACAACCAATTGATGAAGTTCTTTTGTAATAGTTCTGTGAGTAAAGTAGGTTCCTCGAGGATAAAATAAAAGTAAACAATGATGGATTTAACTGATTAATAAGAAACGGCATTGGTTGATTGCTTTTGAATATATAATAGCAAAACTATTCCAAAAACGACAGAATAATTAAAGCGAGATATGTTCTAAAATATTGTTTTCTAGTGCAATTTCGAGAATACCTAAATTTTGCTGCATCTTCTGAATTGATTTTCACTTCGTTATCGTTTACTAAGACAGTTTATTGAAGCCCATTTTATTAGAAATAGCAATGCAATAACAACAAATATATTAATAAACAGAAAATATCGAATTCCAAGCATGCAACTTCCTTGTTTATAACTAACAACACAGATCGATATTAAGAATTTTTGTAATGAAATTATTTATATGAATTAATGTAAAAACCTCAAACAATTTCAACTTTTTTAAATAAATAAAGAAGATCCATATAAACATAGATGGAAATAATTTCAAATAATTTTTAGCCGAGATTTTAATAGAAAATTATTTGTTGGAAACTAATTATTTAAAAAGTTATTCTTTATCGCCTATCTGTATCTCAAAATTTGAAAACAAAAGTTTTTATTTAAAGTGCATTTGGTAGCCAAGGAATTTCTAGATTAAGTGGGCTCTTATTTATCCAGTTTATCTTTTTCTTTGTAAGCAAATAGAAAAGTAAAATGAACAACTGAATTCAACAGTTGTCTTGTTGATAAAATTAGGATATTGTTGCATTTTCTATGTAACATTATTTCATTTGTAAGCTCTATAAACTTTCCTGTATGCTATTTACAGTCAGTAATATAATCTTTTAATCTAGCAATCTTTTAATATAGTCAATGCCATCAAATAAACGGATAACGTTTACAACATGATATCTTAAGTTTAGGTAAAACTTTGATCAGATTCATAATTTCTGGATTTGTTATAATCTAGCTTTGAAGTAATTTCGAGATTACATTTTCGTAGGTTTTTATTTCCTACCAAAGGAAAAATTGGTATTTTTGTAATTAACATTTAAATAATACTTCGTTATTTTTTGGAACGGATTTGTAACATACTTAATTTTTTAATAATATGTTTTAAAATTCTGATTGAACCCTTCAATTATTAAAAAAAGTAATTCTAATTTACATTATTTAACAACTTTTCATAAATGGAACGTATTTTAATTAACTGTAAAAATATAAATTAACAAAATCTGTCGTTTAAGATTCTTTCTTTGGCAGTTCAGAAATTAAAAAAAAAATAGCTTACTGTAAGCTGTAGAATTAGGACAATGTAATCAATATGGGGTAAATATATAACAGCTTCAACTAACACCCACAACATTAAATCAAAACTGTGCTTCTTCAAGTCTGAAAATTAGAATCCCACCTTGCCTTTGGAAATCATTATCTCGACGAACAATTATATAAATGTCGTTTATCGTTTTTGTGAATCTCGTTCTCGACGTCACAAACACAAAGCGAGAGCAAAATCGACTGCGTTTTATTGCGACTTGGCACCACTTAAATGGCAGTAACTCATTGGCTGCAAATTCTGGAACATTAATAAAAGGTAAAAAGAAGGAACGTTACGAGACACAATAATGGCAGGAAGGCCACGCCAAGCTAGAATAATGATTGTTTTATTGGGAGATTTTGTGTGCTGTCTTTAAATCCAGCAAAGAAAGAATGGAGGTAAAATAAAAAACCTGGTCACCTTCTTGGAAACTATTCCTTTTAAGCAGTTCTGAGTTTAATTGCTGTTTTCCAGAATAATGGAAGTGCCTTAAGCATTGCAAAAGAAATACCGCTGTGTTATGTATTATTTGAAACGCATCACCTGCAGCGGGAAGCTTTGTTCTCTGTCTGAAGATTCGGATCGTTTGTAGTCAGAGAATTTCCGCTGTTAAATAAATGCCAGCATTATGTGATACTGAAAATTTAATTTCGGTATAATCCATTAGTAAATGAAAGCCATTATTCTTATTTCCGCAGGCAAAGTCCCGTTTATCTTTTAGGAAACCTTCCTTGATATCTTTTAAAGTCTAACATTCTGATTTGCATGCTTTTTGAAAATCAAATTAGATAATCCGATTGTCTTTACGAATGCAGACCGCAAGGTCTGCACTTTCATTCTTTCCTTATTACGAGAAAAATAAGGAAAGTACTTCATGGAAATTTTAAACAAATTGCTTAAATAAAGCTTATGTTTTTAAGAATATGCTTAGAAAATCTGATTCAAATTCAATGTGCAAATCATATCAAGAATTCTTATGCATCTTTTACATCGTTTCAAAATTAAAGTGGCTCTTGAAAAAGTTCAGTCAGTAGCACTTTTATTATATTTTCAGAGACATTGTGTTTTTGAGTGAAATCTTTTTTTTTTTTGTTGAATATCAATAAAAGAATGAAATCTTTTTTTAAGATCTGCATGGTGATGATTCAGAAAATATAACTTAATAAGGCACAAAATATTTGGTAAAATTAAACATTTACTAAAACGTTAGTATCAAATCCTTACTGTACTTTGGTATTTCCATTATTGACAGTGTTGATGGAATTCTTAAAATTTAAGAAAATATATAACAACTACTAAACTGAATTCCTTTTACTAAATTATAGATGTTTTACCTCCGTTGTTACTTCATCTTAGGAGTCCTTTTTTCAAGTCTTCATTAAAAATGCATTTTGTATTGGTAAATGCATCAAATTTACAGTGCATAAAAATGTGCAAATTGAATTTGAGTCATACTATTCCGGAAGCAAACTAATTTTAATATAATTTATCGTGACTATAGCATTACAAGCCTTTTTTTTTCCTTTCTATAACATCTTATTCTCAGGGAATCATCTGAACCTATATTTCTTCGTATACGCTTTGCTTTATTTTAAGATTCACGAATTTGTAAGAAATTAAGAATATAATTTATTAATTGTTTTCATATTATTCCATTTATGTTCTCACTTTAATGTGAAAATAACTAATAAAAAACACTAAAAAATTAATATAAGCTAGCTTTATCAATGCCTGAAAGAAATGAATGCAACCTAATTAATTATCGAAAACAAAAATGTTTAATTCGAAAACTAAATTCTTTTCTAAATGCCGATTGAAATTAAAATTAATCAGCATAAAACTAAATTTTAATTTACGAAATAATTTTCCTTTAAGATAACAACTATATCAAAACATACATGTCATGCATCTTTTTGGATTTGAACAATTTTTATTTTCAACAAATAACACAATGCTTTTCTTATTTGATTATTAATGTAACTCCTGTGTGCATATCTCTAATAATTTTGAATCACCACTGGATGTATCTTCTTTAAACTTGGTGTGTATATTTATATAAAACATGACTTTCTAATTTCTGTCTTTGACATGTTTTTCGTTAAAATTAGCGCTTAATACATTATTTAATACATTTAACGGCATTTCACAGTTACAAAGAAAAAAATGAAATTGTTAAAGGATAATAGACTTCAAGTTCTTTTAGGAACTTATTTCTTAACAAAGAAAACATCACAGATGCCTCTTATTCCCAAGCCTTTGAGGATACTAAAATATTCAAGCAACTTTTACTATACCAACATTTGAAAGCATGGTTTTTCACTTAGTAGTAGTGACATTAATTGGGTAACAATCAACAGGGCGTATTTCTAATTCGCAGTTTTCATTTGGAATGTTTTTATAAACACTACGTTCTATTTTATTTATTTTTCAATTTTATTTATGCGGTATCACCAGAAAACCAAACATAAAATGTTTAGATCCTGAACGAATCTACATCAGTTTTAATTAGAAATTTTCAGGACTAAGACATTTAAAATTTAAAGACTCCAAGGATGTTTCGAGAACGGAAGAAGTGCAATGCAGCAAGACGGGCTGTCACCGAATTACCATGCACAAGTAATAAAGTTTTGCGTCACTGAAACTGAGTTGCACTGTAAGGTAATAAGAAGGCTGGCTTTTAAAAGTTTAACTTTTAACGTTATTTGATGCAGCGCCACCTGCATTCATACAACTTCCGTTTATTAAGCATTATAAATCAATTTCTGAAACATCTCTTCGTCTGATCTCATTTCTTTAACGGATACAGATGCTCATTTTGGCTAGAGCCTTTTGCAATAGCTTCAACCTGTCACTTTGGACTGTCGCTTGTCACAGCCCATGTTGGAGGTTCCCTCATTGCCGCTTGTGATCTCAAAGAGGAAGAAAAAGACAGAAAGGTGAAACAGGGCTCAGGAAATTACAGCCAATAGGAAATAGGACGAAAAGGAAATAGAATGTGAACGAAACTGTCAATTGAAACACGCGATTTCCCTAAATCTGATCGATCACGAGAGACACAGATAGGAATATCTGGAGAGCTGCTGTCTTCCCTTATTCTTTTCGCTGTTTTTTTCATCTTCTCTAATTTCTGTTACATCCTTTCTCGTAGCAGCAAAGCTCATTTTGAGTTGTTCTGCATTATTCATTCCCGCAGAATGTGTGGCAACAGAAGATTAAAAAAGTAGCTGAATACGACATCCCATTGAAAGATTTTTATTTTGACGTCGTGACAGTTAAGACATAAAAGAAGGCATTGTAAATATCACTCAAAGATTTCAAAGTAGCTTTGTGGTTTCCTATTGCCGAAAACCTTTGGTAACAAAAAAGGACTTGAAATTCAAGGCATTAAAGTAAGCACGGTTTGTCACTGATTCACAGACAAACGTTTAAAGATCTAGTCCAAAATTGAAGGAGACCCTCTGTTAGTTTGAATTCCCTTCGGTATTTCCACTTCCATTTTATTCACAAACTAATTGAAAAGATTTAATGTCCACATGGCTTAGAATTAAATGTGCACTTTAGCATATCTGACGTTATTTTTTGGTAGGTTGAAGAGGGGATTTTAGAATCGTTCTTTAGAGTCCTTTACCTTTCCCTGCTTGAACTAATTATTGCTTGTGAGGCAATAGTTAAGACAGAAAGAATGCCTAAGTGGCTAAAGAAAGTCCATTTGCAAATTTAAAGAATATTTCAAGCATAAAGTTTCAGATTTAAGCACAATCTAGTTAGTTCCTTCTTTTCTTAAAGTTCTTCAAAGTTAGTAAACTGCAGTGACATCTCGTAACACTTACTAAAAAGTGAAAATATAATTTATTCTAACCATCTTATGCTACTCCTTATTCTTTTACAAATTAAATTATTTTAAATTTATTTTAATTTACTAAATTTAATATAAAACAAACAAAGATTTATTCATTAACTTTTAGAAAAATAAATTTCGAAACTGATCTATTGTAAGAGCATTCAATTATTTGGAAAAATGCTGATTTTTTTTTTTATATTTTAAATGAATAAAGAACTTGTCATGGGGACGATTACGAAGTACTGCAAACAGTTCTAGTACACGTAAACATTAAAACCTAACATTACGTTTGAACATTTATGATTTTCACAAGCAATGTATACTTACTGAAACATAATTCTTTTTTCGGATGAAAAGGATATTTGTTTAGGATTTCAACAGCAATGATGTTCTATTGAAATATCCAACTATTAAAGCACATAATGTTATGCACATAATCTTAAATACATAATATTATGTACTTTAATAGTTCGATAGTTTAATAGAATTTTTAGCACGTTAAATAATAATTCAATAGCAATGATCTTCATCAATTATAGAAGAACTGACAAACAGAAGAACTTGACAAATTAAATTTCAGCAACTCAAAATTTATTTTGTTTAAATTACAGAATTTAATAAAGTTCTCATTGTGTATTTCAATCATTTCAAATTGATTGTGTAAACGCAACTATTCTATGATATATCTCAGCAAATACCAATAACGTATTATACTGTTTGGCAATATGTAGTTTATGTAGTTTATTACGCAAATGTGAAACTTATTCATTGTTATCTATCTAACCCACCATACAACACAGCACTATTCATTAAACATTTAAATAAATAAATATTACCTTCTAAATAAATTAATTCATTAATTTATCTCTTTCTGATTAATAGAACTTTGGTGATAATTTCACAACGTATGGTACTGATAGCATTAATGCTAATTTTATGGTTATAAAAATATAAACACTTTCACACATCACATTAGTATTTAAAATATTTATTAAATTTTAACATTTATTTAATTTTTTAAAGATTTCTTTGTAAGTTAACCAATTACATCATCTTTGTTAAATAAACGATGAGGACTTTTTTTTTTTTTTAATATTACTATTTATTTTTTTTTTTGTATGTGGGAGAAAATTAAAAATATATAATTTTTTTTCCCTACAATTCTTCCTTTTTCGACTTAAAGAACTTGCATTTTATTAATTAGCACTTCGAATAATTTTATTGTTTTATATTATAGCATATCAAACAACATTAATAATAACTTATAAAAGGTTAACAATCAACTTAATAAAGGTTAAATGTTATAGGAATTTCATCAAAACCATTTGTTCACGTAAATAAAAACTGGATTGTAAGTGAGTTGTAAGTGAATTACGAATATAATTCCAATAATAAATGTTATATATTAACTGTGCTATATTATAGTAATCTCTTAGTTGTTTCTTTATTTCTTAAAGATAAGAAGAATTCACTAGAGTTTTATTTTGCATGTTGAAAGCGAGCTCAGAAAATATTGAAATTATTGACGTTATCGCAGTAATAAGAGTTTTATTGATCTAATATTTACAAAATTTCAATGATATTAGGAAAACAAGAGCAATTCCTTCCAAAATTAAGGATATTTCAAGCACTGATACTGTATCCAAGACCAGGATATCATGGATAAAAAAATAAAATCTGACAATTACTGAAGATCATAATGCTGTGAGAATCCAGTTCAGAAATTTTATCAAAAAGATTTTATAGGATGTGGCAATGGTTACAATTTGAAAGGCTAAAAAAACGAAACTGAATTGATGAAATTTCTAAGAAATTAGTTAAATTTTCAGCATACTATCAAATGAAAAAAAAAAAACACTCGCGAAAAAAAAAAATCTTTCAATCAATGTTTATATTCTCCATCATATACTATTTGTTTAGTTTCTGTATGGCATTCATTAGCCAGGAACCGAGACAATTGTCTGGCTGTCATAATTGCTAGTTCTTCAGCGTAATCTAGGCTGTACCACAGGGGGGCTGTGGTACACCCGCAGGAAAGGACGAAACACTGAAGAAGAAAGATCGAAACATCCAAGCCCCGCTCGGGATTCGAACCAGATTCCGACATATCCGTCTAAATCGTCTAGACAACAGGACCAAGCCGGTATGGCATCATGCATCAATATGATGATGAACATTAATTACTATACTAGAACATTCTTTTAAAACATAACAACTTGCTTAGAAAAGAAAAGCAGCACAGTGTTTCAAAATAATTCTCTAAATGTTAAAGCTCACTTTCCAAAACGTTCGTATTTTTATCTCTGCAATCTTTGAGGCATAAATTAAAATAACAATTAGACCTTATATCAAATCTGAATTAATACTTCAGCATTTTTTCCCATCAAAGATAAAAAAATCTGTCGAATCTTGAAAACCAAAATAAAGCAAAATTAGAACTGAAATAAACGTTTGTAAGAATGTTGATTTCCACTTTATAGTACATTTATATTTTCCATTTCATATACCTACTTTATAGAACATCCTGTATAATTATTGGAAATAAATATTTCTACTATTCTGTTAATTATCTTGTTTCAGTTTCATTTAGCTGAGCAATAATAATAAATAAAACATTAACACTTAAAAACCAAATATTAACCTATTTTAAGCTAACCTAAATTATACCACTAAATAATTCTGAAATGAATTAATGATTAAATATTTGAATAAACATGTTTTTAATATTTAAGATAAAAGATTTAATCCGTAGATGTACTAATATTTTTATGCATCGTAACATCCAGGGATTGAAATATATAACAGGATCAGGTAATCGTACAAACGAGTCACATCAGAAAAAATTGCAAATATGTTAAAAAAAAATAACAAAAAATTATTTAGTATTTAGTCCTGTAAAGTACTTCTCAAACCATCTCAAGCGAAGAAGATAAAGTAAATCAATAATTGGGTCCAGTGTACGTAATTTCTTGTAACAAGTGCAATATTAAATATATTGGCTTGACTCAACGATCTCTATTTCCAAGAATTAAACAATATTTGTTAAAGGGTTAGAAAGAAAGGAAATAATTCAGCAGTGGCTGAGTATCGTATTAATAATCCGTACCATCTATGTGTTTGACAAAATATAAAAATATTACGAAGAGCTTACAATACATTAAAAGTAAAAACTAAAGCAACTTTACTCATTAAAAAAAAATTCAACAACAACGTTTTAAACAGAAAACAACTAATTCCTGAAGTAATAAGATTTCTTAATATTTATTATTGCTATTGAGCAATTTGTATCTAATGATTGTATAACAATGTACATCAAATTAACTATTAGCACTATATTATTTACTTAGAAGTCATACATTTCATTATTTTTAGTAAATTTGTATTAAAACTATCTAAAGATGTACAATAATTGTATGAAACGTTTAAGATATTATAATGCATAAAAAATATTAGTATATCTATAGATTAAATCTTTTATTCTAAAAAAAATAATTAATTAACTTCCAAAGAAAACTTAATTGAATATAGAGAGAGCGTAGAAAAGTATTTTATCATTCTGGAGCAGAATTAAATAGCTATTTAGCTGTGATTCGTTTTTAAAAGTCTTTCTCGCTGAGTAATAATTTTTCTACTTTTCCGAGCATTCACCATTGTGAGAAAAAATGTCTAAAAATCCAAGATTTATTTTCCCGACTTATCTTCCTGAGAACTTTGCGGAGAGATACATATTTCACTTGCACTTTACGCTCCTTTTGACGTAGGGATTAGAAGGGCCATTACAATCTGAACACCCAGCCAGTTCAGCATGGAAAGCCATATGGTCATGAAGCCCCCTAAACCTTTCTTTTATGGCCAAATTCGACTTTATGATGAGTCATTTCCAAACGCGGCTGTGACTGTTAAGTGGGGGAAGACTGCGAGTATTTTTGACGGAATGTAAGCTTCCACGATCGAAGGTATTAAGAACGCAGGCTTACGAATACAAATCGAACACTTGAGAGGCTGTGGAAGTTGAGGGTTGGGTAATTTCCCACTGAGAGGTCAAAGGGGATCTTTCGACGTTGTCCTCTTATCGCGGAAACATTCTAACATAAGAAAACCTGTCATTTACGCAAGAGTGGGCAACATTTTTTTTCTTTAAACTCGTCACATTAGTTTCCATTTCTTTTTTATTTATTAAAGAGGCTGCTTTTTTTTTTTTTTTGCTTTAGACTTAAGAACATACAAGACTACAAAAGCATTAGGAAATGCTTTTTAATCTTGGCATTTGGCCACATGCCAAATCCTGCGACATGAATCCGTAAGCGGCAAAATCTTTGCTTTTCAAGCACCTATTCAATTATCGCATTAAAAGGCAAGTGCTTGCGGTAGATTCTCGTAATAGAACCCTTCGAACATGATAAAGGTACTTCGTACAGCACAACATTTCTCCCCTGTAAATCGGACCCACTTCCATAAATTAGTCTCTTTCCGTCATTCTACTTTATTTATGATTCAGCCAATACCATCTGCATCGCGTTTGGGATTCTGCATTCTGAAACCTCTTATTCAGGCTTCGCGCACCACTCTGATGCCCAGATGGTAGAATATCGAATAAAATACAACGACCAAGGCATCACGAAACCAGCCGCGCTCGGTTCAAAACAATCTTTAGGAAATTAAGTTTTATTTCACAACTATTCATTCACAAAGAGAAAATTTGATGAAAAGAAGCCAAAGAAACTAGAATTTTAACCCACAACTTATATTGTATAAAATTTATGGCATGTTCTAAAAGAAAGAGACTAACCTCAACTTTGAATCCTAAATGTAATTTTTACAGAAAGCTTCATTTTTATACCAAATTCGTTAATACATAATCAGAGATTAAATTTTGTTCGATAGAACATTTTTAATGCTTCTGAAAATAAATCACAAAGACATTGTGATCAATATAAAACAAAGAGCTATTTATTCTATTGAAGCTAACGCTTTAGTGGTAAATTTAGACTCTAAATTGTTATAATAACTACTTATTTATAAAAAGATTAGATTACAGATGGTAAGAGTGAAATAAATTCGGGCGTAATCCAACCGGATACATTGCCAATTAAACACCAATTATACAGCAATATAAATGTTACATAAAAAAAAAGAAAGAAAATATAGTATATTCTGTTTTTAATGAACGCTGTAGTTACATTTTAAGATTTTATAATTTTTCTTTTCTTCATATTAAGTGTAGATTATGCCGTAAATAATAGATGTAAGCTAGTGAAATAAGTTATCTACTATTTACAAATGAAAATGAAAATTGTTATTTTCCTGCTCCCTTAAATCATCAATATCGTATTTGCATCCAGCGTTCGCTTCGGAGAGCACTTACACGCCTCGAATTTTAAGTTTTTGAAAATTAAATGATGTCACTGTTTATTTTCGCTTCGATCCTCTTCAAAATATATGACGACAATTTATTTTCAGTTTAGATTTGGGCGTAAGTGAGAGTTAGCTGCACATGCATATCTGAACCACGACATCAATTCTCATGTATGGTTAATGGCTATGAGTCACTGAGTATTCGCAAAGTTAAACTGAAAGGTAGTGTATTTTAAAGTTGAAGTGCATTGCTAAATATGGAATATTTATAGCTGATTCATTATAATTTATAAATGCGCCTCTTACAATTCTAAAACGAGTATTCGTCAGGAATGAATCTATAAGGAAATGTGCTAGAGTTTAATTTAGAAATAAGTTTCAGCTATTTACTGAATGTATGTTTTCTGCGGTAAGATAAAATAATGAGAAACGGAGATGCACTTATTTTTCTTTAACTGTTAAGTTATCTCTCATGCTGACAATGGAAGCTTCATCACTAAAAATGAAAAACTATATAACAGTAAACGAAAAGTCATTTGCCAATTGAGATCAAAATACACTTAATTCAAATCCATTTAGCTTCACAAAGTTAGTCTCATAAAATCAGTTGTATTGATCAATGTCAGCCCACATCCAAGAGTGAATAAAGCACCTTGGAATTTGGTATCCGATTTCTGCACTATGTCAGTTTGTTGTAAAGATTAAAATGACATCAAAGAACCGAGTAAAACAATTATTCTGCAGAAATAATATAGTTCCGGAGTTTTTGTTACTTCATCCTGAATTTAGAAGATTATTGTTGATTTAAAAACTTTAAATATTTTAAGACACAAATAATGTAACTGTTCAAATTATTAGATTTGTTTATTTTCGATCATGCGATTGGTTAATTTTGTTGAGGGTCTCATTTCAACATGGCAGCCTCCAGTGTGTGGCACGCATCTCCTTATAAAAATTTCAAAAGTAATTGTAAAGGTCAATCGATTCAAGCACTGCGAAACAAATAATTTTAAATGCTTATTCCAAGTTACAAGAAATTGGAACAGCAGCTGATAATGGATGAAGTCATTCAGAAAACGACATTTTTGACAAAAATATCGGTGACGTCTTTTTATGACATTAGGAAAGAATTTCAAAAGGAGGGAGTTTTACATACACCAGACAAGAAGAGGCCTCGGAAAGCAAATACATCAAGTTTGGAGAAAATTTGTGATTCGTTTCTGTGCACTGTAATTAGAGGTAAAATATATAAAATGCTTTTTCAAAATTAAATACCAACAGTAAAAAGTCTATTGAAAGAAGTTACTGACGATCCTGAGTTACCAAATATTTCCCGCAGTATAGTGTATATAACATTGAAATTGTGTGAATTTAGGTAACCGACACGGCATAGAAATTCACAACATAGAGTATGTGACAGTGAAGATATAATCACTTAGCGACACAAATATTTGCTTGGAATTGGGCGATTTCGTGGAAGAAGAATTTTTGAATCTGGACTTCTTGATAGACTGTGAAGAACAACCAGCACTCATTAATTCTTCTGATTCTTCTGTGATCGTATTGCGATTCTTCTGATAGTACGAGCGATACGGACTCATCAATTGGATGTGAAGTTCTCACAGCGAACAGTGATTAATAAAACTAAAGCAAACTAAAAATGAAAATAAAACTTATCTAATAAAATGGAAAAAATAAACAAATAAAAAAAATGAAATAAAATTAAATAAAAAAAATAAATAATGCAAAATGAAAAAAGAAAGAAAAAAAAGAAATAAAATAAAAAGAAAATATTTTTGGGATAATACTGGGAATGGATCGAACATTCTTTGTCTTACAAGCTGAATGCTTTATCTATTAGACCACCATGAAGTATGTATTACTCCACATTACGTCACTTCAATCTTTACAAAAAATATACTTTAGAGAGGACAATTCTTTTTTACTGTAAAATCGGATGATGTGCAAATCTATGAAATTTCAGCTAGTGGTCAACAGAAGTTTTATTAAAATATATTACAAGCAAATTGACACATCGACAGCAAATTACGAATTTATATTACTCTGCCGAAAACATTAAAGTCTGCCACATTTTTATCTGTACTTTGTGAGCATCCATTGTTATAATTAAAAGTAACTAAATTTATGCTTTATTTACACAAGAATTTTCGTTTCATAATTTTCAGCAAAATTCATAAATTCTATATTTTTGGGAGACTTGGATTTATTTTGTGCATTCAATCCACAAAAGCAACCTTTCCAAGAATGCTCTTTCCTTCTTGGACTTCTTTCATATTAAGTATTTTCTAGTAAACATTATAAGTTGTAGTAATCGCATTAATGTCTTTCACGAATTAGTTTGCGTCTCAGCGAAGTGTTGAATAATAGTGGATCTTGAAGAAGTGTTTACGGGGTGTCTACCATAAGTTCTATTCACTGTAAAGCCGACCATCGATTCTTCTTTAGCGCTGTTGTTTCCTATCTGAAAACCATGCATCACCTCTACTATTTGTCCTCTCCGTTTTACCAAAGAGGTATCCGCATCCCAATAAATAGAAGGACGTGGGAGGTCGTATTTCGCTTCCATTAGCTAGTGTCTGTCTTTCATCGTTCATGAAAGACGACTTCCTACTTTTATTTGTGGTTCCATCCGAATAGGTTTATCGAAAACAGGTGGCTAACTCTGATATTTCTGCCTCCAACAGTACATTATTTATTTTCATGACAGACAGTTGAGGGGAGAAAAACGTGGTTAATGGTGCGAAACTTTCCAAACTTCATTCTTCAACTTTCATTTTTCTATATTAAATTCTTTCATAAAGATAGCACAAAAAAAGGATAAGCGAGCAACAATTTATTAAATTATCTCTGAATACCAAATCTAGAGGAAAAGAGAAAAAAAAAATCCTAGACTATCTTTTTCTTTTGGAGGGAAGAGAACTTTAATTAACTTTAATGAGCAAATTATTCTCTTCATTTTATCTTGAAGTGAAACAGTCCAATGCAATACCATCACTTCCTCAGAATTTATCAAACTTTCATAAATTTTAGGATGCTTTTGGAAGATTGCAATGTAAGGAAATCGATAAATTATATGCCATAGTTAGTTTCGTGAAAATTAAAAGAAAGTTATTTCGGGAACTGCCCGTCAATCATGTGACACTTAGTTTGTGTGAGGTAATTCAAGTTTTCCAAACTAATCTCATGTTAACTACAAAATACCCATTATCTTAACTGTTCTTATCTGGATGTCTTCGCCAGAACAGAAGAACAGTTTTGGCGAAGACATCTTCAGTAGTTGCGGAAAGGATAAACATTTATTAATTAATCGAACGTATCACGCAGTGGCATAATTCTGAATGATCAAGGTTCAGAGCAAAATCTTGACGTGCCGACTGAATCAACAGCCAGCTTGTAAGAATCAGTGACAAGGAGACCATAGGAACAATCGAATCTATTATAGTGAGAGAAAAACACTAGAAGCACTGAATAAAGATTCCTTATAGAATTTCCGGTTCAATACTTTCAGTAACTCTACATCCAAAATATTAAGTTAACTAAAAACATGAAAGCGAGTTAATAAAAACGTGTTAAAAAAAGGAAACACTGTTAATTTTTTTTATGATTCAAATATATAATTAACCAAAATACCAAAACAAGAACAGTAAAACTGTCATATGTAACTATCAATATTGTTTTTATATATTCTCAGTAGTGAAACTTTGATAATCAAATGAAACCGAAAGGATATGCATGTAGATATTCAGAATTACAAGTTCTGCAGTTAACAAGACGTACGGTTAAGCGATTCGTAACACTCCTCTATTCATATTCAATCCTTTTTTTCTTTCAATAAGAGGTTTATTAAGGCAGTCAAACAATAAGAAAGCAAATCGAATGAAACTCAAACTGACGTAAAATAGTTAAGTCTAAGTTGTATATCATCACTTTATGAATGTCAACAAAACAATTATATATATATATATATATATATATATATATATATATATATATATAT
>JAFIDM010002131.1:49291581-49375540 GCA_023159025.1 Thereuonema tuberculata | reverse complement strand
ATATATATATATATATATATATATATATATATATATATATATATATACATATAGTCATTTTCTAAATTATTAAGAATTTCAAATGCTACAACAGCATTCACGGGATAACAATGTGATGGCTTTCAGTTAAGATAGAGTATTATTTCCCTCTCATTTGTATTTCTTCATTCATGTCGAGAAATGTGTCAAAACCACTCTTCAGTTCGTCGTTGAGGGCGAGCTTCTGCATCTAATGCTCGTCTGGCCTGCACTTGTAGTAAGCTAAAAAAATGAACATTGAAATTTAAATTTTAATGTATTAGACTAAAATTAATGAGTTCCTTTTTTTCTGTGGCTCTTCTCTCATTACGTCACACACACAGAGGGAGTGATAAGAGAAATTTAAAAATAATTTGAATGGTCTAATGGATAAGACGTCTGACTTCAGATCAAAAGGTTGCGGATTCGATTACCGTCGCGGACGTTTCATTGTAAAATTATTTCTATTTTCACAGGAAATTAAAATGACTTTTCAAACACAGAGAAAGTGCATTAAGCACAGACAGATCTGAAAAACTATATAAGATATAGCTTTCACTTTAACAAGATGTATGTAATTTACAAATTAAATATGTAATATATTTTATACATTATGCAAGTATATGTAATGTACTTCACAAATAATTCTATTTTGTAATTTTTATTTAATGTCTGAAAAATTAATAATTACAAAATTCAAAAATTTATGTTTATGAAGAAAATCCTTCTAATTAAATTAGTTATTCTGTTTTTATCAAAAGACAGATTGCTTTTAAATAAATCTACGAATTTTGTGATTGACCAATGTCCATAATTTTTCATAATATTGCCAAGTTAGTAAGTTAATAAGTAAAATTCATCTGATACTTTGTTAATTTTCAAATTCGTAACCTTGGATGTATGAAATCTCTAGAATTGAATATGTTTTAATACTAAACCTCTTGCTTCAGCAGCTTTCTAATTCGAATTTAATGTTTTTATTACGTCTTAGTAGTCAATTGAAAATCTGGTTTTAGCCGAAGATAATTAGCTCACTAAAAGGCTTTAAAAAAATTTAAGTTTACCATGAAACTTTAAAGATACGTTTAAAGTTACATATTGGTAGTCTGTTTTTTTAAAGAATTTTTTTGGTTCATTTTCTTTTCATCAGTAATATCCAGTTGCTTAACATCCCCTTCAATTTTCAGAAGACCAATTCTGCAGAATTCTTCCTTTAATGTTTTTCGAATTAAAAGCGATTTCAGATTTTGAAAAGATATGAAAGGAAACATGAGATGGAATCATTAGACTGAAAGAGAAAAAACAATTTTTTTTGTTTCTTTAAACCTTTTTCTTTTCCTGGAACGTTTGAATCAACAATGTCTTTCGATTTGATGCATAAAATATGTTCCCTTCAATTCCTTCGATTAAAGGGAAAGTTGTTTTGTCATTCCGAAAAACTTGCAAACGCACATTTCTTTGATTCGACAGATGACTGCAGTAAGTCTAAGAAGACTACAGCTTTTTAGAAAATGAATTTCTATATTAAAGTAATGATTAATATAGTCTAAAATAAATTCTAAAACACTTCTCAAAAAGTTGTTTCAATGAGGTTATAAATACAATTAGAATAAATCATTTATTTGGATGTCAGTTTCAGGCAAATCATCTTTATTAGAAACAATTTATTTTCTATTCTAACGCTTGTTCTATTTCAAACGTAGACGGACATGTCTGGACTTGTTTCTCACTATTTACAGCCATCTAACTTTCAGTCTATTTCAGTAACAAAACGTCGAAACTAGCCACGTCCTTTCTAATGTTTTAACACTTCAGGTTTTTTAAGTATGTGTGTTTCTTCATCGTTTTTTATCTATCTCAAAAATTATTTACCTAAAGTTGAAATAGTAGTAAAGATTCTCGAAACGAAAGATCCAATAGAATTTGGTATCCTACTGATCGCTAATGTACAGTACAAGTGGGTACTGTAGCTAAGAAGCTAAAGGGAAAAACCTAAAAGTTGCCATTCAAGCACAAACATCTCATATCTTAACTATATAACTATGAAACGTTGTCTCAACAAATTTTAAATTATTTTTAAATCTCAAGTTTTATCGTTCGCTTTCTTTTCAACATATTTTCTTTTCACTTAGTGAATGTAAGTTTAACGAAATAAAGTAGTATCATTCCATGCATTGTATTTGGGTCAATCGATTTACCTTTTAAAAAATGTCTTATAAGCTAAGATAGTTTGTGTCGGAAACCATGGTTATGATACATGTAGTACTTATTTGTAAATTCTCTTAGAGAACCAAAGTTTATAATTATTCTGAATCACACCAATATCAACAGCTGTTTACCCGTATATCTTTTGAATGGGATATTACAAATATACAGGGTGTTTCAAAAATACACGGCATAATTTCAGGTATGTATTTCCCACATGTAGACAATCAAAATAGTTCATTACAACATATGTCCGGAAATGCTTCATTTCCGAGTTATGGCCTTCACAACATTGAAAATCACCGGAACGTTTTTCGTTCCGCCGGTCGTTGCCATTACAGAAGATGTTCAAAATGACCACCTCCTGCTTGAATACAGACCTCACATCGATGTCTCAATGACCTGCGAACACGATCCCACACTCCAGGAATGTTGCGTATGTCCTCAGAACGTGCCACAATTCGATTCCGAAGGGATTCCAAATCAGGCACCGGAGACGAATAAACCAATGATTTTAAATGGCCCCACAAGTAGAAATCGAGAGGGTTCAGATCAGGTGAGCGTGGAGGCCAAGCAATTGGGCCACCTCTACCTATCCATCGATCAGGAAACGTTCGATCCAAGTACCGGCGAGCCGTACGACTGAAGTGTGCAGGAGCGCCGTCATGCAAGAAGTGAGCGTGCTGACGATCGATCAGTGGAGTGTCGTCATAAACATGAGGTATGGTGTTTTCCAGGAAGTTTGTGTACGCCTGCCCCGTAAGTCTGTTTACAAGTACATGGGGTCCAACTAATCGATCACCAATGATACCGGCCCACATGTTGAGGGAGAACCGCACCTGGTGATGAGATACAACAGTTGCATTTGGGTTTTCATACGCCCATACATGCTGATTGTGGAAATTTGTTATGCCATCTCGTGTGAACTGTGCTTCATCTGTAAATAATACTAAGGCAGGAAAGTTCGGATTTGCAGCACACTGCTGCAAGAACCACTGACAGAGCCTAACTCGTGCAGGGTAATCTGCTGGTGACAGCGCCTGTACACGTTGCAAATGATAAGGATACAATTGATGCTCTTTCAGCAGTCTCCAGACAGTCGTATGGGGAACATTCACTTGCAACGCTAACCTTCGTGTGCTGACAGAAGGAGTTCTGTTCACAGTCTCCAGAATCTCCTCCTGTTCTTCTGGAGTTGTAGACCTTGGTCGTCCCCTTCCCAATCCAGGAGAGTGAAATTTTCCATACTCGCACAGACGGTGATGGAGACTTACAAATGTCTTCCGATCTGGACATTGTCGCTGTGGGTACCTCTCCTGGTACAAACGACGAGCCAGCGCAGCATTGCCGTCTGCCTTACCGTACATGAAGTGCATCTCTGCCAGCTCCTGATTTGTGTACATGACACACAGTCGAACGCCAAACACACCACTGAATTTAACCTTCGCCTCGGAATGATCTGTCAGAGTGCCCTCTTAATGTGTCCTTTGACGGCAACGACCTGCGGAAAGAAAAACGTTCAATGAGACATCGATGTGAGGTCTGTATTCAAGCAGGAGGTGGTCATTTTGAACATCTTCTGTAATGGCAACGACCGGCGGAACGAAAAACGTTCCGGTGATTTTCAATGTTGTGAAGGCCATAACTCGGAAATGAAGCATTTCCGGACATATGTTGTAATGAACTATTTTGATTGTCTACATGTGGGAAATACATACCTGAAATTATGCCGTGTATTTTTGAAACACCCTGTATAGCCTGAAACATCACTGACATTTGAATGGATATTGATTTTATTGTTATCAATTGAGTTTAGATGAAAAGATGTAATTGAATTATATTTCTGAAATCATACAAATCTATGATCAGTAGTGAATAAAATTACTGTTTTTTCGTCGAGTTCTGGGAAGTCACTTTCTCCTATCATAGACTCGATTGAGTACAAATATACTCGTTTGGAAAAATGATTGACTAAATTTGTATTATAAATATCTCGAAGTTCCTTTTCTCTGCCAAATAATGAAGTGACCTCTAACCCCAAAAGGCAATTCTAAATAGTAATTTGCGCACTTTGGGAACTGTAATGAACTCCGAGCTGTCAATATAGTTAAATAAACGATACGAGATGGAGATTGGCACACGATAAATGTCCATTGAAAATTGTTTCTAAACGTTGCCCATTCTATTCGAATTGCCCGAAGGTACTGTTGTGGCAATTCAATTTCCATTATCTTTGAATATTACAACTTTTAAACAAATTACAAAAGGAGTTGATACCAAATGATTCCTCCATTACAATCATATTTCACTGAATTCAATAAGGCTCCATTATGACACACGACTTTAAACAGAAAGTACAGTATAAAATGGTCAATTTTTAAGTCTGTTATGCCCTAAAAAACTTTTTATTTAATGCACCTGTTCGAAAAAACGTTTAAAACAATAGAAATAAGCTACAAAACAAATGCTGTATTCTAAAATATTTTTTAAAATAATAGGATTTGTCCTTTCATTATTTTAAAATTTTATTAATTCACTTTATTTTATATTTACTTTTGTTACTTTTACAGTTATTTTTTAAAATAGGTATATTAAGTAATAATAGAAGCTTTGAAATGCGTTCATAAAAGAATATAAAAACAAGAATTCGTCTGCCAAAGTATTGTAAATAAAAAAAAAACACTTAAAATTTCTTACTATAATACAAATAATAATTAAACGCCCAAAAATGTTAAAAAAGTTATGATTTTATAAGTTAAAGGAAATAGAAGAAAATTAAAAGAAAATAAGAGAAATTCTTTAATAATTCTTACAGCAATTAAACACCTCAGTAATAAAGAATTAAATAAAAAAAGTTTAAATAAAAATTTATCTATCAATTTTTTTAACATCAACCAGCATAACATTTTTGAGCGTTTAATTATTTTTTATATTATATTAAGAAATTTTAAGATATGCTTCAAATTATTTGCCCTGTCCTTCTTTAGAAAGTTATGTTGTTTTTATAATCAACAAAAGATAAATTAAGTAGGAATATTTATTAAGTTTCTTTCAGAATCCTTATTATATTTTTCAATTTTCCTTTGAAAAGAAACTGATTCATAGATGTAAAACTTGTAGGATTGTTAGCTTCTTTTTATGACCAGACAAGTATTTAATTATACGATTTTAATTGTGTAAGAACTACTGAGATTAAACTGCACCAGAAACAAGGTATCTAATCGAATACAAGTTCAGACATCCATTTTCCATCCTGCCATTCTCTGTTAATCAGAATTCCATTGAGTACAGAAATTTATTATCTATTGTAAAGGTCAGAGGTCTCAGAGATAAGCAAGAGCAGTTTAATTCTTCGTAGTGGACTCCACCAGATTGTCCTTTTCGGGGAAAATTTTTTCAATAAGTATTTTTGGAATCTATTTATTCCTTGTTTTATTTCGGCTATTAATAACATAGAATTTGCAAGAGTTGGATATTAAGCCAAAATTACATGTTTAAGCAGTAGAATCCCAACACCTTGGTGACGTAATAGCATCGGTTATTAATATGTCTAGCTTATTATCGGGAGTAACATTGCTGGACTCGTTTGCTGTTGCAGAAATTAGAGATATCTGTCAAGCACGAATTTTCCTATTCGTCATTAGATCCGTCATCGAATGTGTCTCTGATATTGAAGTCCACTCCTCTTCAATCGCCAAATATCACTGAATGAGTCCGACAATAATTATGTGAAGGATGAAATCCTACATCAAAGTTGGTAATGGTGATTTTGTTCTGACAGTCTTCAATTCCAACTGATCTTTATCCGAAAAAGACTAAACCGTCTTCAGCGGTGTTATTTTGGAAACATCGCTTTCTAATAACTTGTTATACTTCGTTCCACTTTGATTGGAAGTATCTATGCAAGGATCTTACAAGAACTACCATGTATAGCCGCAATAATAGCGTCAAAGTAAGAGGCAATGTAAATAATTTACAATTTACATTAATAATTTTAAGGTTACCTAAAAACTTCCATCATCAAGGAATAACTCAAAACGAGCAGAGGCAAAGCCCCGAGGAAATTCCCATTATAGCATGTTACATAGCAAAATTCTTCCTTGATATTAATATTTTAATGTACATTAATTAAATCTTTGGAAGTTTTAAAAAAAAGGGCTAAATTGCTTCGCAACTGAAATGAAATTAATAGTATGACATTCGTTAACCGCGGAATTTAACGTCTGGAAATTTGTAAAATTCCAATCATTGACATTTCGCATTAATTTTCTATGAGTGGTCTGTTTAATGATCGAAACCTCTTTTGTTAAAGGTATGATGGGGGAGAAAATGGAAAATTCCGAGGTCTTCGCTCCTGCTATGTTAAACACTCGGAATTAGGATCCGTTGATCACTATTCAAGTAGATTTCAGATTCATAACAATCATTTCCCTTAAATCTAAAATAAAAATGGCTTGCCTTAAATCATTGATATCAAAAAATAAAACCACATAGTATTTAAAGATAATCTGTGTTTAAAAATGCTCACCTTATTACATCATACCAAAAAAAACAGTAACTGCAGTACATATTTAAATATTTATGAATCAAATGAATAAAATGAAATAAAATAAATATTCAAAAATAATAATGTTTCAGGATCCAGATCTGCAATCTTCAGTGGTTTACTAGATTAGCATTGAAGAGGTTGTATTTAGAACATTGCTGAATCTATTGTTAGGCAAGTGTGTGCTTTTTTTTTTTGTTTTTTTTTTTAGTTTTAAAACATATATACTCATTTTGTTATTGACACTTCAACGTTTTAAACCGTACATTATTCGATTAACAAAAAGGAAAGCATTTTCGTTTTCAAAATCAATAACATAAACAGAATCTTCTCAATTTAGCTTCCATATAATCACAGACAGTTGTTAATATTTTAAACATTAGCAATTCTCAGAAAACAGTTTTTAAATAGCTAACAGCAAACAAAATACTTAAAGCTCCACGCAATTAAAAAATGAGCGAAGGACAAAGATTGCCAAAGATTGAAAGATCTTGATTTGTTTTGATAATGTTACAAATAGCCACATCTTTGTGCTAAGTACATCATAACTGTTGCAGGGAGATTTTTTTTTTATTAAAGCGATACTCTGAGCTTATGTTTATCATTTATTTTCAAAAAGCTAAACATCTCTTAATAATTCAGTAATAAGTGCAAGAAAGACCAGTAAGGACCGTTACAGGCAATTGTAATACTTATGATTTTCTGAGGTTTTTACTGGGGTTCAGATAAGACACTATCAAAGTTTTCAGGTCTACAAAATAATGTGTATAATTCCAAGAAAATCGCTTATGGCCAGTCTTCTGGCCCTGGCTCTGCTGGATGAACTCATATCTTTTTTTAAATCCCTCTCAAGACACCCCTCCCCGTTTTCGATCCTTTGACAATCTTTGCCCTGAAGATAAACTGAATATAAAAATACAAACATATACATTAGCAATTGACTCTCAACTAAACCAAAAAAAACCCTCACGTACATCTATTATCAAAATTACAATTTAGTATAATTACATTTAACTAATGTTTTAAAAGAAGAGTTTGATGTTCTTCAGCAAGTGCATTATCTGAGGTAAAAGAAATATTATTCTGTTCCTTACTGTTTATTATTATTTCATTATGCACAAAAACTAAAAGAATTTATTAGAATATTTACTTCACTGCATTACTGTTAGCAAAATTTATGTGGCTCGAAAGATGCTATTGTTTTCTAAGAGCTTTATTTTTTTTAAATGAAATTTAATTTTAAGCGAAGAAATACAACAAAAAGTGAATAATAAGTAATAAAATTAAATAATACTGAGTTAGTTTTTCTCTTATTCCTCAAAATGGTTCATCTAAAATGAATATCTAAGGATTTGAAGCAATCAATCTTCTTTGTATATAAAAATCTGATTTATGATCGTAAAGATTACAAAATTTGCATACTAAAAGCATTCCAAGAGAAACAATTGAAATCTTGCTATGCATTGACATTCCACAACAACGTTTGACAATTTCTTTAATGTATAGTCCTTTAAAAATACCTTGCGCTTTGATGTGATTAAAATGAATATCCGGAAAAAAAATTACTTAATAAAACAAGATTGGAACCTGGATTTCTGTCTCGATTTGGATTTATTTAAGTAAACACACTCTTTATTGAAGAAATTTGCAGACAATCCAATATTTCTCATTAACTTGCCATATTATGCTTTTTATCGCAGTCGAGTCGCCTCCAGCTAGATTCACTTGTACGTAGAAGAAGGGAGTAAAGAAATAAAAGAAACGAAGGCAGGAAGGATGATAAAGGATTGAAGAAGTGGAAATAGAGAAATCAAGCGTCGATTTATTCACCCACTCGACGACCACGATGTTTATTCGGCTTCGTCGCCGGATCGCCCTCTGGGGAACGTTCTCGCCACTACATTTCGATCTGGTGAGCATAAATTTAGGCCGAGGACGTTATTAATTTTCACCGGGCGACGTAGAGAGTAGGCCCCGCCAGTCCCCGGCCCAGTCCCTCGTTCTACCGATGTCGTATTGATATTCTGGTCGCGTACTACTCGCACAACGTATGGTGAGGTCAGTGAAATGGAAAGAGACAGGCAAGAATCGCTTTGTTTCCAAACGCAGGGATCGGCATTTCAATAGGGGGTGCAGGGATTTTTGGTTGAGGATTTTTTTTTCTATCTCTTCCTTTATTCTTTCTTTTATTTATATTTCTTTTAAAGAAATATCTCTTTTTTTATCTGCTTTCCTTTATTTCGAGGAAGAAGTAAAAGATATTGGTTTTAAATTTATTCATTTCGTTTCACCGATGACAAATTTCAAAATGAATGATGCTTTGTGTTTGTTCTTGTATTTCTTGTCGGTGCCTTCTGACAAAGGCCGATCTGCCAGTACTGAACCACCTAAAGGAAAACAAACGCCACCTCGCTCATGAATACATGAGGTTATTTGAACGCGCTCAACTGAATATCTAAAAACGCTCAAGTCAAAGAAATAACATTGCAGAGACAACTAATAAAAGAAATAAAAAAGAGAGTAAAAATTAGATTTCATGCCACTGATTAATTTCGGAAAGTTTCTCAGCTTCGTATCCATTCTTTCTATGTTTGATGGCATGAAATCGCAAATAATTTTTTTTAATTACGAAAGACCTTATGCTTCTTTAGTTTTTTTTTTTTGGATCATTTGTAAAATTAAAATTGAATAAAATAGCTTCACTTGTTAATTTAAATTTATTATAAAAAGTAATTAATAATACATTATTGATAGTTTACAGGGAAACAAAAATCACGCTCCACGAATTCCCAAAGGAAACTTTTATTTAATTCGAAATATTATAATTTTAGAATAAAGCATGGCCTATTAATTAAAGCCAATTAATGAATATACATATAAAATTTATGTATTTACTTTTTACTGATTAAAAGAAAACGTATTTAACAAATTTCTATTCTATTTTACATATATAAATACAACATATAATAGTATATATGCACAAACATATATATGTATGTAAATTTAATTAAACTTTTAATATATATATATATATATATATTAAAAGTTTAATTAAATACATAGCTTTTTATAGTTTCATATAATTTGAATAAGAACTCGTTCATAAGAATATCTGTTCGTAGATAGTATAATGTATACATCACTTTAGGAGACAAATGTAATAAATTACTTAATGTATTCAGTTAATCTTTTCTTAGATTCAGTACTAATAAACTGAAATAGCTGTGAATTATAGGTGATTACAGTCATAAAATATACAAGGATGCCCTGGTGCCAAATGCAAAGATTACAAAAATTGCATAACAAGACAAAAAGGAAGTTGTATAGAATGTAGAGTATAGAAATATAAAATGTCGTCATCAAAGAGATGAGAGACATCTTTATTAATGCAAAGTTATTTAAACAAATATTAATTAGCTATCAATAATTATACAACCACATAGGGCTTCAATGTTTTAGTAGGATTTCATTGCGCAAGCTATATATTTTACTGCCCGATCTAATATGCATTAGTTGATTTCTATTGATTAAATATTGTAGCTATTTTAAGCAAGGCATCTTTTATGAAGAAACGGGATTTTGTTATTAGAAATGAAAAACAAAATAGTAAATCATTTCCTAGTCGATTTTTTTTTTGTTAGCACTGATATGGTCGAGAGTGAGAGTCCATAATACAATAACTTGGGACCTTTAAATATAATTTTCGATAAATCCAACTGTCGTTCGTAATAAATTCGAAATAACTATGTCGAAGTCTCATTAATAATAGCTCATAATGTAACTGTAATATGCATATCTTTTAATTTTCTTTTGTCTTATTTAACACTTTTATGTTGTTTACTGTCATAAAAAAGAGAAAATATTCTAATGAGAAATTAATTAATGGAATACATTAATTTTTTTTAAGCAATCTATATTGATGTTTGTTCTAAATTGTCTTCTGCAATTCTAATCTTATTCTGACATATCTCTATTTTAAAATCTCCGACGATGTCATTTTGTTTAAGAAATAAAATATTCACCTTGGAGTAGAGGAGAATCGAAAAGAAGAAATTTGAATCGTCGTTTTCTTTCTGAAATACGACTCATTCTTTAACTGCTTCTTGCTTCAAACAATAAAACATTAAGATTCCGACATCCTCTTTTATTAGCATTGCCTAATTCTATATATAACCCAAATATATATT
This sequence comes from Thereuonema tuberculata, assembly GCA_023159025.1. NCBI lineage: Eukaryota > Metazoa > Arthropoda > Chilopoda > Scutigeromorpha > Scutigeridae > Thereuonema > Thereuonema tuberculata. The sequence goes on along the minus strand of JAFIDM010002131.1, from coordinate 49,364,584 downwards.
TTAGTTTGGTTAAGGAATGCAAGTGCTCTACAATACATCTCTTAAAATACTTTGCAGCATATCTTCTAAGTATACGAATTCGCAGGAGGTTCAAATTATTTGAATTTCCTATAAATTAAAGACGTTCTCTTCCAATAGAACAAAAACATAAGCGTAACTGACATAACAAGAGACTTAAGTCTGTCAGAAAAGCGTAACTTCATCTTTAAATGCTGCAACTTTAAAAAGACGGCTTTAGGAAGAAAGGGCAAATGGTGAGGCTCAAGAAAGTACAGGTAACTTCTTGATTATGCGAATGCATTTTTAATGAACTGCTTTTTTCTTCTTCTTTGTGGTTGTGCAATCAAAATGCCTGTCGACTTGTTTTCCATAATAGAATATGTCTTATAAATCTTAACAAAGATTTTATAGCATCTTTCTTAATTACAGTTATACATAATATTCACCAGCTGTTAATTCTATTATTTACTGCATAAGAGATAGCTTGTTAAATTAATCAAAAATAGTTTGATATTATTGTCTTAATTTTATTTTTTCTATTCAGCGAAATAGAATTGTAGTTTGTTCAACAAGATATTCTAAGTGCAACTAAATAGTAGTGTCATTGCTATTATCATTCATCATTACAATAAGAATAATCGCAATAACTTATAGTTTTTAAATGTCACAGTTTATTTCTACATACCGACATCACTATAAAATACAAAAAGGAAGTCTTCCATTGTTAATGGAAAAGATAAAAACAGGCAAACGCAATACTATTTACTTTTTCAGCAGCTTCTATAAACATAAGGCAAAAAACTGGTTTTCGTATTGTACATGAAATCATAGCATCCCCTTACATAATCAAAATCAAAGATGGGGGAAGAAAAAAAATGATATGAAAGGAACATAGACGAAAATAAAAAAGAAAATGTAATGATAATGTGATCGGAGAGAAGCAAAAGAAAATACAAATAAATAAAAAAACAAACAAACAAAGTAATAAATGGTCCTTGCGCGCTTGTTTTTAAAAATTGCGTGGAATAGGGTATGCTTAAAAAAGTGAGAGGAAGAGAATGTACAGATTGGCTTCTCCCTCTGACTTTCAACCGAAGCATTCAACCGCAATTGAAAACATGTAAATATCATCATCTCCTGAAGAAGGCTCAAGGAACTGAACCGAAATATTGCGTTATACTCACCAGAAGTGAGAAAATCCTTCATAGAAGAATATATTCTATTATCATGACCCACTTCTACTTCAAATTATCTACGGAAACTTTTAATTTCTATCAAGATTACATAAATCCAGTCATATTTTTTTTTATTTACTACCTTTTTCTAATGAAAATTCCAAGAAATTTCCAATGGAACCAAATGGGAGATTTCTTTGAGATTCATGTTTTATCCCAATAACTTTAACGAATTACATACTGAGGTTGCTGAATTAAAAAGATATGCAGATTTTATTTTTTTAATGAAGACGGACATTTGGTACTAATGAATAGTGATAGTAGGCTAATGTAATCTTCATAGTATCATAGTACCCGTGTATTGAAACTCTTTGACTTGAACCATACATATTTTCACCATTGACACTAATTATAAGATTGAAAGGTAATATCAAATTAGATGCTGTTCGAAAGCCTCATGACAGAGAAGTGGATCACAGAAAACCGATAACCCTCGAATAGTCAGCATCAGAACAGTTGGAACACCTACTGATCAGAGATGAATCAAATATTTAAGCTAATAAATGTTTATCGTCGACAGAAAATATATTCCAGTAGCACGGAAGGGACAGTTTGGTAATGGGATATTAACAGTATTCTGATTTATGTCTACATGGGTTGGTTATGTGACTTTCACAAGTATCGAGAAAAGCTCCTAAAATGTAAACTTTTCTTCATGGAAGATAGTTCTCATCCTCAGTTGGCGAGGCTAGCGATCCCTTCCGCTTCATTTCGCTTCCGATCCCTAGCCCTAAACTGTACGTTTTGTAACAAAAATTCTTAACATAACAGAAAGGAATTTTACTGATATGAAACATTTTACCATTTCACTTTTTTTTTAGAACTTTCAATGTTATTTTTAATGAGAAGATAATAAATTAACAGATAAAAACATCATTACGATAGAAGACGATTTTACATAAACTTTCTCAAACCTTGAATACCGGATCAACTCTTTTATCTTGGTTTCCGATATTTCCTTGGTTTGATCTTTTAACTAAAACAATATCAGTAAATTGTTCAAAGCCTTTTAAAGACAAAGTTAATGAATTTTATTATACTTTGATGATAGAAACCTTGAAGCTGCAATTAACTATCGAAAACAAAGAAAGAATGTTGCAACCATTGGTAGAGATTTGTAATGGGGCTACAGCCCCTCTGCGATTTACAACTACGATTACACTGAGTGTAAACAACTTCGTTAAAATCTATTCGCTCTCAGCTAATATCCGATTTAATGGTTTTCTCAATGAATACTTTATACCTAAGCATTTGGCAAATAGTTACACCGACTGGCAGATAGGCAATAAATGTGTATGGCTTCATCAAAACTGATTTGTTTACGATGCTTTTAATGCCCGTTGATATTGGCACTACTCATCGATAATCTCTCCGGCCAATTTCCGTTATTTAGAAGCTAATTTTCCATGCAATATGTCGAAGCATTAGATGCGCTAGTGGCCCATTCTCCATTGCTTCTAATGTGTTTTTTTCCCCCTCTCGCTATCATCAATTCGAATTGCCTTGGAGAGTTGGGAGACCTCTAGCCTAACTGGAATGCCCCAGAATTCACGATAGGGCGATAATCGTAGGAGTTATACATCGTTTCAAATTGTGTTGCACTGCATGGCCACTAGGTATATTTCGTTAATACTGTTGGAGAGGCTTTTATCTGCTTTATTTATAGTTGCTGTCACCAAAGAAGTTTGCAAAATAAGGAATGGACGTAGTTCTTACTATTGTCTGAAAGTCCATGATGCAGCAATTATTCAAAATATGAATAGAAAAAAAATCAATTAAAAAGTAAAGCTGATGATTAAAAATAAAGTTAATATTTGAATTTTACAATAATACTTTAGCTCAAAATACAACGAATTACATTAGTATACAAAAAAGAATTATTTTTTCACATTCAGTTCACTAACAGTTCATAAAAAAAAATCATTTTTTTAACAGAAGATGTGATTTATCTATTACGAATTGACACACCTCATTTCAATTGAACCGAGCTGTTTGAACTAATTAGGCTGCTAAAATAAAGGGAGGTGGTGGAGTAGGGGTTGACTATAATAAAAAATGTTTCTTTGTGTATCGGCTATGTGTTTTGTTTTGTTTTTTGGGAGCAACCACTATCAAAATTGATTTCGATTCTTCATAAATTTTCTTGCGCATTGCAAACCACTTAAAATTGATTTAATTTTTTAAAATAATAAATAATTATTTTAACTAATAAATTATTCTTCTAACTCAATTGTTTCCCCCAAAGCATTTTTTTTATTGGTACCAGTACGACATTTTTTTTAGTGACCCATTTGGAGCTGTTCCGATAGCGACCCAAATCGGTGGCTATTGCTTTGTCCTCTCCGTCCTGCACACACCTAACAACTACCGAATGAAAGGTCGGATTGACAAACGGACTTCACTATCACGTTCAGAGCAGTAAGAATGGGGTATTTTCAGGGGCCAACCCTCCCCCATCTTGGAGATATTTGTTATTGTTGTCATTGTACCCCCCCCCTAAAAACTCCCAAATGAAAGTTCAGATCGACAAACGGACTTTACCATCGTGCTCAGAGATCCAAAGAACGTAGGAATAGGATATTTTCAGGGGCCTATGCCCCCCCCCTTCTCCATGTTCGAGATAGTTGGTATTGTTTTCATTGGATTTTCGCTATTAGCTTAAATGTTAGAAATGCAATCATCTGATTTCAGTTTTCAGCTATACCTTGATGCTTAAGATCTCGGACTTATATAATTGTTGGTTCAAATCCGTACATCTACTTTTTTTTTCTATTTATCTTTTTTTCTCAATATCAGCATGTTTTTTTGTTTCTTTTTTCTTATTTTCCTATTTTTTTTCTTATTTTCTTTTTTTGTTTATTTTTCTTTACGCTAATGTACTTCCTTTTTTATTATTATTTTTAATTTTTTTTTATTATTATGGGTCGCCTTTAAATTTATGCTTTAGTACAAAATTATATTCACTTGTTTTGTTTTTTTTTACAATCATTATTATTTGTAAAAATTGCTGATCTTTAATAGCAGAATAGATTGAAACAGCTATTACTATATAACATGTGGAGCATCACAAGAAAATACAAGAAATTCTGAAGAACAGTAGAAAAGATTAGGAAGCAATGAGGCTTACATGAAGCGTGTAAAGTGTAAAAAATTTTAAAACAGTAAAACTAACAGTTTTAATTAGTAAGAATCCATAATTTCCAAGGTAAAAAGGAGATTGGACAAGGACTTAACATTTAGTTCAAGGCAGAAAGAGCAAGTTGAAGCTCGTTATCTAAGACAAATAACAGAAGTGAAAAGGAGTCAATTATACAGACCAAAAAATGAGACAGAAAAAAAAAATAAAGGGTGTTCACTAATTTTTTTACTCATTTATTCTGCAATTTTATTTTCTCAATTTCGAAATACAGTAATAAATAATATAGCAATTGATAAATTTTCATGTTCTCAAATTTGTTCTTAAATTGGGAGTTGAAAGATCGAGTACCATTTTTAATTCATTATAAAATTTCGGCGAATAACAGGATTCAAAAAATTCTGAAATGTTAGGAACAGAATACTGCGGTATAGTCTGTTGCAGATGTATTCAGAACATTGTTACGTCATGAGACGTGAAACTTTCTTGACGACTTTAATTGTTAAGTCAGTCATAGCAACCCAGATGCATGTATTCTTTATTAAATCATAATAAGAATGATTTATTTGCTATTACTCATTGTTTTTGGAATCTAATACAAAAAAAAGTACAAGCCATTATTAGACATCTAACAATTTTCACAGAAATCAGATTATAATTCGATTACAAGAAAAGCAAAGAAATCTTATTTACCGAAATTTTAATAGAAGATAAGTTAAAATTACAAGAAATCAAATATATTGACGCAAATTTCAAGTATAATAGTGGATTCATCTTATAGTTGATTTTGTTTGTAATGTACAAAATTGTACATCATTGTTCTTATAAATTACTATATTTTCTTTTAATTTGGACAATCTTACTTTAATTTTTGGCATATTGGAATTCAAATTAATTGCATGGAATGGAAATAACTCAAGTTTAAAATATAATTAATCAATGAATTATTACAGATTTGGCATTAACTGTTATTATTTTAATCCCTTTCATAGGTAATTACTAAATGCATTATTAATTCAAAATTAATTGGCAATTTTTTTAATATTTTAGATTCCGCAATGTATTAATACAGCATCAATATAACTTTGCATTGATCCATATTTATAAAAGATGATAAATCCATAGTTGGCAAATTCTAAGATTTTTAAAATAAAAATATTTAGATTCTAATTTCGAAGATCTATAGCATGGTGATTTAAGTTCGTCAATGTTTTATATTAACCTAATATAATTATGATTATTCTGAGGATAAGTTGACAAGTTTTATCTCTTTGAAAAGAAGCTACTATCTTTGTTTTTACTTCGATCAAAATTTTCATATTTTAGATTATAAAGAAAATTTTGATCGAAGTAAAAAAAAAAAAGAAAGGCAGTAGGTTTCTATTAAAAAAAAATATAAAACTTGTCAATGTTAAGTACTATTAGATCTTTTCAGAAAAATGGGCGGGATGAATTTTGTTTTTATTTGAATAATAGAAACTATGTCTTTTTCCAGTAGTATTGTAGTATCTTTTCATTTCGAAACCTATGTATTTTCTTTTCGGAAAGATTTGTTATGGGTTACATATAATTCTTTGAAAATATTATATAGGAATTCGAAGCTTGCAAATTGGATTTATATTTTGTTTTCTTTTATCAGATAGGGATAGACTATTAAAAAAATTCTTAGTTGATAGTAAATTGCCATTCATTTTCCTAAGTCAATGAAGCAAAAGTGATTTATGTTATGTAAATTTATGTTATCAAATTGTAAGTGAAACCTCTGTTTGCTAGATAATAAATCATTGGAAATAAAATATTATTATATTAACTAAACCCTTAAATTTTTATTAACAGTATTAAATTAGACTGTTAAAATTTTATTTTATTCTATTGAATTTGTTTAATTAGCATAAAAATTCGTAATTTCATTATATCTATAACTTAATAAAAAATACAGAATTAAAAAAATTCACTTTTTAAGTATTTCAATCTACAGTACATCGTAGCAGATTTCTGTAAACCATAAGGATGAATGGTTTATGCATGCTTTCGGTCTGCTGAATTACTACTAAAGTCAGTTTTAGTTAGCAATCTGCTTTGCTAAGCAGCCTAATAGAAAGAAATCACTCCACTATCAAATGTTACTCATCTTATAATGATTAACAAAAATCTGAATAGACTAATTATTTATAATGCTTAAATGACCTTATAGTGAGATAATGCCTATAATCTTTTGCATTAGGAGACACCGGATACTCCCATGGTTAATTTCTTTGAGAGGGACAAGACGTTTACATCATATTATTACAAACTATTGGATTTTCACTAGTCGGCTGTGCGGAATTTATAACTGTATCATGACCTGATAATTAAGTACCGACTCGCAGAATATCAAAAAAATCGCTATTGACCTAAGCACCCTTCTTAATAATACTATTTATTCCTTCTTATAACGTAAACAGAAGTAAATCTCTGGCTGCTTTCAAAGCGCTTGCCTTTTGGCCTCCAACAGCTGAGCTAATGTTGCTTCGTGGGGCGTCGAAGCGGCAGGCCGTAGGGAACTGCGGCGCTAAGTATCCGCACTAAGCGCTACGACCAACACTACCATTGAAATGGAGGTGACGGGTGAATGGGAACTGGAATCCTGTGATCAGGCTATTCAGAGGCGCTCCGAAGATTTGTTGCCAGTTGTGCAGCGGCACAACGCATGCACAGAATGCCGGGGTCCTTTCTTAGTACTGCTGAGAGCTGCTTCTCTCTTTCGCCTAATGCGTTTCAGTGCTGCGTTGCATTCGCAACTGTTTCGGTAAACAGGGTTCGATCTTTGCTGGGATGTGATCATGCGTGCCTCGAAAGGAGAAACTATCTATTTTGCGCCGAGCTTGTATGTGTATGTGTGTGTACTTTTCCTGTTTCCAACTGGAAACCCAGCAGCCTGTAAAATTAAAATATTCCAGTCTTTATAATACAAGAAGAACATTCTTGTTCTATAAATGCACTATATGCAAAAACTTGCTTTTTTTTTATTTTTATGTTTCTAATATGAAAACAATATATAGAAAAGTCTCCGTTTAGTTTGTATTTTTTTAATTGTAACAATTGTGATATTATAAGTTAATATTATAAAATTAAATAAACATTATTATAATATAAAGTTATAACATTAAACTATTCTTGTATATTATATATTATTAAAATTTTTTTAATTATAATAGAAGAGATTTGTTCATTTTCTGAAAAAAACATTAACCAAATCTGCATTATTTACTTAATTTGTTTGAATTCATTTAATTTTAATCATTTTCCTGCTAGCTAAGACTATAAGAAGGTTAGTTATCGGATTACAGTCTTAAGACAACAATAGAAATCAACAGTTTTGGGTTTTAAAGTATAAGGATTTTTGTCACGTTCTTATAGTGATTTCTCTACAAGCAACCAGACGGAAAGAAAAAAAATCAAAATATCAAAGTTAAATAGTTTCTGGTCCTTAGCTACAAATGCCAAGAAGTGGTGGTTTAAGAAGTTATTTGAAACATACACATTCACTTTTATGTACTAGGCAAGTAAACTAAAAACAGTTTCCATATTCTGCTAAAGCATTACAACAGTGGCTACTTGGAATTTTCATGATTATAAATAAATAAAATCGGTGAAGTGATTTGTTATTTTTGGTGTGAATTTTTGATGTATTTCTACATTAAATAACAATACGTTTGGCTATACTGTAAATGTGTTTCTCTGAAATATATGGTTAATTAACGCATCTAAAATATTCTTTGATCTATTATTTAAGTGCGGATGTAATTTGCCTTAGAGCTAATGGATCTGTCAATAAGACTACCCGATCAAAAGGCTTAACTAAAATCACCTTCAGAATCATCAATCTTAATTCTATGTATACATCAAAACTGACATGTTATGTTTCAAATTTTCAACCAAAGAGAAAAATGGTTTTCTTCAATCAAAACATCTATGGAGCATTTATTCTATTAAATAAGAAAATATTATCTATATTACTAAAAAACAAAAACAAAAACGAATTGCAAGGATGGTTACTTAGCCACAAAAAGAATTATGAGTCTATTATTATTATTAAATCAAGTTTTTACTAATTTTCTAAATAAAAACATTGTAAGTTTGATAGTCCATCAATTAATGTACTAAACAAATGTAATTTATTAATGTGTTGTTTATAAATATTGTATAACTAAAATACATCAATAATATTTTATAATACCAGAACCAACTGAGTTTAAATGATAAATAGAATTAAAAGATGAGTTTTATTACAATTTATTTCGCATATGAATTTGTTTTATCTTATAAAATATAAATATAGAGTAAAATTTTTACGATTATATTAAAATATTAATAACTACTAATAGAACATTATCAGAATGTATAATCGGATAAAATGGCAACATGATAATTGTATAAGTTTCTAAGGAATGAATTCTTTCAACTTCTTTTAAAGTCTACTTTCCTTGCAATGCTGATTTACTTTATTTTTACTCATAACTTTTTATAAGAATTTAAAAAAAAATCTCCTTGAATTTATAGGTTATATTATCTGTTGTTCTATATTATCTGCCGATATAAAATTAAAAAAAAATCTTTTTAAACTTCTTTTCTGTTTGCTAAAAATTAATTCTTCGAGTTGCCTCCATCCAATTAATTTTAATCCACACCAAAGCATTAACGTGACAATAGATTAGTTAAATGGATTAAAATAGATTGTTCTCTCTTTTCTAATACTTGTAATTGTATTCATTTTCACGCGGAAACACATACATACACATATTCTTGACACACACATACGGAGTTTTTTGTTTTTTAAGTTTACACCTGTTTATAAATTTAAATATTATGAAGGATAATAATATTCATTATATGAAGGATCATAATATTATTATGAAGTTAAGGTAAATAAGTTACTAAGTCTCCTGCTTCTCGTTTTCGGAGAGACAAAGGCTAAAAATTCAAGAATTTTGTATTTCTAGTAATCATTTAAAACTGGTAATTATAATCTAATTCGTTTCTGTAATTAGTAAGGGATTAATGTGCCTTTTTTGAATACTAATGGGGGTAATTTTTAATTGTTATTACTCTGATGAGAAATTACAGTTTTTCCCTTGCCTTAGAACTTATTACAGCAACCTTATTTAGACTTTTAATTCTATTTTTAATTGAATTTTTTTCTTTTAAAATTAAATAGGTTATTTGAAGTATTAATAATAATCTGTTTACTGAAATTAAAATTTAATCAATATCTGCATTTTATCTGCTTGATTAATGCTTAAAATTGCATTAACAATTGAAATGTGACTGTTTAGTTTACATTTAAAGTGAAATTTGTATGGAACTTTCTTTTCCCTACAGGGATATCTCATTGTTAGTTAGGGAATTAGCAGGCTTGAAGTCGTAAAGGGGATTTTTATTCATTAGCCTTTGAATTTGCGTTATGACAACAGCTCTTCAATGAAAATGGTAATTAGTTGTCGACATCGATCTGTCTGACATTCTGCAGGATATTATTTGCCGCCAGATCTCTTTCCTTATCAATCTTATGCCTTGGCAGTAATTCATTATAGGCAATCGCTCGACAGATACTGAAACACCGCATTAGATCAAGGTTCATGCGGAATTCTCGCGTCAAGAGTCCCTGTAGGTTTCTCGGGTCCTCATGCAAAGCAAACAGGGGGTAGCATAGCAGAAATCCTTTGGGGAATGCCTTACAAATTACGAATGATCGCGCCTTCATCAAAGTCTCATGAGATATCACGTGACTTTTTTATTATCCGGCATTTCTCGAAATATCGTTCCAGTTTCTTCCGCATGACATGGCTGCCGATGGGAACAGCTGGCGAGTTCAACCATTATGACAACTGCTGGCGGAGAGAAGATTACACGTAGGCGCTAGTAATGGCGTTTTTGCCGTCTTTCTATCGAGGCCGCCAAATGATTTTAGTGGGGGGGGAAAAAAAGTTAACTTCGAAACTTTAGTTTGCAGTTAAAAGAACAGAAGCAAACCTAATCAGACCTCATGTAAAAGAATTTTTTACAACAAGACAAAGCATCGTTCTTCATGTTATCGTATGAAAATGCCAAAGTTCAGAGTGATGAAAAGACAGCTCTGTCAATAAATACAAATTCATTATAGAGATAATGAAGAACCGAATGAGAAAATTCAGAAAAAAAAGATAGGAAAAAGAAAACAAACTTAATTTTCCTTTTCAATTAATTGCAATAAAACTCAGAAAGAAAATTACCGTATGTTTATTATTAGTAGTAGTATCATTAGCAATATTAATTACCAATACTGGTTTTTTTTCATTATTTTTCATCACATTTCAATAAATTTTCAAAAATACAATAAATAAATATATTTAGAAATTGAAGTAAACTGAATTGAACAAATACATAGGTTATAACACTACAACAAAGCACATTTATAGTCAGGATAAGTTACAATTTATATTTTTATTGTTCTTATCGTAATAGAATATTGATACTTAATTTTTCAATTCGTTTATTATAGGCATTGTTGTATTATTGATAGTAATGTTAGTATTTATTATTATGAACACTTACCTTTTTATTTTCCTTAAATATTTCTACTACTATAAATTAATTATTGTTAAAATATTGCATTATATTTATTTTTCCTTACGTTAATTTATTCAGAAAAACGGATACTGTAGGCATTTTATTTTTCTAATTAAGATTGAATTAATCAAATATTCTTTACAAATACAACATAGAAACATAGATCATGAAGTTTATATTTTTAATTTTTCCTTTCTATCTATTGTAATAATCATCACTTCAAAAGAAATAAAGTATCGACATTACTAATGAAAACTTGGATTAATGCAATAAATCAACGTAAAATCTTTTATGGAAGATTTTATTTTCTATAAATAAAAGAAGTTTAACGTGCCCGAATAATTCAAGAAAGATATCTTGCGATTGATATCTTTCTTATTTTATTTTCTATTTTCAGATTCCTGGTTATCCACTGTAATAACTGATGAATTTATCATTTTAATTTCAAAATCAAGAAGATATAGTCAGTAGTAGTATAAGAAATCATTATAAAATGTTTCAAATAATTCATTCTTTTTTTTATAATTTATATATAAATTCATATACAAAATTATATTTAATTCATATAAATAAAAATGTAAGTCACGTAATCTATAATATAAAAGGGAGATTTGTGGATGTGCGTCATTCAAACTACAGGTTTATTTTTTTTTTCGGCGGGAGCGGAGAATGACCATGAAGTGTGTGGCGCCAACCCCCAGTTCACCTGAGTTAAGCAGAAAAGACCACAACCGGCTGGGAATTAGTATATATTCTCCGATGGAAATATTAATTTTCTAAAAGAAATATAGCGCTTTTTAAAGTTAGATATGCAAGGGTTCCGGAGCGAAGCGACGTAATATTATCCGTCTAATCAGATATAGTTTTGAAACACACGAAGCACAGTGAGAGAGAAAATAAAAGAACACACTAGTGTTCAAATGTATACATCTGCAAATGTAGACAACTGACCATTGCCTGAACGTGGTGAGAAAAATCATAATCCGGATCCTCTAGTGTAAATATTATCCACGTTACATAAAGAAGGTTTATAGTAGAAGCAAGCATTCTAAACAGATTTGACTGTATTAATAAACAAAAAAGAATGCCAAAAAAACCACATTCATGATAGATAATTTTAAGAAAATTTGTGGAAGTAAATTTCAATAGTAATTAGTGATTCAATAATATTTTATTATTGTTTCATTTCATGGATTTACTTTTGTTGGTTTGTAATAACTTAATTGCTAATGCTGTAATGATTCGTTTGTAACAGCTTCATTGTAATGATAAGTGTTATAGCCATTTAGAGATTTTCAAAATGAGGTCTGAAGTGGCAGAGTAATCCACTGCAATTGTAGTGGAGATGAAGATAGAAGGAATAAATGTTCGTTTATGGAATTCATCGTTTATTAAATGGCAATTTTTTAGGGTTTTACATCTTGTCACGTTATAACTTCTGCAAAGATGCTAATCTTATAATAAAGAAGTTGAGAAATATTATGGCAAGCTTTCTTTCCATTTTGAAACATTTATGATCCCAGAATTTCAGTCCAACAGAACATCAAACTTCAAAGAAAATACTAACAGGAATTAAGAAAATCGAATGTGATTAATCGGATTATTAAATTAATTTATTACTTTCGTAGTATGTTTATGTTTATGTAGTGAATGTGGGTGGCAGAGAAGCCAAGCACTGCGACCGGTGGTCTATTGTACTAACCCACGGAAAGAAGGACAGATGGCGAGAAAGACTGAGAAAGTATGGTGGGAGAAGTGCAGGGGAAACGGGAGAACCCCGAGAAAACCTGCCCAGCGCGGATCTTCCACCATCACGAAACCCATATGAGAACCGAACCCCGGTACTCAGAGGTGAGAGGCCGATGTCATAGCGACAACGCCAACCGCGCGGCTTCATAGTAGATACTATATTGAAGCATTTTTTCTATCCTCAAATCCTTGTTTATGTTATTTAAAAATCATGCTGCAAAGACTACTGATTGGAGATTCGGGACAGGAATAAGATTAATAGAGCCCTAATGTTAGAGTAATAGTCAAATTGTTGACAGCATTTTTCAGAACTTACATGCCAAACATTACCATATTTATCTACTGTAAAATGGTGAAATATTATATGAAAAATTATTACATAATCCTTAATTAAATAAAGCGGATTGTTAAATTACGAATTTTCAAATTGTTAAATGATTGTTAAATTACGAATTTTTATTTTACGCAACCAACAAATTTAATTAGCAGAAAGTGTCAAGAAGGATAAAATTCAGAACAATAGTATAAAATTCACCCTTAACTAATCAATGCAGAGCATTAAGTTTCAAAGTCCAATCCATAGACTGTGGTGGATTATTAGCAAGTGTCAACCTATTCTCAGTTAAATGAGAAAAAGAAAAGAAATGAAAAGAAAGAATTAAGAAAAGAAATGTACTGAATTTTTAATAAATATACTTTATATTATAATCACAACACTGCTTATCATTTAAAAATAATGGCTGAAACTTAAGAATTCCTGATGAGTACTATTTAGATTAATTTTAGATTAACTTACTATATAGATTAGTATCCTTTATAATTTACTAGATAATAGTGGTTTTATATCATGTTTGAGATTTGATTTTACTACTATATATTTCGTCTTTATTTTCATGTCTGCATTCTACCAAAAAAACTAAGTGGGGATTCTTGATTTTTTTTTCTGGAATACTTAAAACTGTGAAGAATGGGAAACCTATCCTATGGGTCTGCCCCAGCCATTAAATGGCGCTTTTTTTGTCCGTTCCTCCTTTCTACTTCGAGAAAAGCGGCCGAACCTCTTATCGCTTGACATATGGGTAGTGGGAGTTAGTTCCCTTTCTGCGGAGGAGGGACCATAGTTTCTTTATGATGTCTGCCATCAGCGTGTTTTTCGCCTTTGTGACTCTGATATGTGGATGCCGCTGGGATCTCTCGACTCTAGAGATCTAAGTACGCTACAAAAGAATAATAGATATAATTCTGCCGATCAGACCAGTTGAGCAATCATGATTGGGTCATTGAACCGTAACTGTTTTTCACGCCCTCCTTGTTGTAAACTTACTTTAGATTGAAGAGTATAGAAAAAAAAGGGTTTCAATTTCGCTTCTGAACAACGATACTTCAGTTCATTTATCTTTCTTTGTTATTGTTTTAAGGAACTGAGACCATTTTAAAACTAGAAGTAGACGTTGAATATCGTTATTTAACATACTCGCGATTATAAACTGCATTTGCAGTAAATAAGAATTAAAATTCTCACTTATATTATAACAGTATAAAATGCATGTTATGAGAATACGAAACGAAAATAGTTCGAAATTCAATAACAGTAATTTCGAATACAGTAAGTTAAATAAAGTAATTATCTAATGTTTTATATTGGTTATTATGAATGTAATGTGGTACCAAATTCTCCCCTTTTCGAGATATGTGGAGGACAATAAATTCAGATCTATCGGTGTTTACAAAAATAAACTACATCTTTAAACCAAGTCTACAATACTGAAAATATTTTTACATATCTTTTCAGTTACTGTAAAACTATAAAAAAAAATCGCAAATTTTGTAGTTATAAAATTTTATCAGAACTTAGCAATATAATTTAGAGGTGACATTAAGCATTTCGATTACATCTACAAATTATTCTATACTGAAAAGATGGAGATGCCTGAATTATTTTTCTAAATGATTCTGGTGTAAGTCAAATTAGATTGGTTACGGCACAAAATCATATCGAAACAGATCTAACAGACATACAAATTTTCTTTATTTTCACCTTTCTGAAAAATATCAAGAATGAAAGTAATTTAAATAGGGTTTATATTCATACAAACAAAAACTCAGTTTTTCATTATTTGGCAAAATGTATAAAGATGATATCTATATATATATGCTACTTTCCGAAAGACGGAAACATAAAATAAGTCACCGAATAAGTCATCATTCTCAAATGTTTTTAGATCTAGCAAAGAGTTTGTATTGTTTAAGTGTTCTTTGCAAAGAAAAAAATCCCAAAGCTTATTTTGGTATTTTTACAAACGCGTGGAGTTAATAATAGCTCGCCTTAAATGGTTCTCGCAGCTCTAGGATCTGCAGGCTTACCACACATCTTGCACGGTTGGCCTTCACGTTACATGTGGCAACTGATGACTAAATGGCGTGGTGGGCGAAGGTGACCAATATATAAATTACATTCTGGATCTTTCCAACAGCTTTAAGAAGACATTTAATGTCAGCAGCTGGATATCTCTGATGGTAATGCCAAAAGATCCATCACTATATCTCTTTTCTGTTTCTTTTTCTTTGTTATTAGATTTTTAAAGTTTAGTGCCTCAGCACTCTTTAAAATCACTATAGAACTGCAGCTTTTGTTTTCTAATAAAATTATTTATATCTAATTATTTTTAAATAACAAATATATATGAAAAGCATAAACAAATCTGTTCCCATTTTATGTTTTAACTTCTAAACCAATTTGAACGCGGTTTTCAGAATTCGGAGAAGGAGATGTACCAGGAATGATGCATGGTCACATATCATCAATTTGGTACCTTACATTCTCAAGCAGTGAAGAAAAAGCTTCAAAAAGTATTTCCAAAAAAAAAAGTATTTACAAAAGCCACCGATAGGGTGAAATGTGACGCTATTGTTGCCTGCGTAGACGAGAATATTTTTGTGGATGGGACTGTCAACACCCAAAATTGTCGAATTTGGGTATCCGAACCACCCCTTGCGTTTCAGGAAATCCCGTTCACTAAACCCATTCACCAAAACTCACTGTTTGGTGTAGGTTTACAGCAGATTTCATCGTAGAAAAATAGTTCTTTAATAAGAACATTACTCCGACAGGACCAGTAACCTGTTCCATTACCGCGCAAAAATATCGCGCTATGCTGAAGAGTTTCCTCATGTCGCAACTTGAGCAACTTGAGCATGTCTGGACGAGTGTTTTTTTACGCAAGATGAAGCACCATCACACATTGGTCGATCGGTATAGCAGCTTGTACGGCATCACTTCATAGTCATTAGTTACTCCTTTCCGGTTGAATGGCTCTCCGGATTTATCTCTTTGCAAATTTTGCTGTGGGCTTATTTGAAGTCCAAGGTCAATCTTGACGGGGTACCGCACTTGATTACCTTAAAAAAAACGTATCACGGGCTGTGATGAACACCTTCAGACATGTTACATTCGGCTGTAGAGAACGTTGTGCACAGGATGCAATTCCTGGTCCACAGTGGCCACATTGAACCTGGGCTATTACCGCACGGGGGACTTAATTTGCTGCATAAAAGGTTTCAGTGTTTCAGTTCAGTTTCGTCTTTGTTATTCATTTGTTTGTCCATTGTAAGTTTTTGTTTACGTTGTACAGCGTCACATTTTCGCCTATCGGCGATTTTTGGAACTATCTTTTTTTCGCTGAATCCTTCCAAAATCTGGTGCCATTTTGGTTGTTCTACCGAGTTACAGATGGCATTGAATAGTGTCAGTTGAGTTACGGCCATCTTATATGTACACTCATGGACAAAAAAATTAGCGCACCAAGAAGGAGTCGTCAAAATGAAACGAAAATTTACATACGTAATGACTACTTTGATATAAGTAAATGATTAGAAAATCAAAGAAAAAGGATAATTTATTTCAGAGAAAAAGGCAAAAGAACGGAGGAGTTAATACTCCGTTGGACCCCCTCTAGCGCGAATGCACGATGCGATCCGATCGGGCGTTGAGTCATACAAGTTCTGTATGATGTCTTGAGACATTTCGTTCCATATTTGCTGTAACCTTGCCTCTAGTTCGTTCAAACTCGTGGGATGCCCAACTCGTCGTCCCAAATGATCCCAGATATGCTCGATTGGAGACAAATCTGGGGATCGGGCAGGCCAAGGAAGGGTAGTAATAGTGCGGAGACAGTCTTGTGACACCCTTGTCGTATGAGGCCGAGCATTGTCTTGTTGAAAAATGGCTCCTGGGAGCCGTTGCATAAGTGGCAACACATGTGGTTGCAGGATTTCATGAACATACCGCTGGGCTGTCATGGTGCCACGGAACAATACTAGGGGTGACCGTGTATTCTAGGCAATGGCACCCCATACCATCACACCAGCTGTGGGAGCGGTGTGTCGCTGTACAGCAAAGGCAGGATTGAAGCGTTCACCACGGGCTCTCCACACACGACCACGATTGTCATCACTGCCGAGATTGAATCTGGATTCGTTGCTAAAGACGACCTGGTTCCATTCCGCTGCAGTCCAGTTTCCTCGTGCACGGCAAAACTCCAAACGGAGGCGTCGATGGGTGGGCGTCAAGGGCAGCACACGTAATGGGCGCCGCGATACCAACTGTCCTTCAGCCAGGCGCCTTCGTATGGTTCGAAAAGACACAGCGGCCCCTAGTGAAGGTGCTACCTGTGCCTGGATGGCGGCCGATGAAGCAGTTGGCTGTACGCGTGCATTTCTGACTATGTGGCGGTCTTCTCGACGACTGGTCTGTCGAGGGCGTCCTGAGCCTGGTCTTCGTGTACATGACATCTCTCGGGTCCAGTGGTCCCAAAACCTCCTCACAACACAATCAGAGCGGCCTAATTGACGAGCTACTCGCCTAGCTGATCACCCAGCTTCCATCATCCCCACGATTCTCCCTCTCTCAAACTGCGACAACTGCGTATACTGTCTTCGAACACGGCGTAATGGCATGTCTACCTCAGCTCTTCCTTTGTAAATGATTCAGCACACTCAAACAAGCTTTGGTTACCTGTTTTATACTCCACAGAGTACGATGTTCAACGCCCTCTACCGGCTATACGTAATGCGCAATCACGCTGCATTTCTAATCATTTGCATATCTCCCCGACATGTACCTTCACTGCAAGTTTCGGTACGATCCCGCAATTATTTCTTGGTGCGCTAATTTTTTTGTCCATGAGTATATATACATATATCTATACATATATGTAATGCGCAAAAACGATAATTTGTATGCTTGTTGTTATTTCTTTGTCTCCTATGCATCGAGCAACGTCGGGTCCTTCCGGTAGTCTTTTAATAAATGACAATTAAAATTAATGATCTTCAATATTCAAACGATATTCAGGTAACTTTATTAGTTATTATATTTTGACTAAAGACTCGAAATCTCATTATTCAACTTTTAACATACAGTATTTCTTCCTTGTTTGTTTGTTTGCATGCGCTTTACGCTAAAACAAATGTACTGACTTCTTTGAAATTTTGTACTTTACTTACTTAGGACCTAACATAAAATTTTAACAGGATTATCTTGGGTTTCACTTTCTAATCTTTCAAAAGTAAACACCTTCCTTCCCAATTATTAAGCGATTGATGCCAAACGTATTCTTAGTTGTTTATTATTTATAAGTTTTGATGTTTCATACTTTATGAGGATTGTCGTCATTTCACCTACTTCTATCACTCTTCTTCAGTAAATGTAAGAAACTCATTTTATAGGTGTGAAAACTATTTTAGTATCTAGTTTAAACTCTGTGAACGATTGTTGATTCAATGTGGAACCCTAATCCAACTTTTCTCATGTTTGAGCAAAAATGCTTTACAAAATATTCATTCATTAATCAGTTACGGGAAACTAAAAGCACTAATTATTTAATTTAGATTAACAAATAGCTTACAGTGCTTTTTTTCAAATATATTAGAAATTATTTAATAGAGAGATAATCATTGATTTTTTTTCCTTTTAATTCGAATTGTTTTTTTTCAATGGACTATTCCAAGACTCCTGAACATTTTTCATCTTGAAAAATTTTCAAGATGTTTTCAAATATTTTTCAAAA
Source organism: Thereuonema tuberculata (assembly GCA_023159025.1). NCBI lineage: Eukaryota > Metazoa > Arthropoda > Chilopoda > Scutigeromorpha > Scutigeridae > Thereuonema > Thereuonema tuberculata. The sequence continues at coordinate 49,345,808 of JAFIDM010002131.1, read as the reverse complement.
AGATGTTTCAAAAATTTTTCTGTTCAATGAAAAGTTATTCTTCTTATATCTGAAGAAATTATTCTGCGCGTTATTAATTTTTCTCAGTTGTCATCTGAATATAATACATTTCTTCATTTCAACACTTTAGAATAATTGAATGGTGTTATGCATCATTTTAACCAAGTGCCAAAATTCGATTTTGAGATATACGCATAAACGCAAAAGCTTATGTATAACTTCACATTTTCGTGGAATGAAGAATATTATATAACAAAATGAAGATACTTTCACAGGACAATTGTGATCATTATCAAAATTAATAATATCCTTCAAAGGTCGAAAGTCACATGATTCAAATTTTATTCGTTACGATTAGTCGATTGGCGTTTGTTCAACATTAATTTTCCGGTGAGTTCTGTTGAGATACCAAGCAGGAAAAATTTTTGATACAGAGTTTGCACCTTTCGCTAGATGATGGAGCAATAATCTATTTTGGCGCTTGGTCAAATGATACATAGCACCATCCCATTGTTGTAGCAAACTTTCTTCCGACATTTTCGCTTTTCAAAATCTTCAATGATTCAATAAATATTACTAATAAATATTAGTAACTCTTTGTTATCATTCATTTTGAAACTGTACTTTCAAAATTGCTCTATCTCGGAAACTATTCGGAATAGGACACTCGTTCATATGGTCTTTTCTGCTTAAAATAGCCGATACTATCATCTCCCAAAACATTGTCCTTTCCTCCTGGGACACCCTGTATAGAAGTATACTTTCGCTAAGCGCTTAGAATGTTTCCTTTCCTTGATAGAGGATAAGTCGTCGTTAAAATGCATGTGTATATATAATAAGAGCATGACTAAATAGAATCAAAATACAGTAAGAAACAGAATGTAGTCAGTTTGACAATTTTTGAGTAACTGCTTGATCTCATAAAACCGTTGTTCAGTACAAAAAAGAAAAAGAGACCGTCTATACAGCACATAGTAAGTAATAGTCACTTCGACGGCTTCTGAAAATTGAAACAAACAAAAAAAGCAATCATAGATTACGTTAAAAGAAATCTAAGTAGTTTAACATGGAAGGAAGCTCTACTTGTTTTTTAGATATCGAAGCATTGGATTTGACAGCAAATGCATTTTCGTGGTTGCTTGGCCCACAGTTCCTTGAAATTGGTCCGATATGAACCAAAAATCAATACAGAACCTTAATCTATTAAAATTTCAGCTTTGTCAAAGAATTTCTGAGTTATTTTAATCGTTGGCGGAGGAGACGCTATTGAGGCTTCGAATTGTATTGTAAAATTAGTTTTTTTCCTCTCGATGCAAATTAAAGGAAATTTCAAGCTTTAAGCCAGTTATCGTGAGGCTACCTTTCATGAAAACAGTCATTCATTATATTTATTTATATATTTAAGTTTGTTTGTTTGTATTTAAGTTATATTTACCTTGAATTCCTGTTATATATGTAACAGTTATATTATAGCAGTTTATATATAAATATTTATAGAAATTATTTATTTGTATTTAAGTTATATTTACCTTAAAGTCCTGCTACAAATGTAACAGTTATATTATAATAGTTTACATGTAAATATTTATAGAAATTATTTATTTGTATTTATCTCTATATATCTGTATTTTATTCATTTAAATCTTTACCGTTATTTATTTTAAATCATTCGTTTTCTATTTCCTAATTATTGCTGTTCTGATTATTTTTAAATTCTTTTCCGTTACAGCTGTTTAATTAGTTAATTAATTGAAGTTCGTTATTTTTCTTGTCCAATCACTATATATATTTTTAATTATTCTTTCAATGAAATCCAACTTTGTAAAATCTATGAAATCCATGTTTTATATTTAATCAATTCAATTCAGTTCAGTTCCAAACTCGACTCGTTGTTTCTTCGCTCCTACAAGACTCTCCCACAAACATCATTACAATATAATATTATTAAAGAATAAAGCGACACTTGATTAACGAAAAAAAAGAAAAAAATAGAAAAATAAGGATAATGTACAGAAAAATTGTGTACTTTAGGATTAGATTTCTCTCGTAACTGTAGATTAATTTGTTTTGAGGAAAGTAAATAATTCCTTTCTCACACCCTCTTTTTTCTTCTTATTTAAAGTATTAGTAATTTACATCGAAAAACGGTTTCAAGCCGGTAACCGCTGGGTTATCTACAGCTATTGAGTCCTCAATGGAAATTTTATTATTTTCTACATTTTAATTATGAATTGATCATCTTTATATTGTGTGTGCTAATGATTTTTAACGAATGTACTTGTTTAAAAATATTGTAATTTTCAAAATTTTAAATATTAATTGTTAGTTTAAATATGTTCATATCATAGCTTTGTGTGTGTTAAACTTTCTTCTTCTTTCTAATTCTTTCTTCGAATTTGGCCGACTATGGACCACGTGAAATAACTCATGATTATTTTTGTTAAACTTTATTTATTTATTTATTTATTCATTTATTTATTTATTTATTTATTTATTTTTGCAATTGAAGATAGTTCCAAAAGGAATTAGCTGCATTTCTGGGATTTAGATGTCTGACGAACTGAGATTTTGGCTACTTTTGTGCTTATAAGAATAAAGTATTTTCCTGTTGGAGAAAAGGAAAAGCAAAAGGATTTAGAGAAAGATGCAAGGCTTTGTGAGGAAAGAGAAGTAAAGATTAAATGATTATGTAAGAAGAGATTTCAGAGAGAGCACCCAGATGTACAGCGTTGATGGAAGCATTTCGAAAAAGGTGATAGAATGGCGATTCAGTTAGAATTACATTTTGAAGCGAAGAGATAAGCCACCATCAAGGATGGCAGTTGAAGCACAGAGAGAGCGAGAGCTTGACTTTGAAATCAAAAAGTTCCAAAGTGGAAAAAGTTACATAAAAGTTTTCTGTTATTGGAGTACACTGTTATCTTTCAGATAAGATAAGTTTCTTATTCATCTGCATTTTCGAAAAATCTGATCCAAGCTAAAATCTAATCTTATGTTATCTATTCTGACAACTAACATTCTCAAATAGTAAATTTTTATGGAACAAAAAAAAAATGGGTTCCAAATCAAGGAAATATAATACTTAGAAAAACAATTTAATAAAAGTTCTTTGTTTTAAGCTTATACACATTTAAAAGATTAAAATAAAAATAAAAATATATTTACAAATTAAAATAAAATTTCCAGACATTTCACTCTTCAAAATGTTTAAACCATTATTAAGTATCATAAGGTCAGCTGTGTATTAAAGAACTGTCTTTTGAGATATTTCAATTACGATGTCTCAAATTTGGAAGGAAAAGTTAAAACATTCAACTCTTTCATTCCATCTGATTATATTCCTATTCTCTGTTAATTACTTTAGTTCTTACTTTCGCACATTAATTTTTTTATTTTTGTTTATTATTCAAACATTAATTGAAAATCAAATTAATAATTTTAATTACAAAACTAAAGGAATACTGAATAATTCTTAATTACTTCAGGGGAATAAAAATAAAGGTTAAAGTTTAATAAAAAAATGTCGGTATATAGAGGATAAAGGAATTTTTGAATTAGATTTGTAGTTTCTGCGATTTTTAAACATTTATTCACAGACTTGTGTAAGTAATTGTAATTTTAGCAAATTTTAACTAATTAATAAATAATTATAAAAAAGTATTTTTTTTTTGCTTCTTCTGATACTTTAAAATGCCCAATTCCAGCAAAATTTTTGGTTAGTTAAGTTTAAAATAGATTAATATTAAAGATGAATGTAGCGACTGTGAATTTGCCTCTTAAATGCAGTCAGAATGAAATTGATATATTTTATTATTTTTAAATTCCGATAATCTTATAGAATGCTTAAGTCTATGTGTATTGTACTGATTCTGCACATTTCTCATTTCTATCTTCTAATATGTAATTAAGTGACTTTATATATCTCTTTCTCTGCTATATTTCTAAATTGCGAAGTTACGATCACAATCATTATTATAATGTTGAATAGTTTTGCAACAATACGTCTTTCTTTTCTATGATTCTATAATTTGAGAAAAGATACTTTTTTGATGCAGCATGTCGCGAACTTTCCCTAGTCTAAAACATTATTCTGCTTTTCGTTCAAGGATAGAAATAAACTAAATACATTCAATTTGACATCTAATATTTGTAAGTTTTTTTTTTTTTTATATTTTCTGCTTGTGGATTTTGGATTTTCTGGAACTTTAATATTGAGAGTTGTTTTAAATCAACTAGTTTACAGATGTCGATTCTAAGTTTAAAAATATTTATAAACATTGCTGTTTTTGTGAAGGTATAGTGGCGATAAATGAAGAAGAAACTTGAAAACCGTATTTCAAAGGTAGACCAAAGTATCACTAAAGCTCACCCCTCCAAAAAAAGGAAGGAAAAATAATAATTTTTTTCTGAAGAACTTTCGTCCAAAAAGCTTCGGGATGTTTTCCTAAACTTAGCAAATGCGACACGCTTCGTATTATCCAGCTTTATACAAGAAGGTAGAATCCTTGGCCTCGCTAACAAGAGTGCTGCAGACGCTCCACACACACACCCGGCAAGGAGTTGAAACCATATGACCGGATCGATAGTTCGTATCCACACCCAAACACATGGCAGCTCTACATTTAACGCCAACCAATGTTTTTGTAGCCATTATGGAGAGTATAACAGAGGCCGTCAGTCCCATCTCGACGGTGTACATGTAAGTTTAACAGAAAAATAAAAACAAATGGTGGAAGAAAACAAGAAAGGGAAATAACAAAAAAAAAATAATCTGACTTTTCAAGAAAAATAACAATGCTTTTCCTCTGAAAGTACCAATTAATTTTAGGAAAAATAAACAATAGATTTTCAATGTATTTTAATACCTTTCTTAATGGAGGAGAAATGTTTTCTAATTTAAGAACTAAAAGAAGAACCAAACTTTCAAATCCTTCAATAAAAAAAAATATTTAAATTTCAATATTTGCAAAAAACATTCTACTATTGAGTTGCTGGTCAACCTTTTTGGATATTGTTTATTTAGTTAAACAATAAATTTGTTATCTTTTAATGACTTCATCGGTCAAATTTGAACAGATCCCAAATAAAGACTGACTAGTTAGATAACCGATATTGTATAAATTATAGAATTCTAAACTTTCTATATGAAATGGAAACGTTATATAACGGGATGTTTCTTATTTCTTTCATATTATTAATTTTTAAAAATATTTTTTAAAAGTTTAAGTTCTTCTTTACTTTCTAAAATTCTTTTTCAAAAACCAAAATTATGCGTCATTATATTGAATAAATTTATTAAATGTCAATAGAAATTAAGTAAATTCAGAAATACGAGATGTACACTGAAAAATATATACACCTTCCAAGGTATGAATATTGCAAGATATGGATAACTCTCAAGATGCGTAAGCAATTTGTGCATTAATAAAATTAATGTTTTAAAATAACGTTTCCAAATTATTTATTTTTTGTCCAGCAAAGGTAATAAATATTCTGCCACGTATCTAATACCGTTTGCTGAGAAATGCGATCATTTTTTTATGAAAAGTAATATATTTATAATCTCCTGAAAATCACCTTTACTATATAATCTCGAGTGAATACTTTATCATGTAGTTATTGAACTTTAGTGCATTACATCTATTTCCTTTAAACTATTAATTAAGAAATAGCGTGAAGGAATTCTAGCTCATCAAGAAATCAAAAAGCTTATACTGTATAGAAGAACTTTTTATTTCTTAAAAAATGGAAATGATAGCGTCATCATTTCTAAATACAAAAAAATGATGGCTTACTAATACACAGTGGCAATTGCGTTCTGAGCACTTTCCGACTGGACGCAATCTAACAACTCCATCTATATTTCATCTAAATAAGCTATAAATAAAATATGATAAAAATAAGTGCTTTTCAAAGGTTAGCAAAGTCACCTAATCGAGGAGTCACTATAAATACAATTAGTTGCAATCCTACTGGGACTCTATTGGCGGTCATCCAATCCATTCAAGACATTAATGAGGAATGGTATGAATAAACATTGCACGCCCTAAACAGTAGCAGATAACCTATTTCATTTAATTAGACAGTTAAGGTTACTGCAGATATAAGTGAAGCAATCCTTTTTTTTTAACATAAGCTATTTATCGCTTACAGTTGTAAGTGTCAAGCTTCCCTCTGCTGATAAATATCTCCGCTGTACTAACGATCTTCTGAAGGACTGTTCCAAATCGTTGATCATTTTAAGGGTTGGTTTTGCTCGGGTTACGAGAAAAATTAAGTACAACATATCATTTCATAAAAACAAAATAAAAAAGTATTAAATTTAATAATAAGTGAACAACATTGATAATCTCAAATTTATCAAGACAGTACTCCTTAGAATTTATTTCTCTACTTACTATAGTAGTATGAAATGGTATCTGTAACGAAACTAGAAGTTTATCAAGGACTTAAATTCTATTTTCCTTAGAATGTTGAAAGATTTTCTTTTTCTTTTTTTTTAATGTAATGAAAGCAGTATGGGAAAGTCTTCACATTTATAATAAAAAAAGATCAAATACAACAAGTATTTTTAAATTTTTCGTTGTTGAAAAAATTCTACAAATACTTCTGTTAATTACCTAAATTTAATGAATAGTAATGACATCAAAGCAAACTTGAACGTAAAACAGTTTTTAAATTGGATTAAATTGATAATTACATTGATGTTCTAAGTAGTATTACAATATGACATGAAATGTATTCATTATCTGCTTCTAATGCTTTGCTACATGCATGCAAAAATATGTATTCCAAAAAAAATATCTCGAATATGTAATATTTTTGAATTTTTTGAATATTTGAATATTTTTGAATTTTTTGAATAGTTGAATAATTCTGAATATTCAAAACAAAAAAGATCAATGATAAAATGTGCATATCTAGAAGATCCATCACTGATCCAAAACCCCTATTCAAGAACACACACACACACATGCAAACATTTTACGACACTCTTCAAGAAACTAGGCTAAGTACATAAAAGATGGCGTTAATAATTAAATCTCAGATCTAAACGTAATATATAAAAAAAAAATCTTAAAAACATATTAGGGATTTTGTAACTTACTGTAAATAGTTTGCTGTTTGATTGCATTATTTTTTTTGTAATGTCAGCCGTGATTTTATCTATGCTTAATTTATTACTTAAGGGAAATTATAAATTTGGAAGAACAGCAAAAACTGAAATGGTAAGAAGTTGTTTTAAACATACACCATTGATGTCACTTTACTAAAATCTCGATATCATTCAATGTAAACAGTTCTGGACATTTAATTTATTTACACAAATATACATATATATATATGTACTTCAGAAAACAAAATTTCAAGTAACATACATTCATTTTGTTTTAATTCGCGAAATTGAATAAATAAAATTAAGTAACAAAGCACAATATGTAAACACTAAAATTATTTATTCTTTAATAATTTTTCACTATATTTTGTTTTGTGATAAATCAGAAGCAATCGCTTAAGTATCTCCAAGTGATAAAACCTCTGACCTTTCAGCTCTTGGTTTGACATCCGCTGCAGTTTCACTGTATTTCTTATGTGTTTACTGTATTTGTTTTCTCCATTCAACGTTACCATCTGACGACTTTTTTACAAGATGCAGCTCTCTCAGAACCGAAAAACTTAGGAACGATAATAGAAAACTACCACAATAGAAAAATTACTTATTTTGTCATTACTACATATATTCATGAATTTCTTTCAAGAATCAGTTTAGTGATTCACTGCAAAATTCTTGTGGAAACAATTCAAAACATTTGAAAAAAAAACATCAAATAAAGCAGCTTTTTAAATTAGGATGTAAAAAAGTTCTAGGAAAACTCAAAGCATCTGGTAAAAACTACACATCCGTTTCACAACACTATACCTAATCGTTCAGGTAGTGACCCTTGGATATGCTAATCTTGTTCCACTGCTCCATTGCTCTATGAGTTTAGATACCCCATTTCGATAGAAGTTCGGCCTTCAGGAGGTGAAGAAGGCATCAAGGCATCGTTTCACCTCGTCGTCATTAGCAAAGTTCTTTCCAGCAAGAAAACTCGACAAAGACCGGAAGAGATGAAAGTCGGATAGAGCAAGATATGGGGAATATGGTGGGTGAGACAATACTTCCTATCCAAGCTTCTGTCATTTTTGCAGTGTCCATAAAGCGATGTGTGGAAGTGCGTTATCCTGATGGAACAATGTGTCACATCGATTAAGTAATGCTCGGCGCTTTTCAGCATCACTATCCTTCCATGCAGGGTTGCCTTAGCGACCTTCCGTGGGTTTTCCCCTTCTTTATGCAGGATCTGTTGTGCATAACATTCTCGTACATTATCCACTTTTGTCACCCTTGAGTAAATAAACTGGTCACTTTTTGTCACTTTTGTCACCAAATACAAAACAAAACAAAAAAAACCCTCTGATTCTCGTCAAGCAAAGCGTGGGATACTTATTTCATCAGTTTTTATGAATATTCTAATATTTATCTCTTCTTAAATTTGGAAAGTTTACGTCACCGACTGCTAGCAGTGTATCCTCAAAGCCACGTTAGAATTTTTCGGAAACTTTCTTTACAACCTGATGATTGTAAATTATTACAACAATAAAGTTACAAAGTTACTTTTCAGCATATTACACCTAATTTCCAGAACTTAAATTAAAATGTTATAATGTAAGTATACATATTGTATTTGCCAATTTCGAACTTATGATTGAAGTAGTTCATTAACTACAGGCATTTTACGACAAAGAATTTTGAACAGTTTTTCTAATTCTGAAATTTCAATTTAATGATGAAAGATTAAAATATAAAAACTTAAAGAAGCTATTTCTCGGAATATTTGTACCATTATTTCAAAAGGATTTTTCAGCTACAACACGAAAAGAAGACTTCGTTTTAACTAAAATTAGCTGAAATACTACTGCTTTCTAAACATTGAATAACTTATGATTAAAAAAAAAAATCACTGAACAACATAAATCTTATTGGGAATAATATTTAAAAACATTCCGAGATTTTAACAAAATCTTGAAATTCGAATTCGAGTTCTAGGATCTGTGTCTTCTAAAAATCTATTGCATATCATTTTTATATAGATTTATATCAGATTTATATGAAGATTACAGTTTAGACGTTTATTGATATACGAGTAATTTTCGATAAAAATTAAGTTGTACTTCTCTGGAATGGGTCCAATAGAAGAATGTAAATTTCTCAACGTATTATCTCGATAAAAAAACATTAACAACTTCTCCCCAAATTGTATTAGCAAAAAAACCTATGTTCTTGTTGAGTGTTTGACAAAGGCGATTTCAGCTTTAATAATATAAACTAAGATTGATATTCAGCTGAGATTTAATTACTAATTAAAGACCGCGCTACTCTGAAGGGAATTGGAGACCCTGCGGGATTTCAATTAACCTTTCCTTTGTAGATCTCAAGTGATTAACTGGCTCTGACAAACGTATAAGTATTTCTCGCACCTTGATCAGAAAAAGGCCTAAAGGTTTTTCAAATTTAGTTAGAGATTCAGATAAAAGCAATTCAATTAGATTTGAACACACTCTTAGCAAATCGAATGAGAAAAACCTTATTAAGTAGATGTGGAAAGTAAGTGCCAATAAAATTTTATTAAACTATCTAATAAAACGGTACAGTACTTTAAGTTTCATCCTTGAAAAAAATTAAAAAGGAAAACATGTAACAATTTAGACTTAAAGCGATTAAAACGATCATTTGCATATAAGTAAACATTTTTTCTAATAATGAAAAATATATTATACTAGTATTCGAAAAAGTTGGATAAAAACACACAAGTCTAAAATACAACATTTAAAAAAAAGCTTGCCTCCGGGAAGCTTTTCGGATTCTTTTCGGCCTCCTTTGTCAACCTCAGTTAACATACGAAAATATACGAATCTATTATAGTTGTAATACAAACATATCTGCTACCGAAATACAGAAGTTTTTTTATGCTTACCATTTTCTCTTTAAGTTAGTATATGCTTTAAATTGGTGATTCATATGCCTTTGAAATTTTTCAATGTTTTATAGTTTGAAAGACAATAAATGCTTATTTGAAACAAATCAACTTTTTTTCTGTGCATTACCTCCGAAAAGATAGCTGACTCGAGACTATCTAATCTACGCATTAAAATAATTGTAGATATTAGAAAGATTTAAGTAACTTTATAATTACTAAACCACTTACATTCTGAAGCAAAATCTGTTTTTGGTTAATTTAAAAGTGTTTTTTCTTGGAATAGTAAATTTACAGGCATATCCTGGTGTGAAGCACTATACCTTTTCTTTTTTTTCTTTCTACAGCTTTCACTAAACCTTTTCACTCATCGATACATGTACTGCACTGCAGTCGTTATATACTTTGTAATGAAAATAAATACTGTAAGTACTAATTTTCGGCATTTTATAGTCATAAAATTCATTTTCAACTTATTTTGTGAGGAAGGCTAATCACAAGAAAAAAAAGAAAAAAAGAAAATTAAATTTATAAATACTTTAATGTTTACTAATCACAGCACGTTTTATAAAAAGCAGAGCGTATCATGTTTGTATGCCATCTCGACGCCGAAGCGTTAGTATCTAGTCGCAAAAGTGTCGTATCGGTGAATCAGCTGTCATAAAATCGGGGAAAGAAGGTAATTAAAACTGTTGTATGACCGACGCGTCAGAAATAGCGAACTATGGCAATGCGATTACTACTGTATATTATTTGCTATCACGGAAATAAACTAATTTTTGTCGAAAAGGCGTCTGCTATCTTTCAGAATTTAAAAGTTGAAATGTTTTAAAGAAGGAACAGATTTTAAGTTCACCTTAACAAGAAAGCTCAAAAATTCGCTGCCTGAAGACAAAATTTCAAGTTCATTTAAATGATAGTGTGAAAAATATATATTCTTTTAAAGTATATATTCTTTTAAAGTAAGATCAAATTCAAATTAGCCTCTGTTAGGAATTCAATTCGCTGTAACCTTACATTATAGTCTCTGAAACAATGTTGGAAAGTTCCTTCATCTAATTCATCTTTCTAACATGTTTTCAACAATAAAAAAAAAAAAAAAACTTTTCCGCACAACCGAGTTCCAGCGAAAACATCAATCCTACCTGTTTTTGGTAACCTAAAAATAAAGAAAACAATTATTTCTGTGGTAATTCAGAGATTTTGCCAGGATTCAAGTAACCACAGCAATAAACTTTTAGTTTTTATCCTGAATGCCATGGACAGCAGGAACTCCTTTATTCGAAGTGAAAAGATTATGTAAAAACTTTTGGAAGCTAAGATATGATACTGTTTTTTTCTTGTTTTTCCAAACCCCCCATCAACACATCGTTGCGAGTTGCAATTAAGATTTGCCACGAAAGCATCGTTATCGCCGTCTTTTTGAAGAAGAGATATGTTTTCTCCTTTCTGAACACATCTTAGAGATCAGACACAGGATTTGAAGCCATTCAATCGGTACTCTCTAATCTAATTATTTACGAACGTAGCTTTTGCAAAGATGCTAATTAACGCCGAAGTTAATGGGGTTTTCCCCTGGTGAAAAAGCAAATTGCATTCCGGATTAAAAAAAAAAAAACCCCGGAAACATTTGAGGATTGTTTACTGTGTACTTCTTCAGTTTTCTCCGTTAAATTTTATTTCCAGATGTTATCTAACAAAATAGGTCAAAATGAAAAGTTTCGTGTCACATAGAAGGTATTCGTATTATCTTAATCTCTTACAAAAAAAAATCTTATCACAAAGCTTGCCATGGTTTTCGAAAGGTGAGTTAAGCGGATCTGTAGGGACAAAAAAATTTACCTAGCATCAGTTTCCTAGCATTAATTTTCCAAGCATTAGCGAGGATAAGCCGTAGTTGTCGCAGTAATCCAACTTCAAGGATTTAAGTTAAAATTATATACTTTAACTTGAAAGCTATTTCTTTCTCTTATCCATATTACTTGTTTATGTAACTATGGTCTGTCACTTTACAATATACGTAGTTGACTAAATATAAAAAGTTACACTTCCTTTTCTGTAAGCATGCTTAGCTAATTATTTTTTTGATTTTTATACATAATTTATTTTTTTAGTTAGGAATGGTGCTACTAGTTTAATAGTCTAATTTGCAGGCATGTTAGTCGCTGCAATACATTGCCATACACGTTTAAAAATTGTTTTTATTATTTTATTTTGTTATAACCTTACTTTAATCTTGCGAATGAAGCTTTAGGAAAGAACAGGACAAGTAACTACTCTTTTTTCTTATTTACACTTAAAAAATAATAATACTTTAATTCCTATACTTACACCGTTGTCATTGTAAATTGTTTAAGTTAGCAGAAAATTATAAAATAACTGATTAATGAAATTCATTCGACCAATAACAAGATAATATTATTTCGGAAAATATTACAAATTATACAAAAAAAATATGGCGAGGTTATAGTACAACTGCACTACAGAGCATAGATTGAAAAAGTAGGCTTATCCAGTGAATAAATTCAAAATGATATCTATTTTTTTAATGAAGAAGACACTTTTCTGAGTATCGATGGGCTTACAAAGTAATTAGAAGATTGCTGTTACACAATGTAGATATAATTTAATTAAATTAGTTAAATTAATATTGGCTAAATTTTTGACGATGGTCCATTAGTTTTCTTGCAGTTCTTCCGTTTGAATCAGTATTTAGAATTCGTTTCCTTAACTGATTTACATAAAACGAAAATTGTGATATTTAAGGTGTTAGTTGGCTTAACTATACTTGTTTTTTTGTAATTTTCTGCTCTGATAAGTTAATATACTAGTTACCATTAAGTTTTATAAATTGTTCAGGTTTATGACAATCTTTTGACTCGTAAGGTGCAAAACAGTTTAAAATAGAAAATGGCTCTTCATTATGTTAAACGAAACCTTCTGTTTTTCCAATTTATTTAGTTGCACTAAAAATTTAGTTGCTGCGCGTTAAAATCTGAAATCTACTTAATGATTTACCTACTAAAAAACGAAGTATATATTATTTATTTAATACAAGTTGCTTTGAAGATAAAGCTAGTTCGTGATAAAATTTTAAACAAAAACTGATAAAATACATAATTTCACAAGCAATTCATGGCTTTCTTATTTCTTTTCATTTATAATTTTCTTTTCATAAATCCATCGAATTCAATTTTGGCCTTCATACAATTTCACCTTACATTACTTTTAGACATTAGTTAGAAAAAGGGAAAATGAAAACATTTTACTGTGCATTTCCGTTTTGATTTACACTTGAGCGTTTTCTGTCAATTTTATTGTTTTAGAAATTAATTTCGCTGAAAGCATGATGTTTTTGAAGCATTCAAAGCTTCCTTTCTTATTCTATTCAACAAACTCGACAGATTTCACGTTCTAGTTCAACAACTGAACTGTTGTTGACAAATCTGAGTTAAAAGAACTAATAAAAAAATACTTTGAGATTAAGATAAAAAATAACGAGTGCAATTAATTATTGATTGCACTTTTCTCTAATTACTCCCTTTGTGACTTTGATGTGTTGGGAAATCCCGAACATTTCAAAGCTTGGCACTCTATTGTCTAATGTTTCATTAAGCAATGATTACATTTAAATACGAATAAAGCCTTTCATTTTTCTAAGTTATCTACATACCTCGTCAACTTTTGTTTTGCATTTTCTTTATTTTTGTATTTTTCAATGAGGAATCTGAATGGAAATCAAAATATTTTTCAGAAATTTTGTTAATTGTTTTTGCAAAAACAAAAATTTCAAAATTATTTGTAAAATTAAGTTATTCACAAGAACACTATTGTAATCCACAAAAAAACAAATTTTATAATAAAAGAATTACAGTTTATTTTCGGTTAGGAAATGTTTTTCGCTAATTGAATTGTAAAAAATCCTGTACTTTGTTAACTCTTAAACAGCCATTTGAATTTATTTAATAAGTTTTAAATAGGCAACAATGTTTTTAAGCAAATGATTAAAAATCTTTCACATAAAGAACATCTTTTTACCGATTTTCAAAATAACAATAATAAAGTATTGGGATAAGAATTTCGAAATTCGAAGTATATTAAATTACTTTCAAAACTAGTTGTTTGATCGCGCACACATTTTAATGTTGTTTGTTTTTAATGACGCTAGAACAACAGAGATTAAGCTGGAATTTAATCGAAAACAAGTTGCTGAAATGAAGTGACACACGTTTGGAACCGAGGTTCGGGCATTACAGCAAAATGACATATCTTTTGTGTTATATGAATAAGAGATTTTTCAAACTATGTTTCAGTTCTATGTTATTTTAAATAATCAATTCAGCTTTGAGCTATAATACGAGTCCAGATAGACTTATTTTGTATATTTAAAAAATGATAGTATAGTAATACAAAGTTGAACCGGTAGAAATTCATATTTCCGTAGGTTGGAAATATAGTTCTCATAATCATAATTAAGTGATAATTCAGATTAAATAAGACCTTTTAATCATATTTAAGTGAAAATAAGTTAAAATTAAAATAAAACGCAAAACATAAAACAAAACAAAAAAGAAACATCTATTAAAGTGAGCAAACTCTAGTAGAGTTTGGATTCAATCACTTTCTAGTTGTAGGAGGACCCCAATAATAGGGATCCAGAAGGCGTCAATTTTTTACGAAAAATAATTTTAAAATTACTTTCATCAAAAATCAACATACTCGTGCACGCCTCCACATCAGAACCTTCAGTTTGATTCTGCATTTACTCTTGTAAATATCATGAGGTTCCTGAGAAAAAGGGCTTACAGACTCTTCCTTATATATATAGATATAGATAGATGATCGTTAGTATAAATAAAATTCTTCAACTACCATACCGTAAGTGTCTTTGCTAATAGACTGATGGTATACTACGGATTGATGCTCCAGAGTCTAAAACTTTATTCCATATAAACTATTCTCTCATAACAGCCTTCGGCTAAATCAACATCTTAATATGTCGTCATCTGAAGGAATCCCAATATCTCAATCCAATTCGCCGTGGCGACTATGATCATCTGATACAAGATGCCCGGAAGACTTCTTCTGAATCTAAATCATGAACTGCTTTCATCCAGAAATAGGATTTGACACCACTGCCATTAGACAGTGTCGCCTTCTTGATAATAAGAGACGTCGTTATTTAGCCGTAGGAGATGAGCCTAGAACAATATCTTGCACTCTCTTGCCTTAAACTTCAGTTTCGAAACTGAATTGAAATCGTGTGTGCAATTCTTAATTTTTATAAATTTCTTAAACTTTATTTCATTAACTTTAACTTAAGCAGTACTAAATTTCTCGTTTCTGAATTGTAGAAGATTGTATATTAAGTAAAGTTATGTAAAAACATAATATCATACGAATGTTATCAATTGAAAGAAATCTGATGTATGTAAAAGATCTTCAAATGATATTGAAGACCTATTGAAGACATCAAAAATTATTTTAGATGTTTTTAGTGAGCGAAAGTTTGAAACGTAATTCAGAAAAATTCGGATGGTGTAGTTATCTTAGAGAATGGGATTAAATTTTGCGATCCACGGGATACGAAACAAAATAAAAAATGAAATTTTTTGGGGTTTCATTCTGCAATTTATTTATTTTAGAAGAATATTAAAGCTTACAGTATTGCTTTTTCTAATCAAATACATTTGCTAAAGTTTCCAAAGATTTACAATTTCACTATTAACACATAAAGCTCACTGTCACCAACAAAATACTCGTGTAGTAAAATGCCATCCAAATACCTCCTAACCTTTCTATAATCCACATAAAAGGCAAACCAAGAATCTGACTTTTAAGAATAAGTTTTAGTCCCATATTTATCTGTCATTTATTGTTCACTATTAATAAACTGTCAAAACTTTGATATTAAAGATCATTCGAATTCTGGCAATGGGGATGTTTAAGGTCTCTGGGTCGAGGCTGGAAAAGTCACGTGACGTAGGTGTGTCACTTCTAAAAACATGGCTAAGATTACCGAAAAACCTCTGTATATTAAAGATTTCTCAACTTTAAATATATTGAATAATCGGCATACAATTAAGGAGGCGTATGGAAATAATGTAGATACGTTATTTCTAGATGAAAGGAATAGAAATTTCTCTTTAAATATATTTATGCCTTTCATCTAGAAATAACGTATCTACATTATTTCCATACGCCTCCTTAATTGTATGCCGATAATTCAATATATTTAAAGTTGAGAAATCTTTAATATACAGAGATGCTTCGGTAATCTTAGCATGTTTTTAGAAGTGACACACCTACGTCACGTGACTTTTCCAGCCTCGACCCAGAGACCTTAAACATCCCCATTCTGTAGAGAAATTCTTCAAGCAGTAATTTCAAAAATAATAAAAAAATAATGTAGATTGATTATATTTATTTATCTTAAATCCTGTCTCTATTGAATGAGTCAGATGCATTGCAAAAGATCTCATGTATAAATCATGTATAAAGAATCAAGTATAAATGACACTTTAAAATGTTTCAAACTACGAGGAAAATGTTTAAATAAAAACAGTGTCTTTTACAGATGAAAGCCATTAGAACATATGTCGAAAGTTGTCTTCTGAATTTGTGATGAGTACGAAAATCGCTGTTTAATCTACGTGTTCGTGAATAAGTTGTCTAAACTTCTCATTCAATTTTCAGCTTTTACAAATACAGTAACATAATAAAGCACGATAATAGAGGTCGTTTTATGCTGAATTTATTGTTCTACCTCGTTCACCAAATCAAATAATCCCACATGGAATACAATCATCTACAATTAAATGTGAATTTCTAGAATAAAATTAATGTGAGTTTTTATGGTTATGACGCTTTAAACATTATGTTTTATGATTTGTGATCTCGATCAAAAGGGATCTTATTTTAAATAGCGTAAATTTACACTTAAAATTTTAGCTTTATAGAATAATCATAGTTTCTATAAAAAAAATTATTATAAACCTCATTTCTCTGATGCATATTGAGAACCGTTACATCATACCGGTTTAAAAAGCATTTTAGGATTACTACATTAATCTTATCTTTTAAGAATGTTTTTGAAAAACAAATCCATGGTGATATCAATATCAATTGGTATTTACATTATCCGTGATTTAAAAAATATTTCAATAAGATAATTTTATAAATTTATTTATATAGTTATGCATACCTTATAGTTTTGTACATTATTTAATGTATACATCCACAGAATAAAATATTAATTATGATTAAAACGTTTGTCAGATTCTTTATAATCATTACCTGTAAATTACTATATTTTGTATATACGTACATCAACTAAATGTACAAAATAAAAACATATTTATCAAATTGTGCAGCTGAAACCAAGCATAATAACCAAAGCAGTTTGATATCCTAATAATGTAATCCAATTGCTTTTCACTGTGTTTCTGTACTTTTGCCTTCGTTAAGTTACTAAAATTCTTATATATAGTCCCTTCTTAAAAATTTCTTCAAAAATATGATCCTTTTTTTGCCTGACTGAAATTCTTTTTGTTATCTGTGTTTATTTCTTATCACATATCCCCATCAAAACGAAATCAATATCTAGGCATTTCAAATTTGAAAATCCAGTGTAGTGGAAGAGAGGTAATGAATTACGTATTAAAAACGGGAGATGCGTGGGAAGCATAGAGGTTTCCGTTGCTTTCCCTTTGCGATTTTGCATGCTAAGCTTATTGCTAGTATGTCATCTCTCCAATTAGAGACCTTATCAGGGTGAACAGACAAGTTTCCAGAATGAAAGGCAAACAAACCGACATTGGTAGCTGTTAGACCTAGAATTATCAAGTGCGTGATATACGTCATTCTGCTTAGAATATCATAATTACGATTCGCAAATGGAATCTACAGAAACGTACTGTTAATGAAACAATCAATTCACATATTCCGTGTTGAGGAAAAGAATATAAATTGCGAACGAAAATTGGATAAATTGGAAATTTTTTATTAAAAAACTAATCAGTGAGTCCAATTTCTTTACATGATTTCAATTTACACTTACAAAACATTTTTTTCAAGCTGAATTTACAATTAAAAATACTTTGAATATCGTAGCTGAACGCTTTAACTAATTTTAAAATGTTAGTAATGTGAAATTCTCTCAGTAAAACATTTTTGGATATAATCTTGAAATCGATTAGACGTCCTTAAAGCTTTATTTAAATGATTAATCCCAGATAATGATCCGCCAATAAAATGTGAAACATTCAGTGAAAAATTTGTCATTCTAGGTATGGATAAGATTAATTTAAAATCCAACAAAATTTTGAAATTTCAGTATTAGCATATTAATTATAGGGTTTGAGGTTTAATTAATTGTATTTTAACGCTGACAATGTTAAAATGATAATTTTATAATGAAGGCAAAGCTCGATTTCAATGTATTTAGTATGTTACCTATTGTTAATCAAATTTCATGTTCTGATATTCCTATTTTGTTTATGAAATTGTTGTACGATGATGGCTTAAAAAAAACAAAAGAATGCAAAATTCTATCTGAAAGCTTGCTAGCGTTAAATATATTTTATATATGCAATTGGTATGAGGATGTGATGATTTAATAAGACTACTATTAAAAGGAAAGAATTGAGAAGTAAGTATGGAACTTACTTCACTTAATAAAATTATTTCTTCACTTAATAAATGTGAAACAGTTCGCACGGATGGAACAAAAGTTTTACTCCACGGAAAAAGTTGTTATTGTTTCGATTTTACTGCATGAGAAAAATAAATCAATTAAATATTCAAATGTAATAGCTTATAAAACATTAATGGATATAGTGAAATTGTAATTAAATATAGATGCTACTCGTAACCATAATACGAATCTTACGATTTGAAGATGTTTTTTGATTCAAGAAATGACTATTTAGCAAACTTTAATTTCTTAACTGCATTATACCAAAGTTGTTAACTTTGGTATAATGCAGTTAAAGCATTCATTTATTCTTTATTTTTATTTTTCTACTCCGAGATATCTATCTTTGAAATCTTAAATTATGAAATGTTTATGTACGTATTTCTTCAGTGTTTAATATATGTTCAGAACTATATCAAATTTTAAAATAAAAATAAATAAACATACACTAACTGTCTTATGATAGTAATATAACTTTTTTCTGGCAATTTAGTGTTCGGAGAACCATTTCAAAAGCAAAATACTACTTTTCTGTAGTCTTTAAGTATGTAGATATTTATTATTATGATTTTGATAAAATAAATAATAGTAATTTGTAATAGTTGTAGTGTCTACATCCATCTAAGTCTTCAGAAATAAAGCTATTATTGGCTGTTAGTATATAAAGCTTGTAAACAGTTACAGCTTACTAATAATTGCTAGATATGAAAGTCGAGCGACTAACAGAATGATCTCGAAATACAACAGATATTGTCCATGACGAGATTTCTTTAAACTGCCAAAAAATTTGGTTATTAGATATGTTCAAAAACATTCGAAGATTGCAGAAGTGATACTGACCATTCAAACCTCATTAATTAGGAAACAAATCCTTTAAATCCTCCTTCGCTTCGGAAAATATTACATATGTACTAATCAATTAGGCAATATGGCCATACGATGCGACGATATTGCATAATTGAAAACGGTTTTTGCAAATTAAGACATCTATCGTGGTACATAATACAAACTAACTTAATATCAATGAGATATTTAGAGAAAATTACTACAATAGTATGCTGCTTAAGTAAATTCAATAGTTTTCGACAAAAAAAAAGCATATTTCGTAATCGAGAATATAAGGCAAGGACGCGTGGCTGCGGGTTGGAGGGAACGGGTTCGATCCCCGACGTCGGCGGAGGGCAGGGATTTTTCCATCCTTCATTCTCCTCCAAACGAGTCCTAGGGTCTACCCAGCCCTCTGTAGAGTGGATACCGGGTTTCTTTCCGGGGGTATAGACCACCCGACCTCATCTCAGTTCCTGGTCACTAAAACGTTGGAGCCTCAGCGTCCACAGCGTCGAGTGGGCCCCAGCGGGATCTAATCTATCGCCTGTTTGAAAAAAAAATATTTCTCAATCAATTTCTTTTGTCGAAATCTATTGAATTTCCCTTTTCATAAAAATTACTTACACGATATACTTTGCAGTAATTTTGTGTAACTATCCCAATGATATTAGGTTACTTTGTGTTATGTATTAACATAGATGTCATTTTGTGCAAAACCGTTTTCAATTCTGCAATGTATACTTACTCTAAACAGATTATCAAGAATCATGCGGTAATGGAAATAGATTTTTCTTCTCCATTATTATTATTATTATCTTCTTATCCGATTATTAACAAAAAAAAAATTTGAAACCAAAAGATTTAACAGTACGAGTTTACAAACTCTAATAAGTAATTTGAATATCGAAACTAATAAAACCTCTTAATGATAAAACCAGCCTTCTTTGTTTCTTTTTAATTAATGAAAGAAATTCCACTTTTCTCTTTGCGTTTTTTTTTTGGTTTGCAATATGAAAATCTCGTAAGTAGCCTAATAACTACATGGTTGTGATTATTAGCATTTCTGCAAAGTAATAAGGCTTTCTCTTTTGTTGCTTGCTAAAACGAAAAAAGCTACTTCAGTAAAAACAAGTGTCCTCATTTTAGTTAAATAAGGTGACAAAGAAAATGAAGGCAATTAGGGTGTACCTAGAATAATGGTTGGTAATTATAATTAATGATTAATTAAGGAATGAGTTAAGACTGCAAAACCAAGCTAATAGAAATGAAGATTAACATTAACAACAACGAATTTACTTCGTTTCATGTGAGATTGCTCAGCAAATTTTATTAAAACACTGATTTCAAAGAATTAGAACATCTAATAAAGAATCATTTACGTGGAAAGATGAAAGTTTAAGTTTGCATGACGATTTTTTTTCCAATGAAAGCATTTTCTAAGGATCCGTATTTATCTGTAGTTAATTGAAATGGGTGGAAACAGTATTTAAACTTAATTATTTATGTCCGCACCCGTGTTCGGTTATTTTGAAGTCCAAATTACCATATGCCAATAAAAATAACCTAATTTAAAATAATATTTAATTAAGAATTAAACATAAATATCTATCTATATATATATATCTATCTGTAGAGATGTAGATTTAGATTCAAGAAGTCAAAATGTTAAAAGAATTATTAGACTGACAATGTAAGTGTTATTTTATATTGTATTGCTATTTTAAAAAATACTACATCTTTTAAATTCTTTTAAACATTGACGTTAATATTAATTGCAGTCATGACTTGTCTAATTAATGATTTATATTTTAAATTTAAATACCTTTTTATTACTTACCATGACTTCTTATAGCATGGAGAATATACGAATATCTTATTTAGAATAGTTGATACCTTTTTTAATGAATCTTGATTGGAATTCTCTCGAATTTCTCGATGATTGACAGTCATTTCACACAGGATGATCAATTGTTGATAGAAGATTAAACCACACATTCTTATACATTCTTTAATTTTATTACGTCGATTTTATGCTAGTGTTATCATTGCTCTTCAAATATTCTTCCCACACCATTATTAAATTTTAGTTCCAGGATAAGTATGTTGTTAATTAGTTTCTCATGCTGTAGGCTTCAAGATAATGAGTAATGTTACTTGTTGACTCAACAAGGTTCTCATCGAAACATCTGATTAGTCATTATTAAGTAGACTACTCATTTTAACTATCATCGATCTGTAAGAAAGTTTCAATATCTAAGATAAATGACTTTGGATTTACGTAATTATAATGCTTAAAGTCAAAGTATATTGGTGGTTTTACTTTCAGTTTTCAAAAATAAAAAACAGATTTCTCATTTTACAGCCTAAACGTATATTTAAAGTGTCAATTTCTTCAATAATTTGAAATAGCAATATTGTTATTGCAGTACTTAATGGCAATGGATACAGTCACTATGCCACTCTAGATCTTTTATTGCAGCTCAAAATCAATAGCGATCTTGTATTTGATACAAAGCTTTCTATGATTTTAAATAGCTTAGCATTTGAGGTATAAAGAATACAAAGATTGACCAGTATGTAAATCTTGGATAAAACTTGAATTCAAAAATTTAACCAAATGAAGGACAATTGATTTATCTTCAGATGAATCAACACTACAGATCTTTTTTTTTGAAATGAAAAAATGTACACTCGAATTTTCTTTTGTTCTTTTTGCTGCTAAATCAATATTACAAAAAATATTACTATATTAGACTTTTGGTATTATCTGGTATATGTTTTTATTAATTCATTGAAAATATTGTTTGTTACTCCACCAGGTGCATCGGCTATCATTTGTGGAGTAAACTATGAACAGTGCACGTAAAATTCTATTTGTGAATATTATTTTTTCTTTCTAATTAATTCTTTTTAAATTTGCTTCGCTAAATTTATAGAAAATTCTTATTATTCTTTTCTAAATAAATTACAAATGAGGTATCAGGAATAAGAAATGATAAAATTTGAATTACAAGTCATATCTTTAAGTTTCATAAATATTAACATGGAAACTCATATCAATAATGTGACAGAATAACAAAAGTTTCTGTAAATATTAGTGAGAAGATCAATGCTTTACTCTTGATAATCGATTATGTCTTTTAAGTGCTTCCCAAATAGCATTCAATTCTCTCCCTTTATATGATCTTTAATGGGTTGTGGAAACGTTTGACCATCTCAGCACCTTTCAACCATGTTTATGAGGGAGATTATTAGCAGCGCTGAGTCATGGCCACCCTTCTATAACATTCCCATAAATGCATGATGGGACACATCTGATAATGATCCAAATTCTAAACAGAAAAGCCAGAGCAAATTGAAGAATCGTGTTTAGTTTTACCAGTCATCGATTATCTGCGTTATTTACTATGGTATGGCCTGGCCCTAATGACGACAATGGAATTACGCACTTTCATTGTCCACAGAAATCGGCTGCAACAGTTTCGCTGTGAGGTTTATTGGCGAGTTTTAATGGGATAATGAGGAACTAAAGCATCGCGGAATCTTTCCAGGTATTTCGAAAATGCCTGGAACTTCTGTTATCAATACCAGGTTTTCAACTCCTAATTAGCTACAAATGAAAACTGCAATTTTATTTTCTACATAATCACACTTTAGAAAAATTTAAGGCAGAAAAGTTCTTGTACTACAGTTACCGTTTTCCTTTCAAAAAAGAAACAACTGCTCATTTTCCTCTTAATTATTTGAAAATATTACTAGACGGCTGCCCGTCACCTCGTTCCGGAAGTCTCGCATTTATAACGGAAATAAACATTTTATTTATTCAAAACAGCAAATTACCTCAAGGAAACTAAAAACTAAAACTTAAAGCTAAAATTACAAATTAAGTTACATTTTAAATTCTAAAGAATACACTGAAGCTCGGTTATAACGCGGTTGTTTATATCGCGAATTCGGATATAACGCGATTTGGTCTTGGAGCCCGTCTATTTTCGAAAAGGTGTATAATTGTAAAATTGCAAATTTACCGTTTTTTCGCCTAAAATCAAATCATAGGAGTAAATTAATATGCTTGTTTTCTTATTATTTACAGTAATTGAGACTCTATACCCACCCAAATGTCATGAAAATGCCTCAAATACAATATATTTTTTAAAAAATACCAGAATCGCGGACTTTTTCGTTTAACCAAAATTAATATCGAGATCTATTTTTCTGCCAATGACAGCCAGTAAAGAGGCCCATGTAATCTAATAGGCGTATGAATACCTAGTTTCGATCCACGTGACTCGTCGTTTGTACAAGATGCCAAGATGGCGGCGCCAAATCGATTTTGGCTAATATAGATAACCATCAAAGTGTTGAAAAGGTAATGATTTAAGTATTTATAAATATAAAATTCTCTGACATAGCTCTGAATGATGTAGGTAATCGCGAAATGATCATTTTAAATCGATTTGGAATCGTGTGGGCGATAATAGGGTGCGATATACGACATTTGACGTCGCAAAGTAATAAAAGTTCGGTTATATCGCGGTTATATCGCGATCTTCGAGATCTTGGATCCGAAAGATTGCGTTATAACCGAGCTTCTGTGTATAATCAATACAGTATTGTCATCCATTTGTAACAGTAGGAAATTAATGCAGTGGAGTCGATCATGCAACAATACTACTGTTGCCTGGCAACGCGCAAGCAACATTGCATTGTTGAGGACAGAGATGACCAAGCAACAATACTCCTGTTGCCTGGCATTGCGCGTGCAAACTTCAATTGTTTTGGAAGTAAGCACACAATAACATTTTAAAATTATATTTTAATGTTTTTTACTAATATAGATTTAGTAGAATTTAAAAGAATATTGGCAACCCTTGTATAACATCACTTTATCTTCACTTAGAGAAATTAATAAGGTTTTCTGAATTCTTTAATTTTGAGAATAATTAAAAAGCTATTCTAAAAAAAAAAGTTATTTCATAATTTTTATTACTACTTTTGTATATGTTTTCCATTATACATGTTTTCAAACTTTTATACGAAGAGAATTGAATTTAATTTTCATTCACTATGTTTTAAAAAATATATTTTGTTAATATTTTCTTTTTTTAATTACACCGAAGAAAATATAAGTTTCAAAATATTTTAATTAAAATAGCAATTTTATATAGGAATGATATTAAAAAAAAGAACTATATTCTGCTGAATGCAAATTGTAATTTTGAATTGTCATAACGACTTTGAAATGCAGTACGATTTTCTTTTTCTTCAATTCAACATATTTTTAATCTTTTTCAATCTTGTTAGTATTCTCATTTTTATTTATGAAAGAAAGTCACTGCATGTGTTTATTCTAATTTAATTTTTTTTTTTAAAATTTTTATGTTTGTTTTTTTTGTTTGCCTTATTGTGCTATTACCATTGTGTTTTCAAAACATAGAGTAATTCAGAAACTATAATATTTTTTTTTCGAAATTTACATTGATGAAAAGGTGCATTATTGGATTATTATATCATTAAATGAAAAAAGCTGTTTCTTTGTAAAAATAATAATCTGTATACATTTTTTGTTTATTATTTATTTCCAAACAGTGTCACAAATTAATACTGGAAAGTTTTATTAAGCCTTTTTCACCTGTAAAAAAATTATCAACATTAATTTGCTCCTCTGTTTATTATTGTTTTCAAAACATAACTAAGCAACTGTGGGATCATGTCTGAGTAAATAAAACTAAATTTAAAATTCGTTATTTTAATTCATTACGAATTATTTTAGATTTAGTTTCAGTCAATTTGTATATATGTCTGAGTTATAGTGTTCTTCCTCCATCCCTCATAATAACTTCTGAACAGCTGGAATGATCTTCTTGAAAACTTGGCATACCTACTTTTACCTTTGAAATGGATCCCGTGTGAGATCCTTGTCAAGAAAGAAACGCGTGAACATGATGAACATTCCCGCAGAAAAACATTAGTGCCGAAAGACTGCATTTCTATTGATGTATTAAACAATGAAAATTTAATCCCTCTTTTAATCGTCTTTACATCTGCGAGTGCTTTAATTGGATTTAAACATGTTAAATAAAATAATGCGGATTTAATTAACTTCTAGATAAAAGGAAAACTTTCTTGTATTTCTATTGAACAGATATTATAATGTATGAGTAATGAAGAGGAAATGCATTATTGTGGATGATAAACTCCAATAACGAGCAAGATTTACGGAAAGCAGGATTTCTTTCAGGAATTTCTTGTTAAGTAATATCATTTAGTGATATTAAACCAAGTTGGGATTAAACTTGAGTAGAACACCAAGTCCCTACTTAATATGATGATAAGATTTTTGTAATTTTCCACCAGTCATGAAGGCTACAGAACAATCAGAGAATGGGTTTTCTCGAATTCAATCAATGTTTCTGATTCTATATTCCAACTACTCTGCAGTCAATAATCGTAATAATGATTCATTTTTATTTCTTAACAATGGTATAGTGAGTGAAGAATTACAGTGGCATTGATCCTCCATTAGGCAGAGAACTCTGCAGATACGATTGAATTACATGAATTTATTCAAATTAAGCTATTATTAACAACCAGCAACGGATAATTTTCCGTGATTTAATTGAGACCTAGAGCGATTCATTAATAAATGATAACAAAGAATAATAATATTAATGACAAAGTTTACTAATAAAAGCTATTATAAATTGGCATTTAGTAGGAAACTGATATATACATATTAATTTGCACGAAATTTTGATCAATAATGCTCAGAACTTTAATTATGTCAAGAACTTCTGTAACAATCATTTTTCGAAATATAACATTAAAATATAAAGATTTTAATTAAAGTATTTTTTAAGAAATTAATCTTGAGAATAACAGGCGTAGCTTCGTGAATCTGAATAAAAAAATACTGAAAATTAGTTCCCAAAAATTTAGACGATGATTCACAAACTTCAAGAACAAAGTAATTATGTGAAGCTAATTATTCACATTTGATTAACTGAAGAATTATTGTTAGGAAATTACTAAAAGAATACATTTCCGAATTTTTACGTTTGATCCAATATAGGAATCACCTACTACTTCACGGCTTTACGTATTCATATCGTTTGATTCAACTTTAATAATATTGAAACATTGATTGGAAACCGTCTGGTGTTACGTTTCTTTTGTTATGTGTTGTTTCCTTAGTTTTAGTCTTCTAATAAGGATCAGAAGACCAATATTCATGTTTTGTCTGTCTGTGGACAATTATCATTAAAATATTATTAGCAACAATCAGAACAATCACAACAATAGCAACAATTGCGCCTTTTGCATTCGCAACAATCATATTTATAATAATAAGGAAATTACAGCAATATCAATTATATTTTCTTACATGTATCAGAAGACGCTGCGAAGCATTGTGATTGGTTTACTAATCGCTATCCCTACCTTGTTTATATCTCAAACAATTGGGAGAAGATTTCAAATTATGTTTCCATTATCCTGCTATTATTAAAATAATGCAGTTCAAATTTAATTTTGATCTATATTTCAACTGTAGTCATCATTATCGTGTTTTGTTTCAGAAATAAGTGATAATTTTTTTACCAAAATCGATTATCACTTAATCCGCTTTGATCCTGCAGTATTCATCGATCTCTCCAATAATTCGATGTGATATCCAGCTCTGAAAAAAAATGAACAATAAAAGAAAAAACCATAGAAATCAATTTCGTTCAACGTTCTCTGGGCCTTAAATCAGTGTTATGGATTTATCATCGCTTTAGCAAACGCAGAAGAAAAAGACCATTCTGAGTTTTGACGATCGTCTATTTCAATTCAAAGCACGAACTGCAAATCGCATTTTGGAAACTGCGAATAGGAAGTAGTAATCGTCACTCTAGAATATTCGTCTTGTCTCCGACGGCTAGGGAAGAACAGATAGAAAGGACTGTGGGCCTTTTCTTGTTGTTAAACTGTTTTCCATGAGAAATAAGAAGTCAAGAACTTTTTCTTATCACCGCCCGCTCCCAATGAATAGGGATGTCAGAATCCTGTCCAAGATTGATGATGGTTTTACAAGGTTGTAAATTCTCTGGCATTCTGATATTTGGTTGCCGCTAGCATGATGGATGTATATAATACAAGCTTCAAAGTTCAAAATAAAAAAGTACATAAACTGCAGACTCAAATTGAATAAAACTCCTATTAATAACAAACTATTTCGCAAATTCTTTTACCTCAGCATTTTTATGTATGGCTTGTTTTTGTAAAAAATGATAAAGGTCTGTTGTCATAGCAAGAAATAAAGTATTATGTATTATCTATAAACGTGGGTTAGGTATTATGGTAATAGTATATATATTCTTTTGTGAGGCTTTGTAATTTATGTAAAATGTTTTACTGCAATCCCTAATGAAATTTAAGTTAAGGCTTAGAAATGAAGAATGAAATTATCAATGGGATACGAACCAAGTAACATTCAAAAATCAATTAAATTATTTGCGTTTGAACAATTATACTGTAAATTTATAAAATTAATTAAAAAAAAGAAAACATGAAAAAAAAACCTATCTCCTGTAAGCGAAAGTACTGAAATTTTATTTTTATTTGTATTAGTAACCCTGAAACTAACAGGAGTTAAAATAAAATTAAGGAATGTATTAAAGTTTGGCTTTCATCTTCAAATCACGTTATTTTACTTTTGTGATAAAGTGATAAAGTAATAAAGTAGATTTGATGTTTTTATGTTTTAAAGATGGATTAAGTCAAATCTATCTATTTCAGATTCTAAGTTATAATGAAGTGTTGTAAAAAAGAATTCTTTTTTTGCCTTGCCGTTCCCACCAAATAACTGTCACAATAAAGCAAACAAGAAGTACTTTTGAAAATAATTCTTTCTTCTTTAATAAATGTAAAAAAAAATGCTTTGTGGTTCCGTTTTTCTGACAAACAAATAGAAGAGAATCTTTTCTAAACTCCTATCAAATGATCTAAGTTGTAGGCTTTGTCTTTGGTAAGGGAAGTAATTTAACTAATGAATGTTTTTTTTCTTAGAAGAATGTCGGATTTCTTGTGTGGTTTAACTTTCTGTTGGCACAACAAATAAAGAGTCCGTTATCTGTAATGGAAGGTTGAGGAGGTAAAGGGTTCGAAGATCAAATTGGTCCCGTCGTAAATCGGTTGGCTGAACTTTAATTACCTAGATTTCCCGTGCGGGCGTGGCGGTGGCAATGCAGCATGACCTTCCCCCTGCCTCCCGTCGGAAAAAGGTGAGGGATTTCGAAGGACGTCAGGAGGCAAATCCCCGGTTAATGGGGGTCCGCTACTACCGTTGCTCGACAGAAAGCCTCCACATCGACAACGAAGAAAACCATACTCGCATGGACTCGATGCGTGGCTGCACGGGAAGGGGAAACTCGCGGCCTAGTAATTATCAGAACTGCATTAAGCCATACGCGTAGGTGAAGTAAGAGAAAGTTGGCGGAACCCAATTTTGTGCTGACTCAAAAGCCACCACGAATTGGTCAATTGAGTCAGAATGAGGGCCGGACGAATAACCCTGGGGAAGACCAATGAAGAAGTAGAAGATGAAAGAAAGGAGGATCGAAGAAGAAAGAAGATCAGACAGAAAACGAAGAAGAATCCTGGGAAGTGACTAGAATGCCGAAGAAAACGAAGAAGGTAAGAATGAAAAAAAAAATAAGCCGTGAGAAATAAATTAAGGGCAAATTTGTCTTAATAAAGGCAGGACGTGTTGACGACGCTATTACACGTATCACTGATAAAAATTGTCCACACCATCAATTATAACATTGCACCCCCATCGAATCTATAAGAGGAACCGAGAAGGGACGAGTACCTTTGTTGTAATTCTTTATTCTAACCCTGAATCTCCATTAATCACTCCCATGTCTGATAAACGTCGTCAAGCAAGTCGTCTAGAAAATGACATCTCATTGATCAAAGCGGGTGTGTGGGGATGTCTTCCTCGGCGAAGGACAGACGATGAAAGAACAAAAATTTCTTGCAGCAGGGGGTGGAAGTGTGAAAGATGACATGAGGTGGGAGCGGGTCATGCGGCACGGGTGAATGCCTGATTGCCGTGAAATCGAACGGTGTTCGGCGGATTCTGTTCTACCTACCCCCACTACCTAACGGCGTTCGTCCTAATGCTTTCGGACGATTGTAGCGCAGCGGGAAGCCAAGACCGACAGCAGAAAGAAATTGAGGATTGGCGGAAATTCTTGATATTACATTTGCGGTATCTGAAACTCACGGTCACAACTGTCGAGTTGATTTCCAACGTTCCATTAATCTCTGCCATCAATAATCAATTCTATTTTATTTGTCCAGCCGCGTATGGTATTTTCTCTTTACTTTCCATTCTTTCATTTGTCTTCTGTGTATCAGCTTTAACATTAGATCTTTTCTATATTTGGACTGGTATTTCAGTATCTAAAATGTGTTTCTTACGAATTTTAGTTTTGTTTAAAATGAAAGTGTAAAAGCTGTTGTGGAATCTGACTACATACAAAAATATACTACAGCGAAGAAAATATTCCCTTCTTTCAGGCCTATTGAACATAGGATTTCAACGTCTAAAATAAATAAATCAATAACAAGAAATTCGAAAGAACCACTTTCCATACCTATCAATTCATTCTTAACACATTAGATCCTATTGTTTAAGACAATAAGATATTAATAGGAATAGGATGCAAATTCTTTGTTTATATTCAAATGCATTTCATTCAGAATTTTTATCGCTTTCGTGTTTTAATTTCTCAACAAAGACCCACTTGCAAATATTTAAAATATAGAAGTTTGATTATCCAATGTTTATACAAAGTTTCAAGAATATACACACAGTAGTTCAAATGTCAATAGATTGTTGGGAGACACACACACGCACTGACTTGAAGATCGCCACTTTCCTATCGGAAAAATACTTTATTAGCCTACTTTTATATTTATTTTCCTTTGTCGTATGAAATTTTGTTTCTTTATTAGCCTACAAAATTTCTTACGACAAAGGAATATAAATTTGTGCAGATAATTCTCTTTATAGCATCTTGTTCCAGTTGATAGATGTTTCAACTTTCCTGTATTAAATACAATAATACTAAATTTGCTAAGAATCTGCTCTTTTAACCGCCTAATCACAGCCTAAAAAACGATATATGTAAAAACAGAATCATTGCCGTTCCTGCACGGCCTACTGGTCGGTCAGCCATGAGGCAGATCTGCGAAACCTGGGGTGCGAATCCCGGTATGGATGTTGAAAAATTCTCTTTACTGTTTATGTCTGCTTCTTCATCTTTCTATTCCGGTCTGAAATCATTCCTTAACGATTTCCTGAGGAAGGTCACGGGAAACCACCTTAGTATTTGTCCCCAGGATTTTCCATGGCTGCGTCTAGAGGTTCATGATGGCAATGCTAGAGCACCATTAAATAAGGACCTGAGAAGTTTCGCAGGTGCACTTCGGTGCAATCCGACCTTAACTGACACAATTATTATAATTCTCTTTTAAAAAAGCTTTTTAATCAGTTAGAATATTTTCGTTCGTAAGTAATTTTTTTATCCACAATATCAATTTACAAATGCAAAACAATAATCATTATCTTTTTAAAGATAGCAGAATTTTCAAAAACAAGAATATTTTGTTCAAATTTAACCGAAATTAACAGTATGAGGGATTCATGTCACCGAGATATTACAACTACGATTAAGTAGTTTTATTCGTAGTTCTAATATGTAGGTGGAATTAACAATCCCTGGATTTCACAGGTATGATAAAGGAACAGACATAGGAAAATACTATTTAATTTGGGCATTTGGATTCAGTTTGGCAAAAGTATTACTGATTTCTAAAATAGTACTGATTGTCAAAATAACTAATTGCGATTTGGATTGAAATATGAAATTCTTAAATCTACAAAGCACAATTTTCTATCTATTGTCAATATATTGATTACTAGTTGAACTTAGTTTAAAAATTCTAGGTTTTTGCTTTAATTCTACTCATATTTTTCCAGGTTTAACGTAGACGTGAAGTCTCCGAACAGTTCAATGTTCTCTTTTTCTTTTAGGTTACAGATGATTCGTCACGTTCCAAGTGCTTTATAAGTGATGAAATCTCGAGTATTGATGCAGTTATGTTACTCCGGAGAAACACTGTTCTTTTCTTCGAATAAGGACAGTTAGTTTCTGAAAATCTCTTCGTAAATAAGAGATCATTTGAACGATTTTAGGTTAAGTTAAAAGTTATCACAGTTAATCTTGCTAATAATACCTTTAATCAAACTGGCAAACCTTGGCTAATGATTACAAATAACTGTAAGATCAGTCTTAGATTCAGCCTTAGAAATATCAATATAATGATTCTACTATCTGAAATTTAAGAACATGTATTGAATCTGTAATAAAAAAAAATCAATCTTTTGTTTAAAATTATGATAACGTTTGTAATATAAATATCATTTGTAATATCATTTGTTTAATATTATGATAACATTTATAATTTAAAAATGTATATAAATGATAAGGTTATTAAGATTGATTACAAGGTTAACCAAAATTCTATTATTAAAGTTATTAATCCTAATTTATATTTAGATCCACATCAGTTTAATTTTACCATGGTAGCAATTATGTAACAATTTAGAAATTACGTATATTCCAACGTCAGAGGATATATAAGAACAAGGTGCTTATGTAATTTTGTTATATTACATTATTAACTTCAGCGCTTACATAAAGCTTCATAAAGAGCATTTTGCGCCTTTTAGTAAGTATTAAATTCGCTATAAAATTTAAATATTAATAAAAAAATATTATCAATGGACTATTTTTTATAAATGTATACTTCACAGTTGCAAAACTCAGACTGTATTTTATAAATACAAAAAAAAATATAAGTTAATAATAACCATTTCCATATTTAGAAGGGCAATTTTCAATATAATATATAAGTCTCAATTAAAACATTTTTATCTCAAAATGTTTAAGCAAATTTGCATTTGGCGCGGAATTGAAAACAAAGATTTTTAGTACTAAATTTATAACATCAGATATAATATCTATATAGATATTCTGTAAACATTATTAAAGTTCGATTTTCAGAGAACGAATGTGGAATAATTTTTGTAACAGCACTTTGTAGCTTACAAAAATTGTTCTAACTTAACATTTCATACATAAAAGAATAAGAAGCTTTGAGCATCTTTGTTTATATAACTTGGATCAGAAGGAGAGTTGGCCATGATAATTGGAAAATCTAAGAGAGATTTCCAACTCGGGCTGATGTTTATTCGATATTTCTGCTCGGTTCTCTGAGCCTTCGTCAGGAGATGTTGAGTGTTTCATGGAGTTAAGCGTTGTTGCTATGAAATTGATTCCGTTGCCCATTCTCTCAGATATTAAGAACACACTGTATTATCTGAACATGTAATATTCCGACACGTAATGTCTCGGAAAAGGAAGCCAACGGAATAAATTTCTCCAACACATTGACAAAGCAACAGCGGTCAACTCCATGTAACTCTACATCACCTGACGAAGGCTCAAGTAGCTGAGCCGAATTATTGTGTTTACCTCACCCTGAGTGAGAAAATCCCTCATGGACGAGTACATCCTGGCTTAATTGTTAATTTTTGACATAGTTGAAAGATATTTAGAATTAATAAATAACTGGCAGACATTAATAAGATGTGAAATGTGCATTTGAAAGGCCTAAAAGGTTATAAATATTTACGAAAAGCCAGAAGGCAGCCAAATGATGATAAATTTTATTTTATTTATGCAACGTTAAAATTCGGATACAGCTAATTCAGTAATACAAGTAATTGAATATATAGTAATTTTAATATAGAAAAATAATATTAAAAAAGTAAATTTGATATAATATTTAAATTTAACGCTAATGTATTGGAAATTAACTCAACTTAAAAAATAAAATCACTGAACATATTTTCTTAGAATTAGCCACCAAAAACAAACAAACAAACAAACACATGATAATCATAAAAAAAATTCAAAATAACTACAATCAAACAGAAAGAAAACAAATACTTTACATAACAAAGGATTTACTATTGTATAATCAAATACTACTCTTCCTAAAATGAACGAAAAGGCTAGCAGTAACAAATTCCTTATGTGCTACTCAAGAAAAAGATATAAATTTCTCTATGTTATTAAGTAGTGGCATGTTATGTAATAACAATGAGATAACTTGCAATTAATTGAACACATTTTAATTATTGCAATATGTAATATGATCTAATGTTTTATTCAAATGGATTTATAGAAAGATGTTACGATGTAAAAAAAAAATCAACACGAATAATGGTTTCAAGAATTTGCTCACAAGGAGTTTGTGATATTTGTATTATGCAAATATAGAATATCCTGCTAACACAGGTAAAAAAAAAATTTATATGTAAATAAATTTTGTTTCTCAATTCAATAGATTCATTTGTTTTGTTTATCCAATTGAAGTTGACAACAAAGTTGTCACTAATAATCATGAGATCTGAAAACTAATTTCAGAACAAATGGTTTGTTCCGAGACACTCATAGACAACCGTTACAAGCCACTATCGGTAGATTTTGACAATCAAGATTTAGTGTCGCCCATTACAAGTAATGGGAGAACCTTTTCGCTGCGACCAAATATTGGAATTTTATTATTTTTAACAGCGATAATGAATTAGCCAAAAAATTTAGATGAAGCTGGTTGATGTTTTTGAGTTAGAAACTAAACTCCATCGTAGTCTTTTGTTTATGATAGTTTCAAAATTGTTCAAATTCATAAGAAGGCACATATTCATTTTGAATCAATGAAACATGAATCCTGAGAAAAATTCTCTCATATTGTTTCTCTTGGAGAAAAATTCTGCATAACACCTGTGGAAAGAAGTCAAATAAAAAAGAAAGACAAGCACTCAAGACAATTCCAGGAATCGAAACAGGTCCATATGTAACAATA
This sequence comes from Thereuonema tuberculata, assembly GCA_023159025.1. NCBI lineage: Eukaryota > Metazoa > Arthropoda > Chilopoda > Scutigeromorpha > Scutigeridae > Thereuonema > Thereuonema tuberculata. The sequence goes on along the minus strand of JAFIDM010002131.1, from coordinate 49,311,281 downwards.
AAAATAATTTATGAAAACTATGTTACTACTCAACATTGATACTTCTTTCAAAAAAAATATATATATATAAAACTGTATTCACATAAAAATAACTAGAAAACAATTTATTTTTAGTATTAAGAAAAAAAAAACCACTGGAAAAAGATTTTTAACACTCGGATTATTAGCGAATATTGTTATTACAGATAAAAAGAAATATCTTCACGGAAACAATTTACATGATTTCAATCAAAAACAATTTTTATTTAAGATATGTCTATCTTAGCTTCATCGGATCTTTTACAAAAAGCAGTGATGTTTTGAATATCTTTTTTTATCAGCTTCGGATTTACTTTTTACGATGTTTGAATTCAGATTCCTTATTAATTTCTTACTAAAGATTCAATGAGATTTGCTAAGGTTTGGTTATCTTTTTTCATTTCCCGAATCTTGCACTGAATTTTTGTATCAATCTAGATTAATTTCCAATAATTTGGAAGGTTTCCTGAATTATTAGACAGAACCTTTACCGTTGTTTCATAGGTTGTTGAAATGATTACGAATTTCTGCAGTTGTTTAGATTTTACGATTTGTTTTACTTTCTGAATTTACAATGATAGCATATTAGCTAAGGTATTTTCAATACTGCCAATTAACTAGCAATTTCGGGACCTTAATACCTTAGAATGTGTAATTTTGTCTTTCTTCCAGTTTTCATAATATATATATTTTGATATACTTAATAACTTAAACATTTGAAATAAATATCCAGAACAACAACTATAATAGTTATAAGAAAGTAATTACAGCAACATGAAACAAATGAAGTTTGAATTCTCTTGCTTAACGTAAGAGGAATTCATCATGCTTCTTCTCTCCTTTTTTTATTTCATTATCAGGCGTATAATTCTATCAAAGTTTAGACAAAGCTAAAAGCGTTTTAATTTCACATTAAAATTCAAACTGTAACCACAAAGAATTTCATAATTTCTTTTACCTCCTTTCCTTTATGGCAGGCAGGAGAGAAAGGCAGCATTTACCGCAATGTGTTAATTCGTCTTTGAAATGTAACTGTATCTTACGGTGAATAACAAAGACGCCGGAGGAATGATGTCCAACGTACTGAAGAAATAATTAAATTCCGCTACTGCCATAACTCTGCAAGTTAGTTAAAGTTAAACATATATTAACGGAAACTTTCTTCATTTCGAAAAACCACAGCCATAAAGTCAACTTCATAAATTTCAAGACGTCTGCCTCAAAGACCTGAGATGCTTACAAGAAGAGTGAAAAGAAAAAAAAAAGAAAGAAAGAATAAAACTGGAAGAAATTTAGCTGAACCTAAGATCACACGATAAAATAATTCATCCTCACACTGGCAGAAACAAATTCCTTGTTTATTAAAACGACAACAAAAAGATTTTTACATGAAATAACAGGCTATAAATCCAAATTACAATGAAAGAACATTCTAGCAAAAAAACAGTTGTCTTCCATCTAAACACATCTCAATTTATTTATAGTCTGAACAAGTGAGAAAAACTTTAATGGCTTTATGACGGTGGGATTGACATAGATTTTGCTTAAAGATTCATTTACTTTCACAGTTAAGTATATCTGAATATTTAATGATCAAATAAGCTCGTGATGTCACTGATAATGACAATTTTTTATTTGTCTGAAAGATCCATTACCGCTCCCAAATTAGCATATTGAATTTATTATTATTATTATTATTCTGGAAACGAGGATTGTTTATTTGCAATAAATGAGGATTTTTTTTATAAAAAAATTTACTTTCAGACAGAATAATAAAAATAAAACTAAGGAGAAGCTGAATCGTTCGTTTGTATGAAATAAACTAACAGAACCTTGTTGGACTACAAATAAAAATCAGAGAAAGCAAGTTTGAAACTTTTTTATTGCGATTGATTTTCCTGATGCTTCCTTGGCTTCCATGGTGAATCGAAGTGGTTTAACACATGTCTCCTATTGAACACCCATGGAGTTTCTGATAAGCATTTCAACAAAACTGTAAAATTTGGAAATTTTTTTTAACTTTGAAAGGATCGCAGATTATCCCTTTTCTGAGTATTGTTGTTTTCTTAATGCTTCAGTTATTATTTATAAAAATATTTATGAATGATAACTCTCGCAGATTCCAGAATGTCTAATACTGTTTGTAGAAAGCTATATTTTGAAATACTAAACATTCAATTTTATATTTCGTCATTACTTCCTTTTGGATGAAAGTTCATACAAGAAAATTTGTACAATTTTTCAAAGCAAAATTTAATACAAGAAACTTTGTAGTATTTCACGAGTATTTTACAAAGCATTTGCAAAATGTTAGAAAAAAAAAGTTGTTGTTTGGTATTCGATTTGATATATTTCCAACATTATACATTTTACTTCATAAATTTCCAATAATTACAAATGTGTAAGCCTAGTGTAAATTTCAGTTTGATAAACTAATGATTTTATTATATAATGTTTATGTACTAAAATGCTTAAAGTTTAGTTTTATAGTTACTTTTATATTTTTTCCATATTTATTAGTCAATATTAAATATTTTTAAGATCTTGCCTAATGATGTAGAAAGCCAACTAAGAAATGCAGAAATCACGTTTTCTTCTGACTGGTTGGACAACCGTAAGCCTGTCTTTCGGGATCGATTTAATGAATAAATGGATGAAGATTTGCAGGCTCTCATTTTTCGCGACAAAGATTGCTGCTTCCGCTCTTATCTGAATGTCCTTCGTGTAAAACTTCACCAAGTTTATTAAGAACATTTACCAATTCCAGGGGTTTAGGAGGGTTTCAGTGTATATATATCTCAACTGTAAGCTCAGTATTAACTGCCAAATTGAGAATTCCAGCTACATGGCAAGTTTGATTAATTGTTGTCAACTGTTTTAGTAATGAACAATTTGCATATGAAGTTCCAAGGAAGCTGAATGTATTTTAAAATAAAATTCTCTTATTTGATAACGTATAGAATTTAATCAGATGAATATCGAATTAGCCTACAGGTTTGGAAGTCGGTCAGGTTTTTAAGACAAGAAGCACAAATATGAAGTAAAATTAAGTAAGACTCCTAAAAATTCAGTTTTTTTTTATTATAATTCTCTAAAATCATATCAGTACCTATAAAAACTGATTGTTAAAAACAATAACTTTAGAGTAATTGGAGCACATAAAGTCGCCTTTTATATATATGAACGTATTGGCATTTTTCAAATTTCACATCACTCTCCGGCTGTATATATATATGTAAATATTATTAATAATGATTGATATTTATATTTATTATTGATTTTTATTCAGCATTCACTTTCAGTATAATCTTCAATGGGCACCATCTTTGGATATTGTGATCTGTTAAGCAGCAAAGTCACAATCCTATTTCAAATATATTATCCAAATATACTACGAATTCTTTTATGTCCATCATTGAGTACATTCAAGAATTTGCTGTATCGAGTTAAACTTTTAATGCATTGTATTCTAATGCTTCTTCATTTTATCATCAAACCTTCAGGTTTTCACGTTCTGTCTTTTTGCATACGGAACTTATAGGCCTGTACTATGCCACAAGTAAATGTAGTATCCTGTTTATTAGTTACATGATTATCAAATGATCATCTTCAATCTTAATAAATACGCAGTTAAGGCATTTATAAGATTACTACGTATTCTAAAGTCAAGTTAGAAGGTTGATATTTTAAACTACAAAAAAAGAAAACTAAAAGATTTTAAAAAGAATTTATCATTGACAAATGTAGCGTATTTTGTCTTTATCTATTTCGAGTATGAAAAATGAATCAACTTAGATTTTTTTGTGTTTTTTAGAGATAATAACATATATTCAAATTTCTCTTGTATAAATTTTATTTATTTACTTGATTTTATATTATTATTTTGTAGCTGTCTTAGAGTTGAGATCATTTGATTTTTAAATGCAAACTATGAATTTAAATATAAATTGAAACACGCTACTAAACATATATTGTTTATAAAGCTTAAACTCTGTTGTTTAAACTCTTATTCAAAAAAATCCACACTCACACACCAGTTGCCGAGATCGAATGACATTTTTTCTGTTTTTCTAGTTCCAAGAACAATTCTTTTTTTTTTCCTCCCTTGCTTTCGCATTCCTACGTTGTTATGTCGCCCCTCCCTTTTTTTTTCTTCATCCCTGAATAAAAATTACGGAACGCATGTATACACATGTCGTAGAGTGCATGCATTCACATGCAAGGGAAACCGCGGCGCCCAGACATGAAATATGAGTTGTCGCCCCTGCATTTTCCCTCCTTCTGCTCTATACTTGCTCCCTTTTCTCTCCACTTCCCTCTCTCTTTCTTCAATAAATCTGCTTTATCCCGCTTCTGCCCGACTGCACCATACTGCGATATCGCCCGCAAAACTCGCTATAGTAAACATAACATGAGGAAACCTCTAAGTAAAGGGCAAACAATTTCCGCTTCTAGGCCTCTCTGGACCCAGACAATTAACCGCAAGATATAAATGAGGCAAAGAAGACGTTGCTGTAATCTATAGACTGCATCCTCACCTGGAAGCAAAGAAACAGATGGTAAAAGAAAGACATCCATTAAAGACTAACCGAGATCAAATCATAACTAATAATCCCACGCAATTAATAAAGGATTTATCTTTTTAGTGTTAAAAGAACTTATTAAAAAAATAGTCAGCTATTATCAACAACACATACTTATTTTCTAGAAAAGGGTGTTCATGAAGCCAAAGAAAGCCTATTAATGAAGAGACTGCACGGAAACAAAGGAACTAGAATTGTCAAACAAAGTTTTATTTAATTATTAATTTTTAAAATACATAAATATTTTAAAAATTACTAGTTAAATAAAAATATACATTTTAAAATACCAATTTGAGATGACTGCTAAGGATTACAAAGTGTAAAAAGCTCAATAAGATCAAGATAGTTTCAAAAAATTATTACTTTATACTAATATTGCTACGTAATAATGATTAAACTATAAAAAATAATTTATTTGTGCAGTGAGCCAATGTGCATAGAACCCAGCATGAAACACAAGAACCCTTTGAAAATAACAATTTATCTGATGTATGGTTGAGCACCACTGCTTTAGATTATTGTATTTGTCATAACGTTTATTGTATATTCTCAGGATTCATTTCTTGTTTACTTGTAGTATTTATGTCAAATTTTTCTTAATTATATTTTGCAGATATATAAAAGTTATCATGAATTATCGTATTTACGCGCATAATTCCCCCCATCGCGTATTTTCCCCACCCCAGTTTTTGTGGATTACAAAATTCAATTTTTATTTTTATCGCATAATTTTCCCACCTCTACTTCAACTGACTGGCGGTCAACTCATGACAACGCGACAATGTACCGTTACTTCCGCATTTCTCTATCCCACACTACTTTAGGGGAAGATTCCACCCCCACCCCAGGCAGTACAAGAGCAGACTCCTTCTGAATCAGTACAACAATTTCGAGTGTTTTGTGAAAACGTGAAGTTCGCGAATAAAGTTAAGATTAGTAACACACATTAACAACATGGGTAAAAATAGGAGTTATACCGCAGAGTTTAAGTTGCGTGTAGTTTTCTCTGCTGAAAAGAATGGTGTGAGAGCAGCAGGCCGTGCATGCCTATTGCTTAACTGTACTTTGAAGAAAAAAACAAATGTTGAGATGGGATTTCTTATATTTTAAATATTGCGTGTTAATAAAATTGTTGTTAATTACATTTCTTGCTTTAAAAATCAATATTTAACATGATTTTCCTTACACTTTCACCATATTTTTTTTCCTCAAATTGAAAAACATCGCTTAATTTCCCCCCCCCCTTTTTTGTCAAAATATTGATGAAAAAAAAGGGGAAATTATGCGAGTAAATACGGTGTACAGTATGTAAGCCATGGTGATATAATACAAATTATTGTAAATTTCCTAGAATGATAGAATTCATTTCTTATTTAATAAATCGTCATTTACTTTGTTATGATTATGTATTTAAATCTCATGATGATATAACTCAAGGAAAATTGATTTCGGTTATGGTATCTGTGAATATTTATGCTCAAATTTTGTGATTTACAAAAATTGTTGTGTATTATTTTGAAACGTATATTGTTTCTTCTTATTGATTGTAAGGCAACCAATAAGTAATTTACTTTTTAATATTCTTACACATTTGTTACAACCTAACTCAGATCTTACAGAAAGTTTATGTTTTCTGAAAAGAAGCAAAGGTAAGTAATTTTAAAGAGTTTTTGCTCATTAATTCTTATTCCATGTCAATATTTATTTAAAATTAACTACATAAACCTTTCCTACTGAACAATTTTTATAGTAGCAAAACTTAGGATAATTTCTTTACTTTACCGTTAAAGTAATATTGTTGTTGCTGTTAAATTATAATTTACCTTGAGGTAAGCAGATGTTAGCTATTAATTAATCAACTACGTAACCAAATTATTTTTGAAAATAATCTTTAATGTTTTAGCAATCATTAAGTATCTTTAACCAAATTAAAAACTTATCACTTTTTAAGAGATCTTTACCTGTTCATAAAAGAGTGGTTCAGGAATAGATTCGGAGCACTTTATCTTTGAGGTTTCATTAAAAAAAATGCTTTTTTCGATTTACGCTTTTTTAATGAACTTTTTTTTCCCCCATCCATGTTTTTTCTAATAAAAAAGTTTCAGAACATCTTAATTACCAACTGTGGATAAAATTTTTTATGCTTCATTCTTTCACGCAGGTGTTAGAAATGAGCGAAACTGTTTGCCTGGAAAATAAACAATTAGGAATTATAATGAAATTCTTCGCTGGAAATGTTAACAAGCAGATCATTTAAATTTCGTGATTTCGGACGAGTCATGAAGTTTTTATGGGGGTTTCCTGCTTATATAAAAATAAGAGTTTAAAATTATTAAGAAAAGTGAAGTTCAGCTGACAAAATACAAAAAGATGCAACATTCCTTTTCTAGAGAAAAAAGCTTAAAGGTTATAAGAACAAATTCAGCTCTTTATTTCCTTCCACTAAAAAAAATATAACTTCTTTTATTTTGTTTAGAATGTGAAAAAAAAAACAACAACTTTAGGATTGATAATCCACAATGCAATCGGGTTATTATGAAAGTACTTCACAACTTCTTGCTCTTGTTTGCTCAGCAATTGTTTTTTGTTTTTTTTTTTACTTTATTATCTTTTTTTTATTTAACTGTTTATTATCTTGCGCAAGTTCTTTTTTCCCTGTAATTTATTTATATCTAAAAAATTTTCATATAAGTGTGTTATTTTGTAATGACATCACTGCAGTCACTTTCTGAGGTTCGGACTAAAAAATTCAAATCAAAATATTATACTTAAAAACCTAGTGTCCTACCGAATGAGGCAATATTTTTTCTTATCAATGGAAATTCCGTTGCTGCGCGAATTATGAAACACTATGGGAAAATTTGTCCGGTTTCCCGGAAATAAATGTGCTGAGATACAATGAAGAAGTAAATATTTCCAGTTATTTGTAATACAAATGAAGTTTTGTACTCCAAGTTTTTAAATTAAGGAAAAACCAGTATTCTATGGTAATAATATTTTTAAATTCATATAAGGAGAAAAAAATTTAGAAAGTTAAACTTTGGCATTATTCAGAGAGAACGAAGTTTCTATATTCGATTCAAATAGAAAGAAGAAAAAGTAACTTAGGTTGCTTGCCATTCTTTGTTGTTTGCTAGGTCAAATGTCACCTATTTTGGTTGTAACATATGCATAGGCAACCTACCAACTGGCACAATTGTTTGTTTTTTTTAAACTCCTTTCCCTTCGGCGTTTGTGTATTCGTCATTTCACCTTGCCTGCATGCAATGGCCATGCATTAGCAGGTCTGAATTCCGTTGACACGAGAAAATGGATTACTTGTGGGTCGTTATTACGCCGTTGCAACTAACAGGTGCGCACAGCAGCTGCATGATTCCGCGGGTGAAATACGCCCAGGCAATATCCAAGGAGGACCTTCTCTGCAGCCACAGAGAAAAAAAGGGCAGAGAATGCACTTTCCCGGAAAAAAGAGAAAAGAAAAAAAAATTAACGAACCTAATAGGCAGCAGTCGAGGGCTCACCTCTTTAATTTTCCACACTACATGCATTGCCTCTGGAGGGTGGTTCAGTCAAGAGAAAGATTGCACAAATCGATAAACGTCTTAATTTCACGAGAAAAGACGTCCAGATTGTCTTGTCTGTTGATAATACAGAATTAGTACTTGTGTTTTCTCGTTATCAATAATCTAGAATTAAGTTTAAATTCTTATTTGGTAAAAAGAGAAAGAAATGGCTTAGAGACTGACAAAAACATAATAAAACAAAGAAGCTAAAGTAATTTTATACATATTGTTTGTTTAATTGAAGATAAAACGTAAAGGATATTTAATAATAATATTTATATTATTCTCCAAAAGATATTATTCTTAAAATAAAAGGAACTAATAAAGGATAATGGCAAAGCAAGACTGGGGTGATCCACCTATTGAATTCGTACTCTTATGCTAACAATAAAGAAACGAAAATAGGCTTTTTTTTCATCTATTTGGAAAACTCTTATCCTTTCATTTGCTGCAGATTGTTTTGTAATTATGGTTGCCCAGTTAACTCTCCATTCATAGCATAAAAATACAAGTCAAAACATTTCATCGGTTCCATGTAAAAAATACTAGTTTTTATCTTCTGAAGAGTATTTTTAACTTACCATGTTTCAGATAGTTAGTCACATTGCTTATGGGAGGATGATATTGTTTAAATATAATATGTTTCAGTTATTTTGTTTACTTCTTCTGTAAGACTAATCTTTTAGAATTGATAATGTCATTCTTCATGACTGTGAACTGTTAGTTCAAAATTTCGTTAATAAAAACATCATTGACACTAAACATGAAAATTATACTTGTCTGAACGTAATTCATAACAAAATATTAGGGGAGAAGGTCGTAATAAGAAACAGGGTTGTAATATGAAACAGCAATATTTGTGGCAAGTAGCTGCTGCTATCATCCGGAAACCGCTCCAATTTCTACCGCTGGTTTTCCTTTTAGCCACCTAGAGGTAGCTAACTTCAGTATCTCGTTGTGTATGGTTATGAGAAGAAGTAGTGTGTTTTCGTAAGCCTGAAAGTTTTTACAGGGTAAGATTCAACAAAATTTCTGGTACTATTAATAATACGAATGAGGTTTTGTTTATATTGTATATCATTATTAATTAACTGAACTACAAAATAGGGTATTCAGTACTTAAGAATTAATATTTTATTACTGAGAATGGATAAGTCAATTTGCAAATGGCGACTGGTGGTAATATGAAACAAGGTTTTCCATAATACAACCTCATGATGCCAAGAAGAAAATTAGGACCTGAAAAGAAGGGACTAAGGCAGAAATGGCGTCAAGAAGACATGATAAAAGCAAGAAAACACCAAATCAGCAGATTTTTGCTCATGAAAGACTTACAATTTTTAATTGAGCGTTTTCTTTCAATTATAAAGTGTTAAGCATTAATTTTTACTTTTTCTCTGTAGTTTCTATATTTTCTATAGATGTGAAGCAAAATAATGCATTAAAGTATTAACAATAAATGATTTTTTTACTATAATAGCAAGAATAAAGAAGTATTGTTGCATTTTAACATCTGTTTCCTATTACAACCCCAGTTCAACAATTCATTTTTTTATAGAATGTTCTAAATAATTGTACCTATTCAAGAGTTTTAAATATTTATTTAAAAATGAGTGATATTTATCTCACAGGATATTTCTACTAATGCTACTGACGATTTTTATATATTAGAACCACTTGAAATTCAAAATTTTGTCAAAAATAAAAAAGTGGTCATGTTACCACCACCTCCCCTATATTTTAACTTTGCGGGTTCTGGCTTTATAAATAAAAATTAATTTGTAATCAATAATTTAAAAACCTTTCTTTCCTCGCAACAACTGCAATCATTAATTTCATATAGATGAAAAATAATAAAAAAAAAATATAAAAGCAAAATGTCTCATACAGATTCCCAATACACTTCTAGTCTTTTATGCGTTGTATTTGCAAAAACCTTTTCTCTGTAGCTTTTTAGCTAGAAATAATAAGTTTCCAATCTTTTAAGCATCCCAGATCGGATCTGTTTCAATGTATCACTCGTCAATGTTCTTCCGCACATTTTTATCACCAATTACGCACTGAACACAGGAAGTGTGGAAGAAAATTCCTAATTTCGTGCAAAAACAACGGAAAAAGGAAAAAAGGAAATGGAGAATTCTACAGGGAATTCTGTGGTGTCTCCAAAAGAAGAAACACACTGAGATTTAACATTAATAAAACTGAATCTATTAATTTCAATTCCATTTACTTTCCCAAAGAAACTGACTTAATCATTCCTCATGTTAGTAGTACTTAGTGAGAATAAAACTGAAATATCTCTGTCGCGCATCTTCCGCGGTAAGTGTATTTCCCAAAGGTCAACCACCTTGACATTTGTGAATAGTATTTGTTAATAATATTTTAGTAAGAAAGTTTCATATTCAGTCATCCGAAGTGAAGCTTAGTTTTAGCTGAAAAGCCCAAAATTTACGGAAGTTATCAAAATCACAACTTGGAGGTCACGTCCCACTTCTACGCTTCGCCCCTAAAAATCCGTCAACAGATGTCCACTTTCTTGTTACTTATTTGTAGTTACACCAATGTCCTAAAAGTTGTACAAAGTTTGTGACAAAAGCTGTAGAAGCTAAGTGAGGATAAATGTTTGAAGATGGGCAAAATATAATAAAATTGAAATATCTATCAGCCGTCATTTCGGAACGGTTGGTCCGATTTGACTGAAATACAATATCAGCCGTGTCCTTCAGGGTATATAGCACCCATAAAAGTTTTAGCTAAAAAGCTACAAATTTCCGGCAGTTACCAGTATCACAGCTTTGAGGTCATGCCCCACTTCTAAGGCGCCCAACTTAAAACCCCTTGAACATATTTCGAATTTTTTGATGCTCATTTGTGGTTCAACCGATGCCCTAAAAGTTCTGAAAAGTTTGTGGAATATATATACAGTAAACTCCCTTTTAACAGACCTCGGATCAACCGGCCGTCAGTTAACTGGCCGCCCTCCTGCTGCACTGTGCCTCACAGGGTTTCAATCGCAGATTTCAAGTAAATGTCTTTGCTTAAATGCGCAGTACTGTATAGTTTTTTTTTTATTACTTTAGCAAATGTGTGTTTGTTTCATAAATACATCTAAATTTACGAAAGAAAGTTTTGTTTTTGGTTATTGCGTTATGTGCTTGTGACACCAAGAATGTGAGTGTATATAGTAACTTTACTTGCTGTAAGTATATAAATTTTTACTTTGAAAAATTATGTTCTAGTTGAAGCTATAGGAAGTTTAAAAAAGTATTTAAATCGTAGTTTTTAACTTTATTACGTGTACATGTAAATATCTTATTCAGAGCGCTTTAAGCATTTTTCGAAAACAATAAAATATTTAATGCACTCTTGCTGAAATTTTAAAATCATTTGTTTTCATTTGGTAAGCAATCTAGCAATAGAAGTCTGCATTCAAGATATCAAGATATTTTAAAAATACATTAGATTATTCAATGAAGATACATTCATTTTCTTCTGAAAATATATGTAATAACATGAAGCGCTGGCTTTTCCTTGTTTACTGAAAAGCCAACTATTAATAATATTATTACACATAAATAATAAAAGAGGAGTATGCTATTAATATTTTAAATGGATAGCAGAATGTAGCACGCTAAGAGGTATTCGCGGTAATTAGACTGCTCTATGAAACTTAAGCCTTCAGTTTAATCAGTTTTAATGTTTATCAAACGATTTTCATTAGACCGATGATTACATGTAGTTCATTATCTGTTCAGTCACGTTTTATGTTGCTTTGATGATAATGCAATTAGATGAAAATCTCCTCAAAATAACTACATCTAAATTTTTCTCACGTTCCAACGAACTCTGTGAATGTAATAATTCTAGTGACTGTTATTGACTTTCTCAATAGAAAAAAAATGTTTTTTTTTCCATCCAGAGATCAGAACGTAAACGAAATGTATATGGGAAATTCAGAAAGTCCCGGCTCACAGATGAAAGTCTCTTCTACTATTTATAATAACTAACTAATTAAACTTTAATTAATGAATTCGATGAGTTTACAGTTAGGTAAAAAAAAATTAGAAAGTATAATGAAGTCTATGTTGATGAGTCTATATATTTTATGCCAATTTATAAAGTTGTACAATGCTGCACTTATATATAACTAGATAATATTCAGTAAGATTCTAGGAAATTACGGTAATCAAGTCGATTTTCAAAATCATTAAACTTAGGGGTTAAAGTAAAAGCTAATTAAATAAGCCGTCCTTATCCAGAAATTAAGAAATGAGTTTTCATATTGCGTAGCAACACTGTAGAAAACACAGCAACCCTGTAGATATTTGATTTTTGGCCACTTCCTGTGAGAGACGAAGTGAACGCAGACCCGAACTTGTATTTTTCTCTATCTTTGTAAGTCATAAGCTTTTCAATAAGGTAATTACTCATGTCTGTACGATTTATAGTTTCTGCTGAAGAGATGCTGACGGATGGACAGAACTTTCTCAAGAGCTTCTCCCTTTCCCCCCCCCCATCCTTTACACTTTGTGGACGAGATCACTAAAAAGAATTTTTTATATAGTAACTTAAAAAGAAAATTTAGCTATTAAAATAAGTTCTGTTTGCTGAACAAAGTTTCTGCAAAGCTTCCTGCATTGCATGAATAACTTTAAAGAATACCGTGAGGACTGACATTAATATTTGCATTATGTTTTTTGAAAGCAAAAAGAACTGCGAAATGTATTGAATAAAATAAAAAAAAGTTCCGGAAATTATATTAACGGTATATATGGAATTTAGAAAATGATTAACAATAATGAATGTCTAAATATAAAATTAAACTTTTAACTTTTCTACTTCTTAACAAATGAGAAATGTACGCAAAGCTAACCTTAACGTAGTATAAGATTATATATTTTTTATTCTACTTTAGATTTGATATGTACTTGAGTCTTTTCTAAGTAAAGAGAAGAAAACTTAATCGGTAGAGATAAATAAAACTTTAGAAGGCTTTTCTCTACATATGTTATTAAATCCAAAGTAGTTTTTGACATGTGTGCTAGCTATTAAAGAATTATGTATGAAATTTTAAAAGAAACATAATTTTAGAAAACTGAAAAATACATCTACATTGGTTCCTATTCACGGTAAAGTTTAAATGAATATTTTTAAAATATTTACTGACAGCAAATATACTAAATATTTAGCAAAATAATGAGAACAAAACGCTTTGTTGAACCTTTAAATTTGCAGGAACCTTCACATTGCTGCAATAAAAGCTCTACTGAATCTTATACAATATATAGAATGCAGTTCAGAGTTTTATTTATTAAATACGAAATGCAACGTTATCAAACTTTGGCGTATTTTACCATTTACTAAATTTACATGAAGTACTTTTATAAAGAAACTGAACTTTCTAGCAAAAAATGAAGATTATTAATAGTTAAAACATAGTTAAATAACATGAAAACAAATAGGCGAAGGTCAGTGAAGATACGACTAAAATTTTTAAAATAATGAATAAATAGCAAATCAAGAACGAATTTGAAATTTTATAATCAAAAACAATATTAGACAAGTACATAATATTTTTTTAATATTCAAAAAATTAACATAAAGCATTGTTAGAAAAAATGCGATATCATTATTATTGTATTAACAAATGAACGTATTTAGCTTTATGAATATCAACAATGCAGAAGTCTTATGTAGAACAGCGAGTGTCGTATTCTGAAAGAAAAGTTTCACGTAGAAATTTACGAAAATAAATTTACGAACAAGCATTCATCTAGTAGCCAACTAGTTCGGTTTGTTTTTATTTTATAAACTGCATAGTTACTGCTTAGAAACATAAGTTTCTTCATAATTATTAAACAAAAATCAGTCTAAACAACTACAAATTATTTGAGGATTTTCTTTATCTTTAAAATTTTGGCCATTTCTGAAAATATTTTATAGAAATGAGCACTCATTCAATCAACATTTTATTTATACAAATTTAGAAAACTGAAATTGAGAAAAGAAAGTTTCAATAATGCTTTTCAAGTTTCTCTTTGGAAACTACTTAAAAGAAATAAATGTTGCAATTTATTGATTCAGTTTACAATAAACTATATTTGCTAACTTTCTAAAAAAAAAAGTGCAATATTAAGAAATATCAGTAACTTTCATTTTCAGTAAATCAATAACATTCTATATAATTTCCAAAAACCGATAATCTATTCAATTCAATTCATGACATACAACGAAAATCTCCTATTAAATTCCATATTTATTCATGATATTTCGTTTCTTTCAGGGAGAAACTTCTTCGGGTTAATTGAGGACAAGAAAATTCATCTCAATAACATTCTAATATTAAAGATACTTAAAAAATGAAGATGAAATGTTCGGATTCTGATTGGTAAATCTGCTTTTGGAATTTTGATGCTTTTGGAATTTTTTGCATCAAAATTTCAATTTACTTTGAAATTCACTGTGATGAAATTTCATTAAACTGTATTACTGTATATTAAGTTTTTATGTAAAGCAGGACAAAATGTACTAAGGAACAAAATTAGACAACAATGTCAGAGTTATCGATTTTCTGTTATCATGATTTTAGCTTATTATCTTTAGCTCTGTGCTCATCTTAGGGACCAAAAGATAAGATTTTGTAGTGAACGAAACTTCTGCTCTGATTGTTACTCTCATACGTTCTCAAGAATTCCTTTGAAACCAAAAGAAAGATAAAAACTGGCTTTATTCATGGAATCAATACTGTTGCACTGGATGCTATTGGACTGATACCGAACTTTGGTCCTACGCCCCAAAGTGCTTGACCGCGCCTCTTACACGCCTCTTCTCGGTCTCATCGAAACTGACCTGGTGATTGTCATTACGTTACTGTGACTAAATCGATACAAAGTAACAGAAGCCTATTGGACGGTACATTCACTGTTTTATTGAGAGACACAGTTTACGATTGAGAACTTAAAATTTGTTAAAAAATACATGAAACGCTCTGGCTAAGACCAGCAAATCATTGTATTATTATCAGAAGAAAAAGTATGAAATATATAGAAGGCCATGGTTAGATAACTTTTGAAGATTTGTTTCGCAAAATTCAAGTCAGAATGAAAAAAATAATTGATCTGATTTAATGATTTTAAAAACCTTGAATTTTTTTTTTTTTATACTACATAAAAAATGCCGTGGTCATGAGGTCTCAGGCGTCGGTCTGCCGTGAAGCCAGTGTGTCGGTACCCGGGTTCAAATCCCGGTCGAAGTTCGCCCATCATGATGATGATATAAAAAAAATATATATATAACATAAAATATAATGATAATAAATAGGGCCTATATTTTTATGATCTAAAAAAACCTTACATTTCACTTACATATTCACTTGTGACTTACAATTTGATACAAAAAAATTACATCGATTCATTTTATCCAATCGCAAGAAAAAAAACCCTCAATTCTGAAATATTCCTTAATTCTGAAATATTCTTTCATGCCTACGTGTGTACGACTTGTACACTCTTATTTGGGCAAATTACTTTCTCTAAAACACAAAAGGATCAATATAAGCAATTGTATAAAAAAATAAAAATCATATTATTTTAATTAGAATAGTTGACGATGAATTTCGCCCTTAAATTTAAAGATCTGCAAAAAATACGACACCAAAAAAATCTGTACCCTTATAATAAAAAAGTACGATAGTCATCAAAACTGAAAAATGGAGTATATTATTTAGCTTCAGCTTTGCGTAGATTATAAATCCTAGTTACGATTGATCGTAATGATTTCTATAGAGCTAATTGTTATGTTCTTATTATATCTTAAATTTTTCGATTTATAATATAGATTAAGAAATGTAATTTGTATGAAATTTATACGTAGAAAATACTGTGAAAAGCCCCTGTGATCATCTTCATGTTTCAATTCACCGACTGACCTCTTGACATTAAATGACAAGTATACAAACTTGAAAAAATGTAGAAATAATGAATTTCATTTACATGATGTCTTCCCTTTGTTTTTGTATCTAGAAGACTGGGTTAAAAGGTTTAAGGACTTCAAACATTTTTTTTCAAAATTGCAACAATATTCTATCAATATCGAAGTAACTGCTTTGCCAAAAAAAAAATAAAAAAAAAAAAAATGGTCACGCCTTTATTTCCACTATATATGCCTAAAACGAAAAGTGGAGTCTAGAAGTGCTTAAAAACGTGCGACAGAAGGAGGGACAGATAAGAAATAATTAATACAGATTATATGGTGTTAGCAACCAAGCAGGGAAATGCTGCACATAAATTTAACGGAAGTAGCTTTTTAACAGGAAACTACAAAAGCCTTTTTAGCAGAAAGGGAGTAGTTTCACTTATGGATAATTTCAGCCTTAATTTCTTTCTCTTGTAGAAGGAAATTCGCCCATGCTAATAAACTTTAGAGTTTAAGTTACGCAATAAAAGGATCAGTGAGAAAGCGTAAAACCAAGTAACAGAATGCTAAAATAGATGCTTCCTCGCGTTTTCGTGTTCTCTCGTCTGAGCAGAATTTCCGATTGGAGAAATCGAATTACCATCGGAAAAACAGAACGTAATGAAGGTGGCGCTCTCGTCGATTAATCAAGTGAGAAGGTACGCGGAAATCAGAAGGAAGGAAGAACGAAGGAAACGAAAGAAGATGAAAGAATTCAGGTCTATTTCCAATTTCCATGCTCCTTTGATTCCAAGCCTTGCCCTTACACCCATTTTCTTCTTCTCCAACCCTCCCTTAGAATAAAAAGAGAACAGACAAAGAAATTTTAAATTTGAATAAGCCGCTTCGTGCCTCGAATCGATTATAATTTTATCTGAAATTGCCGCAATTTTCTTTGCAAGAGACTCGTAAAACTAATGGGAATTATTGGAAAAGGAAAGTCAACATTGTCCTTCCAAAAATAATAAATAATAGTAACTTTAAAAGAAGTAACAGTCGTTGAAGAATTTTTTTATTATTATTATTTCAATTTACTCCTTTTTTTGAGAATTTCGAAGTTTTTTAATATATTTATTTACAGTAACTGCTGAAATACTTAAAAATTACAGGATTTCTAACTATCCATAACTGAAACTTGTATAACAGAAAACAAATTCATCTACTGTATTATTTTCCTATTATTTTTTTTCTTTTATTTAAGACCACAATTACCTAATTGTAGTTTAGGAAATATTAAATTAATAAACTACTAAATTAATTAGAATATTACATTTTGTTATTGACATTACCTGTTTTAATTTTTAGTTAAAAGAAGAAGGTAAATAGAAGTAATTAATTAAAGTATGGATTCCTTTTGTATTCGAACAACAAAAGCCAATTGTGCTATTTGATAATCTGCGTTCAGAAACTGAATTCTACGAAGCCCTTTTAGAATATTTTATGATATTGATAAAGTGTTCACATTGAAATGAATTGATTATCAATAAGGTTAAATAATTGTTTTCATGAAGAGAACATTGTAGCAACTAAGACCAGCAAACATGAAACATTTGTACATATTATTGCAAGTTTCATGATTTTTTTTTACCTAAAGACATAAATGTAATTTAGGGTGAGATCTAAACACTGGTGACATCCCAAAATAGCTGTTTCTTGCTAAATTGGTGATCATCAGTTGAGAGTAGTCATTGTAAATACGCAAGGCTTCAATACAGAGGTGAACTGAAATAGTAGTCGACTTGTGCTGCCCTCCAGCAGCTTCAAAGAATTTTTATATGCGCATCATTAAGAGACCAAAAAGCATCTTCTTATTAAGAAACTAAAAAGCCGGAGTACAGCAAAAGAATTTATTTTATTTTATTTTTAATATGTAATTTGTTTTTTGTTTGTTTTTCTACTAAATTTCTGTTTTTTTATTAATCGTTTATGTTCTCCAATCTTTAAAATAATCAAAATTAAGCATTAATCTTGTTACTAATATCGTAGAGTACTGTATTGAAAACCCTTGAACTAGGAGATTCTGGGCACTTTAGAAAGATTCTTGAGAAAACCATGTCTTCTCACGCAACATTTGTATTTCTACTGATGAAATATTGATTAACTTTTATTAAAGGATTAGAAATTTATTGGAAAATCCTAATTTAGTTAAAGTAGAATTGGGTGATTTCAAAATCATCCAAAATGGGTTTGTCTTTGGGGAGAGTGGATCGGGCTGATGAGCCCCAAGCAGGACGAAACGGCCGTTCCTGATTCCCTCTGATAATAGACTAGAAAGGCATTTTTCTTATTCAGTGTGCAGCCCTTGGTTTATATTTTGAAAATTTTTTTCTGCACATTAAATTCTTTATTTGGATTAATTTAACTTTGGATGTTTGGTTTCTTTATAATTTAAAGCCTTTAATTATATGATTTATTAGTAAAAAGGTTTTTGAATGCACTACAGCACTATATTTATTATTTTTGTTTTTTGGGTCTTGGTCACTGTCGGGTGCGGGGGTGTTCTCGCCTTTCTGGGTTTGTTATCGGGGATGGCAAGTATCGTCCTGATGAGTCTGAAGCAGGACGAAACAGCCATTCCCGATTCACTCTGAATAGACCAGAAAGGCATTTTTGTTATTATTGTGCAGCCCTTGGTTTGTATAATTTCAAGATCTAATGAAGAACTTTTTTTCCATTTCAGTAAGGAGTTCTGTAAAAAAAAAAAATATTTACATTGTAAATTATTTTTAAATTACAAAAAGCACTTCCGTAAACGTTTTCGTTTAATTACATCTAAATTATATGAAAACATGATTTGAGTTAAAAGAAAATGATTAATTATCGTCTACGTTTGGCTAGATAATGAAAATCAACTATAAAAGCACTGCAATAATAATAATGTTCCACGGGTTTAATAAATACACTGAAGCTCGGTTATAACGCGGTCGTTTACATCGCGAATTCGGATATAACGTGATTTGGTCTTGGACCCCTTCTATTTTGGAAAAGGTGTATAATTGTAAAACTGCAAAATTTAACGGTTTTTCGCCTAAAATCAAATCAAAGATATAAATTAATATGCTTGTTTCCTTATTATTTACAGTAATTGAGACTCTACACCCACCCTAATGTCACGGAAACGCTTCAAATGTAATATATTTTTAAGAAAATACCAGAATCACGGACTTTTTCATTTAACAAAAATGAATATCGAGATCTATTTTTCTGCCAATGACATTCAGTAAAGAGGCCCATGTAATCTAATAGGCGTATGAATATCTAGATTTGATCCACGTGACTCGTCCAGTGATCTAAAAATAGCTCAGTGAATTTGTGTTTTGTTTTGTTTAGTTATGTGCGTTCTTTGGTTTATTTTACTGTAAAAATGTATTAACGCACGTTAATTTCCATGTCTAAACACTAACGTTTTTATAAATTAATCCCTTGATGCTATGCTAAACGCTAGCGGGGATTAATTATTCACCCCTTTTTATTCTTGATTTTATTTTGATGTTTTTGTAATTCAGGGGTCATTCATTTGTATGTTTGTCCGTTTTGTCTATTCGTCCTTTTCACTGAGCTTGGGTATGCTGGATAGGTGGAG
>JAFIDM010002131.1:49269267-49291571 GCA_023159025.1 Thereuonema tuberculata | reverse complement strand
CTGTCCTCCATTTCCAGCACTAATATCAAAAATAGCTCAGTGAATTTGTATTTTGTTTTGGTTAGTTATGTGCGTTCTTTGGTTTATTTTACTGTAAAAGTGCAAAGAAATGCAAGCTATACGAAAAATTCAGATACTGATAGCCGTAAAATTTACGAAAATCTAGTCATAACTTATGAACTCGATTTGCAATGATGTACAGAGAATAAACCAAAAAAAACCCCCAAAGAAATGAAATTTATTACATATGAATATACATTGAGCTGAAAAAGTGTAATTCCACGCCACAGCTCACCTATACTGTTACTGAGCAGTGTCACAAAAACATGTTTTCCACAGTTCTGGAAGAAAAGAAAAAGCTTCATAGCATAGGTAGGCCTACAAAACACACCATGAACAGTTATTTCTCATTTTTTGGGATCCTAATACTTCGTAGATCACCTTGCCTCAACAATATCTTTGCAACGCTCCGGCATGGAGTGAATGAGCTTCTTCAAATAGTCTGTACCAACCTCATGATATCGAACTCTTATAATACACTCTTGCAGCTGTGCTTAGGCCTCCTCTCTGGAATTTCCTTTATGTATCAGTAGTTCTCGATCGGCTGTTTAGGCCAGGACTGTTATTTGACCAATTTAGGCCAATTTTTGACCAATTTAGGCCTTTGATCCTGGCCTCTTGTAGAATATTTTTGATCTAAACACAAAAATAGGGTATTTGGTAGCTGATAATAATTCTAACAAACCGTGTAGATGATAAATAATTGACTCACTTTCTTGACGCGATGAGTCTCCTGAAAGATGCAGGATTCGGGGTAATCATATTGTTCCTGGATTATTTGAATTAACTGGGCAGATAAGATATTTTGTAGCACTTTGCATCCACAAATCCATTTATAAAATATATCTGCCGATACCTTTACTGGATATCCATCCCAGCGCTATTTGACTCAGCGGAAACATTATTGCCTGTACCAAGGAATCACAATGAAAGGCTTCGCATAATGTTGAAGGCCCCACTATTCTAGACTAACATAGGGTTTTCCGTCAGATCCGCGCAGTTAAATTTCAATTCATGCAAAACAGAATCCAATTTGTGCACGATTAATGTGTATGCTCATTAGCCCAAATAATCCTCTGTCGCTGCATATTTTCATCACTTAACGGCTTCTTACGTCAAGGTAAGCTTGACGCCGTTATTGCACAGCCGAGGTCGCAAAGTTCGTGAACTTGCTTTCACGCCTGTCTGCTATTCTCACTCTACCTTCATTTCAGTGGAAGAACTAGATGAACCTTTCTGATACTCTTCAGCATCCTATACTAACACGGCGTGCTCACATGTTTTCCTCCTGATCTGGCTTTTATTTTCATGTTTCCCTGTTCTTGTCTCCTGTAACAAATGCACAATTGTTGATCCTGGAAATGAACTCTTTGCGTTATTTCAGGAAAGCATAAACCTTCACCATTCAGAACAATACTGTCGATCTACTTACGCGGTATTGAATGCAGAAAACTTTCCATTTTGCTTATAATAACGAACCATTTTCATATGAGATTTTATAATAATGGATGATGTAATCACAGGAAATATTATTGCACTTGATTTTGACAAAGAAAAGCCTTCTCATATTTCTGATGTCATGGTCGACGCAGATCAGAGCACAATGCTACTTTATATATATATATATATATATATAAAATATATTTCTATAGGAATTTTGATGTCGCAATTTTCATGATAGTTATTGTATGTGTTGTACTAGATCTTTCATATGTTAAAAATGCTTTGTTATTGTTATTATTTTATGCAATATCGTTTACAGGATTAAGTATTTCATGTAAAGAGATTACAAATTATCCAAATTAAACCAATCGTACCACATATGATGTTAATTATTGTTTTAGACATGTATCATCAGCTATTTCGGAAAAAAAAATCCCTTGACTCACTATTGTAGATATTTTATAAATTGTTCTTTCACATAATCCTAAACTGGTACTAATAAGGAATAAAAAATGGTAAATAATTCTTGTATTGGAAGATGGTTCGCTGATGAACTAACAAAGTCATTTAATAAAAAGGATAAATAGATAATTATCGCATATATATATATATATATATACGTATATATGTATAAACTAAATAATATATTGAACTCCTCAATCATAACAGCATTATAACTAAATATTAACTAAACATTATAGCACATGTCATTTTTCACATCCTCTGAATGCATCTGTGTATGTTTATCTGTGTATGTTTAAACATATACAGATGGTATACAGGTGATGTGAAAAACGACATCTGCTATATGTTTAGTTATTAATATAATATTAATGTAATATACATACAGTATATCTGTATATAAATGGAATCCATCGTATTGCATTATTTTTATTTTTAATGTTATTATTCATTGTAATAAGAATCAATATTTTTAAAAGAATTTTCAAGTAAAATTTTCTTTCAATAAAATAAAATAAAAATAACGCAAGTAAAGTTTTGAAATAATAAAATGAATGAATACAAATTAGTTATAATGTCAAGTTAAACGCTGACTACCATTAGCATTGTGCTAATGAGAAAGTAAATTACTTTTTTTTACCAAAAATTGTAAATAGATTGAGTCATATAGGTCGCCGAAGTGTCTGAAAATTCAATATTTTAAAGGAAATGTCACTAATAGCGCCAAATTGTCTGAACACTATTGCAATTCTTGATTAACGGTTACCGTTTATTTCCGATTTTTTTTCTTCTTTTTTTTTTTTGGTCGAATACATTTGCGTTATTGATTAGTTCCGACTCACCAATGAGATTCTTGTATTCATAGGATAGATTTTTCCATATTCAAAGGATAAAAGAATTAACTTTTTGAAATTCTGTTTTAAAATGAAAAAAAAAAAAACAACCTAAAACATGATTTTGTTGTTAATGGGTTCAATTCAATTAGACACAAGGTTGGTCAGGTAAACAGGAGATTTTTCAATAATTGATTACTTACATTTGCATAAATTTGAAAAAAACATAAAGCATAAAGTATAGTGGACAATACATCGGAAGCGCAGTGGTGCCAAACAGCTGTTACAGGATATCACTTGTGAATAATTTGGTCTCATCCATTGTTTCTTTTTAACATTTCAAATGCGCAGTTTGAAGTCTTATACTTTAAAAAAAATTCATTGAGGCCGCTCTTTGTGGCACAGGGATTTTCTCACTCGTTTTTTCATTGGTGAGTTTTTTCTTTGTGTAATTTATTCCTTGAGACATCACTACGCTTCCGATGTATTGTTCATACTAGCCTCAATAACGAGACCTTGTTATTTACAGTGACTTCTCCTGGCTGATGATCGCCAACGAGCATGAAACAGCTGTTCCAGGATGTCACTTGTGAATAATTTGGTTTCATACATTGTTATTTCGGTATAGTGGACCTTCGAACGCTTCGACATTCGAACAACTTCAAACTCGAACAAAAATTCGAAAGTCGAACGAAAAATTTTTAAAAAATAGACATAAACAAATGGTATTAGACAGTGTTTTTCTCCACAGAAAAATCAAGTGATGATGATGTTAATGAACACAACTCTAAAAATTCAAAATAAAATATTTGAATGGGTATTATCGGGTATTGGTGAAGACACTCGTACTGTTCAAAACGAATATATATTGTTTTGTTTTTTTCAAGACTTTTGTCTTAAGCTTTTATTTTCATTAAAATAAATTATGAAGAAGCGATATGTTTTAAAATCGAGCTCATTTTTAGAACAAATGATAGAAAAAAGAAATAAGTAGAGAACAGATTTAACTTCGAAACCATCAATAATCTTTTCCACATTAATCTATTTACTATAATATGTTGAAATTATTGAGCATTCCCCACCTAAAAGAATAACACAATTACATCAACTTTTCTTTCTGCTGACATTGTAATTTTAGAACTTCTAATCTAGTTTGGGGAAACTACAAGTAAAAACAAAGTAATGTCAATCTAATAAAAGCATTTCAGTTGTTTTTTTTGGTAGTTTCAGTTCGAGGGAAAGTCGAAAGTAAAATAAAATGTCTGCCAGTTCTCAAAAAAAAAAAAAAGGGTCGAATTAAAAGTTGTAAATGTATTTGTTGTAACATAGTTAACGTTGTAAATGTCCAATAAACACGGAGTCTGGAAACAAGGTTTTCGCAGTGCAAGGCCATTAAATTCGGTTTCATAGTATTTATTCTGGAATTCGAAATTTTTTGTAGGAGTCAAAAATATTGTTTTTCGCCTTGAAAGCATTAAAGCAATCGTTAAAGGAAATGCAGTAGTTTGTTGGGGTTTTTTTTGCAAGTGAGGAAAAAAAAATAAAAAAGGCTTTTCCCATCTGTGGTTTGCCGAAGTACTAACTTGGTTAAGGAAATAAAAACTTTAAATAAAAGAAATAAAGATTAAAAAAAAAAAAACAAAGGTAAAGAATTGATCTTGTTTTTCAGCGAATGTAGAAAATGGAATTTAGCTGAAATTGATTGTTCCTAAAACTTATTTTGAATCACCAAATAACTTTGTTTTAATTCTTTAATTGTAAAGACGAGACAAAGTCTTTACTAACAGATTAAAAACTTATTGTGTATTCAAAATTGCTTTCTATTCTGTGAAATTTCTAACTTGTAAATAGATAAATAAGTAAAACATTAATGTTTCTGTTTCAGAAAAATATTTGCTATTCAAAGATTAAAAGGAAATCTAGAATTTTCTTTTTTTAATTATTTACATAAAGTAGGACTGATTCTTTTTCTTCCGTTTTGTTTTGTTGAAGATGAAGTTAAAGCTTACACGATCTTCTGAAAAGAAAATAATTAATGTTGCCGTCTTTTTAAATTATTGATCACTTAATCCTTAGATGTGCTTCTGTACTTTTATATGTTCAGGTCTGTCTTTTTTTTTTTGTTTTTTTTTGTATTAGTAATTAATTGATCGTATTCGTTTCTATTTATGGATTGCTATTTCTGTCCTCTTTATTGTCTGGTGTAGTATCAAAATTTTATTCGGTAGCACTGACAAAGCTAATATATTGGGAGAAGGGGCGGTACAGTCGAAATGGGTTGAAATTGGGTCGTATACTTATTTCTGCAATTGTTTCTTGTTCAGTTGGCAGATGAGATTTTGGGGGTGGGTGGGAGAAGGGGGATTATTCTAGATGAAGTGACATCCTATTATAATAAGCTGAATAGCGGTGTCGGCGTGATCTAGAGGATTAGATGGCGGTCTTCTGTGTGGCCGATCCGTCGGCACCTCTGTTCGAATCCCGGCGTCGGGGCTTGGATGTTTACTTTCTTTCCTGTGTTTGTCTACTTCTTCTTCTTCTCTTTCTCTTCCGATGTCTGTGGCATTGAAGGGTATGAAAACTTGTTAGAATTTTAAAAAATGGAAAACAAATACCTTCACAATTTCTGACCATTGTAGGGTTAGTGCAATAGACTCAATAACAAAGCACATGTGGGGTGTGCCTACGGCTCTACGCCGAATAAAAAAAAACAACTAAATATTTGAAAATTCTTATATTATTCTATTTCTTTTCATTACTGTTTACAGCTCCATACAGCTTCATCTGCATGAAGTTTAAGAAAATATGCAATATTCATTCACGAACATAAGAATCAAAGAACATTACGGTATTTGATGAATTTAGCAAATTTAATTAAAATAAATTTCTTTAGAAGTTAAGCTCTTAAATTAATAAAATATTCTTATCTTACTTCTTATTAATTTTCATTGTTTTGAAATGTGATTGGCAATGCAATTTAATATATTTTAATTCTGAACGATTTTATCCTTGCTTTGCCTGAAAAGAAATTAAACAGCTTTACCAGTCATTAATATTGATTTATCCACGACAACCTGATTTGAACAGAATGTCTCTCCTTCTTGTAAACAAATGCACGTGCAAAGAAAATATTTATCTGAAATTTTCATTATCTATTAACTTAGTAGCGGAAAAGAGAAAACCTAACCCGAAAGATAGGAATATTTGCCAAGATACTTCAGAAAGCAATAACTGAAATATGAAAGAAAGTGCATTGAATGCGGTGGAATGAATAACAAATATTTGCTATAATTATGCATATGCTGCAAATACAAATACATTTCAAAGCACAAAGCAAATTTCTTCAAGAAATTTAAAAAGAAAAATATCCTTAACGTAAGCAATTCTTGGAATTTAATTTTAAATTTGTAAAATTCCATTCCTTTGAAAGCGTCGCTTTTAACTTCATACAAAAATTATTTTAAAAATCCGATCATCAAGCGTTCTATAATACGAGCTAAACAAATCAGTTACCATTCCTTTTTGATCATTCTTTATTGTATTCAACAAAGACATCTTTCTTCTCTCTCCCTCTAGTGTCCTTTATTCTCTAAGATCATTTGGTCATTAAATCCAATTTTTGTGTTAAGTCTGATATATGAACCTCTCCATTCCAAATAGACCTCTTTCCGCATGTTCTCTTCATTCATTATTCTAATAGTACAATTGATGTTCATCCTTCATGTTCTCAATTCTAAAGCTGTCAATAAGTGTCTTTCTTGAGGTCTAGAATCACATGAATAAACAATGTATTTCTATTCTTGTCGACTATTTGCTGTATGGAATTTATATTCCCTAAAAGTATGTTCATCTTAGAAATATTGATGTGAAAACTTGTTTTTTGTTTCCCAAGGGAGGATTATATTCTCACTCAGCTGTTCATCCAAATAAATATTGTTAGTAACCTAGAATTATAAGACACTGAATATAATTTGGTTGTGCAAAGAAAATATTTATCTGAAATTTATCTATAATTTCTAATGATTGTCCCTGTTTTTGTTTTTTTTTGCAGCTTTTCAATGTGCGAAATCATTAACAAAAAGTTTCAATAGGAAATTTTCTTAATGAATTTTTGCAAAAATTGCAAAAATGTTTCTCAAGTTCCAAAAATTGTTGTTTTAAAAAAAATTTGCGAGAAATATTACGATAAAATTTAAACTTAGGTTTTGTCATTCTCATCACTTCATAAATCACTCTCACAAAATTATAGTTTTAACTTTTTGAAATTTAAATTTTTTTATTTACGTATAGCGTATAATTTTAATATATTTTTGTTTTTGATTATTATTATTAATATTAATGTTATCACCAAGTTACTTTTATGTTTCAATTCAGAGTAAATAGAAAAATAAAAATTTCTAATATTTCAATTGAAATCTATGTTGTAGATGTATACAAAATTCCAGTATACCAGTGAGCCTCAAACGATGTAGAGGGAGAGGATGGCAGATGTATGGTGCGAAGATTTAAAACAATCAAATATTTCGTCACATTTTCAAAATATTCACAAACATTTTACGAATATATTCAAAATATATCTGGAAAATGCGATAATAAGCTTTATTATAATTAATGTATTATCAAGGTTTTTAATAAAATATTCGGTGCGACCCAAGCAAATTTTCATTCCCAAAATACGGGCCTAGAGTTAAAGTTTGTGAACTGCTGTGCAAGACTATTATTAGATGTAACAGTAAAACATGATATAGTACTTCGCTAACTGATTTTGATAACTTGTCATTTAAATGCTTTATGAAATGACATCAAAATTAAAAACAAGGATTTTTAAAATTGCAATATCTTCGAAAAACTCATTTCTTTTAACAGAATTTAATTAAATTTGTCATAGATCATTTGATGCAGGAGACAGTTTTCATTAAAGTCTAGTAATTACAGGAAATAAATTTAAATCCCAAATCGTTAAAAGCAGCAGGGAGCTGTTTTGTTTCCGAAAGCCATTTCACATAATGGTAACAATTTTTTCCGTCTTTAAATTGACGACAGAAGCAATTTAGGTTCACTCATTATTTCGTAATTTCATATCTTGAAATCTTACGGTTTGAATACTGGGTTATTGTTCTTTAACTAAATGAAACCTAGACTACAAAATTATAAAACATAAAATAAGTTTTGAAGTCAATTTCCTACTTGAAACCAAATACCTATATAAAAAAGAATATTTGTTTGCCTATTTATTTCACGTGTCCAATCCCTACTAGAGCTGCAGGTGCCAAGCTTTTAATAACACAACGTTGGCTTCAGGAGACGAGATCGGCGAGACCGAGAAAACCTCCCTCAGCAATTTCTAAATTAATTTTCGAAAAATTGCCGCTTCAATAAAACTTTGCATATAAAGTTACAGTGGACTAAACAGGATTTCCCGGACAACATCGATACCGCAGTTATCAAATGAAAAGGTAAGATAGCTTCATTATATTGAATTTGTATAGATTAGAATTTTAAGTATAACATTATTAAACTTTTTGTAATAAAATAATTAAGTAAAAAATTCATTGAGGTACGTAATAGCTTAAATCAAAATCAATATTATTAATAAATTCAAAGCTATTATGTATCTCAATGAATTTTTTTACTTAATTATTTTATTACATGAAGTTTAATAATGTAAGCCTACTTAAAATTCCTTCTAATCGATACAAATTCAATATAATGAAGCTGAAGCTGGAAATCATAAATCAAATTCAATATTATTAATAAATTCAAAGTCAATTCAGATGTTTTGATAGAAGAACAAAATGTTGATCCCAAAAACAAGTTGATTACAAAATATGTAAAGGGCCATTTGTGGCTCTCATACTCTGAATCTTGTTACCAAAAATGTAAATAGTCTTTTTTGTAATAAATGTAATGTTCATATAATACATGTTCCTAGAAGATTCTTAATTTTACATGTTTTATTCTCCAGCTAAGATAACCACAGTTTTTAGAGAATCAATTCATATTGTCTAACTCATTGGAATATTTTTATATAGACAAGTTCTTTAGTGAGCTTTGAAACGTTGCATTTTAAATCCATATAACAGCACAAGCTACTGCTATACCGCATTGATGCTAAATCATTAATAGTCGAAGCTACTTTAAACTTAATTGTAAAGTTACTTGGGAACATTCGTAATAAGAAACATAAATAAAAAAAAAATATTCTTCAGTTAATTAAGTATGTATTAATAAATTTTCCAATCATTTAAACTTTTTTAAACTGAAAAATGCAGTTATAATTTCTGCGGTTCGTTGTTAGATAGTTATCAATGACTTAAGACATTTGCTTTCTTTTTCTTTCAAAACTGTAACAAGGGATTTTAATTAACACTAATTAATATTATAACTTCGAAGGGATTATATTTATTGATGCGTCATTTGTCCGTTTTCTAATAGATCCTAATAAAACTTCTTTTCATCTTTTTGGACGTTGTCTGGACCTCTTCTCAATACTTCTCATAAGAAAGAACTGGAAAAAAATGGTGATATTCATCCTAAAACGTACTGAAAATAGTTGAAAATTATGATGACAAGGTGATGTGTATTGTAAGAAAAAAATTATATTCTAAAAGTCCTAAGCAATATTAAATTACAAAACATTAATTGGGTTTTTTCCGCGACCTTCGGGGATGCTCTAAGATTATTTCAACTAATTCGAAGTTAAAGAATGAGTGGGAGCCTGCATTATTTTTCCCTTTCAACTTCCTTCTTCCTTCGAGCCAAAATCATACATAAGATGTCATCAGTATGCAGATGCAAAATAAAAATTAACAAGAATTTCCCGGCACCAGCTTCAATAACGAGCCTATCTTTTTTTTTTTTTTTCAGCCTTATGTGTATTTTTCAGGTTTCCTGTTTTACATTTTCATTTTTTTACTCTCTTCTGTTTTCTCTTCTCTCTCTCTCTTCCCATCCCATCTTTTTTTCTTCTTTTTCTTCTTCTTTTTTTTTATCTCCGAAAGCTTTTGAATCTGACTGTTGGTTCTCACGGTCTCCATATTCTTAGCGCTTGAGTCTGAATTACCTCTACTCTGATAAAAACAAAACAGGAAGAGAATAGTGAGAATATAATCAACTGACTCAACGAAGAATTATGGCGCAGAGCTCGTTGTGCGCATGGCGAGTACTCATAAAGTTGATGGTCCTATCTCCCGAATAGCAAAATTAGCTTAAAGACGAACATTGCTACTTGGTCAGATGCGATTACATTTTTTTAAGAGAAGCAACTGATTTAACAGATTCTAAATTACAAGAAAGAACATGAAGCCTACTTTCTTAAAAATCCCTTTTATTATTTTTCACAATCTTCTACAATGTAGAAGTCTTCAGTTTTTGTTTGATTTATCCATTTTTTGTTTTTCAAATTAAAATATTTACTGAATATACCAGTACATATTTTGCATTTTCTCAAAATAATAAGCAAATCG
The DNA here is from genome assembly GCA_023159025.1 of Thereuonema tuberculata. Classification (NCBI taxonomy): domain Eukaryota; kingdom Metazoa; phylum Arthropoda; class Chilopoda; order Scutigeromorpha; family Scutigeridae; genus Thereuonema; species Thereuonema tuberculata. The sequence continues at coordinate 49,281,307 of JAFIDM010002131.1, read as the reverse complement.
CATATTTTTTTACGGTACTAAGTTAGTTGACATTTCAGGATTAACATCCATTGTTTAAGATATGGATAGAAATACTTTCGATTCCGATATTTTTTTATTCTAATTTGAAATGCTTGATTGGAAGGAAAAGAATTAGGATCAAAAGTGTCAGAACGCAGATTTTAGTCGATATCCACAATGTCCATCAGTCTGCGATAAAAATAACTGAAAATCTATTTGTAAATTACATCAAAAGCAATACGTTCCCGGTCTAATAATTCCAATACTACCATATCTCCTCAAAAAGTACAGTTCGCTTTTCTGTAAAATTGTTTACATTCTTTTCATCTTTCTGTTAGTTGATTCTGGAACTGTTTACTTTGGTTTTCTTCTTGGGAACCTCGAAGGATATGTTTTAACGATATTTCCTAGGTTCTCAATTTCTTTTTTTGTTACTGAACAACAGTTTTTCTTGCTTCATTCGTTCTGATCAATGTTTTTGAATCTTTTAAGGTTTGTCTGCGAAAACTGACACAACAAATAAACTTCGTTAATGTATCTACATTTAATTTCAATAGTCACAAAATTTTGTTGGTATATTTGTTTAATAAAATTTTGTCCATTTTTATATTATGGTATACTACGCATAGGTGCATCTAGTAGCCAACTGGTAACGAACTTGATTGCGGCCTAGAGGAGCCGGGTTCAATTCCCGATTATGGGCTGAATTCTTCAGTCGGATTCGAGGGTCCACCCATCCTAAAATGGGTGCCGTTTTTTTGTTTTTTTTTTGTTCCCGAGGGTTAAACGTAGGCTGGCGTTGGGTTGACCAATCGACTTCAACCTATTCCCGTTGGTCATGAAATGTCCAGGAGCTGTACCTCCGGCCCACAAGCGCCGTTGTAAGCTATTGTGGAATACTTTAACTTTTAACTTTAACAATATACTACCTATAGACTTTAGTTAATTCCGTCACAAGAAAAATATTTCGGTTATTATAAGATATTTGAAATGAAGTATCTGCTTTAGTTTGATAGTTATTTTCATATAAAATTGTTTGCTTAAGAAATAACTTATCAAAATTTTTACTAATACATTAGCAAACAAACTACAAACATTTTAGTTTACAAACTTTGACGAACAGAATTCAGTATAAATCATCATATCAGTTATATTATAAGAGCTTTTTTATTGCAATTCCAGCTGTAACAATTACAAATTTAAAATCATATTTGTAGAAGATTTCAGTGCAGAATAACTAGTTGAAAAATTCACTTTAACTGATTTCTTCCCTTTACTTATATCTTCATAGTAGCTCACATATTTGTAAAAGAATTCGTTAAGGCTAATTGCAATGTTTGCTTTAAATTCTTTAAAAATTTCGAGTATGTAGCAGTTGTAAAATAAAGAAGCAGCTTTCAAAGTATTAAAATCCATTCTGTCAACGAGGTTGAAAAGGAACATCACTGGCAAAGGCTTTAACCCTGATTTTCGGTTGCTCTAACGTTACCGTAGAGGGTCTCCCTCTACCTTAATCTCATAAGCACAGATGTCGAACGACTCTAGGAGAACCTTCTCGAAGGGATATTGTCATTGATCTTATGCGAGCAACAAAGAAATTGGATTTTTCTTTTAAGAAAAAATAGGGGGTGGATAGAGATTTTAGAAAAATCCTAAGCCTTGTTTTCTTTTTAAAAATAGTTAAGCTCACGTGGTAATGAAACGTGGTAATTAAGAAGATTTTATAATCCGTGGCAAACTTTCGGGTTTCGAATGGGTTGATTATCAGCCACCCGCATATTTTCCATCTTCAAGGTAAACAACAAGAAAACACAGAAGAAAAGATGGCTTCTAGAAGCGAAAGATTGTTTAGGCTCTTTTACCAACCGAGAACTGCTTATGAATATGAAGGCACAAACAAATTATGCGATAGCCGATCAGGGAAGTAAACAAAGCTAGCGGTTCTCAGGGGAAAAGTGAAGAAACAAATTAAAACATACATCACATTAAATACTAATTAAAAAATTATCTTCATTAATGTCTAACGAATCGAAATTTTCTCTGTATCATGCTGTGGAGATATCTTCCTTCTAAGTTCATAAATTATTACAGTTTAATATTGTGTGAAATTACAAGAAAAATTATCTAATTTCACAATTCTATCTTGAAAGAAGTAATCTATTAATGATTCATTTATCTTCGCTCTAAATTGCACAGAACGAATTGAACCGGTAGCTTGAAATCTAATATATCTTCATTGTGGACATAACGATAATCACAAATTGTCTATAATTAACGAACCATAATTAATATAGATCTAATTTATCAACATTCGAAATCGGTTATGATTAATTCAACTTAATTATGTTAAATATCTCATTTTTGTATACGAATTAATTGAAAGATCATTCTTGCAATTGAGATTTATGTATTTCTTTTTATAAGTTTTATATTGTGAGGAAAATTTGTAGACACAGTAGTGCTAAGACAAGAAAGACTGGTCAGTTATTCTTTATTAATATATTTAAAGACAAAATAAAGAATTTAAAAAATAAGAAGTCGTGAAAGCTGACTGACAGCTGAGAACTCTTATTTTAAAGATTTAAAAAATAATAAATATAAATCAAATTAAAAAATTACATTCACTCAATTTGTAATTTCGCAATGATGGACAGTATTAGATTAAAAAAAATCCAAATATAAAAATTAAATTTCAATTGTGTTTTTTTCTTTAATTTTCAAATTGGTGTTGTTAGTTTCAAATAACAGAAATTTCACGAGTATGTCATTTCAAAAGTATTTAAGTTATTGTATTTCAATTTTATATTGTGATTTCTGTAATTATAAAATTTGCCAATATTTTTATTTTTTGTAAGTGTTATTAGAAATTCTACATATTCATTGAAACTTCAATGAATGATATTATATGCTCATAGTAATCAGGCTATTTTTTGTGAAAGACTTTCATCCATAATACGAATAATTAAGCTTAATTTTCGTCAAATACCATTTCTAAATTTTACCGTTCTTGGATATTCGGAATTACTTTTAATCATAAAACATAGGTTCGATTGACTATACAATCTCTAAGAGACATCTTTCAATTGCTACAAACACGAAAAGACATACAAAATCTACATCCTATTTTGCATTCAATTCCAAACTTTCATCTAAAGATACAACTACGCTTTACAACAATTCTAACGACAATGAGCAAATTTTGAAGGTTTCCAAACTAAACGCCTTCCAAACTAAGAACTTAATCTTTTTTTTTTAATAATTTTTTTTCCTATCGCTGTGCAGCACAGGATAACTGAAGTAACAAGTCTACAGGACACTCAAGATTTTAACACAAAATCTCATGATTTATATTAAATCTACACTACTACCAAATATCAGATTTTATTTTAATTAAGAATATTACTTAGCATTTCTTGACACCAAAAATTCTGATTTACAATTCTACTAATATGAAGTGTTTATTAGTGGTTTCTAAGGGGGTTTGCAATCGCATTTGTGATTTGAGTTCGCAGAAATGAATAGACAGTATAATAAACTAAGCTTTTTTCAGTTATATTAAGATCATTGAAACTTGTAGACGTCAACATGCAGAATAAAAAAATGTAAGTCCGGTTTTCACAACTTAAAATTTCAAACTTTTCTTGCAAGACTTATCTACAAGAAATCAAAGGGATGTACTGCTTATTCAAAGAACTCTCAGGAATTGGGAGAGATCTAAATCGTTTAACTTCCTTGCAGATTTGGCAAGCAAAGATTAAGATTTTTGACAAAAAAGCATCTTATTTAAAAGATCCCAAATCGATCGTAAGCGATGCGCCGTCGTCTTGGCGGGGAATGCAGATCTCCGTCTTTGAGTATGTGGCTCCAGCTCCAAACCTATCCACTATTCCTTACCGATTTGACCTCAGCAAACCTCCCTCGGACCGATTATTCAACAGGAAGCCATTGTCGCTTCCTAGGTTAATGTACTGAGGTGGAAGAGCCTGGTTTCGGTATGATAATGCTGCCTGTCAAAGGACCTTGCTTCGGAGCCAACCCATACACACCAGCGAACTGATGAGAGCATTTATCTTCCTTTACCACAGTCACCTTTTATTTTCCATCTGTTCAGCTTTCATGTTGGCAAAAAAAAAATGAAAGAAGGAAAAAGTACAAGGAAAAAGAAACTACTGCTGATATTTGTCGATGTCATGCAGCAATGTTAAACCAAAAAAAAATTGAGGGTTTTTTTCGTTTTTTTTTTTGCTTCTGCTATTGATAAATGAATGTTAAAAAGCCTTAGTTAGTAGTAAAAATTTCAAATCTTTCAAAACGAGATAAGACTAAAATCTCCTCTCATTTTAACTACGAAACTTTATATTTAATTTAAAATGTTTTAAATATTAGTTGATTTTTATGTACCTTTGATACTATTACTTCAAAAACGAAAGTATTTATTGAGATGTGACTTTTCAGTTATTTTACCAAGAAATTCCAAAATTATCCTAACCTTTGTAATTCTATCGTTCAGTAACTAAAGAAGTTTTTATAGTATTATTAAGCACTAACACTATAAAACTATTTTTATTTAATTATCACAGACATAATATTTCATTCAGTTTCTTTATAAAGTATCAAAAGTGTAAAAGAACATGTAAAAATAAACAGGAGAAATTTGAACACTTTTATAGCAGCATTATTATCACTATACCAGTTCAAAGTAAGATAAAAAGAAATTAAATGTTTTCAAAAAAATAAAGAAGACAGTCTAATAGGCTGCAGTTTTCAGTCGATTGCTTTCGTGAAATTCTTTTCTCCTTAGTGAATGGCAGTATTTTCGGAAAATGGTGACAGTGGTTTCAAATATCTATCTTTCATCTCTGTTCAGACATATCTCTCATGTGATTAAAGCATCAGGTTTCATAGGCGAGAAAGACGCTACCATCACGACGAGAGTGTGATCGTTTATCATGGAATTAGAAAGGAATATTTTTCTATGCTGCACTTGTTAATTCAGTCGATTACATATTTTATCTAAACCCATCTAAATAATCCATCATTGGATTGCAATTACTGGATTAGATTTTTCGAAATGTACTTTACCAATGGAACCACACAAGGTTCGTATGGAAAGCAAAGGATTATGACATTCAATGTCGTAAATATTAATGAAAATATATTTGCAATGAGAAATTAATCAAATACAGCTCTTGCAAAATGAAATTGCAATTCAGAAACGTAATAGCCAAAGCTCAATTTTTCAACTTCAAATCCAAAAATGATTCCAGTGTCGTATTGCTTTTAATGTTGATAATATTATTGGTGATAGTTACTATTGGCGTAGTTCTACACTTTATATGAGGGTATTTTTGAGGAAGAAACGCAGTAAAGCATACTCTCCAAAAGCATTAGAGTTAATTTTGTGTAAGATCATATTTTTACATACGGTAAAATAGATTTCGGTAGATAATTTAGTTGATCTGATAAGGAGCTCAAGGACTATTAAAAGATAATATCCTAAAAGCTAAAATTCTTGTAACAAAGTGTACTCTATGTTTTTTTTTTCAAAACTTTAAAATACAGGGGAAATTTTAACAGATACTACTATTTTTTTATCATTTCTTAAGCATATATATCATATAATGCACAAACTGTATCATACGCATCCATTACTTTATGCTTCACAATGCACACTATATTGCACTCTACGTAAGGGGACGTCCATTAATTACGTGAGGTGTTTTTTAAAAAATTTGGACCTCCCCCTCCCCCTTGGTGAGATTTCAAAAATTTTAACAACCAAAAAACAACGGAAATTTTGCTTTAGCAACCAAAAAAAAAACCAAAAAGGAAATCTTGCTATGATATATATTTTCTCTGAACGAAAAAGTTTACGTGAGATTTTCGTTGACCCCCCCCCTCCCCCTTTTGACCTCACGTAATTAATGGACGTCCCCTAAGAAGGCTACACTGTCGTCTTAATGTTACTTGTAAAAATGTAGTCCATTCTAAAAATCCGCTGAACGGGAAGATTTAAAATGGTAGGAGTCAATGGCGTTTCGAGAGAAATAGTACTTTTCCAATTGCTTCTAAGCAACATCACATGTTGTTTGTTTCTTTATTTGTTGCATATAATTGAATATTTGACTTACATCGAAACTGGCCTGCGTTGATAATAAAACACTTTCAGTCGTTGCTTTGCCGTATCCTACGAAACCATGTTGGCTCCAGCACTTCGTGCAATTCATCGTGTCATCTTGTTTGTAGACGTCTAAAGTGGTCATCGATAATCAGAAGGTCCCAAAATGTTGTTTTATGTGTCCATCGATTGTCATTCTTGTGCACGACATTTGAAGCGCAAGAATACAATGACAATCCTGCCCGTCAGAACTTCGTTAGTGTTGCGTTTACAACGAAGCCCTTAATCGCGGTTTCGGAATATGGATTTGATCTCTTAACGAAATGCGTAATCCTTCTTTGTATAACTCATTGGGTGACCCTAAGCTTCTCAGCATCTGATTTACATAGGTTCCATACTTCAGAGCCGTCTGATATGACTGAAAGGACTGTACAACTGAACATGTGTAACGTTATCCAATAACAAAAGATTAGTGTTAGAAGATTACTGCAATCCATATTTAGTCAAACTTCTTATTCACAGAATTTATAGGTAGTCCATGTGGACTCTCTCATTAGCTGCTAGGAGGTCTTAATATCTCGCCAATAATTTCAATAGTTTCAAATCACTCAGCTCTACTGACTTACTCATTGTCTGTGTAACGCTCGTTTATGACCAGCAGATGCTGTGGTGATCACTTTTATCTCGTTCTATGACGTCACAGCACGTGATAACATCCACATCCACTTCTTCAGAAGTGCGTCCGGATATTATTGGCCGTATAGTGTATGTTCATATCGTTAAGTACAATATATGATTTTTTGAATAGCATGCAACAATGATATTATAATGATGCAATTCTACGAAATGAAATTGTTAAATTATTTTAAATTATTATTTTTCTTTGAAATTCTATAAACAAATTATGGAGAAATAACCTCTTCTCCATTCTTAAATATATAAAAATATATTTAATAACACAAATTTTCGGAAAGCTTCTACACCTTTCTTTTTTAATGACTCTCAAAAGAAAAGAAATAAGGAGTAAGTATGGATATTACATTCATAAAAGAAAGATATTATTCCAAAAATGTTTATTAAAATTTACTTTTTTGCAAAGAAATGAGAATTTTTTGATAAGAGCATGGAATTTTCCAGATAGATTAGCAAAATACTCTTGAATGCCGGTTTTTCGTGAGTGTAGATGATAAAATTATCTTAAAAGCCGAGTGAAATATAAATGTAATGGAAAATTAAGTAAAGTCTCATTTCCTAATTATAGAAATAAAGTTTCCTTAGTTAGCTAATTAGGGTTCTGCAATTTATTATGTTTTTAGAAGAAAGGGCTTTCCTCTACTATTATTTCATGAAATAGCATTTTGTTTCCGTTCTTGAAGGTGTGTAATTTATAGCCCAATTGCACCGAACATCCACTGAAGAGAGAGAGGAAAAAAAAAAGCCATCGATTTCTTTCATTAAGTACTAATGGCATTGTTTGTTCCTGTTCATCTGTAATGTTTTTGCAATGTAGTTCCTTCCTTTTAGGTCACCCATAAAAACAGTCTAATTATGTAGAGAAAATATTTGACTCACCTTTTTTTTTACATTCATCTATTTTTTTCTTTTTACAACAGCACAACAGAGGAAGAATGGAAAGAAAATGCTTACCTGAAAAAAAAAAGAAGAATATTATTATTAAAAAAGGAAATTTTTAGAAGCGAATAAAAGGTAATATTAATAAGTTTAAAAAACAATATTTGAAAATATATCTCCTATCTAAAATCAATTCTATTAAATAAATTTCATTATGTTATTTTATTTTTTGTTCATCAAACAAGACCTTGAAAAAGTTTTAAGAAATTAAAACGAAATATTGGTATCAACGGTATCTACAGAGAAGGTGTTTTTGAGTTTATTTATGTGTCTAGTTTGGATTAAAGAAGATAACGTATTTTGATGTACGTATTTTGAAATTTCATTTCAGTTTCGTGTTTGATAAGTTTAGAAAAATACTAATAAAAATTATATTATTATAATATTTTTTACATGCAAATAATTTATATACTGTTTGTAGGAATTTATTTACAAATCTTTAAAAAAAAAAGTATTTGATAATTTCTTACAGAATTTTTTATTTAAAAAAAATTGTAATTTTACAATTAACTTACGATTTTAGAAACTTAAATTTTTATTTTTACTTTTTTACTTTCTTAAATTGCTTTTATATTCGGATGTTTGATAAATTAGGAAATTAATTATGTAATTTTACAAATAGCAGCGATAATATTGCGCTATTCTTAATGTAGAGTATAACTATTAAGTCCTTTAAAAATAATAAATCATTTCTTAAAGAAATCCCGAAAACATGTATTTTCTATAAACATCCAAACCTTTTCTTAACTTTGTTCTTTTCTTAAATTTATCCCTACACTTATAATCATTTTAATACAGTTAAAAGAAATAATACTTAATGATTAACTTCTAAAAACTTAGCTATCCTATTTACTTATAATAGGATACCTATTATCAAACATCTAAAATTTAATATCTTAAATATCTGCAAGACGTGGATTTACTATTCGTCAGATGGAATAAGTCAATGATTCTCATTTTCGAATGTATTGTTGAAAACGATTTATATTTCACAGGGAGTTTTTTTCAGATTTTTATATCAGGAGGATGTTACAAGTAAAATAATTTAGATGTAGTAGTGTACCAAAGTTAAAGCGCTAAGGAAAACAGACTTCTAAAAGGCAATTTAAATTCTTTTACATTTCATGGATAAGACTAACTGAATGGTAACCAATAACTGATCTGGGGTGCTTACATTAAATGCAAACATTTTCATATTTACATTAAATGAAATTCAAATTGGGTTTCTATATCATATATATTAAAAAAAACATATATCATATACATTATTTTCTACATCATATACATTATAAATTATGTTTAAAAATAAATAGAATTAATATTATGATATAACCGATAAATTTGCAATCAGAGTAAAGAGAATAAAAAAACTTTGCAATTTAACGTTTAACAATCATTCGTTCTAAATACTTATAAATGTTGATTAAAGTAAATTGAAACTATTTGAAAGAGGACTTACAGATCTACATTTCAGTATTTAAAATCAACTAGATATTGAAACTATTTTAACGTGTTTATCAGAATTAATAATTGGAACAATTTGCACATATTAAATTAAATCAAAGAAACGTCATATTCAGAATATGACTGCTCCTGTTTTTACAATCATTATTTGAAAAAGAGATCTATATCTGAAATGTCGTGTTTATATTATTATTTTGTTAATGTAGTGTAAATACCAATATTATTACGAAGAATAGAAACTAAATATTGAAGTTAAATAACCAATTGGTTTTAAATGTATAAAAGGTTATTAAAACAGTCATCAATACCAAATATTTTCAATCTTTGCCTACAAACCGCAAGATTTTGGTTGTCGCTTGAATTGTGGTGCGTTTGCTGTGAATCAAACAGTAACCTGATCGATCTTCGAAAGTTCTGCTTAATAAATAAAGAGACTTAGGCTTTGCCTTTCTCCATTTCGTCTCAATTTGGTTACCTTTAAGAAGAGAAATCCGCTCCGAATGCAAATGATTTGCCACTGCCCTAAGCGCACAAAGGATAACAGTTTTCTGAACGAAGGAAACTTAAGTGAGTTTCTAAAATTTGCCAAATTTATTTTTCGATAAAGCATTACGGATGGAAAGTGGAGGAGGTAACGCTTATTCTCTGTGTAGCAATAAAGGTTTCTGCTTTTCTGAATAAGCTATTATTAACTTGACGATAATGGGGGAAACAAAATGATTCAGAAAGAGCTAATTCTAATTTCAGAAAGAGATAGAGATATGATATCGATTGTAGAAATTTATGGTTCTCATCTCACTGCATCTTTTACAACGGATATATTAAACGTATTTCTGCTCCAACCAATTTCAAGAAATTTGACATTGTTTTCATCGAATTTCAAGTATTAGCTTATTAACTTCCTGTTTTTCAATTTAAGGAAAGTATACGTTTGGTGTATTGTGTAAGCAATCGGACTGGAGATCTAAGGAGCCAAGGTTGCTCAGAGAAAAACTGCTTTTTTATTTTTTATGAAATTCATTTCTTTCTTTTTCTTTTCTTCTGTTTCTTTTCTGTTTTTTTTTTCTTCCTTCAAGGTAATTTAGATTTTTTTCCAGGGTTATGTTATGAATATTATCCAGAAAAGTAATTTACGATTAGAAATAAATAAAATAATTTTCTATTAACTTACTTTCTATTAGAAGTATTTTAATTTATTAAAAATAAGATAAGACATATACAAAGACGTAACTATTTTTTTTTATCTTATCTTTTTTCTTTCTTATACTAATACGCTTTTCTTTTAACGTTTTGAGCCATTAAAATAGATGGATAAGATATCTAAAAGTACTTAATTATATACTCATGGACAAAAAAATTAGCGCACCAAGAAATAATTGCGGGATCGTAACGAAACTTGCAATGAAGGTACGTGTCGGGGAGATATGCAAATGATTAGAAATGCAGCGTGATTGCGCATTATGTATAGCCGGTAGAGGGCGTTGAACATCGTACTCTGTGGAGTATAAAACAGGTAACCAAAGCTTGTTTGAGTGTGCTGAATCATTTACAAAGGAAGAACTGAGGTAGACATGCCATTATGCCGTGTTCGAAGACAGTATACGCAGTTGTCGCAGTTTGAGAGAGGGAGAATCATCGGGATGATGGAAGCTGGGTGGTCAGCTAGGCGAGTAGCTCGTCAATTAGGCCGCTCTGATTGTGTTGTGAGGAGGTGTTGGGACCAGTGGATCCGAGAGATGTCATGTACACGAAGACCAGGCTCAGGACGCCCTCGACAAACCAGTCGTCGAGAAGACCGCCACATAGTCAGAAATGCACGCGTACAGCCAACTGCTTCATCTGCCGCCATCCAGGCACAGGTAGCACCTTCACAAGGGGCCTCTGTGTCTTCTCGAACCATACGAAGGTGCCTGGCTGAAGGACAATTGGTATCGCGGCGCCCATTACGTGTGCTGCTCTTGACGCCCACCCATCGACGTCTCCGTTTGGAGTTTTGCCGCGCACGAGGAAACTGGACTGCAGCGGAATGGAACCAGGTCGTCTTTAGCGACGAATCCAGATTCAATCTCGGCAGTGATGACAATCGTGTTCGTGTGTGAAGAGCCCGTGGTGAACACTTCAATCCTGCCTTTGCTGTACAGCGACACACCGCTCCCACAGCTGGTGTGATGGTGTGGGGTGCCATTGCCTACAATACACGGTCACCCCTAGTATTGTTCCGTGGCACCATGACAGCCCAGCGGTATGTTCATGAAATCCTGCAACCACATGTGTTGCCACTCATGCAACGGCTCCCAGGAGCCATTTTTCAACAAGACAATGCTCGGCCTCATACGGCAAGGGTGTCACAAAACTGTCTTCGCACTGTTACTATCCTTCCTTGGCCTGCCCGATCCCCAGATTTGTCTCCAATCGAGCATATTTGGGATCATTTGGGACAACGAGTTGGGCATCCCACGAGTTTGAACGAACTAGAGGCAAGGTTACAGCAAATATGGAACGAAATGTCTCAAGACATCATTCAGAACTTGTATGACTCAATGCCCGATAGTATCGCATCGTGCATTCGCGCTAGAGGTGGTCCAACGGAGTATTAACTCCTCCGTTCTTTTGCCTTTTTCTCTGAAATAAATTATCCTTTTTCTTTGATTTTCTAATCATTTACTTATATCAAAGTAGTCATTACGTATGTAAATTTTCGTTTCATTTTGACGACTCCTTCTTGGTGCGCTAATTTTTTTGTCCATGAGTGTATGTGTAGAAATTTAACATGTGTGCAAGTAATAGTATAGTTAAATGAGGCCAGATGCACAATAATTTAAAAAA
>JAFIDM010002131.1:49245489-49268867 GCA_023159025.1 Thereuonema tuberculata | reverse complement strand
CGGCCAACGAGTACTTTAAGTTTTCTAACTCTGCAAAATTATTAATATTAGTGAGGAGATGTAATAATTCACCCCAGTATGACTACAGGATATCTTCGAAATTAGTATATTAGTAATTTCTAATTAATTAGTTGCTTTACTTACTTCATACAAATATTGGGACTTAATATACAATGTGAATGACTGTGTGAATATCAATTTGTGCGCATTGTGGTAGCATTTATACAAGTAGTGGCTTACCTAAATTTTTTTGGGATCCTTAGTAAATAAGGTTTTTTTTTCGTTCCTTTGCCGACCGAAGAAAAAACAAACCCCTCCCCCACAAAAAGAGATCCTATGTTGCCGTTTTCATCCAAAGTGCAGCACAGATGCGTGGCTCAGTCGCCTCGATGTTAAAGCACTGCTTACAGAAAACAGAATAAACTTTATTATCTATTGTCATTGGTTGAAGAGTAATCTTGAGCCAATTTTTCAAGTGCTATTTTTAAAGTCATTGTATTATCAATGACTTTAATCAAAACAAAGATATTTGTAAAGTTTCTATCTTTATCTACTGTAATATTTGGTCGAACTTACTAACATTGAAAATTCGTAAATTTGTTAATGTTTCTGACATCCGAAAATAACAAAGCATCTTCTGATGAGATAACATCTTCCAATCATGTAACAACCAATTCCAGAATTTCTGTTTTTCGTTTATAATGAACAATTAATCATTGCTCCAAAAAATTGTAAATTTAAGGTTGAAATCAATGTAACCTAATCGAATTTTTCAATATTCCTTATTAGAGAAAATCGAGGTATTATCATTGCACATAAGGAAATGGACAATGTTGTTTGTTAGAAAACTGTATTTATATCAGCAATCGATGATAGGACATATGTTTACGTTTTCATTCACCAAAACTTTCTACACTAGGCAACTTTTTATTACAGGCGGAAAATTTAAAGGTTAAATTTACTTTGAGCCAATCCGAGAACAAATTTACAGAGTCTCTGATTGCTTGCCAAATTCAATTATTTGCAAAACAGAATACCAGAATAAGAGATTCGCAATTGTGTTTGCTTCGGAAAATTTGGTTAGGAGTATATTTGTTTGAAAACATCTATTAGTTAAAGACAAAATGCCAGAAATATTGCTTCAAAAATGGTAGTAAAGGCAGTAATCAATTTGGCTGATGAATAATATTGATATTTCAAAAAACATCGCAATCATCACCTGACTACAAAATTAAAATTAATTATCAATTCTTCCAGAAATTCATAAAAAATAATTCTTTTAATGCATGCTATCAAAGGCTTTAAGTAAAAATAAAAAATAAATAAATGAAAATTGGGAACTTTTCTCCAAAGTTAACAAATTATAAAGACATATTACAATAAAAAGTGTCATTTTATGCAAAGACAATTTTCATACTTTTTTGTTTTGTTTCTTGTTTTCATTTTTTGTTGTTTTTCCTACAAGAAATTGCAATTATGCAGTGAAGAAAGAGATCAGATAAGCTTAGAATAATTATCATGCGTGAAATGACCTTTACGATTAACAAGTTGTTTGTGGAGCATAAATAGTCCACAATTAACATTCACGAGCGAGCATTAAGTTTGTGCTGTTTGTCTAAAGGGAATTCTCTAAGTGCCTGTTCCCAGGAGACATTCTTAGAGCTTGTAGATTCATCGAATTGTTGAATGTTTGGTATTTGAGCTTCCAATATTACAACCATCTTCTAACGCTCTTCCCCATTTCAAACTTCTCTTGATTCTTAAAGAATATCTTCAGTCTAAGACAACACGGACAATATAATCAGAAATGAAATTCAACGGAAATATTTTTTGTTTGGAAATAAAACAAATTGAAGACAATCGTGAAAGAAATTAGTAATAGATTAAAATACGAACAATGTAAAAATACTGTATTTCGTGTATTCCAACAATGTTTTTTGGACATTTGAATATGCTGCAGATTTATAGAGCTTCTTTACATAGGTAACAAAAATAATGTAAATTTAAAAACATAATCCCCAAAATTGAAACATTTGCTATATTAATTATAACGTGCAACATTGAGTTATAATCGGGAGTCGTTGAATTCGTTGAATTGAAGATGAGATAATGGGTTAGCTTTAGTTTACCATCTATCAAATAACATTGAAGTTAGGCATTGTTTGACTACATTTATGATCAACAGTGACTTATAATACTGACTTATTCTACTAATACTAGTAGAAACACTAAAGGCAAATCTATATCTATTGATGAGCTACACATTGAAGTATCATGCTCTCTTTTACCACAAAAAACAATTCTTTTAAGTTTATATTCACTGCATAAATACTTAATCATTAAATTTATAATGAAAAGCCAGATCTAATCCATTAAGAAAAAATACTATGAAATGACAACGATTTTTGAATAAAATATTGAAAAATTTCCAGCCAAAAAAATCAGAATAAATACTTACATTCATTGATTATAATAATCTATAAGAAGCCATACATTTGTACTAGGATGTTAATATCGTTATTTTTTTTGGCTTATAACACTTACTTTACTTAGTGGTAATTAGTGCATTTCCCGCAGTAATTATGATAAACACTACTGTTCATTTTTAATCTAATTTCTTTAAATTTTCTAAATTTCTACTACTGATATTATTTGATATGTAGACAAAAAGGAACCTTTACCAATCAAATCTTTCTAACAAAAAGCTTCTAAAAACTCCTTAATCAATAAAAAAATCCTTTTCTTACAAAACTGAAGTAGAACCTGTAAAAACAGTTCATATTCTTTGATATTTTGATGGGAAAATTTAAATATTTTGTCTTGAAATTTAAATTCGGCAAAAATTTCAAATGAATATAAAAATGATTAATTTACGAACAACAACCTTGCATACTTCAAAATGTCCTGAGTATTCTACGTAGTTCACACGTACAATTAACTAAAATTAATAAGTTAAAGACGATGCATAAGGTGGAAAAAAACGTGAAAAAGTATAATAAGAATAATGAATAATATATCACCGACTGTTTCGGTTTCCTACAGCCAACTAATTTCAATTTGGGATAGGATGAGACAGACAAGTGGAGGAGGAAAAAATTAATTACTATCCACCAACCTGTTTTATCACAGACTCCACAATCTAAAACATATCACAAATACATCATAATCCAAAATAAATAGAATCACAGAAGAAATAAAATCCTTTCACCACTACAGAAAATATTTCCATTTTCCACATCTTGCTCAACAACAGAAATGCTTATATCAAAAACATATTCAGACCATATTCTGTCAACATATCTTTCTTTCCATCCATCAATCTATGAATCGTATAACAGCACACAGCACAAGATCCTGCTAATGTAGACTATAAAATTGCATCCACAATTTAAAACTTCTACATCAGCCAAACAAAAACTAAACTAACATTGCGGAGCATGAGAGACAATTCAAAATCAAGAACCAAAAACCGTCTGTCACTATTACACACTTTCTCAACACAGGGAACCACTCTAACTTCAATGCCATCACACACTTATGCAAACATACCAACAACTTCATAGCTGAAGCCTTTACCATAATAAACTAAACCTATATCACAAAATATCTAAAGACGGCATCCTCAAAACATATATATCTAATTTCTTGCCTTTTTTTGTATTTTTTTTCTATCCAAGTCAAAATTTCCCTTTACACAACTTCCAACATACTCAGAGTATTATATTTCCAAAGCCAATATCATCTGAGACTGCAAATTTAAAAGGCTCAAATATACAAATTCGTGTTTAAATATAATAAAGACAATGAAAAAAACCCACAAAACAACAACCCAACAAAAAATCTATAACCACTTTACTCTTTTATTGTGAGAATCTCCAAATACTAAAATTGCCAGGAATTCATAAGGATTTTTAAATATAGGCTATCAGAAGTTTTTAAATGTTTATGTATCATTATGCTATTAATGTTAACTTAAATGAATTCCTACACAAATCCTCTTACTTATTAATGACTTTCGAAACACCAGTTTCACGAGGGAAAATTAGATTAAATTACCAATGAATGTACAAGGACGTTAAATGGCTTTGGGAAAGTAACATAAATAATTCAATCCTATGCTAGTTAAGTTTAACTTTTATTCTATTTCTAGAGTAGAGAGAAACTAACGTTGCGAATAGTACTGTTCAGCAAAATTGATCAATGAAAACTTTAAAATCACTCAAATAGCTTTATAGAAAACTTTATTAAAATATTATTTATTATTTACTTTTAAAAATTAAATTAAACGAATTTTCGAGTATTAAAAAATGAATCATGATTCCTAAAGTATCAAAATAGTTCCGCACAAAACAATAAAATATGAAATTCAAAACCAATCATCAAAATAAATTAAATAATGACCTATAGCTGTTTTTCAACAAATAGAACAGAATAGGATACCGGTGTTTAATTATTAGAATTGCGACCATTAATAAAGAAGGAATTATATAACCACCTTGAACAATCAAGTCACTTTAATTTTAAAATTTAAGCTGAACCTGAAGTATAGTATCTCCGACTGAGTAAAAACATAACATAACTTGTAATGTTCTATTCACGACAATAATTTTGGAACTCTTCAAAAATTGTTCAAGTTAATTCTGCTGAATGATCAGAGAATTACAGAGATGTTTTCAAGAATGTGGGCATGTCTGTTCAGCAGAAAGACAATCCTAAATAAACCAAGAAAAAAAACCACAACTCGACAGCAAAGCATAAGCTTTCGCACACTGAGCCAACATCAACGGGAATCCTGTACAGCTGTTTCAACCTTATTAGCAATCATCAGCAGAATTAACGTTTGATGTTTGACTCAGATTGCACGAAAGTTAAGCGGAGACCATTCTCACACATGGAAATGTCCGCCGAGCTATAAAACAATCAAATAAAAAATAATTCTGTCGAATCCTTGTCCTTTTACTGAAAGGCACTAAGGAATTTAATTATAAATAAGAAATATCATAAGTGCAATGGATTCCCCAGGATTATTTTTTATTTGATTGTTTTTGATCTCGGCGGCCATTCCCTTACTTTCGCGCAACCTGAGTCAAACAACAAGGGTAAATTCTGCTCATGATTCCTAATAAGGATGAAACATCTGTTCAGGATTCCCGTTGATGTTGGCTCAGTATACGAAAGCTTATTTTCTGTCCAGATGGGTGTTTTTTTTTGTTTTGTTTTTTATTTATGAATTACTAGGCCATCTCCCGTCTACAGATTGTTCGTTGTAGATATTTGAAGAAGAGATTTATTTAGATGGACGTTGGTTGATATAGATGTTAAATGAAGATCATAGCTTATATACGATACTCCTGGCGACGAATTGATTGTGACTATTCTTTCGAGTGAAGATAACCAAATTCTGATGGCTTGTGACTCTAGACAAATTTTCCTCTTTGGCGGAGACTTCAGACAAATTTTACCTGTAGTCAAGAATGGCCGAGATTACGACATTATTAACAGTTCTTTGAAAAGATCTCATCCTTTCTCTCGTTGTCCATTTCGATACTAATTGATTATCGATGATAAAACGATAGTTATATGAGATAATCCAAGAATAATCGATTCCAATGAAAGGGATTAAAGCAACATTTTGAAGTTTTGAAGACTCTTTTCAAGCCATCTCTTTTTCAAGCATAATAAAATTGGAATAAGTACAACAAAACAAAATAGTTGGAAGCTTAAACAAATTTCAAAAACACGTGAATCAATAAGTTTAGTTGTTTTTACAAAAATATATTAATAAGGTACAATTCAATTATTAAAAGTAATAATAATAAGAAAATAAAATTTAAGATAATCTAACAAAACTCGATTCCAAAGAAAGCAGTTAACGCAACATTTTGAAGTTCAATAATGCTGATTTTGAATATGTCGACTTCCTCGTGACAATAAAAAATGAAAAACCGTTTTCCATTGTTGCACTAACATTGGGGCACAACAACAACACAACAATTGCGGAGATATAAGTCAAAAAACAATAGGAAAAGAGTTGTAGTCCCTATGGTCTAATAGATAACACATCCGACTTCGGATCAGAAGGTTGCAGGTTCAATTCCCGTCGCGGAAATTTCATTGTAAAAATTATTTCTATTTTCCATTCGCACAGAAAATTGCGCCGGACAGACAGACAGATAGAGAATTAAAAGATTTTAGTAAGATAGATTATGGACGTCAAATTTTGCTTTTCATTGAAAAACGTAAATATACTCAATATTTAATAAGAAATTTGTTTACGTCATTGACTAAAACTTCAAATTCAATTAAATAAATAAACTCTCTCAGAACTGTCAAGTTGGCCTAAGAATGTTCGGAGATGATGTGGAAATGTGTTTTCTAATGTGCTGACTTGCAGAAGAAGAAAAAGCTTTCAAGCGGACTTCCTTTCCGTTTAAATTTTTTTCTAGTGGCTTGACAACGTATGTTGACAATATTTCTTTCATATTCGATCCAGAATAAAAATTGTGCTGAATCTGCATTCAATTGCTTTGGCTGTCATTAAAAATACTTCTCACAAACAATCAACTGAAATCCCGTTTTATTGGCATTCGAGGTGTTATCTGCTTTTGGAAAACAACTTTAAAAAATTCCAAAAATCCTTTCAAACACCATCAATAATTAGTAATGTGTTATTAATTTCTGGTTATTGTATTGCATTAATATCTTATTAATATTTTTCTTGTTAGGGTTGTCTAAAAATACTATATTTTGGGAAGTTGTGTATGGAATTTTTAATGCATTTTAAAAATATACAAATTCCTTAAAAATAAACAAAGTACTATTTAACTAAAATTTTCTTTCATTAACTACTGTATCTAAATTGGTAAATGCATGTATATATTTACTGTTTACTCCGCTAAATCAATATACAGCCAGTGTTAAGGGATACTAAGTCAATGTATGCATAGTTTCAAATCGTATTAAGTGTGTAATTTCTGTGAAATTAATAGGTTAAAGTATCTTTACGGTGATGATAAAGCAACTGTATTTTGATTTTTTAAAAATTAGCCTAACACTTTTTCGAAAATATCTATCTATGTTGTGAATTTACAGTCCTTCAACATTATCATCTACAAAATGGGATTTCAAAACAAATGAAAATGTTGACACTATAATCAGAGCCAGTTGAATATTCTACAAAAACGTAATGCAGTATATAAATATAGAATTTATTTTAATCCGGAAGATAGGACAACTTTTGTGCCGAAGCCCGTTTTTCGTAATGCTTAATAAATTTTACATTTATTTTCAGTAATTTTAAATAACAAATACGACTATTAAAACATAATTTCAACTAATGTTGCATATTATTATTGACTAAATTTAGTTTAATTATATTACAACGAATGGTCTATGGGTTTGTTTAACTTGATAAAGATAGGCAAATATACAAAACAACAACGAAGAAATGAATAAATAAAAGCAACTTTCATGTTATTAAGGCCTTTTTTTAATACTTTAAGAATATGTTTAACCTCAAGATAGCTGCCTTCCATTTTGCAGATGAATTGGAACCTGGGTTCGAATCTCGTCATCGGCATGGATGTATTTTTCTCCTTCTGTGTTTCCTTCGTTTCCTCAGGTGTAAGCTAGTTCGGCCCCGTAGTGTACCCGGGGCAATTCTGAAAAACTAGCAACTTTGGCAGCCAGATAATTACATTGATCTCTTGGCTAAATATTATCACACGATTAAAAAATATATTTTTAAGGGATATTTTAGTTGTGTACCTTCTGCATGATCTTCTTTTCTTGTGAAAACAAACAAAGCTGGAATTAGATCCGGATACAGTGGAGGCCATTTCTTTGATTTTATAATGTAAGTAACTAAATAGAGACCATTTTCATATTGGAATTACTTTGGTTAGACTCAGCAGAATGAAGTTTCATCTCAGCACAAGGGATCGCAAATCTAGAAGAAAATCTGCAAATACTTTTATAGCCATCATTTCTTAAAAAACAACCTATTAAAACATTAACGTTCAGTACGATTAATAACTTATCAGAATCAAGTTTATTTAAATTTTAGGTTTCTAAGTGAGTAATATAAAAGCAGGAAATGAAATAATTTTCCAAACACGACTTTTCAAGTTTTGGTTTTCCAATTGTATTAAACTTCTCTTCCTCTCAATTTATTAAAGAAAATTCTAATTACAATTGCACAGAGAATAAATAATCTTCATTATGTATATCTGTTGTGATATACATAAAATATAAGAATAGCCAATAGCTATTCTCATCAAATTTATTTACGAAGACATCACTTCATTCAATGTTACAATCTGAATTAGAATAGTTTTCGAAAAATTGCTAAAACTGAAAAATAAGCAATGTTTACTTTCAGTGAAAACTGAAGATATTTGCCTAACTGTTGTTTTAAAACCTCGTTAATTTTACAATGAAGTCAATTGAAAGTTTAATTCAATTTGATTAAATTTAATAATAACAAGAAATTTTTCAGAAAACCACACTTTATTTTTCTTAACTTAAAACTCAGGTTAAATTAATTAACTTCTAGGCACTATTAAAATGCAGTCAAGCCTATTTGGAATGCTTAATCTTGGGTTGAAAGGTCAAAGTGTCAAACAAGATCTATACTTCTGGACCGCTTAACCGCTCACTTCCAATGAATTCGATTTGAAGTGTAAATATGCAGGCGTTGAGCTGAATCGATGAGGAATGGGAGGCTAGCCACCTGTCCGCAGTTCCATGCACGTCAATCAGTGGAGATTGGTAGGGCCAAGTCCTTTTAGACAACTCCCAACAAAGTTATCACCTTCATTTCAACTCGTGGCCTGAACTTTCTCACGTTAGACAAAGTCCAGCTTAATCTCCGGATCCCGGTTAGTCCCGGCTGTTGGCCACTCAGCCACAAGCCATATTTTATGGCGACATTGGCTCCTTTTGCGGACCCAAAGATCGATTGATGAAGCCGCAGCGAAGGTGTTCTCTGTCATGGCTTCGTAGTTGCTGCCGGCGAAAGAAAGAAAACTAGGGAACAATGCATTGCCATCAGAGCTATCTCACCCTGTTATTTTTCTTCCTTTGACACAAAGATCACGTTTTCTAAAGGCAGAGATTGAATTTAAAAGCTGCAACACGTGTCAGCAACAGGTTTTATCTTGGTAGCTGTTGTGCCTTTTGTTTTAGCATATCTAATTACGAAAGCGGTTTACTAATGAATCCAAACGTAACTAACCATTACGAAAGAAAATCGGTTAGTAAAACATTACTTAAAACAACAAGGAATTTAACCTTCTTACAATTTAATAAATGTATTATTAAAGAAAAGGAATTTTTTTTTCAATTTCGTACGATTTCGTAGGATTTAGAGAAAAGGAATTGAAAGCCAATAAATCTCCTTAACCATACCACAAAAATTAGATAAGCAGAAAGTAATTTCATTTATTTTCTTTTAAAACGAACAACTTATGCAACTAAAATTATAATTTCTAAAACTACAAATAACATCTCTTTGGAAAACATATAAATTAGAGAAAAACTGTGAATGGGACTTCATGAGTATATATAAATTAGAGAAAAAATATACTCATGAAGTCCCATTGATAGTTTGTTAATAATAATTAATAATTAAAAAAATAATTATTAAAATTTACTATTAACATATAATGTTGAACTCGTGTCTGTTATCCGTCTATTTGGTTAACCGTCACAGTCCCGGTCCCGAAGGTGACGGTTAATCGAGTTTCTACTGTATGAAGTCGAAAAATAACTTCAATAATAGCATTGTTAAGTTTTTTGTTTATGAATTGCTACGCTTATTGCATCAAAATCCTGAATTTCTTAGAATGGAAAAGATTTTTTAACTGATACATCATCACTTTTCGGTCTCATAAGAAAATCTTGCCCGACTTGATGTTGAAATAAAGCGAATGAGACAGAAGGTGAAATAGAGAAAAAAAAGGTAAAAGAAAACAAAAATGTTGTATATTTCTTACTTAGTTTTGCTATTAACTCTCAACTATTCCCGCAGCAGAGATAAATAAAAAGAAAAAAAAAATCCTAGAATAAGCTATGGTGATGAATAAACCCGTTGATGGAAACCAAGAACAGAGGACATCCAGATTTCAGCCTGAAGTTAACACTGTCGCAGTTCTTCAATAAAATTTTCTCACGTCTGAGCTTGTTTTTGAGCAACTTGCCGGTTTAATAAAAGTTTTCCAGTTTATTGTGTAAAGCATCTTAAAGAATAGTAAAGTTTTTAAATTATCACCGCGCACGTTAATTTTGTTTTTTCGCGATGGACATCAAATGAGGTCGAGTTCGAAGTGTCCCTGCAATCTTTAAGGTTGTCATGATGCTGAAAATCCCTAGAAGAAGCCATTGAATTTCCAGGAACAGATACTGAGGTGGTTTCCCGTTACCTTTCTCAGGAAGTTTTTAAGCAATGATCCCACACTTGAAGATAAAGATGGAGAAGCCGACAACATCCATGATGACACCAGGATTCGAATAGAATTCCGCTATTATATTATTCTGCTAGAAATCGATAGGAACATGTAATCCAAAGAAATTGCGAAATAAGAAAACAGGAAATATCCAACTTTTGTATCGCAATATATTTAAAGCTAAACTTCAAAAAAAATTTCTTTACGATTACATTACGATTAAAAGTTCGTAATTAGTTAATACAAAGATAACAAGAAAATACAATATTCTCAAATTAATTCTGAATTCTTGTAGTTCAGCTAGAAAGGAAATTCAAAATTTCTGTAGAATTACTCTCTTCATTGGAATTTTGTTCTTTTCGTTCAAAAGTATTCATAAGAATTAAATCTCTTTTTCCTAAGACAGAGTGGATTAACGATTTGGAATTATTTAATTACAATATTTACTTATTCAGTGGCGCCAATTTACTATTTTCTAATAGTAAGTTATTTCTCTACTATAGACAGTCGACGATTAATTATTCCAAAGGTAAGGTAATTATTATTGAATCCATTAAATATTATAATTTATTACAAAATAAAGATAACTTAAGAATTTCCTGGCTTTATTTTATTTGGTTTGTTTTGGTGTATGATTTAACAAATATTTTGCAATCTTAAAAATAAATTGCCAATAAATATCTTTGTTAAAAAATTAATTAATGAATGTCGATGAATAGTAGAGGATCTAGAAATAAAGATATGCCGTAATAAAAACATCTCCACAGTGTGTTCAATCTCTTTCAAACTTTAACTGATGCTTTTTATGTTAAAATTTATAATTTTTACTTATTGTGTAGGATCGAAAAAGATACACTTAGCATTGACACTATCGTTTCAATTATTAGATAGTTAATAAAAATAAATATCTTACGGTAAAAATTCGATCAACTTTTTTCAAAAGTTTAGGTTTTATGCATACAAGAAATTTACATTCGAAGTCCGCATTTTTTAGCAGATCATGTAAAAAAAATTTAGTAAAAAATATATGATAATAAAGTTGAATTATTCAACCTTCCCTTGTTTACGAATATTGAGTAGATTTAGGCGCATGTTATTATTTACCCATTTTACTACTGCTTTGCCCAGTTTTTCATGATTGCTTGTCTCCATATCCATATAATCAAGCAGCAGATGACTGTAGACCCCCGACTTGGTCTGGGACTACCACGGTGGCGTGTGCTGGCTCACAGCCAATTTCGACGTTTCAACAACATCAATACGGTGAGATTGTGGAATGTACCCTTGCTCTAGCTTGCCTGAATGAGCCAACGCCACCACAAGTCCGGGAGACTGCATGGAAAATATATCTCTGGGCTAGATGGGGTTAGGTAATTCCATCAGTCTGTTCATCCATCTCCCCCAACCACTTACCAATTTCCTCCTTAAGGGGGGGCAGGGGAGGGGAGTCCTCCCCTCCACTGCTGTGGGAGGGTGTTTATTCACTCGGTGGTAATTGCTATACTAGACCTGCAGCGTTTTCTATATGGTGCAGCCAGGCCCACTGGCTCCCACACATAAGACGGCCACTTCACTACTACAAGCCTTTGCTTTCAAAGTACTTGGGCTAGTGAGCGGCATTCGTGACACGCCAAACCACCCCCGCCGATGATGAAAACGGAGGGCTCAGGAAAAGGACGCCGGCCAATTCACGCGTTCTCAATGGAAGAGCATAACTCATAGGACGGGTGGGATGGGAAGTAGGGTGACTGCACTCATATCTGCTACACAAGTTCGTTCGTATGAGGGAGCAATTGGCGTTTAAACAGAGTATTCCAAATTTTTTTCATTCATTTCATTTCGATTTTTTTTTTTTGGCTGAATTTCAAAACTGATTAGAATCACAACTGAATGCTATCAGTTATCTACTTACAAAAATCAAATTCAAGTGAAGTGGAAAGTACATTATCACATTTTTAACTTAAATATTCATTAAAACACGTAAAGTAAAAATTGTTGATTTATCAATTTTAATATTTTCGATTGATTATGAATACTCAAGCCATTTCTTTTTTACATTGAATCTAGAAACATTTTTTGTCCTTGAACGACATCATACACCAAGTTTAGAGCACTGTAATGTGCTTAAAACAGCGATTTATTGCAGTAATCGTATCTCCAGGTATAATAGAAGGAAAAAAAAGTAGGTTTTTAGGCACAGCCTTGTCATCAAGACAACCCCTCCCTAAAAAAAATTCTATTTCCTCTAAAGTTAAGCTGGACAGTGGTTTGTTGCAGTAATCTTATCTACAGGTATAATACAAATAAAAGAAAAAAGGAACTTTTAAGGCACAGAAAAAAGGCACATCAAGAAAAAAAAATCTATTTCCTCTTCGGTTAAACTTTTTTCTACATTTAATGTAAATTTCAGCTTAAATCTAAAGCTCGATATTTTGACATTTTTACTAAAATATTTAGAAACCAAAATTAAAATAACATTAAATTATTACGATGCTTCCTCACAAAGGAAGTCAAAAAGAAACAAACTAAAATACAAAACTTAACGGATTCCTTAGCAGACTCTCAAATTTCGTGAATATTTTCTTTAAAAACAGCAATTTGTTTTTTCTTCCGTTCGTTTCTTTTTTTTTAAGTTTCGAGAAAGACCGGGATAAAATGCTACTATCTGATAGGTACCATCCCTATTCTGTGAGAAATTACTCTCCCTATCTAATGCAATTTTAATGATTCACGGGCGAATTCAGCATTACAGGAGTTCATTTATTTTTATGAGCACTATAAGATACGACACGTGAATAATTGGTTATCGTATGCGGAAGGAAAACCCGGAGCCTACGGTTCGAAGGAGGCAGTCGTACAGCAACGCGACTTTAAATTGTGGCGCAATCAACTGCAAATAGCTTTGTAAAATGATTACGTGAATATATATAAAATATACAGAAGAAATCTTAAAAAAATCGTAGATGAATTTATTTCTTGGAGTATATTCACTTTCGAAGATGAAAACTATTTTCTGGAAGATGCTTCCAAAGCTATTTTTGCAACAAGGAATAGATGAAATAGTATTTCTACTTTTTTTTCTAAATAATTAATCAAACTTATGGGACTGTGATGTATAAGACATTTACGAATATGTTGTCTTCTTTTTTTTGTAATGTAAAAAAAAAGAAGCCTGAACTTAATTTAATTAAAATAAGAAAAGTATGTGTCATCCATAAATCTTTTTCCGTAACCTTAATCTTAAAAGAAATGTTTGTTGGCATCCTGAGACAATTTATTCACTTCTACTCTTTGTTCTCAGCATTGCTGTATTTAATTCCAGAAGCCAAAGTACGCAATCTAAAAGAGGGAAGTCTTGCCAATTTAAGGCCCCGTTTTTTATTTAAGGCGTTGGAATTCTAAAGCTGGAATTGTCTGATTATTATTTTAAAAAAATGTATAAAAAGATAACAGTTAAGTACTATTGAGCTATTGCAAAAATTTTAAAATTTTTACTTGTTCAAATAAGCGCAGTTTTGAAAGGATAGATTTTATACATAGTTAATTTCCCTTTTTCTTTAATTTCTCTTCTGTTAAGAAAAATAAGGCTCTTTTTTCCTTCCAATTCCCACTTATTATGCAATGAATGTCGTTAGTTCTTAAAAGATAATTTTTTCCTTTTATCTCTCTGCGTTTGAAGCAATATGGAGGTGGTATATAGATGAATTTTTCTTTTTTACTCGAGAAACGAAAAACACTTGAGATTAGAAATATTCAGAGATTAACAACTATTCAATACTACAGTTCAGTTCATGAAAGAAGAGCTTTTGATTACTTAATTTCCTTATGGATTGATGTTTCCAGGACGTAACATTGCTAAGATTCGTAACTGAAATCTTATAAACATTACGAAAACATTCTGGTAATGTATTCATTACGAATACATAATAATAATCAAAATTGAAATAATTAAAACGTTCCATACTATTCCCCTTGCCTGGCTATGCAAAGTCTATCCTTTCTTGGTCACGCTTTTGCGATCGCAAAACGATGCCATCTTGGACTGACTGCTCGGAGTTGAAGTTGATGACGTCATGACTGGTGACGTTTGTTCCAGACAAAATCGATCGCTACATAATGACCATATATGGCAAACTGTTTTTTTTTTTGAAAACTACTACAGATGCTAAAGACAAAGTATAAACTTTTTGGATACCATTGGGAAAGTTCAACATCCAAATTTCGATGGGTGTTTTAAAATTTTAAGCAGAACTTTGAAACAGTCTCCGTCCATTTATTTCTTCATTTTATAATAATAAATTTGAAATAAGATACTATAACAAGCTTTATAATATTTACAATAAGGTAAGAAAATATCTTACAAAAAGAATTTTTTATTTACAATAAGAAATAATAAGAATTTACAATAATAATAATTGTAAAACAATTTGCAATACAATTGTAAAATACAATTGTAAAATAATTTACAATAAGAAATGTTTCTTATTTAACTGATGATATATATATATGCTTTAAGCATTTATTAAAACAGAATAGAAGAACGTAAACACAAATAAAAAAAACGAATTAACAGAAAAACAGCATAATTATCAGTAGATCTATTAAAGAACCAGTATACATGTTTAATGAGTTGAATTTTTACATTATTGGTGGTCATTAAAATAGTTTATTGGTTTTTCTTAATTGCTAAAAACTTTTTCAAAATTACCTTTACTTTTTCTTTATTACTTTTCCACTACTTTGAATTTAAAATTTCCATAAAAAAACTGAAGTTTTACGAGAAAAGTAAACCTGTTTCACTTTACAAGGAAAAAAAATTAGCATTTTATGGAGAAGACCTTAAATTAAAGTCACTGTAATAGGAATTACTGTTTTATAGTAACGCATAGTTTTACTCGCTACTATAAAAAAAAAACATTGAAAGATTAAAAAAAGATAAAAGCCGAGTTATAATGGTTAAAAGTCCTTTTTATAACTATCTGA
Source organism: Thereuonema tuberculata (assembly GCA_023159025.1). Classification (NCBI taxonomy): domain Eukaryota; kingdom Metazoa; phylum Arthropoda; class Chilopoda; order Scutigeromorpha; family Scutigeridae; genus Thereuonema; species Thereuonema tuberculata. Next base: position 49,253,439 of record JAFIDM010002131.1, on the reverse strand, counting down.
AGTTCATCTCTAACTTCATTTACTAAAGCTTCCGAAATCTAAAATCCTTCTTTTCTATTTCTAAAGTCGTTTTAACCAAAAATTCGTTGGGCTTAAACAATGGTGAGCTTTAAGAAATGCAATGATTTCCACAAATTACATACCTTTCAGGATCTTCCGGAAATTACAAAATACTTTGAAAGTCTAAACATACGAATGTTGCCCGAGATATTCACGTAGGAAGCGTAATGAAACCTGATAATAGGTTACTCTGCCTCTACCAACGATTGGGAGAAGTGATTTGAGGTCCAAAGAATGGGTCATGGCTTTGGCGGTTCTCCAGAGAAACAAGAACTAAAGGCCAAAGACAGACCAAATGAAAGAACAAAAACTTAATAACGACCTTCCGTTGTTGAAGCGACTAATTGATCAATCTGCGACCTCTGCTTAAAGATCCGCTGTGTCCTTCTAGACTTTATTTTAAGTAAAATTAGTAATAAGTAAATTCATAACGATACAAGCTACTTCAACTGACATCAATATTTCGTCTTTATTCTACATTCCAAAGACTTCTTCAGGATTACTACAAACATTTTTTAGGAGGGAGAACATCGCTCCCTTACCTAACACCATTGAAATAAAAAACAAGACAAGAACGCTAAAAAACGTGAAAAACTTAAACAAATACAACAATATGAAACGTGATATAAACCACGTTCACTCATAGGTTCTAATTACAAAGCCAAATTATTTAAATTTTCCAGATTGTCCTTCTTAATTTTTAATTGTCTTTTTTAATATCTATTTAGAAATTTTCCAAATTGTCCTTCTTAATTTTTAATTGTCTATTTTCTTCTTTGAAATAAAAAACAAGACAAGAACGCTAAAAAACGTTCTTGATGTCAGTTGAAGTAGCTTGTATCGTTATGAATTTATGTAAGTTTGACTAAGCGTAGCTTAGGATTTTAGGCAACAGACAGAATGTAAATTCGAATCGTGGGACTAAAACTAGTGTTTTCTTATTTTCCTGAATTAGTCTTCTTCCGTTATTCTTAACGATCATTGTTAATTCCAAAGGTCTATATAATAGCCCTAACAGCCACATTATTAAAGTATACTATTAGGGTTTACTTACTCCCATCCAATAAAAAAAAATGAAAGTTGCAATTTCACATTGGCTTCAGCTAATGTATAGTTTAATTTTAAAGATAATCTTGAATTTCTCATAAGTTTTCTACAGTGCCTGCTTATTTATAGTTATTTATGTTTTTAATCTGGCCTACAAACTTCAAATATGTCACATATTTCCTTTTCAAAGGTCTTATTCTGAATTTGAGATTCATCTCCACCTAAGCTAGCATGAAGAACTACGAAAAAAAAGATCAAGTTTGTATAACAACCGTCAAAGTCCCGTTCTTTATCAATTCTAGTCTTTCACACAAACTTAACCCAACATAAATATCTCTCTTTGAGTTATCAAAGGCATCGCGAAAAATATTTATTTCATAATTTCGTAGGAAATTTGCAGCTCTACGTTTTTCTTAACAAGGGAAAAAAAACCACTCAAACTTATGGCCTGACATTTTATGAAGAAGACTTAATGTATCATAAATACTTGTAAATGTCTGAATTTTAAAGAAAAAAAAGCAAAAGATGCGAAAAAAAGAAGAAAGATGAGGGTAAATATGTGATCTAAGCAACTTGAAACTAAATTCACGATTTGTGTTCTACTTTCTCTCTTTGAGAGAAAAAAAAAATGGGGAAAGAACTTGGAATTCTTGAAGCAGAAGCAATAGACTGCTGTTGGCAGCAATGAATATTTGAAAATGCAGCCACGACTCGATTTAGGAAAAAAAGAAAAAGTTGCAAAACGTAGAGTTAAAATTCCTTATAAGAAGGCACGTTTTAAGTTTACAAAAAAAAGGTAACTCCATATTTATGAGTTGTATAAAAAGATCGATTTGAGTAGTGAAAACGTGATAAAAAATAACTGAATATTTAGTTTCATGTAACTAATTTGCGTTACTTAAACTATCAATTAACAATGTAAACTTTATACTATTGTAGAGGCTACATTTAAAAAAAATACAGAAAACTACAAATTTTTAGCTAATAATAATATGCTGTTAAAACATTAAAGATCTTCGTAAACCATTAGAGAAATTCAATAAATAGGATGTGAATTTGTAAATTTATTCATGAATTTAATAAGCCTTTCTTTTTACTATTTGCTATGGTAAAACTTTCTTGTATTATGAAAGGAAGAAGTTATTTTTCTAAGAAAGGCTTAACGTGCACTTTGAATTAAGGAGAAAAATAACTTTTTCTTAAAGTTGGTGTTTCGTTGCGTTTTTTGCTACTTTGTTTTCTCAGACGGCGCTGCCATGACCGCTAGTGAAAAAACCACAATCTGTTTCGTGGAACCGTTGAATATTTGATAACTCAAACTCCTGAAGGCTCATAAGTACGAATCTAGTCAAACATAAATAATTCAGCCTACTTCCGATTCTTTTACTCTTTATCTTTCTATTTTCTAATTATTTTTTGATAATTATTTGATGTAACATTATTAAGCCAAAGTTTAAAGGATTGGTTACATAAAGGAAGATTTTCGCTTGATTTTTTTTTCTTTTTATTATTTAAAGTATTCTACAACAGGCGTGTATGACCCTTGTGAACGCCGGAGATAACGCATTATGTTCCCTGACCATCGGAACTCAGGCTTGGAAGGATGGTCACCCTTACGCCCGTAAGTATTTAACCCCGGTACCAATTTGTTCAGGGTTGACTCAACCGTTGGACGCATCTTTAGGAGAAAGAAATAAAATAAAAAATACACGACTATTGAGGAACGACTCTGCCATTTCCACCCTGCAACTTCACCACTCTGCCACTTCACCACTATGCTAAATGGGACAACATCAGTATTTATTGGATACTAACTAAAATCATTCTTTTATGTGGCCTATATGAAAACAAATTCTATAACATCTTCAACAAGTAAAGACATGGATTTACTGTAGTGTACTGTACTTCATCTATATAGATATAATAAAGTCTATTTAACATACTAAAGTTTCTGAGATAAGTTATGTAAAACAAAAAGTTTTGTAAAAATAAGAAAAAAGCTTGTATTTGCCAAAAATTGACTTAGTAACTATATGGATAGTTATTAACAATATCCAATATTTATTGCTATCAATAGAATTAAATCAAATGCAGCTGAAAATAACGTTTATTACTTAGCTAATTGTCTAACTCGAGCGAAATAAATTATCAGTAATTCGGTTTACATTTTCAAGCATATAGATCATATTCAAATATTATGTTTAACTAAACAAATTTAGAATGCCAAGATTTACTCATTGCTAACGTAACGATAGAAACTAGAGATCATCAAAATATAAGTTATTATTAATTCATCTTGTTTTTTTTTAATATTGCCAGTATTAAAGTGAAGTATTGAAATCCTTTTTGTGATTTTTTTTATTATTAAATCTATTCGTGAAGCAAGTATTTTGATTAAAGATAAAAACTGGTTTAAGAAACTTTTGCAAAGAATAGAAAACTGTCCTGGCGTATTTGGCCAATGTAGAGTGTAAATTCAAGTTTCACAGAATTCAAGTAAATTATCGAGGATTCACTAGGAAATCTCCAAAATTTACAGTTTGTAAATGTTTGCCTGCTGCTAAATAATAAGTTGACTCACTACCTTCAGAATCCGTCCTGAAATTTTTATTGTAGCAGAAATATTCCATAGTGTTTGGTTTCTGTCAATTTCTCACCTGTGTTTCCGTAATTCTGTTATATTTCTCTTTATTTCGTCTCGATAAAAACACTCTTTGCTAAAATTCATGATGCGGTGGTTCTCAACACATTGCACCCTGTAACAGCTATAGAACTTACTGAAGAACATTTTCATATTCACGCCCCACCCGTGTCTCCTTCACATCTCGATTACAGATTTTCGATTCCTCCTGGAAAAACTTTTTAGGCATTCTAGCAGAATCCAACACCGCTTCGAGGAAACAGCTTCAGAATCAATGTTATCAATACTAAATCAAAGGATATCATAAAATATCAAGTATATTCAGTATATTTTTGTTATTAAGTAAAGAAACTGAATAAACTGAACTTGAGTATAATCTAGTCCGAACTTATCGAAAAAATGTTGGACAATTTTTAAAAAATGCATTTTAAAAAACCAAAAATGTTAATGGAAATTGACTGTTTTGTGTCTACTTTCTGGAAATAAAATTACAAATTATTGATATTAAATTCAAAGATTTACATATGGTATTATTGTCATCGAAAAGTTAGGTGAAACAGATAAACAAGCATGATTAACTTAATGTAATGTTTCTTTTCGGTCGCACCGTCACAGAAAACATCACTTAACTATGTTACTACAACAACTCTCGGTCTCAAAATTAACAAGCTATACATTATTGAAAGAATTTCCAAAACAAGATATTTGACTGTATTGTGTCAATGTAGATGGTTAAATTTCACTAACAAAGAAAAAAATCAAAAATAGACGACGCCATTACATCAATCTATTTAAGTTTTGTATAATGCTTGAAATAATATTTGTAAGAAAGATTATCCCTTTACTTTGGAAATCCTAATAAATCGAATTTTTGGAGCAAACAATTACTATCTGCAAATGCTCTTTCAGTTTACATGGAGTAGTTTATTAGATGCAGATGAAGACCAAAATATCGTGCTCATATTTTAAGTTTGGTTGTAAATAAGAATTCTACCAAATTTGAAAGAAGTATTTTATAGAGGAATTCCAGGGTCACTTTTGGAAGAGTGCAGATCTAATAAACAGGGCTATATTTCAAATCGTACCCTATATAAGCTATACAGGGTGTTTCCAAACTTATGTTACAGAAGAATATAGTAGATAGAGGGTATGAAAACAAAGAATTTTCATTAAGCATTTTTTATTAGTGTTGTGGCTGTAGGCCATGCGCCGGAGTCCCATGGCCTCCATGGTCGCCGGATCTTTATAGGATTGACTTCTTCTGTTTGGCCATGTTAAGAACCTCGTGTACGCCACACCTATCGATGTTGTCAATATACTGCGTCAACTAATTGTCGAAGCCTGCAACACCATCCGTCCTTCACCTGGAATTTTTTGAACGAGTGCGGCAGTCACTGCTCCGGCGATGCAACTATTGTGTAGAATAAGAGGGACGTCACTTTGAATATCTTCTATAATGCACAACGCTGCAAATAGGCAAGTGGCAATGGCTCTTCTATGAATGATTGTCTACCAACCACAACACTAATACAATTGTTGCGCCATATCGGTGCAACACCGGACACACATTACTTAATAAAAATGTTTGTTATCGTACCCTGTATCTACCATATTCTTCTGTAACATAAGTTAAGAAACACCTTGTATACCAAATCTTATGGAAATCCGTCCATTCTCTATACTGATGCGTTACAAACAGAAAAGAAAAACGTTCAAATGGAATAGTAGGACTTCCCGCACTCAGACAATTATTATAGTATAGTAACAATAGTAGTATTAGTTGTAGAAAAAGAAATACAGTGAAACCTCCTTTAATGGACACTCCGAATAGCGGACACCTCTAATTAGCGGACATTATTGCGGGTCCCAGTCCCTTATAATAGGACATTCCATGTTATCCACTCCGAATTGCGGACACTCTGAATAGCGGACAGTTATTTTAACTGCAAAAATTTTTATTTTTTTTTTCGATTAACATTTCGACAAACGCATCATGGTTGTATTTACATCGGTGTCCCATACATTGATACATTGTATCGGTGTCCTATGATTCAACGCACGAATCTGAGGCCCTTTTTTTCACTGCAGTTGCTTTGTAAATATCAATCCCTCGTAAAGCTATCCTATAAACGTGTTGATTAAATTTAGTGCGAATTAAAATGGCGTCAAAAAGGAAGAGATTGGCACTGAAAGAAAAAACTGATGTTCTTGAAGTTGCTGAAAAAGAAAAGCTGAGTGTGCGTTGTCTTGCTGAACGTTTTAAAGTTGGAAAAACTCAGATAAGTGAACTTTTAAAGGGCAAAGATGAGATTAGAAAAATGTGGATGGTGAATTCAAACGACAATTCGAAGAATTTGAAGTTTCGTAAAACTGAAACAATCAAAATCGACGAAATGGTGATAAAATGGTTCCGCTTTGCTCGTGCAAAGAACATTCCTATAAGCGGTGTTTTCCTTCAAGAAAAAGCCAGAGAATTCGGTCAAACTTTAGGATTGGACACATTTAAGGCATCAAATGGATGGCTAGAAATTAATTTTCTATATACTGTAATTAATTGTATCATTATTTAAGTATAACAAACGGATTAACACTCATTTAAAAAGAAATATAGTAAATAATTTGCAATTGTTCATATTCTCTCATATCGCAATGGTAATTGTAGAAATTTAATTAAGATTGTACGTAATTTTTCATTAAATGACATGCTATAAGCTAAAAAATGAAAAAAAGATAGTCCTCTCCAATAGCGGACACCTCCCAATAACGGACGAAACTTCCGGTCCCGTGATTGTCCGTTATTCGGAGGTAACACTGTAGTACTAAAACTAATAGTACTATTTTTTTAACTTTTTAAAGAATTTTATTCATCTTGTTTGATAGGTTAAAGAAATAATTACTAAATAATTAACTTTTTAATAATAATATAAAGACATTCCAATGGATCTTCACGGTAATTCAAAGCACAGGATTCGAAGCGATGAGGATGTGCAGTTATCCACACAGGATATATTCTTCATAATTGCATAGCTAAATATTTGTTATGTATTAACAATAACAATCTGATCGACTGGCTTTGTCTGCAGTCTTTGAAATTCGAGAAACACTTTAACGCAAATAAAAAGTGTACAATATCAATAAGCATCTCAAAATAAATTAAATCCGTTTTTGTGACATCGAAGTGATTAAATTTGTGGCTGAATATTATCGGGTTCATTGAAGCCTTATTAGCAATTCGCATTCAGATCCATATCATTCCCTTCAGATTTTTTTATTACCCAGGTGCCCAAAGGATTTTTTTCCCTCCAAGGGACAGAGGGATCGATCAAAGTTATCGAAGGTGTTCATGCACCCAAGAAATGTATGGAATGGGGGATGGCGCTATCTAAAGGGGTTCAAGAGCCTCCTCATTCCCATTATCTGAGCTTGAATTTCTCCTGTTAAGCACCATCGCTCTAAGGGATGTGTCCGCCTCAGTGTCACCTCGGTAGCATAAATTACAACCCGAAAGTCGTCGCTGCGATCAAACACCAATCGACAACAAAAGCAGGGTCTGTGATGATTAATGCCCACCTCTTCCCCTCCACTCACCAACTCAGAGAATAACCCCTTTCCCCAATGCACATTTTTCGATCGTAACGCTTTATCTTTGAGGAGGATTTACTGCAAGTCTATCACTAAACATTAATGTAGTTTTAATCCTATCATGCATGACTCCATTAGCGAGCTGGAATTTATCGAAATTCCCTCCTGTGATGAGTAAAGCAGAATTCTCAACCACAAAACGTACATCAACGCCAAATTACAGAGACTTCCTTAATAAAATCCGATTTCCTATGTATTAATGTAACTCCCAGAGAAGTCGTCAGTTACAAGCTTGTGTGTTTATGTACATATATGGACTAAGAAGAATGACATACAACATTCCATAGTCAAGAAGCAATCGCGCAATGTGCAGCGGAGTGGGAATTACTGTCATTTTCCTTGCCCTTGTAAGCAGAATGGTGATAAGATTCGTTAGGAACAAGTTATTGTTAATATAACGGGCTTGTCAACACGCAGATGAAGTACGATCTCTTTCCAAAGCGAATCTTTTGTTATCCACAGATTAAATCTTTATGATTAATATTTCTGTCTGCCTCTTCATTAACAACTGAACTACTTGAAAACCAGCAAGACAAAAAGACTCACTACATCAGAAAAAT
>JAFIDM010002131.1:49159365-49240489 GCA_023159025.1 Thereuonema tuberculata | reverse complement strand
GGAAGGTCCAAGTTTCTCTAATTCAAAAGAAATAGTGAAATAGCTCTGAAAGGCATTTATTTCAACGAGAAAGCTTGAGTGTGCTGAATTGGCAAGATGAAAGCGAATTCTGCTGATTGAGAAATATGCAAATACAGCAAAAATGCTTTTTTTTTTTTCTCAGAAATCATTTATAAGAGTTGATAACATATGTTTAGAAACATATATAGCTTTCTTCATTAAGACTGCAAGGAAACTGTAGAATGAAACTCATCCACGACAGGAATGTAAATTCTATCATAAACATTTCTTTGCTTTCTTCAATGGGAATAATTGCACTTATTCAGTCGAATAGACATTCATAAGAATATAACATTTATTCACCTGAAATGTATTATTTTCATAAGTGTATCAAGTCATCACAGTACATTATACGGTTTAGTGTTTGTAATAAGAGTTAAACATGTAACTATGTATAACATAGTAAAAATGTGGATTGGCTACAAAGAAAACAATTCCAATGCAGTTTTGTGGGAAAATATGCATGTATCTTTGGTCCCTCTACTTTGTCAAGATTACAAAATACACAATTTCTATTGATTTTGATATAAGCGATCAATGGGTGAGGAACTAGGGGGCAAAAAGTTGCAAAAATATCAATAAATAGCAAACAATTCTGCTTGATTCCCAAAAAAAAATGTGTATCTTAGAAACTTGAAATTGTATTAAGTAAAAATGTGATTTATTTATTGATTTTGATAGAAACTGCATCAATAAGGATCCAAATATGCTAATAAACAACAATGCATAAAGCTCTATTATTTGCAATATTAAAAAAAAGCATGAAAAAAAAATGAAAGTTCACTGGAAAATTTAGAATGACCTTGTCTTTGTTACAATCAACCGTGCGGATATTCGAAAATTGCCAAACCAATTATATCAGCAGCTTTTGCCTGAATTATTAGAGATCCACTGATGAATTTTGCTCTTGATTAATTTTACAGGTGATTTTAGTTAATATTGAAATTACTTAGGCTAAAACTGAAATTAATTTTCTATTATATTAAATCTGATTAGGGAATTGTGGTCGAACCTATCTTCAACCATCTAATTAATAATACTATTTTCAGAGCAAGTTTCATTAGCAATCACTTTAGTATAAGCGATTATACTCGATAATTGTGTGCTTTTTTATGCTACATTTTGGAACTTAATTTCTTGGAATATTGATATCAACTTTTGTATTAAATTTTTAAGTTGAATAATAAGCGTTCATTATTAATAATTATGCAAAAAAAAGAATATCTTTCAAGAAAGAAATTACTATAAGGCCATCCTGTGTTTTTCATAATAATTATTATAATTTCTTCTTCAAAGTAAAATAAAAATAAAAAAATATTTTAGTTTTAAACTTTAAAATCTGAATTAATCATTAAGAAAAGAAGCTACATGTAAAAAATACATATTAATATGTAAATAAATCAAATTTAAAACTGCCTACACATGTAAATTGGTACTTTTTAGTATGTAAATAAATGAATATCTGTAATTTGGTCTAAAACAAGAAATTTTGATAATCTATACTTTCCTTTCTTTTAAAGACTATAATTTTGCAATATGAGTTTCATTGTTATTTTCCAGCTGAATTTTAAAATTTCAACGATACTGATAAATTAAATTTCTAAAACTTCTTTCCAATCTGATATGTTTAACTATATTTAGGACAAGTTGAGAATTGACTGAAAGTTGTCACACTGTGACAAGATAGAGATGAGTTAGTTCTGCTTTGAAAGAAATAGTAGCAGTGTCTGTGGAACAATATATGATAGGGAACTGCTGCAAATATCATTTATTTGAAACCGTTCCCGTTTTCATCATGAAATATCCTATATCACAATAACATCACTCTTGACAGAGGATATCCACAACGTAATGTAGAACTATTTGAAGAAAATAGTCATGAAACGAAATAGTAAATTTATTAGAAAATTAAGCTGTTACATTTGCCAACAGAACAAAAACAAATAATATATCTTAGAAATACTTTATTACTTAAATAACATCTTCTTATAACTTACACAACCGGTAATATTTCGTAGATTTAACATTTTATAGATGGTTTGAAAAAGTGGATTAACACCCACGAAATATTACCGGTTGTGTAAGTTATAAGAAGATGTTATTTAAGTAATAAAGTATTTGTAATGTTACGGTATTTGAAGATGCTTATAATATATCTTAGATATTAATCAAGAGTCTGATATTGTCACTAAAAACTTGAATTTAAGAATTATCCAATTAGGTCTCCATACGTTTTTAGCAATATGTACTATTTTTTTCAGAATGTGACAATCTCAGCAGAATTAAACTGAGAAAAACAATAAAATTTTCATTATAAGATTATCTTTTCAACAATTAGAGCTATGAATCTATTTTTTATTGCAAGTTGCTTTCTTGTAATTGCTAATAAAAAATTCAACGCAATCTTTGAAATTAAGAATAATACTTTTTCATCATTACCAAACAAGTATTCGAGTCGGCAGTTCACACAGAATTAGTTCTACAAGCAGATTTCAAATGTTTTTGAATTTATGAATAGTCAATTAGCTGTTTTTAAATCTTTTGTTTGTAAGAGCTTGTTTGTTTATTTAGATGTTTGTTTACATTCAAGATTCCTCTCATTAAAGTTGACATAAGGTGGCTGTTCGTAAATGCCATCGCCTTTTCAAAAATGAACATTTGCTGAAGAACAGCCTTACAGTTCATTAAAAGGACACTGGGAGTGTAAAATGGTAAATGAAAAACATCATTCCCTGATCTCCCTGTTCTTATTCATTGCTTCCGTACTAGAAATCATTAACTTATTTCTAAGATTTATTTAATTGAATAAAATCAAAAACTACCAAACAGTTTAAATCATACTAATGATCCGAAGTAGCCTATTATTTATTTTTTTTTAAAAAAACGGAACTTTTTCCTTATGTATTCTTTGGCAAAAAATTTTAGTTACATCTAACATCCGCTTTACGATTTTTGGTTTGAAAGCAATGGTTATACGAAATGGATGAATAAATTATTCAAAACAGCGAATAATCAGGAGAGGTTCCACTTACACAAAGAGTTAGTAGAATGTAAGTCCTGATGACATTTCAAGAAACCCTGCAGCATGGAATAGCCCTCTACGACATCGTATGCTGCAGTGAAGTGTAGGTGCCAAATTAGTACAACTCCTGAAGATTAGTTATACTAATGAGGAATGATACATTGCGATTTAGCTTCCCAAATATGTTGGAGTTACTTGCCTTTGTGGGTAATGAAAGCAATACTAAAGTTTCACTTGACTACCTTTTGAATTGCGGAAGATGCAATACATAAATGTTCTCTTGCTGCGTTCGTCGTTCGGACTGATACACAAGCCAATAAATTTATTCCATGAATATATGAAATGAAATCTTTGGTACACTTCATTGCAGATTAAAAACAAAACATATTTTTAACAAATTTTTATTGATATGTTATATATTAGACACTATAGCCTGTAACATATAGAAGACAAATGGGGACCACTACCTACAGAGCAGATTTCGGGTCCCCAGCGGACACAACACACAGAAGAAGACGAAAGAAACAACCATGCCACGACCGGGATTCGAACCCAGGTACTGGCGCATTGGACGCCACGGCTGGCCGCCGCCGAGACCGCACGACCACGCCAGCACGGCTATATATAAGACACTAAGGGCACATATTAAAGCTTTTTGTATTCATCTTACATTGTATATTAAAATTAAACCTATTAAAAAGAATTAAGAAATGTTTATAAGAACATTTAATGAGATTCTTGAGTTATCTTCAAATTGCAATAATGAGTAGGATATGTATCTCGTCTATTTTAAATATCAAAAAAGTGATTAGGTTTTTTTTTACATCTTTGGTAATACAGGCCCTACATTATGTGGTGGATATGGATAAGGATATCAATGAGGGGAGGGTATTGATTAATTTGAAGCAGATAACAATGTTGAAGTTTTTCGTTTCTCAATAAAAATAATTGCTTAAATGTCTATCTGTTTTGGACATTACCCACATTAAGTTTTGCGTAAGAATCCAATATTCGTGGATAGTATTAACGACTTCTTGCTTCAAGTTTTCAATAATATTGTAAAAAATGTCTTGGGTTTTGATGCAAACTTTTTATGACGGAAATCTTGATACTTTCACGAAATAAATATATAATTATCATTTTTTGAATAATTAGAACGCATTGTAGTGGGTAAAAGAGAAGTGCGGAAGTAACTTATCAACCAAAATTAATTGCTTCACAGGGAGAGGGTGGGGTATAGAATTTGAAAAGAGATCTGAGTGACCTCAAGTGGTCAAAAAAAAAAGGTTGAAAACGGCAACTTTGTATGACAAAAAATAAAGCTAATGCACAATAATAATATCACTTATAATGGTAATATCACTTATTGATGAAAATACAAAAAATTCAAAAAATTAAAAGTGATATTACCATTGTGCATTGGCTTTATTTTTCATCATGAACAATAACTGTGCACGTAAATCTTTGGTTAGTATTTATATGACGAAGGTTCAATAGATTTAGCAACTGAAGAATTTCCAGATTTAATTAATTTTCAGAAAATGATAAAAATTAAAAATCCTGTTTCCAGTTCGCAGCTTTTGTAATTTACAACCACAAGGGGAATTTCCTTATACTGTTTTCAAGATTTTAAAATACACAAAAATGAAGAAATATAAAACAACGTTTAAGGAAAGTAGGATTCCAGTTCTTTCAGGAACTTTATGTTTATATTCTTTGCTGAACCATTGTGATTTGGTCTTGTGTTTGAATCTTGCAAATTCCTTTCACCAGATATGATATATACCGTATATGCTCCAATAAACGCCGAGTCTCTTATTGTCGCCGGTCTCTAATAAGCGCCGGGCTGCAGAGGGGACACGGCCAGATAGTAGTCGGTCTCTAATAATAGCCGGGTCTTTGATATTTGCCTACCGGTAATAGTGTAAGCGTCCGTATCTGTATAGTCGTGCTTAATACCTTACGGTACATTGCCTTACAAATACCACCGAAACGGTCATTTGACATTGCTTTAAGATTCGCGCGATGGCATACGCGAAAGAAACTTCCGGTGAGGCGTTCGCCCGTCATTAGCAGCGAAAGGTACAGAAAGACATTGCCATTTATCTTTAACAGTCTTATGTAGCATGTGAAATTCAAATAAAGTAGCTGTTTGTAATATTAGCCGGTATTTATGTGTAAAAATATTGCGTTCTGAAGGTTTTTGTTAATAATGGCCGGCTTCTAATAGCAGGCGGTCTCTATTAAGCGCCGAGAGCCGAGGCTAGTTTTGCAAATAATCGCCGGTGGTCTCTATTGGAGCATATACGGTACATACAGTATAGTTACAATGTATTAGAAATACATCTAGACCAGTGCTTCTCAACCTTTGTGAGGCAGTAAATTCTTTTGAAAAAAAGACGAGGCTCCGATAACAATTTTAAATAGGCTACATTTTTGGCTTTTATAAAACTTTGCATTAAATATTACATTCACTTGTAATTAAAAATTAAATATTAATAAATTAGTTATGCATGTTAGTTATACTTAGTATTAATGCACTATATTTTGACATGATAAATATAATATTGAATTTCAATATGATAATTTTCCTGACTTCGTCCTTTATTTTTCCATAATTAGCAATTCTCTTCACCATCGAATGGGACAAATTGGTAGCAATAGCCGTTCTTCCTATCAATTCAGAAATAAATATTTCATAACCCTGATTCTTAAAATAGTGGAAAACGTTTCAAATTATACCCTTTATTACAGAAATTTCTTCCTCTAATGCCACCTTATTACTATCTGCAGCAGTGATTTCCAGGATCAATTAAGTAATCAGGATTTTTCCATATTTGAAAGTTCTTCTTTCGTAGCGGCCACTGTATGTGATCTGAGGTTTCGATTCATTGATGAATATTCTCCTTAGAATAGTTAAGCTCCAAATATATATGTTAAGAGATTTTTACTAATAAGACAATGATAAATTCAAGGAGAACCTCTCTTAGCATTCTAAATGCCGGGACTCGAAGGTTCAGAAACCCGAAGAGTAAACATAGAAAATGAAATAGTTGAATAAGAGATATTTCTAAGATAAGAAACAAGGAGAATAGCAGGACATTCATGTCATTTGAACAAAAATTCCAAATTAAAAGATCGATCACTGTGATAAGTAGATATAGAAAATATTGAAAAATACTAAAATTTGCTGCATGACATCCTGAACTAAAGCACAAGCAAACTTATTCTGAACACAATCAGTATTTGTTACAAATTAACAAATGTAATCTCATGCTCTAGCTTCAGTTTGTCAACTATAAACAGTTTATTTCTTTATAACGTAACAGAGACAAAACAAATAATTGTAAAAAGAACAGAGTAACAATGCCCCTCATAGCTTTGCCACTTTATTAAGGGAGGCATAATGTCTGAAAAACGATGGACTGGCTTATACTTTATTCATTCAAGCATTGAATCATTCCCTTCACTTTACAAAAAATACATCTGTAAGAAAAGTAGCAAATAATATCAAAGCAGCAGCTACATCAATATTTTTTTTTCAAGAGACATTGAAATTCAATCAGTCACTGATCTGGTATCTGAATAAATATTCATGAAACAAGCGCACCAAACTTTAACTCATAGCAGGTAAATGCACTTTTCTGGAAAAATATAAAGATAATTATTCCGAAGCTTACATTTTAAAAATAATAAATGACTTGTTAATGATTTGAATACAGATTTTGAAGTGGAGCAAAAGTTTTATGACAAGAGATAGGTAAAAGTCAGTCTTGCCTCTACATGAAATGATTAAATAATCATTTGGAAAGCTTATCAAATAGTCATTGAGCTTTAGAGGCCTCATTAAAAATCGATTTTGCTAAGTTTGTTCCGATAATGATTTCTAAGTTTAGTATCGAAGTACCATCACTGTAATTTATAATGAAGTGGGAGATAATGCAGACACGGGTGAATTGAAATAGTTCCAAAATGCATAAAGTTTAGTTAAAAGTTTTCTCTTAGCTTTTGACTTACTACAGTATGTTTTTTTAACTATTGTTTGGAAGGTTAACTTATTGTTAACTTCAAGAAATCCTTTTCTAAGAAAAGGAATAAAAAATTACATTAAAATTTAATTTATATTACTAATCAATGTTCATATTAAGTGTATATTATCTCTTCTCGTAGTTTATCGATTACTTTAAGTAGAATGTTCATGTTTGCTTTAGCAGTTTAAAAATACACTACGGAAAATTTTTGCAATCCGCAAATGAAGAATGCAGGCTTATTCCACTCCCACGCATTCGATTTTGAATGTTGTGTTGCCAGAACTCTTCACCTGATCCCATTTGTCTCAAGTTGTTTTGATGAAACCACTCTTTGATAGCATATCTACATATCGATTTTTCGCCTACCCCTCCCCCATTTCCAACAACATCAACAAGTAAAGTAATTGCAGACAGCTTGTGTTTTCCATGTAAATCTGTAACCTATCTATACTAACTGTTTTGACATTTTCTTCGTCTCAACCACTGTAAGTTTGCAGATGAACGAAACCTCCATTAACTTTTCATCTTAAGATTCTCCACTTCATACTATTCTTTAGTCTACTTTAGAAAAGTGAAGAGTATCAGAAAAGAGTAAGCGAGAGAAAGAGAAGGATATAGAGGAAGCAGTAGTTAGTGTCAGTAGTTAGTTTAAACAGCCGGAAACTTCATATAAATATTTAAGATTATAAACGATCTACATTTTATATTTGAAAAAATATAAAATTATATTTTATAATTAATAAATTAGCTCGATAAGACTACAAAAATTTTCATAGAAAAGCATTAAAACTCAACAATGCATTTTTACCGATATCTTAAACAATCGTATTTTATTGTTTTGCGCCAGTTTGCTGTGATTACAATTAATAAATTTTAAGTCAATACTACGGATATTTTTTTTCAGAATAAAGAAAATTTGCACTGATTATTTTCAGCAGCTATTAAAGTTTAAAGTAACTATAAAGCTTTGTCTTTTGTATTATTTTTTTAAGTCGTGCAAGCAAACATAACATATACCCAATTGAAAAATTTAAGGTACATGATGGATATATAGGCCTAACAAGAAAAAAAAAGGCTTAAAACACAAACAATTAAAGGTCCACATGCTATTTTAGGAATTTTCGTACCGGGTACCCAAGACAGACTGCTTCGAGATAGGAATCTCTCGTCATTTGGATTCGCCCAGTACTCATAGCTCAGCATTTATAATCCTTTATAAGCTAAGCGTTGTGCTAGCTAAGATTGATTTATTGCCCTTTTTATTCTTAATTTGTATTTTGATGGTTTTTTTTTAACTTAAGGGCCATTGTATTGTTTATTTATTCTTTGTTTATGTTTCTTTTGGTTCCACTGAGCTATGAGTACTGGGCGAATCGAACTGACGAGAGATACAGTAGGAATCTCGAAACAGTCTGTCTTGGTTAAATTCCAAAAATAGCTCAGTGAATCTTTAATTGTGTGCGTTTTTATGCTTTTTTTTTCTTGTTATACAAGCATAACATACTTTAAGGACAATAGGCTTTAACTTCTTTCAGGAACTTATTTCCACGAAATCATTTTTGTCCATTTATTATTACATTCGAGAATATTTATTAGAAGCTTGATGATAGATTTTTAGGCAGATAATAAAAAATAATTGAATACAATGAAGTGGAAAATGCAGAATATTGTATTGTTAGCTGAATGCATTTAACTGAAAGATTTGCTACATCAGCTTCATATATCGATTTCTATCATAAAACTGTTTCTAATTTGTAACGGAAAGTAAACAGAACTGTATTTATTTTAAATGCATGTTTACTTTAGAATATTATCGAAAAAATTTAATTAATTATAGAAATTGCCTGTTTGTTTTTTTTACATAAAATGCAGGAAAATATTTCGGAAATCAAAGCACAATACTAAAGCAATAAATAATTTATTTTAAATTTAATCTAATTTTTCAAAAACAAACTTCAGAATATAAACTTCTGCAAATTGTATAAAGCACAAATAGTAATAGATTAGTTTCTTGCAAAATATCTTAATCTTAGACTGTAGTCGTTCCAAAAAGGAAGAATTTTAGATGATAAACAATATTTAGTAGCCAATAACTTTTTTGCAATAAATGGAATCGAACAAACTCCATTTTATCAAAATTGAAATCGATTTATATTTAATTTTCCTTAGGAACGAACGTATTCCAAATACCATATTCTCGTCCAATATAGTAGCATTGCAGTACTTTGAAATCGTAAAATTGAAATGCATCTTTTTTACATTCTCTGAAATACGAAAGAAATTAAACATATAAGACATACATTTAAATTACTCCTGTTCTTATAAGCAGCTAATACAAACATCTTCAAAGAGTCAAGTAAATAACATAAATTTTACATTCAATAATGATACATTGTTTTTAGGTATGAATCTGAAATTTCAATCTTTTCGGTGTTAGACTTCGCAGATATCCACAATTATTTCAATGACTTAAAGTGACAGCATACGAAAGGAAGTAATATGGACCTAATTATGTTTCGAATGCCATATTATCTGCTTGACCAAATGATACAAAGATAATTGCATATTATTAAACCGGAATTAATGTAGACAGCGAAAATATTTAACTTCAGTATTTCCTGAATTGGCTTGAGGGGCCGTTCAAATATTACATAAGGCACATTTTTAGTCATTTTATGCCCCTTTCTTTCCACCTGTGCTTATGTAAAATTTGCCAAATCATTAACAGTGAAATCCACTGAAAAATAAATTGAAACAGTCAAAATTATATCAAATTGCATGTTTGTCTGTCTTACGTAAGCATTACTCTGACTCTCTCACTCCCTTGTCAGCAAAGCTTGAACCCCCTCTACCCCCTTGAATGCTTACGTAATACTTGAACAGCCAATCAGATTACTATTCTCCTTTTGATGCCAATCAAAATATAATTTTAATATATGAATAAATTTGAAAAAAATTAGTGCACAAATTCCGTTTTACATTAGAAAATGTAAATGTTGTCTTTATAAATTAAAGTTAGTGACAAAGACACCTTCCAAACTATAAGGATTCATTTACTCTAAAATTGGTATTATTATATTAAACTTAGAACGAAATCATAATAATTCGTTTACTTCTATAGCATTTTGGAGCAATTTTATTACCTTATATTTCTTTTTGTTTTCGTCTATCAAGTAGATAAAAGAAGTTTTAAAAAATGATAAAAAAATCTGTATTATTAAAAAAAAAATATATAAGTCCGCAACAATTGAAGTTCGTTGCCAGGCACCATTAGTATTGTTGTTTGGTGAACTCTGTCCACAACAATTGTCTTCTGCACGCAACAAGAGTGTTGTTGTCAGACAACAAGAGTATTGTTGCACGGTCAACTCAACTGCACAAATTTCCGACTGTTACAACTGGATTTCAGTATTGTATTCGATGTATTCTTTAAAATTTAAATTTTAATTTATTTTTAGCTTTAAGTTTTAATTTAATTGATGTAATATTTTTTACCGTTACATAATCGAGTGTTCCGTAGCGGAACGATGGGCAACCATCTAGTATTTGATTAATTTTACTGATATCTAGAGCTGTCATCTCATATTTAGTAGGTTAGGAATTTTAGCACCATCAGTAAAATAGGGGATTTTATAAATGGTGATTTTATTTTTAGCTACTCTCTTCCCATTTTTAACAAGTTGCAATAGAATTCCAAAAAACTTACTGTCTTTAACGTTAAAGATTTTTTAATATTTACATTAATTAGATTAAGCTTTTTAGGTTTTAATTTAATAACTTTAATTTATGCTGGAAAATAATATAATAATAACTAATTTATTTTAATATATTTACATTAGTAAATTAGCAATTTAAAAATTTATATTTTTTTTTTGTAATTTTGATCTTTTTTTTGACAGTTTTGTTAAATACCACAACTATGCAGGACAATCGCCTTATAAAGAGGCACATATCATTTTGGTGAAATATACGGAACATCGTATATAGTATGGGCCAGTTGACAATCCTAATAATTTCTAGAGTAAACAACTAAAACTATATTAGAATAATTATTAGATTAATTAGCAGGCAAAAAAAAAGTTCTTTCAAAAGACGCTATTTGATTAATGTATATATTAACTTTCCTATTTCTAATAAGATTCTCCTTTTTTCATATCATTATTTTGAAAGTAAAACATAGTTAACACAAAATTGTTAAAAAAAAATCAATAAAAGAAAAAAAAAACACAAAAAAAACCCCACATGTTTTTGTATTTTTTTGTTTTGTTTCATATTACATAGGCCTATCGACGATATATAAGCATATTGTATTTGTAGACTGACACAAGGGCTGTTTGTAGGAAGTATATTCAATAATTTAATATCCAAGATCAATTTGTGTTTCTAATGGGTTTTTCAGTGCTCTGTGGTAAAAGTATACCTCTTTTATGATTTTCTTTCGTGTTAACATAATGGGTTTACATTTTTTTGTGTGTGCAGTTTTTGTAGTTACTGCATATAATTTACATTTCAGTAATTACTTATTTAATAAATGTGTTTTCCAAGAGGTGCTTCATTATAAAAATGGCATTATTTAGTTTTTATTTATATGTTGTATATCGGTTCGATTTATTTATTTCCAGAGCAATGTTTGTTTTGGAATGAGTTATTCCTGAGTTTGACGGGACATCTCATTTATGCTTTGGAAAAAAAGCTTTAAAACAATCTTGATTATTTGAATGTATGTGTTAATAATAAAAATAAAGCATAAGCATAAATTCCCCATAATTTCCAATTAATATTCCAAATTTTCTAATCATGAAATGAAAAAGTTGCCGAGAAAACAACAATAATCTGAATAACAACAATCTGAAGTAGCATGCCATATAAAACAAAAGTGAAGGAAGAATTTTACTACTCCAACTTACGTTGCTTAATACTTCGAATCGTTACCTTGAGTCTTCATTATTCTGAGCCTTCCTTATCTGTTTGTTTCTTTGATCGCTTACATATTTCAGAATGAGATTCTCTTTTTCATTTGTCATCAAGAGCAACAAAGGCTTTAGAAACAAGCTATCAAATTGGGAACATGTTGAAGAGAAGAGTAACACGTTCAGATGAAAGGAAACGTGTCCGGCCCACGTCGGCAGTCGAATGCATGTTAGCGTTAATAGCCCCGCAGTAGGCTGTCGCCTTGACCATTTCGCTATGCCCCAACGGTAACATCTTTTTTAAAAGAGGGAAAATTCTAATTTCATCGTTTATTATTTTTATAGTTACTTAAACGACTTTTGATTAATAGACATCTAAAACTAAAAAATAATACCAATTTTTTTATGTAAGAATCAATATCTGCTCTTAATCGAATTGACTATTAGAAATAAAAAGGAAATAAAACGACTTTATTAAAATTTCTCATGTAATACATGATGATAATTTGTCTATACAGATATTTTATAAAAACACATTTACCAACACTAAACAAAATCTTTTACTGACTTTTTACTTCTGTGATTTATGATTCTTCCACTTTCAGATTCGAATTCCGAAGTGTGCTCTCTTAATCTTCACGTGAAACGCAGGCGGTACCGCGTGTAATTAGTATATCTTGTAAGCAATTATCTCCTATTAATGCTGGATATCTCTCAAGTTTTGTCTTTCACCCATTTACTCATTGTCTGCTCATTCAAAGTACCAGGAAAAGCACTCTCAAGCCCGACGGCATCTGCTGTGTGCCGAGCACGTACAGCCAGAAGGAATTGTTTATGCCTGTTTTCTCTAATTATTCCTCCTCTTTTGTTATGCGACCACGCCTTGGAGGCGCAAAGAATTTCGCCGGCATAAAACACCAAGTCACGCAATACGGCTTTCGTCCCCGTAAACAAGGGCTGAACAGCGTGGAGGGCTTTCAACAAATGCATGCACGGCAGCAGCATCATTACTTTGCCAACTTTGCAAAAGATTTGCGTGAGGATGGGAGTTAGGCAAACCGACAATACGAACACTTCTCACGGAATATATTCTGACGTGGGCAAGAATTAAGGCCGACATCGTCCTCTTACCGGATTCACAAACAGTCTTAAGTATTCACTGCAGGTACTGTTAAGCTACAGCAGGCAACGGTTTGCTTGCAAATGAAATAAAATTAAATGCACACTCCTGCAAGTAGGAAAGATACAGTTTCAACAAATTCTCTTTAACAAATATCCAATTTAACAAAACAAAGTGAAACTGACGTTAACTCTTGTTCTTTCTAATTAGTCGACTAAACTATTCTTTTCAATTAATTTCCAAATAAAGACAGAAACAGAAAATATAATGTTATAAAACGCAATGTTTTAGGAGAATAAGTTTAGTTTTTGTAAATAAATAATTACTCCACCAACTTTTTTTCTTTATTTTTTACTTCAGTTTTTACCTCGGTTACTTCATTCTGTATAATAACAAGTGAATATAATTTTATGCTAAAGCATAAATTTAAGGGCGACCTAATAATAAAAAAATAATAAATCACAATAAGCAAAAAGAAAGTACAATAACGTAAGGGAAAATAAAAAAAAAGTTAGGAAAATAATAATAAAAAAAAAATGCATATATATATATATATATATACAAATTTGAACCTACAAGCTTCAGTATATGAGTCCGAAACCTTAACCATCAAGCTATTGCTGACAACTGATAAGATAACATTTAAGCTAGTAGCGGAAATCCATTGAAAACAATGCCAAATATCTCGAACATAGGGAGGGGGGGGCGTTGGCTCCTGAAAATATCCTATTCCTACTTCGTTTAGGCCTCTGAACACGACTGTGAAGTCCGTTTGTCGATCCGATGTTTCGTTCGAGAATTTTAGGGAGGGGGGGGGTACAATGACAACAATACCAAAATCTCGAACTTGGGAAGGTACGTTGTTCCCTGAAAATACCCTATTCCTGCAGTTTTGGGGCTTCTGAACTCGATGGTGAAATCGGTTTGTCTATCAGTCCTTCCGTTCGGGAGTTGTTAGGGGTGGACAGACACGGATGAAATGACAGGACAAATGCAATAGCTACCGATTTTGGTCGCTATAACAATAGCTCCCAAATGGGTCGCTAAAATTGCTCTAAGTGCAAAAATCCATCAATTTGAAACGAATTTATTGTTACAATTTCCTCCTTTCATACACGGGTCATTTATATTCCTCTATTGTTAACAGCCTCTACCATCCATTTGTAAAAACCATTGAAGGTTTTTCAGTAAATTAAGAAAAACTATTTAGTCAATCAATACTGATGCAGTTATCTTATAGGAAAAAAAACCACATACATAATGTAAGCACTAACAAGTTAAGCTTAATTAATGATTTCTCAACAGCATCAAACCCTACAATAGGAATTTCTTTTTATTAAATCACTTCCAGAATTATTTTCTGTAATTTTTTTCTAAATCTTAATAAAAATCGACTAACCAATACATCAATTGAATAATTACTGCATGAAAAAGCAGCAATTGCTTATAAAACAGAATAAATAACAGTAAATTAAGAATTAGTTCTGACACAATATTAGTGAAATCTATAAATGGATTTTCTACCAATTAATTCCGCGTTCTAATCTGCAATTTCGTAAAAGCCAATCTGATCTCATCAAAGCTGAATACCTCACTAATTATCATTGATTGCAAAAATTCATCAAAAGCCAAAAAAAATTCATAAGATTCTTAGAGTATCGCCATAAATCCAATTTTAATTGGCATACCTAAAAATAATTTATTTCAATCTTTATCTTGTTTTTTTTTTCAGGATTCCTTGCATTACTTAAACATACAATTTATATAATTTCATTTGTACATTTTCACGATTAAGAAAAAAAAAATTGGAAGCTTTATAAGGAAAGAAGGCTGGAATTTTTCTTGGTTTCTATAAATTTATATGTAGTGACTTGTATGAAACTGGGTGAATTTATCGAATTTTAAATACACATTATTCGATAGACGTTATGATTTATAAAAATTACTAAGTTTTCAATGCATCAATTTTGCAAAAATAAGTCTGATTCATGTTTTAGAAAAAAAAAAAAAGAAAAAAAAACAAAGAATTTAAGCAATTTTATTTTTAAACATCCCTTCAACAAAAGTCGCTTATTAAGTAGATTGAGCAATATTTTTTGATATAGTCCTTAATACTTTGACTACAAGTATTTCGAAATTCGGCGAATATTACTTTCAAGAGTTGTTTTAATGTTGAATAGAAAAATACTTCTTAATAAATAGTTAACTTTTTGAAAGTTTTGATTTCGAAAAAATCATTTCGAACAATTTTATTCGATTAAAAAAACAAATAAATAAATACTAAATGAGAAGACGACAATACCTGTAACGTTGTATTACTTAAGTATTTCACAACAATTCTTTCTAAAAAATTTATAGTATAATTGCTTCAACATTTTCAATCATTTATAATTACTTCTAATATTATAAAAAGAAAGTATCTAGAAATTAAGCAAAGATCCAATTGTTTTTTTCCTACTAATAAAATATGTACTTTACATATAAATTATAACACAATTCGTTTGTATAAGCAGTTTTCTACTTTTTTGAATTAGTAGCTCATTTATATTTTAACTACCTCAGATCTATTTTATTTTGTTTAGTAAAATTTTCAGGAAATAATGCTTTTAGATGTGAATATAGCATTCAGAGAGTTAAATGTAAATAATTGATATATATTTATTATATTAGATATTTATATTAGATAATAAATACTTTAAATAAATATTTTATACACAAATACATTATACACAAATATATATACTTTAAAATAAATCCTCTTCTTTCTCTTCGATTTCAGGAATATTTTATCTTTACGTCCTAATGATAAAGTTAATGATAATAATTCACGTTATGCAGACAATTTAGACTCAATAAGGTATGAACGATAAATAAATTGCATGTTGTAGTGAAGAATGAATTATGAAAGTAAAAGATTTCTATCATGAAATCCCATTAATCTTCAAAGGCTTTTTTAAGAGGATTTCATTTTAGGAAGCCATACTTGTTCTGATTTTCCTTGCCCATTAAGTGAAGGGGGATATTGATTTTTTTTTTTCTGCTTATTCTTCGAATGTTGGATTTTTTTTTTTTGGTTTTGAAATCACCTTTGTCATCTATTGTGTATTTTGTGCAGACAACTAAAATTTTACTTTTAGTAAACAGAAAACTTAGAGCACTTGTGGAAAGAAAGTAAAAGATACAAACCAAAGCGAAAGAAAGGGAAAACGCTTCTCTACGGAATAGCTGCTTTGAGAAGCTGAATAAACAAAGTAAATGGGAGCCATTTTCGAGAAAAGGGGAAAGAATGCTTGAACAACAACCATGGACTAAATAACGTAAAGGGAAGGCAATTATTGGAAAGGGTATTAATGGAAAACAGGAGGGTATTAAGGAAGAGGTGGAGAGTGAAACACAGGCAAGAGTCTTCCTTTCTCTATGAAGTTTAACGAGATTCTTTCTGGGAGAGCTTTCCTTTCGAAGAGCTCTTCCCAACGACGTACGACGGTTCCCGTTCTGTAACGAGCGTGCACCGGAAGACGGCAGCCGCAGTGCTCTATTGTCTCCTGCTGCGTTCATTCAGCGGCTGTAAAGATTAACGAGACTCTGCCGGAAGAGTCTGCGGCGACAGAGGAGACTCGCCCGATTCCCGCAGAGTAATCAGATTCATGCGTCCCGCTGCTAACAAGGGGCTGTGGGATAAACAGTAATTCATTTCTTCACAGGACGTCACGAAACTCGGGCCGTAGTAATTGGATTACGATGTAAAAGTTTATGATGGCGATTCATCGGAAGGATATTCAGTGAGGACGACAACTTCTGAGACGGTGCTCTATGTCTTTCCTTACTTTATCGGCAAAGAGCTAAGAAGAAAACTCCTCATCCTAAAAGCACCGGTGCATTATGGGAAACTGCAGGTTTGTGCACTGGTAAATTCCAGGTTACAAATAATGATAAAAAACGAGAAAAACTGAAACTTTTTATGGAAATTTAGAGTTTAACTAAATGCTTAATATTGTCAGTTATTTCGGGGAAACTGTAATTTTACAAAAATAAAATGCAAACAGACAATAATGTTTTTATGACAATAATTTTTTTTCTACTTTAACCTAATGGGTCTTTTTGTAAGAATACATTTTTTAAGCTTTTAAATCAACATCTGTTAAAGTAAAACAGATTCCTTGTAGTGATCTAACAAACACTAATAACTAAATAATTATAAATTTGACGATTTAATCTTCAGAATTTATTAAAAGACGCATATAGTATGTTGTTCAATATAAAATGTTAAACACATTAAAAGTTCAGACTCGGTATTTACAAGTGATATCTGAAAACATCTTTTTCACGATAAATTGGTTATCATCAGTTGAAAAAAATCACAAGCAAACAACCAAATCTCAATATGGAGATTAACAGAAGTTGCAATGGGAAACAATATGGAACCTCCAAAATCTAAACTAAAAACAAGAAATAAGCAAAACAAAATAAAGAAATTCATTTTGCTACCACCTGAATTTCTTTATTTGCTTTTTATTGCCTCTTTCTTATTTTTAGTTCAGATTTTGGAAGTTCCATATTTTTTCCCATTGGAAAATGTTACTTCAGACTAAAATAAATATGGTATTCCAAAATCAAATACTTGAAATTATAAAAACCATACTTGATAGAAAAACCTTAAAGGGGAAGATTTAATAGAATTATTAATAATTTCGCGAAATAGACTATCACAAATAATATTAGTTGTCACTGATTCAACGAATCATTAAATTTATAGGAATCCGTGAAAGAAACGGAAATCCTCAAATTGTCTGAAAAGGAGGAATGGGTATTTATACGTATATTTCGGTTTAAAGAAAGTTTTGAATAGAATTATTATATATTTCCTTATTATATCTAAACAACTTGCTGATTATAGGTTTATTTTACTTTTGAATAAAATTTATGTAGGATGTTCCGCTACAGCCCTCTATTTATACGCTTTCAGCATCAGTTCAGAGGGCGCTGCGCACGCCACGCATGCGCGGTGGCTCTGAAACTTTACTATTATGCATAACATCCTATAATTGACATTTGCTGCAAATTTCATTTAATTCTGATGATTTCTTCATGGTGTATCATTTTTTACAAACAGCATTATATATATATATATATATATATATATATAAAAGAAGCCGGACAGCTATCTGAAATTTAAAAATCCCAATACAAATTTCAGAAAGCTGTTTCTGTGAATGTGTTTTCTAATTATTCACTTCATCAGCGGCATTTGGTGTTAAATTTTGAAACTAAACTAAAATTTGGAAGTATTAAATCGCATTATTCAAAGAAAATTGCTCTTTTTATTGTATATATTCTTTTATAAGTTTTTTTAATTTTTATATACTTTTTTTATACTTTTTTTGTTTTTTACATACATAGAAAAAAAATTTAATATATACATAGAAATAAATTTTAATACATACATAGAAAAAATGTATTACACACATAGAAAAAATTATTTCTTCCACATACATACATAGAAAAATTCCCCAACACATACATACATAAAAAAAAAAAATTCTTCAAATTCTATACATATAGAAAATTAATAGATGACAGTTATCAAATCAAACTCAAAACTTCCTCAAATAGAGGATTTAATTCTGAGTTGTCAGAAATTGCAAATGATTTATTTGAAATCTTTGCATCTCTAAACTCGAAGGTGTCGCTTCAAGTTTGGACTTTGAATTTACATATATATATATATGCTGCATTTAATGATAATAAAAAAAATTTACATTCTGTATGCATTTAGCTATTAAAATTAATTTTGCATAATGCAAATTATCTCAGTGATTTTTAGATAAGTCCTTTTTTTCTTTTGCTTTATTGTTCAGAAAAAGATAAAGTTTAAATAATTTACTTACCTTTTCCTAAAACAACAAAGCTATAAAAATGGTACATCGTAATGATATGTCGTAGTTCAATTATCACAAAGTTTTCTCATAGTCTGTATCTGATTTGCATATTCAGTTCAGTTTATTTGTTTACAATACAAAAATAAATTTACTTGTAATAATATTAATTAATTGAAAATATCTGATTATTTCTTGAAAATCATGCGTTCTTTAATATATGAATGCAACCATAGACAATTGTGTTTTACCAGATTTACACTTGTTGATCGTAATCCAATCGTCAACGATCAGTTTTAAAGTCTTTTAGATTCATTATCTTGAGTGTCATATTCAATAAGTTATTGTAGTACCAAAGAATGAAGAGCCTTGTTCTTAAATAAGAAAAATATTGATTTTTTTTCCCGTTGTTCGCGTTCATCTTCATCCACAAACCCACAGTTTCCTCCTCAAAGAAGATCTTCAATGCATTATCAAGAGCAATCCTGTCTGCCTCTCTTCTCCCGCCAGTTTTTATCATGTCGTTTGGAAAGCTAGTTATCCCTATTAAACTCATTTCCTCATTTTACACATGCCTCGAGTAATTACGTGCTCGTTCCCGCATATGGTAGAATAATTGCCCTTTGATGAACACCAATCCCAGATTTCCGCAAGCAGTCTTCAAGATAGCCGACAGCATCTATTTACGATGTATAGTCGCTTCAAATACCAGCTACTTAATTAGCAATTTGCCGAAAGGAATAAATCGCTATTACTACAGTTTTCAGAAGAAGTCCGGGTGTTTATTCTGCATTATGATAGTACACTGTGAAAAGGCTCATAAATTTGGCGCATAACAGCCTATCCTGAAATAAGGATAAGGTAGTAAGTTAATTAAAGACGTAGCTACTGTTCTAAACTTAGAACTTTCTACTTTCGAACAGACAGTAACAGGATACAAATTAAATAATCAAACACACACTCATTAATTCTACTTGCATTCACTACAGACAGTTTGTCACTTAAAGAAATGATTTTAACTCTTTACTCATTTCTGTAAGTTCAGCAGTTGTTCAGAATAGGAATAAAACAAATACAGTAATAAATAAAAACCGAAAATTAAACAGTAAATTTAAAAGGTCTAAGGAATTATAAGTATATCTACAGCATCGCCATTATTTTATATTCATCATTCACGAGACATCTTCAACAGTTCGGTTTCTCAACAACAAATGTAGCTGAGATTCTAAAACGATTCCATTTGTAAATGCCAGTCCCTTTTTGTATTCTTTCGTGATCTGAAATATAACTCCACGATTACTTGCATACTGACTAACAAATATGCTAGAAAAACTGTTGTTTGTAGAAAGAAATTAATTAATTTTGCAGAAATTTTAGCAAACAAAAGACAGCTGAAAACTATTTAATAACTTCACTCAGTTTATTACGATTAGGAGATTAAGTGATCTTATGAATAAATTTCGCTACATTATTTCGAAATCATTCCATTGCATGAATTCAAGGCTATTACAGGTTTGACCTAACATTTCTAAAATCCTTTAATTTGTATCAGAAAAAAAATACAAAAAAAATGTCCGTTTATCTATGATGAAGATACCTCTCAACGTATTTATGTTGAAGGATGATAAAACGCTATTGATGTAATTCGACTAAGAAAAGGGAGATCATATTGATTTTCTGTACCTTGAATCATCCCTTCAAAGCTAAAGGGCAAATTTACTATCATAATCACATTAAGTTAACAACCAATCTTCTTGTTGATGCGAAACCTTAATGGAATATTAAAAAAAATAAAGTAAGTGCATTCCAAAGCAGTCAAAATAATTTTCGGCTATTTTGTATTTGTTTAGAATAGTCCTTTTAAACATATAAAATCCTAAAGAAATTAATCAAAACTAATCATTTATTCCAATTCAGAAGTTTCCTCTCTCAATTAAATTCAAGTAATGCAGGCTTTTAAGTTTAAGTGATTTGAATTTTTAATAACCCAATTGTTGACAAGACGATTCACTGCCATTAATACTGTGAATCTTTTAGCAATTTCGTTTTAATTGTACCGACTTAGTAATAAATTACGGATCTTTACTCATTATGAAACATATTAAACTTTAATTTAGTAAAAGTGATACTAGAATTTAAAATAAGCCGCTGCTTTTTCTTACAAGAAAGCCGCTAAAATAGAATTCTTGAAGAAAAAGTTGGGTAAATCCCTTTTAAGACTGAATTTCAATGAGATACTCCAAATTTTATAAAACTTGCTAAGCATTCTGATATTTGATTACGATATTTAATCAAGTATATTTAATCAAATATGATATTTAATCAATTAGGATGCACAAAAGTGTTAATAAATGTCATCCTAGTCAATAATAAAGTAAAAACAGACTTGGAAACAATCCCTTTATATTGAAAAATTCCAAAACGTCCTTTTAGTTTCAAGAATGCTAATAAAAATAAAAATTCCAAAATACAGGGTGTCTACAAATGATTGAAGTGGTTTCATGACCTTGTAATGGTCACCTTCCTAGAGCTCTGCTGATCGTCAAGCATCTCTCAAAGTTTTATTTGAATTGCCCGCAGACAGTTTACACCTCCAACCCCGAGAGCGCTGCAGTTGCAAAATGGCGACGAACAATTGAAAAACATATGTTGTCCTCGAATTCCATGCAAGTGAATCTCTTACAACAGTCCAGCGTCACTTAAGAACAAAGTTCCATAAAGATCCATCCAGCGCCATCTCCATTGGACGATGTTACGCACAATTTACAACTACGGGATGCCTCTGTAAACGGAAATCAACCGGTCCTCCTCCTGTGCATGAAGAGACAGTTGAGCGCTTACGGACCACGTTCTTACGTAGCCCACCAAAATCAACTCACAGAGCCAGCAGGGAATTGAAAAATTCCACGATTAAACATTTTGAAAGTCTTACGGAAATGATTGAAGCAAAAGCCTTAATGCTACAATTTATTGTGGCAAGCACTGTTGTCCAATGATAAAGTGCGTCACTTCGACTTTAAAGTGCATGACTTCAAGAGCTTATGAAAGAGAACGATATTCTGTGATAAACTCGTTTTCAGTGATGAGCCAGCATTCGAATCTGGGGAACCTACAAGCTCCATGCTACCGTGGAGCACGTTCGCGGATCTCCAAAAATCAATGTTTTCTGTTCAGAGGCAAAATTTAAAATTTTCGGCCCCTTTTTTTTCATCGAGAAGTCCACTGTAGGACCATTTATCTGGATATGCTGGAAATTGGCTCATTCCACAGCTTAAGACAGACAGAACGGACTTCATCTTCCAACAAGATGGTGCTCCGCCACATTTCCATCATGACGTTCGTGACTTCTTGAAATGCATACCGATGGATTGGTCGTACCGGGAATGATGATCACACACACACTGCTACCATGGCATACACGCTCTCCTGACTTCACTCCTTGTGACTTTTTTTTATGGGAGTGTGTGAAAGATCTTACCGGCTGATCTGCAGATTGCGGACTCGCATCTGCAATGCTTTTGCTGAAATCGACAAAGATATGATACATCGAGTGTGGGACGAACATAATTACATTTAAAACAATTTACAAAACAATTTACAAAATTTACAATTTACACAAAACAATTTACAGATTGTGTGCAGAGTCACTTGCGGTCACATATCGATCATCTTTAAAATGGAACAAATACTTGAAAAATTTCTCATGTCTCTGTACAATTTGTTTGATGATATCTTAAATAATACACCCACACTACATTCATGAAACCACTCCATTCATTTGTAGACACCCTGTATACCATGCCATAATGAAATCTTTTATAGAATACATCAGAAAGTTATCATTAAATTCGAATGTATTAATTTTTCATTGACAATTTTTTTGTATTGGTATCCGGGATTTTATAAAGTAAAAAAAAAAAGTAGATAAACTAGAAGATTAAATAATATTATCTTTTTACTTTTGTTTTTGACTGTTTGGAAGTAAAATTAGGACATTTTAACAAACTACGTATCGCATTGATGAATGCATTTATAGATTTTTAGTATTAAATATTTTACAAAACGCTTGATTACAAACTTTCCTTTTGTTGTGCATTTCTCATAATACTTATGTATTTCGCGTTGGATATCTCTGGCATAAACATAACGTGTACAAAATGATTAATCATGAATTCAAATAGATCCATGCAAATTTATTTAAGTAGCTTTGCGTAATACAATCGAAAGTACTTTTTTCATCTTTCTCACCTAAAACTGCGCTTTTGAGTCTTTAAAGATTTGGAGTTTTCTAGGCAATTTTCGCTTCTTCTGTCGCAGCAATCCCCTGTCGTTACTATGGTTTTTATCACACGCATTTTGTTTTCAATTATTAGAAAACCTTTGTTATTTCTTAGAAATTTACAAACCAGATGTTAATTAAATATAAAAACATCATAAAACAATCGCTGAAGGATATACGATTATTACTTTTAGTTGAATACGAGCCTCTTTACAACCTTAAAAATAATACTGACCTACAAAATCCCATATACTGTGGTTGTGGCTAAGGCAAAAATAGAAGGTAAAATAGAATGGATTTTTTTACGGTTCTATATTCACCTTTAACTTAGGAAGTATATATGTTGTTATTGTCATACTTAACAATACCAATTTAATGATAATAGGTTATATTATTGGTTGTGAACTGAATGTTTACCTTCAAGGAATAACCATTTCGTATTTACTGCTTGGAGTTGCTAGGAAGCATTCTCTCTTCTGCTTGGTTAACAACGCTATTATGGTTAATGGCGTAGATAGCCTTAATGTCCTAGTCAACAACCCAGTGTACGTAAAGCTGGCTCTGTGGAAACGATGTTATTGAAATAGCATCAGGTTTGTACTCGTGTTCTTCCAACATTGGCCCACCCGCACCTCATTACTAGTTCGACCCCATTGTGTCGTTACAATGTGACTCGTAAATTGGAAAGGGTGCTTTTGGCATTGCTCCACCTGAATTAATAAGGTCCCCGATGCAAATTCCTTTGTTCAGATTTTATGGGACTGTCCCTTGGCAATTGACAAAGCCCGTGTCCCTAAATTTATGACACAGCACCATAATCGATGTTTGATTCTTTTTTTTTCCTATCGCGACTGCAGCATATATGTATTTTTTTTTTGCTCCTGTTTTTCAGATGAGGGAAGTACGCTGTTAGTCGATCGGTTAACCCATCTATAACTGTCGAAGCTGTCCCTTACGCTGCCGATCGATAATGCCATTCCTCACATCGTTTGTGAGTTTATATTATTACGGCGATGAAGAACGGCCCCATAGGATGAAAATATTGCTTCCTTATGCCGAATTTCAATTTGTTCACCTCTCCTTTTACCAATTTGTCTGCATTTTGTCTGTCATGTCATCTGAAATAGAGCAGCTTGTGTTTACTTTACACTGTAATCTATTGCTGTATTTTGAACTTACAGGTTTTCCGCCTAATTTCGTCAAATATGTATAAAAAAGTAAATAAATTCAGTTTTTGGTTTTTTAGTTAATAGAGAAGCTATTAAGAGAAGTAATTAAGAGAAAATTGCTCCATTTATCCTTATTTATTCTATGTAAAAAGAAAACAGAGCAAAAAAACAAATTTGTGGATTTTTGTTTCCTTTTTTAGAAGGAATGTTTGTTTGTTTATTCTTTTCTATGCCTTATATTGGATGTTAAGTTTGATTTGTGATCAATAACTTATTCATCTCTTATATTATACTTTATAACATAAGCTTATTTTTTCTTTCTCTTCCATTTCTTTAAATTTCACAATTTTGTAACTGACTACAATAACGACATTCATAAATGATCGAACTTAAGTAGATAAGATTTAATGATTTCAAAATCGCTGTCCTGCTTAAAATTTATCGATTTTTTTTTATATTTCAGATCAATAGGACTTTAACTTAAGTCATTAGCGTAGTCACTGATTTTTAAATCTAACTGCATCTAACAAAATAGAGTTTTTTTTTTTTTATTTTCTAATCTAATAATTTTACAAAGATTGTTTCGCTGTGATGATCAACTTAGGAAGAAACAAGTCGCCATTGCTGAACCTAAAAGAAAGAAGAACTTTACGCTAAATTTTTTTTAATATTTTAAACAGGAAAACGTGAAGAGAGATTAGAAATAAAAGAAAAGTAGATGAGAAATCGTGAATGTCACTCAAGAATAGAAACATTATGAAAGAAAACAATCATGCCTGATCGGATTTGAATCTTCGCTGTTTCAGTAGACTTTCCATAACTCAGGGCCTGAAATTGCTATAGCTATATGACAATACAAGTTATATTGATAAATTAATCAATTAATTTCTTACTATGTTATCAAAACAAAACAATCATCTCATAAAATTAATTATGATAGCTATTACAGATTCGTTCTCTCTTTTGAAAGAGAAGTCGACTCTAGAATTCTATTCATAAATCAATGTTCCTTTTAACGTATCATCGACGTTAGATGATTTAATCTGAATGCAATTTAATGTTCAGTTAAAACGAATTGAAAATCATTCTTGCAGCTTACTATAGCTAAGAAAACATGTTAGTTTCAGGAAATATTGATTTTTAATAAGGAATCTCTTAAGAATTTGTACATTTCGACAAAATATTGACGATAGAATGAAAATTTCTTGATCCATGGAATAAAAGACGTAATTCAAAGCAATATCGAAAGCATGATTTGAAAGGGTTTATCAAAAATGGACGCCTTTCATCTAATTTAAAAACCAAACTATTCGGTGCCGTTTTCAATAGAAATTTGCTCCTGTCAAGGCTTATCGGAGCGATACCGTGAATTGCTTTGTGTCGAAAAGCACTGGACGTTCCTATGGTAATGGTAACTATTGTGGCCTAGGCCTTTGTAGCCGCAATTCCACGACGATTTCATAACATATACGCGATACCAATCTCTCAATAATTCTGCAGAATATTAGATATTTTGTAGAGATGTTGGATTCATCGTTTTCAATTTCCTTCGAAATTTCAGTTCCAAATGTTGTTTGAACTATAATAACCTGGAAGAATGGTTGCAAAGTAAAAAATTTGAGATGAAAGTGTAACTTGGTATGTTTTGAATACTTCGAATAACCTCAAAATAAATAGTCAATTGATACAGGATATAATCGTATTCCTCAATCGAAAGACTGCAGGGAAACAAATCCAAAAGAATTAAATAGCAAGTTTCATTCCCTCCAATACAGCATATTTATAATAAAACTATCTAGTTCTTGTAAAGTAGCAATCTATTTTTCATGTTTTTCGCAAAATATAAACTATAGGTGGAATTACACATAAAATTCTAATCTTTCTACAAATTTCTATAATTTTCTGATAGTTTATCAACCATTGAGAACTAGACTGCAAATTGCGGAGAAGCAGGAAGTCTGTAGTAGTAAAATAGATAATATTGTTTTCCATATTTCATCGAGTTTCCGATTTAATGTATTTTTAATTTCACTTTTTAATTTTCAACAGGACTGAAATTGTAATCACTTTAAGGAAATAATAATAATAAAAAAGCTGTATTTTTAAAAAGAGTAAAACGATATTGCAAATTGCGGAGACTAACTTTATTTAATATATGTAATTTTACATAACATTAAGGGTGACAAAACATACTGTTAAAAGTGTTGTTAAAAGAATATCTTATTCTTTTGTATATGAGAACTGAAAATATACAATATTACTTCACACAGTATCCTTTCTTTTTTAGTTTCGTTAAAGTTTGTTTTTGACTAAGGAGATCAAAACTCCTTTATATGTATATTTACAGTAATTTATGTATTTTAATAATTTGTATTTTTCATTAGTTAAAAGACAAATGATTTTCATCTATCAATGGTAAGAGATTTTTACTTGCTTCTATTTTTCATTTGAATCTACTACCGTTCCTTCTGCATTTTGAAGATACTATCATTAATAATCTGATAGCAAAAGCATATTTTATTTTTTACTTAACTACTTCTGCGTTGAGTGCGGTTCCCGATACGCAGGCACCTTCCCGAGGAAGGGGTCCGTGAAAATACCCTGAGGCAAATACTACACAAGGACCCCAAGAACCAAGAGTATGGTTGGGAGTTTTCCTTTTCATCGAGGAATAGATACTGAGGGTGCTTTTCCTTTCCTTCTACAGTAAATCATTGAGGAATGGCTTCAGACATGACTAGAAAGCGAAGAAGAAGCAGACAAACTCAGGAAAGGAAGTAAAAATTCATGCCGGTGCATGAACCCAGATTCAGACACATCAGCCCCGTGGTACACCGCCGCTGTGCCTGAACTGCTAACTACTCTTACTAAAACAGAAATGAACTTCTCTTAATAAGAAATCACATTGATCACTTTATATCATTGTATATGAGTTATGTCGCAATATACACTTATTTATAAATGTGAACCCGATAGGTAATGCGCTTGACTGAGGGCTGAAACAGCCGGGTTCAATCCCGACATCGGCTGAGGTGGGGAATTATTCCATCTGGATTCTCTTCCTGATAGTTCCTAAGGCCTATCAAGCCCTCTGAAGAATCTTTAACGAAGTTCTTCTGTTGAACTCTTATATGCTACTTTTAAATATATCAGTAATAACTTTAAATCTACTGAAATCATATTTCACTTTATATAAGTATAGAAATCCATATAAATGCTGTGGAATTTTAGGTTTTGAAGCAATTACAACTTTCCTTTCATTGTATCATTGGCTGTATGAATATCTGGCTCAGACCAGTAGCGGGAATGTTGTCGAATTGAATTCATTCCCAATGCAGTTAAATCTTATTCCATTATTTAGCTGTTAATGATAACATATTTTCTGTCTATACATGGACTGTATGAGGAATGTGATTGTATGTGAGCTTTATTCTTATTTGTTTTTGTAAAGCTATTGAAATGGATAAATGATGTCTAACGTAGTATTAAGCTGATTTGTTTTTTTAAAATCTACATGGTCGGCTTTTGGAACTATAAACTTATTTGGCTAATTAATAAGTGAATTTAGTACAAGGTGAAAGAGAAATAATAAGGCTTTATAAGACCATCACCTATATTTCAATTGGAATTACATAAATAGCTGTGTATAGAATGTCCGAACTCTAGATACCTAAATACTTCTCTTAATGGAATCGGTTTAAGTCATTCTCTTTAAGGTAATCGTTTGTTACACAGATGGTTTCTTAATTAGGTCCTAAAGGTTTCTTTAATTATTTTATAGTTTGGTGTATGCCAACCAGAGTCTTTACCTATCCTCTGAAGATGGTAAAGGCATGATGGTTTAACCTTCACATTAACATGTTAATTTTCTTAAGATTATCCGATTTTTATCTTGAAATAGATTTTATTATTATTGGAACTTTTGTTTGGTTGAATAGAAACAACAACAAAAATAGTTCCGTTAATAACAAAGAGAATGAAACTGCAATAAGCAATACAAGAAAAATATAATCTTCATTATTATTCGGCATTCCTTGTCTTTCCATGCATTTCTTTTTTCTTTTAAAAATGGAGAAAAAAACCTAAGGACAGATCTGAACCAAAAAGAAAAAAAAATCAGGCTCCAATAGATAGAGGAAAAAAATTCTGACAACCGTGTAGTAATGAACAAATTCTGTGCCATCCGAAATCAATGGAAACCTCATCGGTTATCAGCTGACACCCAAAGGTTTCTGAAGTTGAGGGCGCGCCCTGCCTCTGCTAACAGACAGTTCCTTCTCTCGGTAGAAAAAAAGGAATGCAAAAATGACATCCTCTCTGCTGAAATGCTATTATTTCAGTAGAGTAAACATTGGTTCCACTGGTAAACATTCGAGGATTTGCTTTCAAAATTGAAAACCGGCTCAACCGTCTTCAGAATATTGATTATCAATCCGTGACTGCAGCTAAGATAGGATATAGTCAGCATTTCCCAGTTACTAGGCATTGTTTTCCAGATTTTGAAATCCCAGTAAATATAGATCTAAAAGTCGCATTACCCCAGGCATTCATCATGTTTATTGGAAAATGGTTGTATAGAATGAGCAGAGAATCTCATATACTTTTAAAAGATATCAAGTCAAAGTTAATCGTTAAAACTACCTATCGTTTATCCTTCACTGGAACATTAGGATATCAGATAATCAGGATAAAATGGATGGCTTTTGACAAACCTTGCATTCCATAAGTGATGCAAAAATCTAGTTACAGAAAACGTTCCTGAAAAAACGTGAATCCTCCTTCCCCTAAAATACTGCACCTTATATTTTTTTTTAGTTGAGATATTAAAACTGCAGAATGAAAAAAACTCCGTATTTGCAAATCATCATAGAGCAGAATGCCACAAACCTGAAAATTTCCATTTGCTAAAACTAATAAATCCACAAGACTTAAATTCGATGAATTTTAATCATATCAAATAGTAAATTGAAACGGATTACGTTACGTTTGTTTTCGTAACGAAATTAAAAAACACAAGTAGTGCTTCTTCTATGGAAATTTCTCTTCCTCAGTTCAAATTTATCCTCAGATTCCGAAGCTGAAGAATGGATTTTACCCAAATATATACCTTCTCGATAAATTTGCAAGCCAAAGATGACTCATTCACTGGCTACACACAGACAATCAGATGTACTGATATTCTTTTTTAAGTTCTTAAAGCAAATAGGCAACCTACAGTAAAATAATATTTTGATCCAAAATCGTCACTGCGTTGAATTTATGAAACCTTCGCGGACACTTTATGGCATTTAATTATCTTAAAAACATATGTGAATCTAATCATAAAATGAAAAGACAAATGCTACTAAATAATATTTGTAATTAATAAGCAATTGAAATGATAAATTACCTTTTCTGAAAGTTCAAAGAATTCTAATATAGTTAATATTTGTAATGGAAATAAGAATGCCTTTTTGAATTGAGCTTAGACTCTGGGACGGCCGTTTCGAGATTGTTGAGCTCTCCTCAGCATTCTTATTTCAATTAGGTTATGAATTGCTTGCTTTTCCGTTCACCTTTTAAGGGTTTGTTATTTTTTTTTATTTTTTGTTATTTATTTTCCTTTTCTTTTTCTTGTGGCCAAGTATCTT
The DNA here is from genome assembly GCA_023159025.1 of Thereuonema tuberculata. Lineage (NCBI taxonomy): Eukaryota > Metazoa > Arthropoda > Chilopoda > Scutigeromorpha > Scutigeridae > Thereuonema > Thereuonema tuberculata. The sequence goes on along the minus strand of JAFIDM010002131.1, from coordinate 49,210,392 downwards.
TTGAGTAAATCGGAATGTTGCCAAGCATTTGTTTTCCACATTATGCTCTTGTTTTTTTTGTTTTTTTTTGGTTTTAGTTATTGAGGGATCACTGTTTCCATCTCGAAATATTAATATTATACAGCCTAGTATTTCAGGTATAACCCTGATTACAAATAACCTGTTTATACTGTAATAATCTACTTGCAGTAAAAACTCTAGTTTTAATTAATGTGAAAAAGTATCAAAATTCTCAGCTTGAATCAGATACAAGTTCATAATTCAAAGGAATCGAATTGGACGGTGTGTTACCGAGTAATCAGAAAGCCGAGATCTTTACTTAATTTTAAAAAGAAATCCTTATTTATGCAAAAAAATGTCACAAAATGTCACTTCAAAAACAAAAAAATTATTCTGTAGCTACTAGAAAATTTTTGTAGCTGAATGAATACTGATAAAAGAAAAAAGGTTCTGCTAAATAGAGTAACTCGCTAAAAAATATTCCACGTAAAACATCGCAATTTTTTGGTCACTCTGTGTAGGTTGTAGTTTATAGAACAGGTTGGATATTAATCCTAAGTAACTATCTCTAATATGTGTAGCTAGTAAGTCAATACGTTGTAACATTAAACATTTCAAAATGTTTCTAAAAAGTTTAAAAATTACAATTTCGACTTGCTTCATAAGATAACAATAATACTTGTGTTTAAGTAACTATATTCAAAGCTATATATTTCAGTTTCCTTTGTATATATATTTTCATTGAATACAGATATAATAAAATTCTTTTTGTGATATTACAATCTTAATTAAATGCAATCAAATGTTGAACATGCGCAAATGTTTTCCAGATTCATAGGGAAAGACATGATCTACTTATTTTGGATATACAAACTTCTTACAAGAATGTATAAAATGGTTAGTGAATAATGGATTTTATTGATTGAAAAGACACTGAGGTTTCCTTAAACGATGTTCCATGAAATGAATTTTGGCACTTGGAAGAAAACGAGATCGATGATAATAAACAAAACATAAGAAAGTTTCAACTCATGCTAAGATAAAAAAGAAAATTATAAATATTAATTAATTTTTTCGACGTATATGGACACCGATGAGAGGATGCGCGCAACCTCAAACTAATTTTAATTCTGAAATTTCATCTAACAGATAAATAAAATCAGCTTTTATTATTACTTTTTTTACTTAAATTTTGATAATTTTACTTTCTTTTTCATATTGTGAACATATTTTTGCTTTCCTTGGAAAAATTTCTGTGGGCAAATTGTTGTTAATTCTAATAAAAAAAGGATTTTCTTTATAACAATTTCCAAGATTTTAGATAAAAGATAAAGTAAATAGATAAAGATTTAGGAAAGATAAAGCATAATAGCCTCGTAATTTTTTAAGATTAATACCAGTTTGGATTTTTTTTTCTCTCTTTTCCCAAAGTTATCCAATCTTTGTTATAAAAAGGATTAAAATTTACTATTTTCCAAGTTTCGTGTCTTTTTCGTGTAATTTTTGGTAATAAAGTATTCAGAAAAGACGGTTAAAAACTGGTTTAATAGTGCACAGGAGCTATAACGATCTTGTACATATTTCATTTTCACCGAATAATGGTAAAAAAAAATCTATGAAAATATAATGAAGAACAAAAATTAAAAAGAAGAATAAAAAACATTTAAAATTAGATAAAACGGACAGAAAAAACGCAAGCATTGCCATGATTAGGATTTGAACTTAGACTATTGCGACAGTAACAATACAATTCACTGTACTAATGTACACTGTAATAATAAATGTACTAATTACTTATAGTTTGTGACTTGTACGTTGAAAGTAAAGCGGGTGACATGTTTCTCAATCGATCACTATCTCACAGGACAGGAAGTACAGTTAGATCGGAACTCGTATTTTTCCCTCACTTCTAGATGTCATAAAGTTTCCAAAAAGGTATGATCCCTTGTCTGTCCGACTTGAAGCTTGGGCTGTAAACTTGATGACAGGCAGATGGAATGAATGTAAGAGCTTCTCCTCCATCTTGTTCTTGTATCGGATCTCAAAGAATTGCTTCTGCAGGATCTCAAAGAAGTCAATAATCAAAATTTAACATATTGAAACTAATTCTAGAAACAATTCTCTCTTTGAACAATTTTAAAGAATTATTTTTTTAAATTTTTATTTCTCCTTTAAGAACAACGAAGCGCAAAGAACAAATCAAATAAACTGTAATTATTTTCGTATTCTTTGCCATATTCTCCCTATTCTTTTTTTTTCAATAAATGATGAGAAACAAAATTTACAGTCCGAAATTATGATAGAGGAACATCATTTCTATGTTAAACGAGATCGTTTTCAAATTATTCAAACTTTTAAAAGCTGCCCTTTTTCACATTGAAATACGATTAATCTGAATAAATCCCAACAGCTTTAAAGATCAATTTTATGCAAATTTATCTTTATCACGCCTGTCAGTTACAAATTTATGTTCAACGTAAAATTCTGATTTTGATGATAAAGTGAAGTTGCCTATTTGTTTTAAAATAATTACAAAAGATTATGCATTGAATATAAATTTATTTTCGCTTAATCTTCGAAAGACAGAAACCTGAAGTCTTGTAGATTAGGATGACAAAACATCAGCATAATGAGTTTTATATACACATTACGAATTAGCATGAGATGAATTTCATGGAAAATAGCATTGACGATTCATTGTGGAATAAACATCAATTCTATCTAATGATATGTTCTACATTAAAACTAATAGAAAAATAGACGTTCCTTTACTAGTTTATGAAGTAAACTACTGCCTTAGTTAAAATTAATAAATTTAATAAAGGACCCCTCGTTCAATAAAATAATTATTTTGCTTAAGAAAATCAGATACTTTGAAAGTATCTTAAAATAGTTCAATTCTTTTAATAATTACAGAGCACATCAATAACAATTTTTAATCCTAAAAATATAAGAAAGTAATTTAAATATACACGAAGAAGCTTTTTCCGAGCTAAAATTAATTTGTCGTATCATCTACGTTGAAGTATACCCCGAACTCAAATAAAAACAAAAGAAAATAATTATTATAAATAAACTTTCATAATTTTCCCCCAAAAAAATAACACTGCTATTATTATTCATATTAACAAATTGTTTTCATATGCAATAAATAATATAAAAATTAAAGCAAACCTTCCAAAAATTTATCTCTTTTTTAAAAAATTAATAGTAATTGAATAATAAAAAAAGTTTTTAATGTGTTTAAAGAAAGAATAAATAAAGAATATTGAGGGTCTGAACACAAAATGCAAAACATACTATAATATTAAACTAATAATAGTAATAAAAAGTAATAATAAAAAAGTAAATGTTCTTTTTTCAATTTAGAGGGTTTATAAGTTGAATATTCTTAGTAGAGACACTATATGAACGGATTATTCTTTAAATTCCTTAGAAATCTTTTTACTAATGAATAACACTTGCTACAAAGATTAACATTATGTAATCTTTTAAAAATCAGTAAAACATCAATTTCTAAAATGAATAGTGTTATTTATGTATTAAAACACTGTATAAAGAAAAAACTTGTTTGTATAAATTATTTCATGTCTATAAATCATGAGATTGATCTTCCAATGTTAAAAACTGAAAGTTTTCACAGTTTAGCTTGATCGAAACTTGATTCTCATTAATAATGTATTTATGCAATTTTTAATTATTTTCTCATTTCTCTCTTCTTCTTCGTAATGTATTAAAAAAAGAAACTTTCCATATTATTAAGTTTATTTTTCATTGTTTGAGTTATTTATACCTTGAGATACTAAGTTTCACTCTTTGGAAATACAATATAGAATCCTCTTTCTAATTCGATCGATATCTTTTACTTTCTTCTGTTTTCTTTTTATGTTCGTTAAGAAAATACGCTTACTGCGCATAGTTATGACACTCCCTTGATCTAAAGCTTCATTCTATCTACGCTAAATAACAAAACAAGAGTTTATTCTTTGTAGGAGGTTTTCATGATTGCTGTTTTCATCATGAATTGCAGTGTATTGAACAGTATACTTTTTGAACGCAGCTTTTAAATTCGTAGGAAGACTTTTTTTATTTATATTATACGCAACTTTCAGTATGTTAACGATTTGGAACACCAACACAATAATACCTATATTTTAGTTTTGAGTTAAAAGTTGAAATGTTTTGTTTTTTTTTTCTTTTTCCAATGCTATTTTTAAGATCTAATTTCATTTTAATAGATACTACGTACAATCTTATGGTGACAAAATATTTTAAAAATTAAAAACCTGACTCCTGTCTCATAAAAGCCTGCATTGCATTTCGATAATATGTTTAGCAATTTGTAATCAGATTTCCAATAGTCAAAAACACATCCATATTCATCTTTCTGGAATTCAATTTATCAAAGGAAACTGCTCTTAAAATCGCGAGTCTTTTGTTAGGAGTTGTAATGAAGGAGAATGATATGTAGCGAGTGATTAGTTACTATCAGAATTCGTAAAATGATTGATTTAACAAGGAATTCTTAGCCCGAACACAGCAACTGGCTCATTACAAGAAACCAGGTGATTGAACACTACAAGTAGTTTAAGGGTTTGGACTGGTTTGGAAGAAAATTGATTTGTAATCATTTACTTTAAAGTATTTTACTTACAAATAAAATTAATTCTGCAAACAAATATTTCTACCTAAATCCAATAGTGAAACTGGAAAATGAATTAATGGAAATTTGCCAGGATCAACAAATGATTGTGAAACAAACTGAATTTGGAATTTCTTTGGAATCGATGATAATGTTTTAGAAAGAAAATGCTTTTACAAGTAACAACTTTTAATAAAAAGTTTTAATTAAAGCGATTTTTAAATAAATATAAAGATGATAAAATAAAAAGAAAGAAATGGATGTTCATTCATATTCCAACAAAAAAAAAAAATGTAGAAAAATGATATATATTATCAGAGAATCGATACTGATTTGCATCAATACTGAAAACACAAGAGAAATTCGAATATTTTTTGCAAATATTCCAAAAATTCGAAAACAGCATTTGGTTTTTTTTTTGGTTTGTTTTGTTTTGTTTTTTCAAAATTTTCAACGTCGTATGTGAACTGCATGCACTAACCAATGGAAAACGATGATTACATAGTTGGGAACCATTCAGTACAATCAACAATAATAAATATATTATTTAAATTAGAATTATCAACTTAAGTAAATCAATAAATTAAAAAAATTCACCATTTTATAAAAGATACGCAATTTTTATAACAAAAATTTTCTGAAATTTCTGCCCAAGCGTGATACTTTTTTTATATTTTAACTGAAAATAATTACTTTTATAACTTTCTTCTTCAAAAAAGAAATCGTAATATTAAGAAAAAGTTTTACGTATTTTCAACAGAAAACAGCAAAAAAAATGGCTAGAATGATAAATTGCTAGGTATTTTTTTCAATAAAAAGCACTCTACTATATTCTAAATTACAACTGGTTTATTAATTCTTGAACTACTAATTAATCTAACGCATTAAGCTCGTAATTTTAGATTAGATTTTAAGCTTCAAAAGTGACGTTTGAAAATATATCAATAGTTTGTCAAATTTCATTCTATACTTTTTAGTCTCAGGAATTGAAATCATTAAAAGTTTTAAAATATAGATTTCTCAGAGACTCCTACTATAAGTGTAAATTACTTTAGTTCATTTTCTCTTTAAGAGATCCTTAAAAGTCTATCAGTTGATATCATAGTTGCTATAGCTGTCGAAAATGAGTAATTCTACCATAAATCTCTGTTACTTTTAATCATCACTTTCTTTTTATTATTTATTGGTCAAATACATTCTACGTGGTACAAAGAGACCTTTCTGCAGGTTATAATGTGAATAAAGTTAAATTACATAAAGTAAAAACATCAAATAAGAAAAGTAATAGAATTACAAGCATATAACACATACATAGATATTAGTACAACAAAATCAAGTTATCTCTTTCTTATTACATTGAATATTTTCAATTGTAATATTTGTAAGTTCAAATATTTAGAAACTCTTCTCTATAAAGGTCTAATTAAATTATAATGTAACCTATAGTCGAAGTCATTTAATAAAAAAATCCAAAAATAATTTTAATAGGCATTAAAAATATAATCACTATAATCATATTTTGAATGTATATTGAGATCACGCATTATGAAACTCATTAAAATTACTAAGAAATATAAGAAATACTTGCAGTATAAAGAAACATTTACTTTTAGTAAGTAATTTTCTAGGATTCAATATAATTTCCAATTCTTCGAATGAAAATTTAACTGCAAAATTTACAACAATTTGCTTTAGTAAATGCTTCCTGCTTCTAAGGATTTTTTGAGAGTGAAGATTTTGCTTGAGTCTAGTTTCGAAGTGCATATCCAACTCAGTGTCACAAACTGATAAATTGAATAGCATTTGGATAATAAGAAAAATAAGATAAGATAATGAATAAGATAAGATTTTCAATCAAACCGAAATTATCAGAGATAAAATGTTGCAAAGCGAAACATTCACGATTACCTTCAGTCGAATTTTCAAAATTTTCATTACTAAATGTAGATTTAAAATCTTTTTTGAAATGTACTTTAAGTCATTTTTTTTTCATACTTATAATGTTAACTTATTCGTTTGATGTGGAATAACATATAATTAAATATATAGTCAATATAAATTAAAACTTTATGTAAAACTTAAATAAATAAATAAAACATCTAATTATTGCTTATTAATTAAATAAAATAGCAACTTTTAATCAATAAACAAAATCTAATAAACAGTTGAAACTGTCATTATATGTAACAACTGTTGGTATCTTTAACTATTTTCATATTCATTACATATGTAACAGATTATAGTATTGTTAGATTATAGTATTTTCATTTGAATTTTGAAATCTGAAATAATAAGAAATTATAAATTATAGAAAACACTTATCAGTAACTGTAATTTATAGTATATTTTAACAGTATTGTTAAATTGTTTAAATACCTATAATGATTAACAATTTACAGTAATATAAAATTTAGTATTATTACTATCTCGGCTTGTGTTTTAAAGGGAAAGAGATTTGTGAATATCTCTATCAGCCACAATTCAACAAAAATGTGAAGTTTCATTTAACACTTGCTGTGAAACAATTGATTGTCCTAACAAGTAAGTAATGTTTAGAGCGGATTGAAGCATTATTGACTATATGATCACTGTCAGAAGATATAGGCGATTAAAAAAAAATATGAACATAAACAAAAATGGACAACTGATAATTGAAAGAATCATATATGCGAAATTAGAATAGAAACAGATTGAAAAGTCATCAAAATTGGCCAGTTTCACTAGTGAAGATGGACAGGAACACCAAAAAGGTGGGAGAAGCGGAGTTATCAAGCAAGCTACGACTAGAACTGGCCATTGGTGGGATTGTGGGAAAGTATTAAATAAGCTGTTGACGTGAATGTGAAAATAATAAAGATAATAATGATAGTATAATAAAATTAATTTGAAATACTACAAAAAGTATGTAAGTATTATTAGATTTTTGGTAATAAATAGAAATGCAGACCCAAAAAGATGATGGAAGTTACTAAAACATTTGGCAACTAGACTGCCCTAATTTTCTTCGTTGCCTCATCTTGAAATTTGAATATTTTATTTCTTGATTTCATTATGTATAACAATGATGAAACATCTTTATTTAATATGGATTATGACAAGATTTTCATTTCGAATCTTTTAAGCTTACTAAAAATGAATTTTTTCATTAAAAAATAATAAATATATTTGAATTGCTTATCTTGAATTGCTTTTTAACATTTATACGATTTCTCCATAAGATGTTGTATAAGCGAAAACTAAGAGTTGTGTCAGCATATTCCAATTCAGGAAAGAAGGAGCTGACTGTTCTGTATATTTTATGCTTACCTGGAAATTAACGTAGACTCGCAAGAAATATATTAAATAGTTTTATTCCTGTGCATATTTGTTTTTCTTGAGGTTTGAGAAGAGGTGTGGGCTTCTGATAACAAATTGCATGAATTCGTTGGGAAGAAAATTGCAAAATAAGCAATGGTATGTTATTTGTTCTAAGGGCGTTAAAGAAGGTTCTACCACTCAAATCCGAAAGATATTACTGAATTTCTGTATCGATTTTTTGGAGAAGTGAAAAAGTTTTAACCTTTTTTCTTCCGCTCGTCAATAATCGTTTGCAGTAAAAGCCAAACACATGGAACGAATCGATACACTTCGCCATCGTAATGAATAACTCCGCGATTCGCGGGTGATATAATGCAAATCCGCTGTGTTTGGACACACTATAAGAAGATTAAAAGGCACAAAATCTGCTGTTCTGTGGGACAAGTAATAATGTATCACAATTCGAGAGAAGTCTACGGTCTAGTGGAATAGCTATTGAAAATGGTGATATTGTGAAATTTCTTCCATCTATCAAGAGTCATGGACGATATCGGTGACTCCCCAAAGAGTCCATCAGCTGTAATGATTTCTTTTATGACTTGGGAGACCATTTTCATGGTGTATTACTGAACCTTTAAAACTGGCCAACTCCATGAAAATCGTCCATAAAAGTTCTCTGCTAAATCCTAAAGAAATCACGGGGGATTCTCTTACATTCCACCTACCCCATCACCAACCTCTTGGTTGACAAAATCGTTTCGCGATACAAAAAGATTTTATTTGTAATAATCTGGATTGGGTCATTAAAATAACATTAAAATACGGCAAAACACAGTAAATAATGTAAATTAATGTAACGCAGACTGCACATAAATACAATTAGCAAGATGCTGGATGATGCTAGGACTTTTAAATATTTTGTGTTACTTAAAAGCCTGTTGTTTTTTTTTCTTAAATAACGAATGCTACAGAAATGGAAATATATTACACTTTGAATTTTGACTAAAACTGAAAACTCAAATAATTTTAATTAAATAATATATAACCCTTACTACATAATTAGAAAACAATATCTATAATATAAAAAAGAAATTTACGTGTGTATGTAATATATTTCCGTTCGAAATATTTAGCATACTTCCCGACATGCTACAAACTTGAAATTTGGCATGTCAATAGGTTTCATAGTATAGACAATGTAAAAAGTATAAAAATAAACTTTGTTATTTGTGGAGGAGGGTAAATGACCATGAAGTGTGTGGTGGCAACCCGCAATACACCTGAGTTAAGTGGTCTGCAAAGCTTTCCCTTGCCATTTCGAAGTGATCTTACTATTTCTTTCTCAGCCATGCTATTGTAACCCATACGAAGAACGGAATAAGTAAAAAGAAATCAATGATTATAGTGTAATCAGTACAGAAGCATTCTTGTAGTGATTTGGATGTAGTTATTTCTTCAATTTCATCACAGGTAAGCAAAAAATATATATGTACATGAAACGTAGTTTGTAAAAAGGATTGATTGTTGCTTTAGAGTTCATGCATGCGATTATTGATCTGCAAAATAAATTCGGATATGAGAATGCCTTGAAAATTCAGAGGAATGTAGAAGTAGAGGAGTTCATTTTTCTGCAGAAAGGCATTAACTGAAATACTTCTGTGATTTCCTCCTAGGATTCTTTTCGAGGTGAGTGAACAATAAAATCCTATCAAGTTGTCAGAATGGATAAGAAGAAATTGTCACAAAGGATTCGCATCTAGACAAAACGTCCAGACGTTGAAACCGATCCAATATTCTTTCTTAAACTATGTACAATCGAAATTCCTGAGACCTAAATCTCCAATTCTGTGTCTATTTTAACAAGAGATTACTGGGAAAAAAGAGCCATTCCAGTTGTAATTACTACGGGTCTAGTCCCTACATCTAAAAAAAATTACATTCAATTTGTATTTCTTTGTAATACAATCTTTGATTTCACCGCTAATACATTTTTCACAGACTATTTTCATTCTGCAAGGAAACCTATTTTGTGGTATGTGTTGCCAACATTCTTCGATGACATATTGACTTTTCTCCAAGTTCTGAAATGGCTGTGGGCAAATCTTCCTACACTATTTCACTCTTAGACAAAATCACCAGAATATTTGTGTTATTATGAAATACGATTTTTTCCTTCGCGCAAGAGTATCAAGTCGTCATTCATGTTAAATCTAATTCTCTAAGGTTTATCGGAACTGATGTTTCCTACCGTAAAGTGATATGCTATTCGAGGAAAGTTAACGTATCACGTTAACGGTATTTCCTCTACGAGACAGCAACAATAGATGGGAAAACAAAAACTACATAAGCTTTAATAACAGAAAATACACTATAAAAAAACACAAACAAAAAAACATGTTGACAAGCACAGAGTAAATAAAAAGAAGAAATAACAAAAACTCTATATTTGTTTGTTTTTTTTTCCTTCAGAATTGAGAATTCAAGTTCATCAATAAAATAGATGTTTATTTCAAGCAACTTATATTATGGAATTTTACCTTATGCAAATTTAACAAACACTTTTTTTTATTTCATAAACCCTTCTTGACCTACAATTGAAAACTATTACAATCATTGTTTAAAATTAATATTCTATCAATCACAAACAGCCTGGAAATAGATGATTATTAAATTATATTATTACTCTTGTCATTTTTGTAATTCATTGTGTTGTTTATTTATTGTAAACGAATTGAACTATTGACAAATGCCTGTGTTTTTAGTTAGAATTGCTGTAAAAATCAATTTGCCATCCCCAATCAACATCTGTAAATTAATTCGAATACTATTGCCTGTAGTCCCTGAATGATGATGAAATGATTTCTGAACATTCGCACTTACCAAGAAAATTTCAAAATATCAAAATAAAAAGAAAAACCCACCGAGAACAAGTTATTCTATTTATCAAAATTAACTTTAATATTTACTTGTTCATTTTAAATGAGTTTTCAATATATAGTACAGTAATATAGTTTTTTTTTTTTGGGGGGGGGGGGATTTTGGACTTACGATAAAGTAAGTCGGGACAGAACACACTTAAAAAGTCACCTTTAGGGAATGGTGTTCGAAACGTTGTGTCTCAATTTTTTATAAGTTCATTTTTTAAACTGTAGTGTGTTAATTGTAGAACGTGATAATTGTTTATAAACACACTTAATATGTTTTTTATAGCAATGATGTGAAGACCCACCACGTCATTAGTAAAATGTCTTACAGAAAAAAATATCGAAAAGCATACTAAACCTCAGACTTAACATTAAACTTTTTTAATTAAGTTGTTTTTATTAATATTGATCGTTATTGCTTGTCATGCAATTCTCTATGGTCAAAATTATTTGTTATCACGAGCATGTAATAAGCACAGAAAGTCATCAAGATATGCTAATAAAGCAAATCCTGATTGGCACTGTCAATTTTTAATTGTTCGGCTTATTTTAAAGATGAACAATAGTAGCTTTCATTCGGCTAATGCTGTATACTATCAGTCTAAAGGTAATCTATATGTAGGTATTTATTATTGATTGAAAAAAAAGTCGTTTATTATCCTTATTGTATAGGACAAAACATTTTTCATATCTCTTATATATCATTTTTTTATATACCATTTTTCGTAACAGGCTTTTTTTTTTTTACAGGAAAAGCCTCTTAAGTACATATGTATACGGAGTCCAATTTATGTATGTCGAACATGCATAGATCCGGATTTAAATAAAAAAAAATTCGAAGTGCGAAATATCTATGAAGAAACTGGTAATGTAAAATCCCGCCAATTGCGAAAAAGCTCTTCAATTGGGCTGCATGACAACTCGAAGCTCAGATTATCAGTCAGTCAGCCTCATTCAGTTTACAGCTATTAGGTGCTGCATCTGCAAGTAATAAGATTCCGCGAATATTTTCATGCTACTTTTTTCGTCTTTTAAATGTACAACATTGATTGCCATATCAAAGATCTTCCACCAATTCTTCCACCCTGCCGTATTGAAATGAAAGACAGTGATTTAGATGTTTCTTCTATTATACAGTGATTTGTACTGTGCACTTTTCCCCTCGAGCGTAATTGAGTGGGAACTAATCACATGTTTTAGTGATAACTTATTATTATTATTATTGTTTGAAAGGTACATTGCTCCGAGTTAGTAAAAATCAACTTATGTATAGCGTTCCGCAATGATCCAATTACATAAGTCGGGATTGGCTTTTTTTTTGTAAAAAATCAGGCGGCGGTTTTCATACATTATGCTCAGTGTATATTTATAACATACATATTGCAAAAATATTTTTTTCATATTTACCGGCATATTACAAATAGCTGCCTGTATGCCGTAATGGCACGCTTGATCATAAAAAAAAAAATTTACGTTTGTATCCTATCTACACAAGTTTGATTCTCTACATTTAAAGATAATATTATTTAAAAATAATATTATGCAATAAAAATTTATATAAAAAGTTGTTTCATAATTTTTAATTTTTTTTTTTTCAAATAGCTGATTAGTTCCTAACTTTAATGCCTATTCTTTTGCTTTGTCTTGCAGTATCTGTTCTAATTTCTAATATTTCCCGTAATTTTGTTCTTGAAAAATATAGGATGAGTAATTAATTAATCAGTATTTCATTGGAATTTAGACCTTTGCTCTTTGTAAACAATTTATCAACAGTTATAAAAGTAAATGTGTTTACTTTTGCGTTAATAAAACATAGCTTATTGTTATTTTGGAATTCGAGTTTGGGCTTCTTTCTTTCAGATTCAGTCTTTCTTTAGTAATTTAGTTAATTCTAATCTTCTTCGAAACTGTCCACAGTTGGACGACTGTACTTTTGTTTTCATTGAATAAAAAACCAGTAAATCAGAAAGTGCCTTCAAACAAAAAGAAGATGCTTTTCAAGAATTTACTGTGATGGCTGTAATCACTTTCTCAATGATAGATGACGTATTTTTATCACAGAATTTTGGAATCACTAAATAAAGCCTTTTTTTCTAGAGCAGACCTTAAAAATTCTGATTTTTTGTTTTGTTTTATCAAGATAACAGTCATTGGTTTCAATAGTGTCTTTCACTGTCATTTTTCATTTAAGATGGAAAAAAGAAGTTATTAAAAAAACAAACTACTTTTCTTAGAGTCTTTTTTTATTTATATTTTTTAAAGTAGTGAATAAAGTCTGGTTTTGTTTGTATTTTGTGTTATGCTAATTGTGTTTCTATTTGTGTAATATCTGCTGTTACAAATAGAAATATTTTCTTTTTTCATTTCTGAAAGAAAAACAGCAATTAAATCCGCATTATCCTTAAGTTTCCTAAATCATATAAATTTTAATTCTGCAACAGTTACCGCTAAAGGAAGATAAAAGGACTATTATTTGAATGCAAATTATATGTTTAAGATATCGATAGAATCCATTGTTTCTGCTCTAATTGGAAGGAGATTTTTTTACCATCGGATAATTTCTCAACAACGAGCCACCAGAAAAAAAAAATGTAAAATATAAAAGTCTCTTGGACTTAAATACGCATGCTCAGCTTTCAAGAAGATTCATTCAGTGGTTCCAAAGTTATTCAAGTAACACATACACATAGTTACAGCTGCTAAGTTCCCTAATTTGACCAACGGACCCTACATTGGGTCCTATAGCGTCCCTGATGCAAATACCCATTCAATGGTTTGCTGAGCTTCACTTTCCTTGAAGAGTAGCCAAAAATGAAATTTCCAATGAAATATGTAATATACTTAAAGTAAAATGTACAATTTAAGGACTTCCTTAGTTAATTAGCACAGTTTTCAGAATTAGAATAGGTTGCTTTCTTTCACGTTATTACTAAAATCTGAAAGATTCCAGAATATTATCAACAGCAACGAAAGTAAAGTAAATGTTAATTATTACCAAATATTTTCTGTGGTTTGCGCACAATAACAGAAAGAGAATTCGAGATAACAATCCTCGGTGTAAAAAACATTAAGTGTTAATTCCAAATGTTCATAGGCCAATGCTCAGAAATACTGACTGCTGATTTATCTATGTTTTGAAGGTCGTTACCATGGAAACTGGCAAGTACATAAATCCTCCCGTCCAACAATCCGCGTTACAACAACGGAATTACAATATCCAATCAGGGCAGAATTAGTAACAATTAGCAATTTAGGGGAGCAAATGAACTGAATTATTCAACAATAGAGAAAAAAAAGTTTGTACTTCGGAGATGCTATCAAACAAATTGCCTTCATCATTTTCGATCACTGTAGAATGAATCCTCCGAAGTAATCATTAATTTCTGCAGCTTAACGTCTGAATTATCATTATATTATAGCAATATTTAATATGGCCTCTGACGCTTTAATGTTACTTTAAAGTGATTTTGAATTTCGAAATGATTATTTTCAACAGACACTTCTTTTACTAAAAATATGTTACTTATTTATATTTTTTTTAAATCACATTAATGGCTTTATCATATTTTAATATTTCGGAATATGCAGTTCTCATTAAAAGCAAACATTATATATTTAAAACAATTACTGGTATATTAAATTATACTTCTCAATAGCCCATCATGTTATTGTCGTAAATTTTTAACATTGTAACTCATAAATTGAAAATATATTATAATGTTCTAATTTCAACATTAATGGTATGTTGGAGCTTTCTTAAAATTTGTTTTTAATTTTTTTTTATCTACTAGTGATATGCTATGGTTGAAATACTTTTTGCTTAATTTTTTTCATTTAATTTGTTGAAGTTTGGATATACAGTCTATTGAATATATGCAGCAAACGTTTAGTGCCTACAGGGCAGTAGACTGTTGCATATACCATTGTTGTCGTTAGCACAACACGTAATGATCACGTGAAACCAGTAAGCTTAACAGCAGGTTGTTGGTGTGTTTCTTTGCATCATGATTATAAAATATGTTCAAAGTGACGGCCACCAACTCAGTAAATGTAGCCATGTTGTCCTTGAATAGAATTTCAGTAAACAATAACAGACAAATGGTAGTGACATAACCCATACTGATTTCCTGTGATAATGTGTGTTGTGCTAACGTCAAAAAATGATATACGCAAGAATCAAATGCCCTACGTTTAGTAAAACATGCCAAACCGTCCAAAATACTGAAGTGAATAAAACGGAGTGCAAAAAGGAATTGGTGCATTGTCCGGTCCATGTTTGTTATCAAAAAAGTGTTTCATCCTAGAAGTTTTTATTTTTGCTAATTTTGGATCGTTTACAATTATAATTAAATTTTACTGTTTTGTTCGTAATTTGTTATTTAATATCCTTAATGTTAAGTTGTATTACATTTAGTGAAATGTTGAAATATGATGAAGTACATCAAGTGCCTTGCATATCCGAAAGATTATTACTTTAAATTACGGCACATAGCATTGTGAAAAGCTGGTGATTCGTTATTGTTGTTTCTTTACTTGAATATTAAAACAAGCAAACTGCAATCCATATGAGGTATCTGTACGTACGTACTATTAGAACTTCAGTTCATGTATAGTATTCATTTAATATTGGGGTTTTACGAGTAATTCCTTACATAGTAAATTGGATCAGAAGCTATTTGGGTTGTTAAAATCTTCTAATCCATTAAATTATTCTAAAAGGTTACGAAATACAAATGTGTTTCATTTATCTTCTCGAAATTTCGTCTTTCATTTTAACTATTACTGCTGTTGCTGATGCCAGATTTCATTTTCTTCGATTTTGCTCAATAATTGTAAACTGTTGTAATGTTGTTTGTTTGACTATTAATTTAAGAGCACGTATTCAAAGGAATCTTGAGACAAAAGTTAAACTAGTTGAACTGGCTTGAAACTAAAAAGGGAAAAAAAAGAAAATCTGTTATGGACAATCACAACTTGCTATCTCCGACGCTACCATAAAAGATTTTCTGCGAAGTATTTAAGTAATTATAGTCAGGAACTTGCTCTACAATTCTTACTGATATAATTGATACTGATACAATTCTTACTGATTATTAAACATTTATTAAGAATGAACGGTAACAAAATGAAGCACATCGAGAGAAGGATTTTATAATTGATCTTTTATGATGAAAACTTGAATGCGGAATAAATTCGCTAAACAGAATAACGGCAGTTTATTTTGCACAGAATCAAGGACCCATTAACCGGATGTTTAAATAATCACATCGAAAATTGCTTTTGATTTGGGATCAAACAAATGCACCCAATACAGATGAAGACCTGGTAGAATCATTTCTATTTTTTATGAGATGTTTTCTTGTTTTATTACGGAATGTGCTTTACTGCTGCTAATGTTTTAAAAGAAAAAAAAAAAACCATATCCATACAGAATAATCACAGAAATATCGTTTACATCATAGCAGCCATTATCACCTTGTTTCAATTTGCCAGCAAGATGCAAATTGATATAGGAGATATCCTTTTTATCTATACCTCCTATGAAACATGAAAAGTAGAATATATTGGTATATTTTAATGCAAAATAAGAAAATTTTTAGTAATTTTTATCTTCATTTCATTATTTCTACAAATGCGCATTTTAGGTTACTCATTTAATGACATTTCTTAATGCTCTTCTTTAATGATTAAAATATCCACTTTAGTTTGGGTAGGATTTTCTATCTCGAATTTACGTATAGCTTCATCCTTAATAACAGTGTTGGAAAGAAAATTCCACTTCCATGCCAAATAAAAACTTTAATTTGTACTGTTGTTAAAGTTGTATGCAATATAGCAGAAGTTTTGTGAATTTTATGCAACAAAACATTGCCAGGGCTTCGCACGTTCAGAAAGCAGTCATGGACGACGGCGTGATCTATATGGAAACAAAGTTTAGATACAGAAGCAGGATTGTGGCTCTTTGTGGAAAACATTTAATCCTCCTCTTTCGTTGCTGTTTCTCTACAGCAAAGCTTTACGTTCTATGTAATCAGAGTTGTACGCGGCCTGAAATTGTAATTCAGGTGAGTATGCCATGAAATATTGCAATGAAACCTGAGAGCGAGGCGCTAATTTTCCATGAGTAATAAATTCTGCACAAAGGCAAGAATGAGACAAGAAAAATTTTCCCTATTTTTTTTTTTTTTTAAAGAACGGAGAAGAGAAAAAAAAGGGAAAAAATTATGGGAGAAAATGCCAGAAGAAGTAATGCTTTAAGGAATTGACGAAGAAAAATCGAGAACAGAAGGAAAAAGGTGAAAGGATTATGTTTTGAAAACGCAAAAAAGAAAAAGATAGAAGACATAAAGACCAACATTACTGAATATTGATGCACTTCGAAAAAAGAAAATCTAAGCTGGAAATACTTTTTTTTCTTGTCTCTAAGTCTTATCTGCCCCTTTTCTCCTTTATTTTGTAAAGGGCCCATATTTCAAGCAAATTCACAGAATCCAGACAGAGTAGATTCTAGAATGCTTTTCCTTTTACCATTGTTTTTTTCTTGTCTTTACAAAACTTTAGCTAAGTAATCGCACAAGCGATTTACGAAAATACGATTTTTTTTTTTTTTTAAGAAAAAGGAGATTTACATAATTTGGGTTCTTCTTTCAGAATATTTTCTGCATTTATTATTATTATGTAAATACACAAATAAACTTATGTCTTATTTAAAGTAAGTTTATAGCTTAACTTTACAATTTTATTCAGAACAATGTTCAACAAATTCATATTTAACAGAAAAACCTGTATCTTAAGAATATTTTTTTATCCTGACTTCAAATATCTAATCACCCAAAACATTTCTACCAATATAAATTGCGTACGGTTAACAGTTACATATATTCACTAAATATTAAAATGTTAATTGTAAATTCTTGTCTTTCTATAAAGATTGACATTAAATCCATGTCTTGAATATCTACCTTAGCGTAACAAAGAAAAAAAAAATTATAACAAATAATGTCAGGCAGAACGAAAGAATTATAATATTTAACGAAAGAATTATAATATTCAGCTGATAACATCAAAAAGAATGTTAGAAATTAAATTAAAGATGTTAATTTTTAAACAGCATTTATTATTGAAAGGGCGAATTATTCCACTTTTAATTAACATTAAAAATTGAGAGGTGAAGAATAATTTAAATCTATTCTGTTTCATCCTACTTTACTATGAGTTTTAAAATTTGATTTATGCATCTGATTCGAAACACCGAATTGGTTGGAGTTTTATTTACAAAGAGTTAACTTTATCTATTTTAAGGAGATATCCTTTATCCTTTTGGAAGATATTGTGATAGCGACCAAAATCGGTAGCTAAGAGTTTGTCTTGTCCGTCCGTGTCTGTCCTTTCCCTATTAACTCCCGAACGGATGGTCGGATCGACAAATGGATTTCACCATGTTTTTAGAGGCCGAAACATCGTAGGAATAGGATATTTTCAGAGACCAACGCCACCTCACCTTCGAGATATTTGGCATGCTTTCATTGGATTTCCTCTATTAGCTTAAATGTTAGAAATGCAACCATCTGATTTCAATTGTTAGCTATAGCTTGATGATTTTAGGTCTCTGACTCATATACTGAGGGTTGTAAGTTCAAGTCTATATACAGTCGGACCTCTATTTAACGAACCTCTATTTTGCGAATTTCTCTATTTTGCGAACTTTTCTTTGGAACCAAGAACATTTTGCTAATTGCTTCGTAAAATAACCTCCAAATAGCGAAGTGCATTTTCTATTTAACGAACTTTTTCGTGATATCTATTTTTTTTTCCTCCTTGAAATGTTTTATTATCAACATTTCCTTAGAGGAAATGAAAGAAATTTGGATACAGCTGAGGGAAAAAGAAAAAATTAACGATGTTGCTGATTAATGATTATCTTTCATTTGATTTTGAAGTTGAGACCTCGGAAACACTAACTGAATCGAATATTTTGGACAGTGTGAAAAATGAAAACAATACAGCTATGATTTGCGATGAAGATGAAGATGATCAAAATGGAAATGATCATGATGCAGAAATAAAAAAAACCAAACCTTCGTATGATGAAATGCTAAAATCATTTGAAACAATCCGACGCGGATTACAATTTGAAGAAAATACTGAAGAGGTTTTTAGTGCATTGCAAAGATGCGAGACGTATTATAAGCGAAAACACTTTTTCAAAAAAAAACAAAAAAAACACAAAACAGACTTTATTAGTAAAATTTAAGTACGCATGTGGTACTGTATGCTTTATGTCATTAAAATTATTACTTTTTTTAATAATATTTATTGTTTATGTATTTTGAATCTGTTTTATGTAGTTTAAAGTAATTTTAAAAGATGAATCTCTATTTAACGAATTTTCCGTATAACGAACTTTTTTTCGGGATTTGCGACTTCGCTAAATAGAGTTCCAACTGTATCTACTTTTTTTTCTTTCTTTCTCTCTTAATGTTTTTTCTCAAAGTCCACGTGGTTTTTTTTGTTTTTGTTTTTTTTGTTTTTCTTATTTTCCTAATTTTTTTATTTTTTTCCTAATTTTTTTTTATTTTTTCTTACGCTAATATACTTCCTTTTTTATTATTACTTTTAATGTTTGTTATTATTATGGGTCGCCTTTAATTACATGCTTTAGCACAAAATTATATTAACTTGCTTTGATTATTTTTTTGAGGGGAGGGGAAGAATCTTATTTTTTTTTATTAACTCGAATGACGTTTTTTTTTTTTATAGTGCAATATTTCTATGCTTTTTTTTTTTTTAATTTGTTCATCACTATAACTGAAAGACTCGAGATCTGAGTAGTAGACGTCCATTATCGAAAGTAAATAATTACAATAAGAATTTAATGACAATATTTTACACGAATACTATTTAATTTACAATATTCAAATGTACCGAAAAATTACTTTAATAACAACTTCTTGACAAAATAAATAAAGCTATAATTTTGTATAATTAGTTCTGAATCTAATAATTAGGACAGTGCTGATTTATTCTTATATTAAATAATTCCAGCAACACAAGTTCTATGTAATATTGAAGTTCTGCAATTATATATGAAACTGAACGGCACTGCTGAATTAAATATTTATACGAATTCATTTTTAACTGAGGAGGTTTCATATAATGCTTTAAATGTTGATACATATTTGATAATCTCTTAAGCTGAACTAATGCAATAACAAATTGAAAAGTTCTGACAACAAAGTAATTAAACACGACTGCATGCTTTTTCGAGCTGTGCTGAAGATGAAACGAAACTCTTATGCTGAGGTGAAGGTCCTTGCAGAAGATGTTCATACATAATGAATAGACACGTAGCTTAAACTTCAATAATCTTGCAGATTACTGGGAATATTAGTGTCAGGAATAACGATACCAGCAAATTACGGCGCATCTCATCAAATCAGTGGATCAGTTTATAGAATCTTGAAGTTTACTGCATAATAGTTTATTACCACAGTAATCAACAAGAAATACGCTGGATTACCAACGCAATTTCAATTGCAGCAATTAGAAGTTGGCGTTTAAGGTCTATAAAGAAGATGAGACTTTTGTATCATTCAATATAACTCATACTGAAGTAAACAAGATGTAGTTTACATTATTAGTAACATAACACCTTTCCAGCAAGGTAACTTCAACAGCTGTAAAAATAGTGTTCATTCACTGATATTGATAGTTTTTTGCTTGTAGCTTCTTATTTTTTTGGTTCGATTTTTACAAATTAAATAGAAATATTCAGTTGGATCACCCGGATAGTCAACGAAAGATTTATTAAGAATTATTTTTTTTTGTTTGGTTTCTTTTTATCGATTTCTTAATACTTATTACTATTAATAGCTGCATGACAACTTAAAACATGCTTACAGTTATTTTGATATTGATCCCCAAAAAACAAATGCTGACGATTTTCGAACACTAATATTGACGATTCTTTTTTCTGAAAAGCATATCTGAAGATATATCTAGGAAAGTTAGTTAAAGGAGAAATTATCGGATTACAGGCCGGAGAATGAAACTGATAAATCGAAACTCATGTTAAGTGTTTTACAAACTCCTTTTAGAATCTGAATTCTACGATTCTAAATTGTTTTAGGAGAGACATTAAAAGTAATGGTGTTAACGGCTATTTAAATTTAACAATTACCTCTATATCTATAAATCAGAGTTTCCTTGTCCAGTTATTTGGTAGCTTGAACTTTAGGAATTCGGAGCCAGAATGAGTTATCAAAACCAAAATTGGCAGAGTTATAAATCTGAAATAAATTACAGCCTGTATTCAAGTTTGGTTTCGATTCGATCATATTTACCGGACTTATCCTCAAACTCGATTAATTAACACTTACTACATATTAGCAACAAGATCAACGAAAAGCTAATTTCTTTATTTTTGGTTTCAACAATTAATGGCGCTGTCATTTCAGTCAATTCGTAAGCAGATGACCATTTCGTCTCCCGCACACCTAACAACGTCGAGTCTTTCGCTATTAAAAATATACAAATAAAGCTGAATTTTTTAAAACTCAGAGCTCGAATTCGATAATAAAAGAAAATAAGTAACATTACAACCAAGAATAACAACAAATTACATTAGTTTACAGGTAATATATTTATTTTTTTTTAGTCAAAATCTCTCGAAGAGATAATACTCCAACGCTTCAGCTTCGTCAATTTGAAATGTCAAAATAATTCTGGGATTTAAAAACCAGTATATGTTAACCGAATCAATTATAAATAAAAATATTAAAAAAACCGGTTTAGAGTTCTACATTTACCTTAATTTTATCAACACAGACATAAATAATTAAAATTTTATTTTTAAAATAAAACTTGTCTAAGTAACTTTCGAAATAGGCTACCCTCGCGAGTCAGATTTAGTAATTGTTTTTCTTGAAAAAATATTGTTATCTCCTTTAAAGGATTAAAGATACTTTATCTCTCTTGAAAAGTATTTAAAAACATAAATCGTTCACTAACATGTTCAGGAAATCCAATTAAATCGATTATTACTTTATCTCCAGTTTTTAGTAAAATTGTAGGAAATTACAGCTGAATAAAAAGAGTGACAAGAGTGATTTTTGTCTCATCTTCCGGGAATATCGACGTTCTTGGGATCTTTTTCAATAAATAAGGAACGGTATCTTTTTCCAGGACATAAAGGCTGAGAACAAAGTAAATACAGCCATTATGCAGGATGGCCTTTACGTTAAGGCTGGACACAGATACTTGCAATTTCACTTGAATTCATCAGGATTACCCAAACCCTTATTCTTATTGATTGCTAAGGTACTGCGGCCAGATACTATAACCAATTATAATTGGCCCCTGACCCAGAGCCGGCGTTAGGGGGTGGCGAATGGAGCGACCGCCCAAGGCCCCGCGCCTGGTTAGAAGAAAGAGGATAAAATATGATCGTGGCTTTTAATTTTTTTATTTTTTTTTTATTTTGGTTGTTAAAATAAAATTTCCGTTTTTTTTTTGTTTTTTTTTTTGTTAAAGTAAGATTTTCGGTTTTTTTTTCTTTTTTTGGTTGTTAAATGGGATTGGCAAGGGCCCTGCAAAATTCATCTCGCCCGAGGCCCAGCACCATCCTAGCGCCGACCATGTCTCTGTTCTTTCAGATATACAAATATCAAATTAGAATTGGATATATATGTTTTTGATGAACGCCCAAATAAGATTTTATGTAAATTAAGGATTTTTTTTTATATTACAATGACAGAGTTTTTAACTATATTCTATAGCGATTTTAAAACGAACCTGCAAACATGAAAAACTAAGCTATGACAAGTAAAGTAACCTATAAAATGGGGACTATAGTTATCAACTATTCTATTCAGATTTAAAGAATAAAATAACTCTATGTTTAGAGTGATCTTACCCACAAGATTTTAAACAATAGATACTGTATTTATACACAGTCGAAAAAAAACAGTTTAATGGCATTCCGACACCGAAAAACGCGAATTTGTTAAAACGGTACGTAAATTTTTTTGTGGGATTATTGTACTATCTTATTCAGCAGTTTTTGAAAAATTAAACTAATTATTAATAACGTTGTACAGTAGCCTCCGTCTTAACCGGATTTCGTTTAACCGGATCTCCGCTTTAATCGGCCGATTTTTTTTTATCTTTAAAATGTAAAAAATAGCTAAAAAAAAACAAAAAAACACAGGTGTTTCGTTATTTAGTATCGCTATCGCACGTATTTCAGATACAATTTCAGATACAACGTATCCAAAACAGTTGCAACTAGTGGAAAGAAAGATGATTTTGGATGAGCCACGAAATCATTTAAATCATTATTTGTTGTCGGTTGTATCCGACGTATTAAGCGTGAAAATTTGTTCAAAATGGCGAATTGTGGGAAAAGAAAGCGTGTAGTGGTGTTCATGGAACTACAGTTACGGATAGAATGAAAGCTTTAGAAGCGGCATTATGGTATGTTGGGCAGCATCATCAGCTTCCACCATTGACGTAATGCTGATAAAAAAATGGCGAAACTATGCGACAAGTTGCCGAACTTCTAGGCTTCAAAAAAAAAAGGTTACTCTTTTTTTTAATGATATGTAACTTATAATACTTTAATGCATTGAATAAAACGACGCAATATTTTAATTGTGTATTTATTTATAAGACAAATACATCCGAACTATAATTTATTTCACTTCTCCGGTTTAACCGGATTTTCGCTTAACCGGCTTACCCTCGGTTCCATTTAAGAATCTACTGTAATTATTTTTATATCTTCTGAATAATGTTGTCGCATAAAATAAAAATGAAATCGTACGGAGTCACAATAAAAAAAAGACTGAATAGACGGATTTTAATAATATTAGTTTGTATTTTTTTTTGCATCGACTCAGGCCAACTAAGGACCACGTTGCAACTAAGCCCTACCTGACAAGGGCGAGTCTAGGAAATTCAAGAAAGGGGGACGAGATCTCTTCCAGATCTGTTTCAGATCTCTTCCAGATTAACCCTGAGATGGTAAGTCCCAGGGGAGAAACGGACGAAGCACAGAAGAAGAAAGAAACAGTCATGCCCACGCCGGGATTCGAACCCAGGTTCCAACACAACGGCCACACGGCAGACCGCAGTCTAGAGCGCTCGGCCATGCCGGAACGGCTTTTGTATTACTTTATTTTATATTATTTTTATTATTATTTTTTTTTTTGTATTTTCTATATGTAATCCCAAGCACCTGTTGATAGAAGGATTTTAATGCTAAAAACAATATAGGAAAATAAATAGAAGGAAAAAAAAAAGCCTTACATAAGTGGTCTGGACACTCACTGAATAAATGATGAGGCTAGTAATTCCTAAGTAATTCCTAACAAGTGAAACCAACAACTCGCCTCCAGCGCTTAAACTAACCTAATTAAATAGAAATCTACCACGCCTCCGTCGCTCTTTCCTCCGCGGCTGTCGAATGTCGTGATAAAAATTGTAACGATTTGAAAATGATCTTCTTAGAGGGCTATTCCTGATATTGCTTTTAATTTCTTCAAAGAAGCTGCTGCTTTCTCTATTTACTGCTAAGCCAGAAAAGATTGAAACCCGAAATTATAAAATCCAATTACTTTTAATCAAAAGTGAAACCAGATTTAAAAGTAAACAAAATTTTTATGTAAATTAGGATTTTAAGTAAAAGATATTTATTTCTTTTTAAAGTTTTTAAGTACTTGTCAAGTTCAAATAAATGAAGAGTATTCCTGAAGAATTGTATTATTTTAAGATTTAAAAGAATTCTTTGAATAAGAAAAACTTTTCTAACAAACGTGAGAGAAAGAGAAAAATGCTTAATTATAATTTTAATTGTCATTTTGATTTTTTGAATCATTTGCAATATCTATGAAAGTGCCATCGCTTGAATCCTGTGGCCTTTAATTAAATGTATTCTGGCTGGCGGCAGTGTTTCTAATTTTTCGTTCTTCACTTTTAACTTCGTTCCGGATATGAAAATCAATAACACAGCAGACAAAACGTGTCTTATTCTCTAAAACTCTCGTAATGACATATTCACGTCAGCGTTGATGGTACATAATGCTACGTTGGGAGTTGAGGGGACGTTGCCATCAAAAACTCCCAGAGTTCCATCGAAACGTCCACTGGGGATGCTTGAAAAGCTGTAGGTATAAACATCGATGAGGTCAGCCTTTATTTATTTATTCGGGTCCATCTTACTGGAAGTAATGTTTGAGTAACCTTCTGGAATGGGTTTGGACGAAGATTTTTTGATCCCCCCCTCCCTTCCAGCTTTTACGGGAGAACTTCCATTGGCAGAGAAATTCTTCTAGATTATTCGATTTCAATAATGAAATTCTAAAAACTTTTTAGAAGTTATCTAAATCTACTTATAAAAGTTCGCTATCAATCAATAAAAGTTTGCTATAAAAACTATAAAACATTTATTAATATAGCTTTGTTTTACAATTTTAGTTTTATTTACCAGATTGCACAAAGAGTTACTTTCTTTTAAATATATTTAAATCAAATACATTTCAAACTTTCATCTACTGAATAAATGTAAATATATATAAATCCATATTTTTTAAGTGATTATAAATTTTCAATTAATAACCAAAACGTTCCTGTAATTGGCGGAGAAGAAAGGCAGATATCATTAGATAACTTCTTTGTGAATGTTGATAATATAAACTATGCACTATAACTATAAAATGTAAAAAACGAACACTTTAAAGAATTTTTTCAATGATAGTTTGGACATGATGTTTTACTGGAGATTTATTTAGAATAGAAGTTATCTTCTAGAAATATCTTATAACCTATTGATTACAGTGATGTCATTTCCGGCCAACTGTCTTAATAAAGCGAGTATTTCTTGCTAAATTTGAAAGTATATTTCTCTCATGAAGCTCAAACATTGAAGGCAAACTAAATTACCAGAGACAGATAACTATCGAGACTCCATCTATCCTAATAATGTTACATTCCGAGGTTTTATTATCCTTATTGTTAATAGTTGTATAAGACATTATGTGAAATATCGTTTGAATGAATATTCCCAACAAAACAAAAACGAATAACATTCAAGAAGTTCTGAAATATGAAATTTCTAATTTCCAATTGCTTCATGTTAATTTATAGATATTATTTTTTTTCACTAAACATTAATTAATAATTACATTACAATCATAAGAAAAAACATACACGCACATAAATAAGGAATCACTGATCTATTTTTATTTTTTTTTGATACCGGTAATTCAGAACAGCTGTTTGAAATGTTGTTGTTAAATGTATTCCATTTATAATTTAATCCTTCATAAGCTAAGAAGTTGCTAGCAGGGATTGAATTCCAGCCCTTTTTTATTCTTCTTTTATATATTGTCGTTTTTTAATATAGAGGGCCATTATCTTGTTGACTTTTGTTTCCTTTATATATTTCTTGGGATCACTGAGCTATAAGATACTGGGCGAATCCAGCTGATGAAGTTTAGGAAACCTGAAACAGCTGTTCTGAATTCCCGGTATCAAAAAAACTAAAAACAGATCAGCATTCCTTATTTATGTGCGTGTATGTATTTTCTTATGATGTTATTTATAATATTATTATAATATTATATCAGTACGTTAAACTTGTTGTTACATTACAATATTAAGCAGTAATTGAAGACTGTAAAAAAAAGAAATACTGTAAAAAGACCCATTAATATTAGATAGAGAACTTCATGAAAAAAAGGGTTCAATAAAATATTTAATATATATCATATATGTTTCGCAGTAACGAATTGCATTTTCAATTAATGCAGTTCGTTATAGCGAAACATGTAGTATATATATTAAATATTTTTATTAAGCCTTTTTTTTTTCAAAAAAAGAAATAAATCCTCTTACTTCATCTTATAACCATTAGAGTACATAATGTAATGGTAGTAAGATGAAACGAATATTAACATTGAAACGAACTGGGACCAAACACAGGATCTTCGCCACTTTTGAAAGCTGAATGATCATCTTTTTTTCCAAATGTTACGATAATGTGAAGTTTACCTATCCATTGGAATTCAAACATCCTTCTTACGGTGCAGGTTTTTAGACATTAAATATGTTCAGAGATTCATATGCAGTAGACCATAGGAAATCTCTTCAATTTAAATCTAAGTGATTGGAAGAAGACATGAAAATAGTGGCTTTGTTAAAAACAACAGCAAATCGGGAAAATATATACTATGAATCCTTTTGTCTCCTCTAAAGAAATTATTCTTAATTCTGTATATTTCTGAGCTAAAGCGTCCCAATACCGAGATCTCTTCAAAAAAATAGAAATATATGTTTATAAAATCACAATAAACAAAATACAACGACACAGATCAGAGTAATGTTAGTATGCAAACTGAGGTTCTACTGAATTTATTTAGCTATAAAATACACGAGGATTATTAAATTATTTCCATTAAGCATTATTTAAATTCTACATTGATGCTCGAACACACGTCAGTAATTATAAAAAAAATGCAGATCTCTTTACTACGCAGCAATTTAATTCCATGTGAAACATCAAATATCAGAGTTCTAAATAATGCACTTCATTTTCTGCTTGTCATTTGCGAGAATAAGCGAAACGCTTTAATAACCTGAATCATTTAAAAAGTTTTCATTTTTGAATAGTGGCATTTTCTATGTCTCTTACTGTTCATCAAATTTGATGCATCAAAGGCTGTGTTTCCAAAACAATTAAAACTTTTTTTTTTTTAAAATCAGGCATTTGTTATTAAATAATATTATTAAATAAGCTTTTATTTTTTAAGCTAAATTTGAAGATCCAGAATTTGATAATTTTCGAGCATTGCTTCAGTCTTTTCTATATAGGCTACATGATTTTATAAGATTAGAAAGAATTTATAATTTCCAAGAACCTTTAATTTGAAACCCATAAATAAGCTTAAATTCTTATCAATTTGTAACAGAAATTCCTTTTAAATTTAGATGTATATATATTAAATATACGTACTTACATCGTCTGAAATGCCTAACAGAAATTATGACTGAAATTTGCTGATCATACAAATAATATTAAAATTGCTTTAATATATTTGTTTTTTAATTAAAAAAAGGGAATTTGCTGCTTTGCACCCAATTTAGTACTTTGGTGTTTCATTTAAATTAACTTTCACGAACGAAGCGATTCTCTCCATTCCCAACTACATCACATTTTGTGAACAGTTTTCTTCAAAATCTACAGTAGTTAGAAATATGAAATTTTGAAGGCCCACGTAGAAATCCATTTAAAAGTGCACAATCATATTTTCAATACTAAAACTGTAAATTTTATAAGAATTAGTTGTTTTTCAAAACTTGGAAAAAGCCATAAGAATGGCCAAAAGCGCCATTAGCTATTCAATCGTAACAAAAAATTTTATTTTCTAATAGTCCTACAGTGTCGTAGCATTAGTCACTTTCACATACCTTCAATCTTAACATACATAACTATTTTGCAAATTTTCGGAAGTGAGTAAACAGTGCGCGAGTCTACGCAAACAAAGTTGATACAACATGAATATGAAAAAAAAAAGCTAAGCATTTATCTCAAATGGTAAACTTCAGTTATGAAAAATCATAACGTAGGGTCTTTAAAATGTCTTTATGCGGTTTACGCCATATACAGCTCTGATTAACGATGATTACGCTATATTTTCAACTTAAAATGTTGAGGAAAACTTTTCAATTCTCAATATTATCAGGATTCACATTGATTAAGGACCTGCGAATAGGTAATTTTCAAAATAATGAAAAAAAATAATCGATTTCAATCACTAATACGAATTGACATTAATTTCACTAAGATATTTTTTTGTTAGATTTTAATGTAAACGTCATTGGTATTTGTTAATATAAAATATTATTATTACTTCTATATTTACTAACAAATTCGTCAAACTCTAAATTTACAAAACTGAGGATATAGGACAAAAAGATAAGAAATAAAATACTTTATTCAGAATGTCATCACTTATTCAATAGATCTAATGATTAAAATTAGACAATCAATTATAGATAACCATAAAAAAAATCCAATGAACCTTTTTTTACATAGAAACATGTGAAATATCAAGAGGTCAATTAAAAAAATAATCAGCACTAGCAAAAAAATAGAATTATTGTTAATAAGTAGGCTTAATGTATTTTAATACATCGTAACTTCCCGTATTTTCAAAGCCTATTAGTAAATAAAAACCGAATAAAAACGAAATAAGAATTCAACCAATTGGAACAAAGCGTGGAAATGAATCGAACGTTGAAAATATCATGCAACATTATTTCCTGTTGCTTATCAATTATTAATAGTCAAATCAATCTACCTAGAAGAAATTATTCATACGAATTAAATAAAAATATGTATAAAAAGAAATATCATACAAAAAAATTTCTAATGATTGGATAATACACAAGATTTGTTGAATTATGCATAATCATAATCGATTCAACCAAAAATCCACGACAGCAATTGACGCTAGGGGTAATATACGATGTACATCCGGTTCTCGTGTTTAATAATCGTTCTTAACTACTACTCTTAGTTAGGGTTGAGCACATGAATGTAGTTTTTTTTAAATAATTCCTTAATACATTTGATAAAGAAACCGTTCCGAAGAGGTTTAGAAACGTGCGTCATGACATAGTAAGGATTTTTTAGCAGTTTTAGGTTTTATTTGCTCATTTAAATGAGTGTCGAGTTAGTAGGCTTTTTATAGTTCTAATGATCCACTTCAAGAAAGATCAAATTTCACCCTGATCGTAATCATTTTATAATCAAACCGAGTTCACAGTCGTTTGGAGAGTGGATCAAAATTAATCATTTTATTTTGAAAGCCGACCAAAGACAATGTCTTGTTATAAAATATAATATAAAAATATGTTGTTAATAATATTGTATCCAATCATGTAAACTGTAATACATTGATGTAATAACATGGGTAATCAATAAATTTTGCAGCAAAAGACTGCGGGATTGTATGCGAAAAATTTTTGGAGAAAAAAACAAAAATGACGAGATAATAATATAAATAGGCAAACTGGTATTCGCATGACATTGATTATTTAAAGTTTAGTTCTACATCTGTTTGAAAAGCGTTTCAGAAACTAAACATATATTAAATATTTAATTATTTACATAATACCATTAGCTATCTGTATCCCCCAGACTCCACCATAGACATCCAGAAAAGTCCCTTTTCAAACTAGACTGGACTCGGATTTTACAAATATTAATAAACTTCAAGACAGATATGTTGATAGGTTCTGATGAAACTAATTAAAAAATTTTAACTTTGACAAGAATCGACTTTTGTAATGTAAATATGATAAAATTCATTTCAGTCATCAAAAAGGAAATCAAAGAATAGTTCAATACAGCTTTCCACTTTAGCATAAGATTCGTCAAGAAAGATTAAGTCTGTCTTAGAATAAATATTGATTCACAATGACGTCATGAATGAGAATCTCATTTCATTAGACAAACTCCAGAATGTAAACTCTACAAATGTTCTTTCCTTCTTGTATCGAAAACATTCTTTGTTTAAATTTCTGCAAATCTGAAGATACGAAGCAATAAACCTAAAATTGTCTTCGGTAACGTTTTAATATTCTTCACTTGCAGATACTTGAAAACAAATGAATCCAATTAAATTAACCAAAAAATTTATAAACGCCCAACAGTGAAAACAAAATTAAAAACTTGACAAATTAAAATACTTTATTAATGAAACTGTTTCGAAATTACTTAGTATTATACAGTACTACTATAATTTACAAATCTTAAGTAAAAACCTTTGTTAACGTATTTCGCTCTGTGGTTCTTATCACTTAATGTACTTTCTTTCATTATGTACAATTGCATCTCTATGACGTAGTTGTGTTTGATGTCAGTCCCAAATTTCACGAATTTCCATTGAACGACTTAAAACTAATTTTTATGTCATTTTCAACAAAAGATTCTTTTACGCCGACTGTAAGCATTTTTTTTTCTCTTGATACTCAACAAGTAAATAATTCATAAAACAAAACCTCATATACTTCGGAGAAACATCAATTGCCAACTGGATAATTAATGATAAGATATAAAGTTTATCATACTTTTAAACTCACCTGTTCTTATGAGTTTAAAAAGTGTGTGATAAACTTGAAGGAAAGGCTCACTATGTATTATCATGCTAAGATCCGGATATTTCTTGGACATCAACCTTTTCTTTAACAACTATCATTTGAGTTTAATCAAATTGCAATAATTTATATTACACATTTACGATTAAAACAAAATGAAACGATTGAAAGGAATTAGCATACCTTGAAGTAAATGATGTATAACTTTATTTGTGGGCTCAAGTGTCTTCAGATGATTTAGAAAGCCAATCAAAAGCATAATCAAAAGCCAACAGGTAATAGGAACTGTTAACAGAAGTAGAAATAGTCTTTAATCTCCCGTACATTTCTCTTTTCAATTGTACAGTCAATAAATGAAATGTGCTGTATAACTACACAGAAATACCATTGTACAGTAGAAAAACGCAGAGACAAGAAAGAATTAAAATTTACTAACTATAAAACTGCTCCAAAGATTTTCTTGAGCTTTTTAAGCAAAGATTGGATATGCTTCTTAGTTATAAACAAGACAAACAATGATGGGTGAGATAAAGTATTTACTAAGTTGTTTCACGCTCTTAGTAAACAGCGAGAACTCGTTATAAAGGCTATTAGAAACAATCATCGAAATCAATGTGGAGCCTCCAAAGCAAAGCTATTGTAGGATGTCACTTAAAGTCCGTTCACTACATCTTAGAGGCACGTGATCACAGCAAACCAATCTTTATCATTTCTATTCTTCACTAGGATTAGTGCTTGGTCGCTTCTGGAATGTCGATGTGGGCTGCTCTCATTGTTTACATCGCATTC
Source organism: Thereuonema tuberculata (assembly GCA_023159025.1). NCBI lineage: Eukaryota > Metazoa > Arthropoda > Chilopoda > Scutigeromorpha > Scutigeridae > Thereuonema > Thereuonema tuberculata. The sequence continues at coordinate 49,178,580 of JAFIDM010002131.1, read as the reverse complement.
GCCCTCACGCTACAATTGTATTTATTACAAAAAACACTTAAACATTCCAAATGATTCCTCTAGGTTGTTCCAACAAAAACTTAAAAAGTCAAACTAATGAAGATCTGTCTTCAGCAGCCGCCATGTTCAAAATCAGTAAACGGAACTAGGCGGAGTAACTAATTCTCAGTCGATCGCCATATACGGAATTGTCACGTGTCTCCGCGATTATAATGAACGCACTGTAGACATTTGATCTCGCCCATCATTGTTATATGCTTTATTATTTCAATGCGCTAAAAAAATTCATTGAGGCCGGTGAAATCCCATCATCTATTTTCTCATCTATGTTTTTTGTTGGTTTTTTGTTGTTTCTTTAAGATTTGATGGCTCCTTATTGACTCCAACGAATTATAAACAAGGTTTACAAGATTTAGTGTTCAGTGATTCAAATCAGTGAAAACTAAAATAGCTATTTTATAATTAGTTCTATAAAATTTAATATTGTTGAAGACTAGGATCATGAACAAAATATATTAATTATCAAGTTCCTGCATAGCCAATTTTTAAAATAGCTTAATCGTTGCTGACTGATATATAATTGAATTTATTATTATATCCTGTAGCCTTGCCGAAGGCTTAATTTTTAATATTTAATTATTAGTCAAAAAGTGTTACTAATAAATAGCACTTTCTAATTATGCTTCCGACATTGTTCAGAGACAAGCAATACCTTCTATACATATACTAATAGATGCCCAATTTTAATTAACAACTTATCACAATATTGAGTAAAAACCCTAAAGCATTACCCTTAATTAAATCCTGTAATTAAATGGTATCTCAAATTTAGGGATGATATCAATTTCCCAAAATACTTTTTAAAAAATTTACCCTAACTGTCCCACGATAGGTATACAACGTGAAAAAATAAACAAAGTTTACTTTCAGTCATTACTTCAAGCTATCTTCAATCTTTTTTATTCATTATATGCTATATTTCATTCAGAGACTTTCTGTCTACAATCTGCAACGCCATATATTTTGGAAGCACGGCTAGAACTCTCAAACAGAGGGTGAGAGAACACGTAAAAGCATTCAAAAATAATAAAGACACATTTCATACTGGGCACATTATTATCTCTCGGAAAAACACAATCCGGACCCAATAATCGAAGTCCTTTATCAGATAAAAGATAGAGAAACAAGACTGGTTATAGAGACACTTGTTATAAACAGTTTTAATTGCATAAATAAGGGAAAAGGTTTGTAAATAAATAAATATTCAATAGAAAGTTTTAAAAAAAGCATTAAAAATAAAGCGAATTTCACATGTAATTGTTATAAATTGTTGTAAATTGTTTAAAACAAAGACCGCATGAAAAACCTGTAAATTGTTTTAAAACAAAGTCTCATCGAAATAGTTGTAATTATTAAAAATTTCGAATCTATGTTTTATTAATTTTCAAAAAGAAGCCCGGGGAAGTCCAGAAATTCTCCGGATGAAATATAGCGTATAATGAATAAAAAAGATGAGATTGAGAATTACTAATATAACTATTCTATTAGTACTATTAGTAATAGTACAAGCCTTTGTTTGGTCCTAATGTATGAAATCTAACATATATTTCAATTGCATATTCTACGCTTTTACGATATATCTTATTGTTGTACTGTTACCATCATTTTCATGTTATCTAAAGTAACTGAAGAAAATGGATAATTATAAAAACTTCATTTTTGTTTTTGTTTGAGATACCAATGCGTTACGTATGCAGATAACAAAGGCTTCGTTCATTCATGATACATACGATGAAAATTGGAAATTATTATAAGTGCATGATTTTAATGATTGCGGAAGTACAATGTCTATTGTCATACCGAAGAAGTCGCGATCAGGCAAGTACCAGTTGTACGAGGCATGTTTTTTTAAGTAAGTACCGTTTTGCAATAAAACCAAAACTAGTAAAGATATTGTCAAATTTTTTTTTATATTTTATTCCTGAAACATTAAGCTATTTTTCAACATAATTTCCTTGTTTGTGTAAACACGTATCACAGCGTTATATCAGTTTTTGTATATCGATGTCATAGCAATCACCCGCCGGTGAAGACAACCAGGATTCAACTGCTGTTTTCCCTTCTTCGTCTGTTTCCAACCGTTTAACACCGAGAAACTCTTCCTGGGTGTATGGGCCCTAATGCAATGAGAGCCAGCAAAGTGGTAAAAGGGTGAGATTGTTCAAAGATGGGTGTGGCAATGTTCATGATGAAACAAGGTCGGGGCGACCTTCTGTAATCACAGATGATTTGGTGCGCGCAGTCGATATCAAAATTCCTGCAGACAGGCGATGCAGGATTTCCATTTTGTCATTGGAAGTTCACAACTGTGCTTCCTGACAGAGTTTCTCGGTGGTAAACGGTTGGCAACAACCGAGAAGAAGGGAAAACAGCGGTTGAATCCTGGTTGTCTTCACCGGCGAGTGATTGCTATGACATCGATATACAAAAACTGATATAACGCTGTAATGCGTGTTTACACAAACAAGGAAATTATGTTGAAAAATAGCTTAATGTTTCAGGAATAAAATATTTAAAAAAAATTAACACTATCTTTACTAGTTTTGGTTTTATTGCAAAACGGTACTTACTTAAAAACATGCCTCATACATCAATCAAAAAATATTTCTGTAAAATTTATTTATCATTCATTTAAAGAAAACGAAAGATCTTCTTAGTTTAATAAAAAAAAAGACAAAGTATGTAATATTTACTTACCATGAAAGCTAAAACAAGAAGTTCCTCAAAGATTTTAAGTCTATTTAATTATTTATTATATTTATGTAGTTATTTATTAAGTCGTGCAAATGTAGTACGAAAAGTATCCATGTTTGTATAAAAATCTGCTGAAATAATCCACTTCAAATTTTCCATTTGTTGAAAATTATTTAATGTAGAAAACTTTATGCTAAGTCTCCTAAATCCAGTTAATTTTAATCAAATTAAAGCAAAGTTTAGTTGGACATCAAATGTGCAAAATTTAGTTGTATTACAATAAAGACTGCTTTGTTAAATCAGACAGCAATTCATTCTTGCTGCCAGTGATACTTACTTATGGGAACTTTCCTCATCTTCACGTGCAAATTTTCTACAGATCTACATATGTGGCAAATAAATTTTCAATACAAAATATAGATCATCTGTTTTTCGTAATTATTCAATCGAAGTTTCAAGAAAATGTTTCGCTGGTTCAACAGTAATGAGAGAGGAACAGACATACTGATTTTGTAAACTTAATATTCCAGAGAAACTGGGCTTAACCGAAATACATGCATCTGCAATATATTGAAATCTGAAACGCAATCAATATTAATCTTGACTGTTTTTACAGGATACTCTGACACACCTTATCAAACTCGTTTATGGTTAGGTTCTCTTGAAGTTTATCGAACTTTCTGGAAAACAGCCACCCAAATAACCGGATGCAGAGAAAGGATAAGTCTTTTGCATCTGCTGGCGAAATTAATATTGACAGAGAAACTTTCATTCATCACTCGGACCAAGTTTAATTAAGGATGCCGTTCTTGTAACTTCGAGTCAAACTGAGAGGCAGTCCAGACAAAACTAATCGATAGACCATCGGTCGTTGTTGCTGGCGCTTTTGTTTACAAGGCAAACCACAATGCCTCACGTCCCTAATAGATTCCGAAGGACAACAAATCTGCCACAAAGAAAGTAATAAGGACCTGTTATGGTTTCGTCTGACAAGACATCGTCGTTTGAAAATGTGGTGCTTTCTTTTTTTAATTTTTTCTATGGTTTTTCTTGAAAGTCAGATGTCAAATTGTTCCTAACAATGCTTAATATAAGATAAAAAGCACTAAGCTTCTGTAAACAAAATTTCTAACTTGTGGTTTGTCAAACTTTAGGAAATTGTGGTTATTCTGCTTTTTTTTTATTCTTGTATTTTATTTATTTCATGTATTTTAAATGCTTTTCTTTATTATAAGATTCAGAAAGATTAAGATTGACATTTCAATGGCTTAATATGGATAATTATGGCTTGATATGGATAATTTCCTGCAAATTCGAATTCAAATAAATATGCGAATCGTTTGTCGTTAACATTATTATATCTTTTCAGAAAATTAAATAGTCGTTCTGTAAACTTACAAAATTGCCATCAAAACTCATATTCGAACATTGAAACTCATATTCAAACAAAAAAAAATTGTGAAAGTTCATGTTTTTCGTTAGAAAATATTCAATTGATAATTAGAATTTATAAACGAAATTATTATTGTGTTAATTACATATTTCTAATATAAAATGTAAGGTAATTACGAGCTTTTGCGTAAATGCCTTTTTAACGTATTAATCAGTTCGAGGATTTATGTCGAAACCTCGCAACTTTGCTGTTGTATTTGGGTTCGGATTAATAGGCTTTTAATCTTAACCTTTTTTAATCTTAATCTTTTAGGCTTTTTATCTTAATCTCGTATTTGTTTTCCTAGATAATGTCCGTATTTACAGAAAATTACAAGAAAATAAAAAAAAAGGGATTTGTTTTTTAGTTATTATTAGCATTATTTTACTATTCTGTGAACATGTACTGTGGTTGGCATTTCCAATGTCACATTAGCTGCACGATGCTTCCCCGCATGCCTCAAGCAAGGAAAGCAATGCAGGAAAGCCCTACTTCGCAATGTAACCTATCAAATTGTAAGAAAAAGAAATTTGTGAAATTAGAATTACTCAGTTATTTCTTAAACAAAGGATAATAACCGATTCAGTTTCATATTAATAACACCATAAAGTGTGTTTTTTCTTTCGTTTTTTTTTTCTCAAGAAAAGTAAGAATTAAATATTTATTCTTTGAGTACAGCTATTTTCCCCATACCTTACATTGCAAATATAATTGCTTATTCATAAATACATTAAAAGATGCTTACTTTTAACATTTTAATTAATGCCCAATTTTATTATAAAATGTTAAATAAACTATTTAATAAATATTTCATACACAATATGTTGAAATATGACTTTTCGATTTTTAGTTATTTTTTTTCCATTTAATTACTAGATTGTACTTATTACAAGGGCATAAATAGGGGCGTAGAAAATATATTGTATCGTAATTTTTTTAAGATTGGATGCATGGAACTTTGCCCTTCCTCCAAAATTTTCAAGACGAATTTTTTTTTCTATTTTTGTTTATAATAGATTGCAGGTCGGTTTCCTAAAACAGGAAAAGGATAGCTCTATATTCCCGTTACTTATTTACAAATAGACGTTCATGGATCTTTTCTTTGTTTCTTTCTTGCGTTTGTATGCATGCTTTTCTCTTTCTATCACTCGACAGTCTATGGCTTATTCTGAATTTATTTATATTACTAGCAAATACGCCCTTCAACAATGACGGGATAATAATGCGGCGCTTTAATTTTAGATAGAGTATTTGCCCGTCATATAATAATAATCGAAAGAAAATTAAAATGAATGCATTGCTATGAACATAAATTAATTTGTTTATTGAAAGCCTTAATTATAAGTCACGTTGCGAGTGAAAATTCGAGCATCATTTAGCAAATGATCTTGTCTTTCAGTTTTTTTAATATAACAAGTATTTTGATGTTGTCTCTGTTTCGTGAACACGATAATGCAACGTAAAGTTGGCCATGTGATAATAAAGGCTCGCTCAAAAAAAACCTCTCACGTGCTCGAAGTTAAGTACTTGCGACTTATTAATAGACATTCAGATGAGGGCATTACTGGGAACTGGTTATACGAAAATTTGACGTCACTCGGTTGAAAAAGCGATCCTGGGAATAGTGACGATATCATTTCTGTTCATTTCCGAAAGAACTTCTGCCGTGATTAAATTGCGATGAGACTCCTTAACGACTAATCGTATGCCTTTACAGAGTTCTTTCTTTGGATTTAGATTCAGAGGAGCAACAAGTGATTCTTTCTTCAGGCTCAGCTGATGAGGTGGAACGCCGGAAAATGCGAGTGTGAAGAAATCCTGCAGGATAGTTTCGTTCATCACTTGGATCATCCGACCCTTCTTTATCTGCGCTGTAGTGCATGTAAGACCTGCAGAACAGCTCTCTTGCGTTACAGAAAGAAGAATACACAGAATTGGAAAACTATATTATGGATTTGAAGTCTATTATTTATACAGTAGGCCTAAAAAGGCGGCGGTACAAGTGGGAAGCCCTACAATCCCTACAATAAAAAATTAAGTTTTACAAATAAAGTTAATTGGTTTTCTTGTAGTCTTTCTTTTTGTTTTTTTTAGGCTGGCTTAGTAAGAAAAAAAAATCTTAAAAATTAGATACAAATTTTATTTGGATATGGGAGGAGAGGAGATATTTGTTAATCTAAGCTTTAAAAAAAGTCAAACATCTTCAAGATTCCCTTGTAGAAAAAAACTTCCCCCATTTTCTTGTATGCTTTTATGTTTCTATAAATTTTTTTATTAAATATTTGAGGTTTTTAAAAAAAATTAAAGACGACAAAAATAGGGAAACTAAGATCTTTAGAAAGAGATTTGGATGATCATAAAAGATCTGAATACAAAGCCTAATTCAAGATTTGCTGTTGTTATTATTGATTTTTTTTTTTTTGTGCAAAAGATAAAATAATGGACTATTGTGGAAGCTCACAATGGCAGTTGCTTCAATTCTAAGCCCGTGTTTTGAGATGAAGAGGATAATTTTTGTAAAAGGAAAGAATTCAATTATAAATGTGAATGTTGATTCAAAACATTAAGAGCTGGAATGGTTTTTGTTTTTTTTAATTTAAACAAAGCCGAAGCACTTAAGAAGGAAAACTTTTCTATCAAATAATAAATTATTCGTGGCAACATTTTATGGAGAGGAAAAGAAATGCGACAGGGCTGTAGGATTACAAATATCAGCCGAATGGAGAGGCTTTCCCATCGCTGCAGTTCTACAGATGAATATTCTTATGCTAGCATCCGTTTAAATGATTTGCGAGGGGAATGAGGAGAAGTGGGGGCATCGTCCCGAGGAGAGGGAGATCGGTGCCGCCAAAGAAGCTTCTGTCCTTCTGCGGCAAACTGTCGGTGACTCACTTCGGCACATTTCCTGCTTAGGAAACGTTCACTTTGCTTGGAAAGTGGATTGGTATGTTGTGTGTTTTAGTGTTGTTCGCTATTTGATGGTATAATATTGTCTGTGGATTGAATAATTAGCTCTGAAGTGTGGATAGATCTTTATTTTGCTGTTGTTGTTTTTTTTATTTTTATAAAGGCTCCTCTATTACGTGTAAAAATGTAAAAAATTATTAACATAGCCTGCTATCTAAAAATCTTAGATATATATTTGTTACTCTTATTTGGCTGAAATATTTTCTAAAATTCGAATATAGACCAAATATGCATTTCTTTGTACAACAGAAACTAAGAGTCTAACAGTCATTTTCATCCACGTAAAAAAAAAAACTCCTGAAAATTAATTACGTTCTAATTCAATAATAAAGCTAAAAAAGATATTTCAAAATGGTTAAGAATTATTTTCATGAAGGAAATAAATTCAGTATAGTTTAATGAATGTAACGAATTTATCTTGTTCAAAATTAATGATAATTACATATTTCATTAATGGAATAAAGATTAGATTTTTAGAAACGTTTACTTTTCTGTTTTTATTTTGATATTTCCGCTACAGTAAATGCAGAAATGAGTATTTTTACCACAACTGCACGATTTGAAGCTTAAAAGCACAGCCGAACTCTTTAGTGCGGAATTGTAATTTCCGGAAGCCCTTGGTCTCGGTAAATAAGTGGTTCCAAAAATAATGCAAAGTCGAGTCGTTTTCCCTTTTTAAAAACCGCATTACTAGGAGCGATCTGTCTGCTTATTGTATCGACCGCAAGGTTTCCGTGGCGCTAGCAGTCTATGTAAGTCTATCATGTTAATCTATCGGTCTCCATGTAATTAGGCTATAATTACAGATCTACTTTTACGCTATAATTACGTTTTAATTCTGAATTTATTCCGCATAGGCCTATTAAAATAACTATTAAAATAAACTATTAAAATAAAGTACAATTACTTTAATAGTTCAATGCTGTTGATTTTAGTTTTCATCTCTGATTTAAAAAAAAAAAACACTCAAATTTTTGGAAGGAATATTCTCTTTTATGAAGAACTTTTTTTTTCTAAATACTAAAGACGAAAACCTTCATGAAAGGAAAGGATATACAGTAAAACCCCGTTATTACGCTCCCGCTTATAGCACTATCCCGTTCTTAACGCTCCTTTTGTACGGTCCCTGGAATTTTCTATATAACTCTCTATACTTTTACCCTCTTATAACGCTTCAAATCCCGCTTGTAGCGCTTTTTTATATCGGAAATTTTGTATCGAAAAGAAATGTAACACTGTAACGATTCTTTTCTTTCCCTGGTAGGAGGGAATCTTCGAACTCTTTCGGAAATCCCTTTCTATAAGTGAAAAATTGCAAATTCTTCGTAAGTACGACGAGAATTCTACACTAAATCAGAAGGTTTTCGCAGAATCTAAGAATTCCCTGATCCAGTCTGAGAACAATAATAAAAAATAAGAATGGAATTATCAATTCAGCGAAGGATGGTTGCAAACGTAAAAAAGTATTGTGGAAAATGTGAAGATGCCGAGGAAATTCTAATTGAATGGATTCATCAGTTCCGTGATGCATCAGTGCCATTAAATGACCCAATCATTCAAGAAAAGGCGCGTGAAATAGCGGGCAGTGCACTAAAACTGCTCCGAAAATATATTTGTATTGCTCCTAGTGGAGTATCAATTGATGTTAATAGTTTTCTGAACCGCATTGAAAATGTCGTAATTTATAACAGTAGCATACACACACGGCAAACCACAATCAAAGATTTTTTTAATAGGAAATAAGCTCACATTTGCACTATATCTATTTCAGAATCAAGTATCTTTCCTGTAAAATGGTGTCTAAATGTTTCCCCATCATATAAATCATTCCCCGTTTATAGCGCTATCCCGCTTATTACGCTTGTAGGTCACGGTCCCTTGACGAGCGTAATAACGGGGTTTTACTGTATCTCTATCTATTGCTACATTACATTAAATGCAACGGAATGGTTCAAAAGGTAGCAAAATACATTAAATACAACAGATTAGTTAAAATTTTGGAATAAATAATTCAGGGAATTTGTTTCATCAAGTGACCCCTCCCCCTCTGCACATTCACTATGAAACAACAACAACAAATAATTAAGTTACTTCCGGAATTCTGTAAAATTTGTAACACATTAATGTATTAATTTTATGTAGGCTTCTAAGACAGATAACAAGCTACTTTGTTAACCATATGAAACATTCCTTAATATGCATCGGAAAGAAGAGAAAAATGATTATAGCAACAAGAAATTGAATAACTAAAAGTATATTGTCCTTAAATTGTCATTTCTTAAAACTTTTTATTTTCAAATTATAACACCTGCTGATATAAAAAATAAATTTTTTTTATCTAAAAAAAATTAAATCCTCATTATTTAATTACAATTCTTGAAATAGGATTTACTTTAATCAATGAAACGAGGATTAGATAAAAGAGGATTAAAATTCATTGTTTGAAACAATAAAGTATTAACAAAATAGATTAGATATTCTTTATATAGATTGCAAATGCTTTTCTGTGGGATTTTTTCTCGCCTTACTTCTCACTATAATTTCTTATAATTCCAAGATCCACTTGAGAAGGATTTTAAATATAAAAGTTAGATCTTCTCTAGTTCTAAGTATTCGTATATTATGTTTCAAGAAAATCCATCTAGGTATCAAAGCTTTTTAAGATAGACACACACGTATATATACATATATAGGTCTATAGAATGACGACTGATCTATATGCGTAACTCTTCTATGAAAGCAAGTTAAAAATAATGTAAGTAAAAAATACTTACATAAGTAAGTTAAAAATATAAGTAAAAAATACTTACATAAGTAAGTTAAAAACATAAGTAAAAAATACTTACATAAGTAAGTCAAAAATATAAGTAAAAAATACATACATAAGTAAGTTAAAAATATAGGATAGCCACTGAAGATGCCTCGTCGTACTGAGGCGAAAGCTATTGACTTTTAATGTTTTTTTTTTTTATGTTTATGCTAATATGCAGGCTGTTTTCTTCTCTCATATATTAGAACATTGGTAAAAACTTAATATAATTATAAATAACCGCATCTTATACCAATAAAATATATTAAATAAAATAATTTATTAAATATACTTAATATCCGTAAATTTTCGAAGAGAGAAATCTTCTTTCCTTTCTCAAGCCTATTCAAAACTAAACCATTTCGATTCTTTGAAATAGGCTTGAAAAAGGAAAGAATATATCGGTAATTCTCTTTCCGAAAATTTGCGGATATTAAATACATTTAATAAATATATTATATTTAATTTATTTTATTGGTTTAATTGTGGTTATTTATAATAATATGACATATAATAATATAAAAAGAGATTAGAAGGAAATATGGAAATAAGTAATATAAGTTTTAATTCGAAATAATATGTCAAACAAATAAATTCATCTGTGATAAAGATTCATCCTGTAATCACTAATTTTCAGCATAATGAATTGGTTATTAAATGGAAGAATCGAGGTTATTTTGATAAAAGCTGGTCCTTTAGTGTAATTTTGGTCAACAACTAATCAAAATACATTGTCATAATTAAGGCAATTACTTATCTGCTAAAACTTTAAAAAAAAAGGATTAAAATGGATGTTTTCAGCTGTAATTTATAACTTTGTGGTGAAGAACCTAGGGCTAAAGAAAAAATTAATTTCCCATTAATCACACTATATTTTCCTTTTATTGCAATTCAACACAAGTCTATAGAAAAGTTAATGTTGAATGATTGTAATTATATATTTTTCCATTGCATGTTTAAAAAATTATTTTTCTTGATGAAGAAGAGATAGATGTTCGAGAATTTGGTCATAAATTCAGACAGTAAAAGTGTGCAAAAAAACCTATACTAAAACCAAAAACTTGACTTTTTATATCACTAAGGAAAAAAAAAATCTTTATCAGGATGAACTAGTATATGATTAGGAGATATTATGAAATTCTCTTCATTAAAAAAATCTCAGAATTCTGGTGAATTTTGTTATTATTATTATATTTATTATTATTTATTTTTATTTTTGTTTTTATTGCTTATTTTTTTCTAATGACACAATTGCTCTCTAACGTAAAAACAAAATTAAAGGATTTCAGAATTTTTTTTATCAAAACTTTTTTATGGTGCACGTTAAGCTTTTTATTTAAAAAAATTAAAGAATTCAGGTTTTCTACAGCAAGTCTTTTGTGTAACACTTTTCTGTAAAAATCATTGTTGAACTGAATTCTTTCAATTTTTGTTTTTAAGATAGGGAACAGCTCACTTATTAGTAAAAAAAGCAACGAAAATACTTTATTATTTATTATGATGTATTTAAATGTGTATTTATATGTTGAGCACATTTTCGTTTTTCCAGAATTTTTCTTTTCCTGAAATAATCTGCTGATCCTTGACTTGCGAAGCAATTCCTAACAATTGAAATGTTTATAAAGTTAATCCATGCGTTATTGTTCGATCAGTTCATGTCCGAAATAAGGCAAATACAGTGGTAACTTTAACCGTAGAACCAGTAGTAGATTCTCTAGACAAGCTCATTTAAAAAAAAAAAAAGCATCAATGAACTTGCAATTACGCATAAATCGTAACTACTACAGTATCTTCTGAAACTAAAGAGTAATTGCCACTGAAGAGTTGAAATAAGTTACTTCAATGCAGTAGCAATGAGCCTACCGTAAAAATGCGTAGTTGTATTCGAGAGCAATAGACCAATATCACGAATGGGTCTCGTGAAGCGATTGTAGGATTGATGGTGGGCGTAGGATGATACTGTCAGCGCTGAGCTATGAATACGATCCGTCAGTTGCACTCCCAGATTAACCCCGAAAGAAAAGGAGAGAGCCACCGTCTAAGATAAAGGGAGACCCGGGGCTCGGTCGACGTTGAAAAGTTACGCAGGGACCGAACAGACGACCATAAACACAAACACATCTATTTCCCACTTTTCGGCGAAACGGTCTCTTAACGACAGTGGGAGATTACGCTTGCATGACAATATTTATATACTAGGAATGATGGATGACGCAGTCTTCGCTTGTATCGTACCTCGATGAGCTTCGAGACTGCAAACTTGAACGCGGAGGATGGAATCGAGATACTAGCGGAGACATAGCCATCAGTCATGCGGTGTAATTGCGGATAAATGAAGAATTTATAGTGACTCCGAAGAGAAAGAAACAAATTCGACCCCAATGAAGTTTAAATTACATTTGAATATCCACAAGGAAAAGGAAGCCAAATGAATGCATGTAAAGTATATCTACAAATAGAAAAGAAAAATCCGATATTTTTTTCCAGAAAAATATAAGGCTTAAGGAATAAATTTGTAATCACTTCACTCTTGAAGCATCTCCAAATATCAACTGTCAAGAAATGATAAAATTTACTTAACTCATTGATTTTATCACGAAAAATTCGTAGGGTTTAAATGTCATATTTATTCTCACGCAATTCTTAACAGATTTTCAAGGTACTTTAACCAACTGGATTTTAAAGGTAATTTAGAAAAATGAATTGCATATTAAAGTATGCTGTGTCTTTCTTGTATTATATATTAGGAGTAAATAAATCGTTCCTAAGCAACTGAAAGCCCTAAAATGTTGCGTCTTTTCATAAAATCGTCAAAACAATACAAGTCTTCGTATATTTATAAATTGCAATAATTGTTTGAAAGCAGTAGTTTCAAATTTTCCCCATTAGCTAGAAATATATGAAACAAACATTCCTATGTAACTTATCTAAATGTACAAACAAGGTAAGGATAGCGATTAGTAAAACAATCACAATGCTTCGCAACGTCTTGAAAATGCTTCTGATACGTCTATGAAAATATCATTGAAATTGCTTTAATCTCCTTATTATTATAAATGTGATTGTTGCGAAAGACGTAATTCTTGCGATTGTTGTCATTGTTGTTAATAACAAATGTTGCGATTGTTGTCATTGTTGCTAATGATATTTTAATGATATTTGTCCCCAGACAAAACTGGAATATAAGTCTTCTTGATCAGAAGACTAAAATGTATAAATTGTCTAAATATGAGCGTCTTTAATTAAAGTTCACCTATTCCACGCACTCTACAGCAAAAACTTCTTATTGGAATGGCACCAAATTTGCAGTAAGTCGTAATGACACTATGGGAAGGACATTCATTGAAAAAAAAAATAGTTTCAAAATCACCAACAGGGGGCGTTTGTAGGCTGTATGGTATCAGAAATGCAAACTTCCATTGATCTAATATCTTAAACACAATTGAAGTAAGTGATACTTGAAAGCATATGGTATCAAATTATCTTTGTTGGTTTCTCTTATTTTCGAAACTGAGGTTAATATAAAGGGCAAAGGTTCTCAGTTAAAAGAAGCTAAATATCTTACTTTGCAATTTCTTTATTAAAATAAATACCTGAAATAGGTTTTCTACTTTTTAATAAACTCAAGTAGGTATCAACTCATGGTTAGAAATGTTTATTTAAAAAAAATTCAAGTAAATTTTTCTTGAATTAACAACAACAAAAATTCTTTATTTATGAATGTAAAAATAACACCACAATGATTTTCAAGGATCATTACGTTATTATTCAAATGTTTTCGCCCCAGATATACAAGACAAGAAATTCTACTTCACATTTTTTTTTTAAAGCCTTTTTATTTAAAAATAATTCTTAATAATTTAATATTAATTTTTAAGGATTTTAATAATTCTTATTACAATTCCTAAACATTTGGTGACATAAAATTTAAATTTCTTACTTTCAATTGAGAATTAATATTCTGATATCCAATTTTAATTTTTTTCCTTAACATATATTTGTATGTATTTTTGTATTTGGATTTCAATTTACAGAAGCTATTCACGTTGAGAGAATTTACCTGATTATTTACTTGATTGGTATTTGTCAGCACTGTTAACAAAACTGGTAATGTTACGAAAAGATATTTTTATTCCTTTTTTTTACTTTGAAAATATTAAGGAATACTAAAACACAAATCTTAAATCCTGATAATTGATGTTATTATTTAAAACGGCAATGATCTACACAATGCTTTTAATAATAGATTAGACAGAATAATTGTGAAACATGATTCCATAAAGAGTAACACATTTCTGCAGAAATTACCACTGTAAATGATATAGGTACTTAATATGCAAACGAAAACAAAATTTAAAAATCAAGGATTCGAAAGTATTTAAATGTATATTATTTTAGTCGTACACTGTAACTTTCGATAAATGTAGGTTAATTCTAGAAATTTAATTTCAGTTATAATAAGTTTATCTGATGAAGGGGGTCTGTAATTAAGCCCCGAAACATGTCATGAAATTGTTTGAATATAACTTGTGTGTATGGTCCTTTTCTTTAATTTATTATAAAAAGTTAATTCGTACTTGACATTTATTATATTTGAAACTGTAAAACAAAGCTTTATAATCAGGCTGTAAACAAAGCTTTATAAATTTTTTATATAAAGTAATTAAAAAAATACTCAATAAAGAGAAAGTCTCAAATTCCTGTTGTTTTATTTTAATGGACACATACTCTATACAGGAACAGGAATTTATTTAAAAATTATAATTTTTTTTTCGATTCTAAATAACTACTCGTTAATTAAATACATAGAGATACTGGCATGTAACACTAGGAATTTCTTTATAATCAAAGTATTATCAAGAAATTCAATATAGAGGATTTGTTCGCCTTCCGTTTATATTCACATTTTTTTATGTTCCTGATGCTGTTCATTAAGAATGATCGTAAAACATACTGTACTTACATTTAAACTTGATGTTGGGTGTGGTTTTGTCAGAAAAAAGATAAACGGAAGTAGACTTACCTGAAAGAAAAACAGACACATAATTAATGATCATGACTTTGATGCAACAAAGATAATAAATCAGATAGGACAAAAAGCAATAAAACATATTACATTTTTTTACGTTGAATTACTAAACATGGTGAAGAAAAACGTAATTGCAAGCATCTTTATATTTCTAAGAAATAAAGCAATGACTAAAGCGGAAAATAAAAGTAATAATTTATGCATGTACTTATTTACATATAAATTACTAAAAATGAAATATAACATAAAGAATTAAAAGTAATTAATGCAATATGACATACTGTACTATATGACATACTGTACGCGAACGAAACATTTAGATAAAGATTATTATTTTTTACTTCATAGCTACAACTGCAGCAAGTTGCATCTCAACGTCATGGATAACAACAGTTGCAATTGCAACAAAATTGAGTTCGTAACTCAACAAAAATATCTAGGTCATCTGGATGACAAATTTACTTGGCAAGTTCATTATTATTTTATTAATAAAAAATTACACACCTATACATATCTCTTTTTTCACATAAAACATTTATTCTCCTTTAAACAGAAAATGATTATTTTCAAATCATTAATTGATTCTGTGCTTGACTACGGCATGGAATGTTGGATTTTTGTAAATAAGCAACAATTGCAAAATATTAATAAATTAATATTTAAAATTCTATTATAATGTTTACATCAATGTTAATACAAAATGCTTATTGAAAAAAATAATGTTAGGAAAAAATATAAGATCCTAACCATTAAAAAAAGATTCATTTACCAAACAATTTTGAAAAATATCTTTCAAGTAAATAAAGCAAAAAACAATTTTAACGACGGAAAAACAACTAGATACAATTGGCTACGGATTTTCAATGTTACTAAATTAAAAAATCATTTTGATCAAAGATTGGAAAACCAAACTAATTATAAATTATTTAGTCAAACAAATAGGGAAATATAGAATTTAGAAAAATTCAAAAACATTACAACATAAAAATTAGCTAATATCCCATTAATTGATGGAAAAAATAACTCTAAATCTTTATTTAACTTAACTAACTTAATTTTAAGTTCTTATATCAAACTATCAGTACGTATCCCATAGGTATTCTTAACATAAGTATACCTAATAGGACGGGTAAATATTAAAAATATATTAGTTTCTTTTTGATAGTTTAATTTTAAATTTCTTAAAATGAGATAATTTAGCTATTATATTGGTTAGTTTAATTTTAGTTTTAATTTTAAATTTAGATTTAGATAATTTAGTTAATTTCAATAAGTAATAAAGAGGACTCATCACTCTTTATTGCTTCATTTTATATTTAGTTAATTTAACCATTATTTAGTATTTTTTAAATTTTAGATAGTTTAGATAATTTTGTTATTATTGATAAAATCTTTTAATTTTTGATAGTTTAATTTTAAATTTAGATTTATATTTTAAATTTAATGTTTAATATTAATATTTAGGTAAATTTTTATTTTTTAAATTTAATTTTAAATTTTGAAAGGGCAAGGTCTTCATAATGTTGCGTTTTAGTTTCTAAATTATTTCCAAATTTCGCCGCTGATGAAGTGGAGATAATTAGATTATATTTCCATGGAAACAGTGATTTGTTTTTTGTTTTTTTGATATTGGCATTTTCAAATCCCAGATCACTGTCCGGCTTTTTATAGGTTTGGTAATGTAAGTTAATTTTTATTCTTATATTCTATACTTTCTGAATTCAAAATTGCAAATGATTGATTGAAATCTTTGCATTACGAAACTTGAAGAACATCGGCTTCAAGTTTGGTATATTAGATTTATATATATATATATATATATATATATATATATATATATATATATATATATCCTGAGTGATGTAGGTGGGCGAGATCTAAACACACTTCCGGTAGAAACAAACAAAATTGACTTTTGATAAATTGTTGTTTTCTTATAATACAAGAAATAGTTAAAATATACTTCCGTAAATGAGGTAATTCACTTAATAAAAATTCACAAATGAAGGTGAAATCGCATTAGGAACTTCCTATTTTGGAGTTGAAATCGGCAATTGAAAACAAAAGAAAACAATTGCCTAGATACCTTATGTCGGTTTCTGTTAAAAGTACATTTTCAGTAGGTAGATCAATGCAAAGTAGTGGATCTCATATCGATGTAGACATGGCAACAAATCTTCATTTTTAATGACAATGTAGCAAGTCGTTGAAAATGATTTCATATCTCACTGATTGAAAGGTGACGATCATTACGACAAGTAGTTTACTGAGAAAGGGAAGGGTCAGTTTGGATAATCGCAATCAGATCGTCGTTGCAATATACAAGCGGTCTAGTTTTCAGATTTCAGCCATATTTTCATCGCCTTTTGTTGGAATGAAAAAAGTCTCTCACTGTAAACAGTCAATTTGACAGTCCATCTGTAATGTCTGTTTATGTTCATCGATCTTACTCTTCACGGCCTGTTCTTTTTAAATATATCTTTAACTACTTGCATTTAAAAAACAATGGGTGAGACCAAATGATTTACTATGTGACATACTTGTATTTAGTTTGCTTATAAAATAATTAAAATTTTTCCTTTTATGTAATTAGTATAATTTGCAACATTGGATGCAATTTTCATGTGTTCAAAACATAATTTGCAAAGATAATATGTCGAACAGGCGAAACAGGGCTTTGAAGCTAGAGCTTCGCGAAGCAAAGATTTCTATCATCTGGAATTCAGAATAGTGTAGAATAAAAGAATAAAATTAACTTATATTATTAAACTATTTAGGAAGTTTTGAGTTTGATTATTGTCATACATTATATTTTATTATGTTTATTTTCTTAAAATGAAAATACTTATATATCTTTTTTATATAAAAAGATATGAAAGTATTAATATTACTAACTAATTCATTTAAGATTTATATATAATTTTTAAATAAATAAATGAAAAAAGAGCAAAGTCTTAGAATATTGCGGGGTTTTTTTTTGTCTAAATATTTTCTAAATTTTAGTTATTTTAATTTCGTTTGTGCCTCTGATAAAGAGAAAATAAATTTGGCCGTATCTTCTTAGTAACAGTGATAAGGTTTTTGTTTTATTTTATTTTAAATTTCAAATAACTGTTCGATTTTATAATCAAACATCCTATATGTTAAATTCATATCAATAATTTGAGAAATAATCTTATCAATATTTTTATATTTAAGAAATTAGAAATTTACTGTATTATACCTCAAAAGCTTTTCTAGTAAAACATACCTAATAATTTATCAAGTAATCCTATGAACCAATAGTTAATGAATCAATTATCAACATTTATCGCTCCGATCAGAACACAGTTTTCTAGCTGCCAAATTTATAATTGTTTAATCATTTGTTATTAATTTCCTTCTATAGTTGTTTGTACAGTTAAGGTTGGGTGTGGGACTTCCGCAACATATTCTGTGACACGAGAGAAGGGCAGCACAGATAAAAATAAGAATGATTCCATTGGATCCTTATAGATAAATAGAATGAAAGGCGACCGAATAAATGAGAGGGCAGCAATTTCTTTTTCTGTAAAATATAATGTTATGGAAGAGATCCTATACTTAGAAGTAAATAATTTCTTCATTTACACTACATTTCGACCCATGGTAGTATTGGGATTTACATTGTAACGGCTGTGTTTCTGCAGTTTTCATAAAAGCAATCAATGTATGTAGCAATAATATACGGGAGCTAAAATTCAGGATTTAGTTAACATTGAAATATCCATTATAGTAATAAACCAGTGCAGAGAAATGTCTTATATAGTTCCCTCTCATTTATTATTATTATCATTATTTTTTATTATTATCATTATTATTATTAAAATTACGAAAACTTTTGATTGCAAATCATGTGTAATTACTAAAGCTCATACAGGAAGTAACTTCTGAATATTCCTTAATTCAGCAGAAATTATAGATATCGGCAATTTTCAAATATTATTTTGATAATTTTTTTCCTCTCGGGGGAGCCTGTAACCCCTAGAGAGCGCGTCCCCAGGTGGCGGATAGGGGGAAGCCCCCATGGGTTTATCCTTTGGGTGGTAGGAGGGTCACCTCCCGCGGACCAACAGGCAGAAGTCCAACCTCTCGAGGCAATGGCACCCATCATGACAAGTGCAATAATATGTGATCGAGCTAATGCTACCGCGTCCGTGGCAGCCGACGCGCCGTGCCCTGCTGTCCGGGGGCACGCCGAGAAAT
>JAFIDM010002131.1:49118134-49158965 GCA_023159025.1 Thereuonema tuberculata | reverse complement strand
GCGCATATTCTGAGCTGCCCTTCCATCCAAGCAGCTCTTTTCAATATTGACACAAACTGCACCAGGGAGACTCTCTACTCAGACAAAGCTGAAGACTTGGCTAAAGCAGTGCTGCATTCCTTCGGACAAATTTGATCCAAAACTGTATTGCATTTGTCACACGACAACAACAACAACAACATAATTTTTTTCAATCATTGACATTAAATTAATAAGGATAAAAAGGAGTAGCTTTACATCTAAATTACTTAACAAATCAATAAGTTTATAAAATAAGTTAAGCACGAATAAGCTAATAAAAGCTTATAAAAGCCATAAGCTTTTTTTTTTTGGTTTTCTTTTTTTTTTGCTTTTAAATTTACAAAAAACGATGTACATCTTTTTAGCATTCTTATCATTATGCTTCTTATCTTAGCATTTCCTATCATCATATCAATCAGTCTGAGTATAACTCAGTGACTGCTTGAATCTTTTTGCAACTTTGTAGGCATGTTTGAGAACTAGGAACAATCTAATTTTTACATTTGAAATCTTGTTCAAATGTGTCTTTATTGAGGAATTAGCCCGAGAAGAAGACAAATATTCTTATATTTTAAATTCAATTATTATTAAATTATAATAATTCAATTATTATTATTTATTTATTTATTTATTAAATATAGCTTTAATTTTATATTTACTTACATATCTTAGTGTTAGAAGATGTGAAATACTTATTCTTTTCATATTATTTCTCGATTATTTACCTATTGTTTATTTACAATAATTTTATTTCTTTTTTATTTATCAACTGATCCTTTTTTAATTTTTAAAATTACATTTTTTTAATAAAAATTTTATATTTAAAAGTGTAAATAAAACCAAAAAAGTGAATAAACACAACTTGGCAAGCAATTTAAATTTTTAATTTATTATTATTGGACAAATCCTTTTAGATAAAAAAAATGAATAATTTTTTATGTGTATTTCTCCCTATTCTAGTATTTAGGAGTTTGATGGGAACCGAAAACTTTTCCACTTCCAAGTTGAATGTTTACCAGTGATATGAGAAACTCTCAAGTCTGTAGAATAATCTAATATTTATTTCCCTTGGTTAACTGGGTGCAATCTGGCCACCTATCAATTCCAATCTCTCTTCTTATCCGAGTTCTAATATCTTGAAGGCACGAGTAAATTAGCCACGGTCAATACTTGCCAGCAGGCAGACAAAGAGCCGGAGAATCCAACGCAGAGGGTAAAGTGGACATTCATGTCCTCCGGATAGGTAAGGCTGAAATGGGTTTATGAGAGAACCCAAAAAAATGGAGTAATTTTTTTTTTTTTTTAGTTTCAAGTTCTGCGAATGCAATGGCGATCCTGTCCCCTCTTTATTGGGGAACGGTTGGATAATGAGATGTCATAGTGAAAAGGCTTTTGTCGCCAGAGCTTTCGGCATAAGCGACTATCGCCAAATCAATGGGCTTATCTCAACAATTGAATAGTCACTGTTGATGATGACGGCGGAGGCTTTTCATCTATGATGGAAAAGTTTTAACGACTTAAAAAAATTCTCGTTATGTTCCAAAGAAGATGGCTGAAAAGGGATTGCAAGACGCATTAGCCACACAGGCCTCTGTTACGATCAGCGCCGTCACCCATCACAGCAATGATGCGGCAAAGCAAGAACCCAAGACTGATTGCACAGCCCGGGACGAAAGATGATTATTCTAGCGATCTGACATTGACGATGTCTGCCTGGAAATAATTTTGGATAAAAATGCTACCTCCACTGTCGGTCTCAATGCCTTTTAAGTATTATTTAGAATAATGAGGAAAACGGAGATGGAGTGGAAAGAAGAGAAGATAGAAGAAAAAGGAAAAACTCTCCCATTTTTTTTTTTTTTACTTTTCCCCTTCATTAATATTGGAATCTCCTTTACGCTCGACTTTGTCCTTTTAATGTCGTTTGAATGCAGTCTAGACATACTTTATTGGACTGGGAAAAAGCAGTTTAACATTGTTCTATCAAGGAAGAAGGCTGTTATACGTATCTATATTCATCTATGCTACTACGGACACACTTGTTTTAAATTATTTTGCTCTGAGGGAACATCAGGTAAAAAAAAAATGGAAAAGATTATGTAATGACAACAATCCACTTGCCAGTGAGTGATCATCTTAGGCAATGATGGAAACAAAATTTTTATGATGTCTTTTTAATTTGTTGTTTAAATTTGTACGTAGATCAATTAAGAAGATAAGAATGGGATTTTGCAGTTGTAATTTGTTCTAATAGGATACTGCAAGTAAAAATCCTTGCTAATGGACCTCGGAGCTTTATATGCCATTCAACTTGGAGATTGTTTCGCTGTTTTTTGCCGGATCTCATGAATCCTTCCAGTATCTCACCTTTTAACTAATTGAAGATTCTATGATCGCCGAAAAATAAATTCAAAATTTTAGTGCATCATTAAAAGCTTGATATTCATTGACTGAAACAAAAAAGGACAATAAAACATTCAGAACGCTACAGTCACACTGTTAACACATCAGTATTAGGATATAAACTTGTATTGGGAGTACTTCTTTTGCGGTAACGGACAAATTAATGAATTCCTTCATTTTTTGTGTTTTGTAGAATGCTTTTTCTTTTTCTTTTTGTAAATTTTTTTGTATATTTTGAATTCCCTTCTGAACATCAACAGAAATGAATGAAATCAGCGTGAAGAAAGTAGTGAAATCTTGTTACATTTTTTTTTTTTAATTTAGTTTTTTGCCAGTTTTCAAAGAATAAATTTTTCAGCAAAAGTTAAAAAAAATGATATTCAGTTTTAATCCTGTTTTATCATTATAATTAAATGACGTTTTGTTTTCATTCCTTTCTTATTATTTACATTTCTTAAAAGTTTCACTTAAACTCCTTTAAGTTCACTCCTTTTTCACCTGTATTGATTTTTCACCGAAATTTCAAATATAAAACGAGTATTTTTATGCTCTTCTTTTTCCTGCTCTAGTGCACATTCACACTTGGACCTTATTGATTCAGTTGCAACGTTTTCTCATTTTATTTATTTATTTATTTGTATATTTTATGGTTTGGAAGGTGATATGAAAACCGGATTTCCTTTTCTGTTCCCTAGGCAGCCCACGCAACTGCTCTCCTCGATTCCCTTGGGTTGCAAAGGAACCAAAGTTATAAAAGATAAAGTCCCGCTTTGATAGAAGCGCAAGCTGTTTACGATGCGAAGGATAGGAGGCGATGTCTCTGCGAGATCTCTACCGATGGACAAGGCCGTCTCTCCGCTCATATCGTCTCCGGCCTCGTTAAGGATTGGTGCCCGACGGAATGGCCCTCCTTCGGCCACCCACGCTTGTCAGGATCCGAGCGGAAAAAAGGGAAGATTGCTTGCTGAGGAAAAAGTGCAGCATATATCTTTCTTCCAAGGCCACGGAAGGAGGAGATCACACTCTGAGATATAGAAACCATCACTAGAAAAGAACCACTCCTTCTATAGTCGTCCTGTGCTGCTATCTGCTTTGTGCTATGCAGCACCAGAATCATGTTGTTCTCCTGATAGAGGCAGAGGAAGTTGAAAACTACTACTATTCCTCTCTGCAAAAGACTAGCAAAATAGAATTGCATTTCTACATCCGTGAAGGCGAGTTAGGAACAACTTTCCTTTTCAAGCTGCTGATATCTGGAAGTGTTATCTGTTTGGTTCTCTATGTGTTGAGTGATAGCGGACGCCTTCTTGATGGAATTCCGTAAACTCTGAAATGAAAATTGTAGCATCCCGACAATAAAAAAGAACCAGCTGATTAGTTTCCTTCGGCGTCTGAAATCCAATATTTTGGTTGTAAACTTCGAAAGAACACATTGTTATTATCGTAACAGCTGGTTTCTAACACTAGTATAGGTAGCCAGAATATCAGAATTAAAAAAAAAAAAGGTTACTTGGAATATAGGTTTCTTTAAATAGAAAATATGACAAGTCTCTGCAGGAGACTAAGATGTATATTAAAATAACAAAACAAAAAAAAAATAAGATATGTTAAAAAAGTAATATTCTATTTTACTTAAATAGCATATCAAAATCATTCAAAGTAAATATTTTTTAATGAAGAGCTTTAAATAAAGAAATGTATAATATAATAATTTATTGCCTATAAAAAATATTTACAACAGTTTGCATTGATTATAGTTTTGGCATCCCAGTTGTCTTAAGGGGGATCCCGTCGAGAAGACAAAAGGGTATTGGCATCGAGGCAAATTACAGATGAAATTAAAACTAAAAGCATTACAGGGAAAAAAATAAAAAATGAAGAAAATGAATTATTTTTCTTTTTTTACAAATATTTTATAATGTACACAATGTTTTCTTTTTTCCATATATTTTTTTATTTTGATATGATAAGTAATTCCTAAGATATGTAGTGAATTATATTGTACAATTATCTAAATATAAAATGGAATGCTCTTTTACCTAGCTGCAAGTAATCTAAATTATTGATGGAATTAGTAAATAAACTATGTGAATTTTTCTCAGAATCACAAAATACTAACATTATTTAAAGTGTTAGGTTTTATTAATAAATATTCATGAATAACATTAAATCCAATATTTAAAATTTTAAAAAATTTAGTTGCAGTCATCAAATAGAATAAGATTAAATTGATTCATTCTTGAATAGTGAACTTAATTTAAATTAGACAAAATATATGGGTACCAACTGTAAGAGCACATTGTATAAAATTAAATCGTTGCCTCGGTCTTTGTTCTTTCAAATTTTGAGAGAAAATAATTATTATAATTATAACTGGCACGCTAATAAAATACTGCTTTCTAATTTTTCTAATTTGAAATATATTGTTCTCTATTTGGTGTACTAGAATCTAATGTAAGAAAAAGTTGTCCGACTGCAGACACCAGCAATAGTAACTATAAAAGATTAAGGTTCTGTTTTCCAATATGGAATCCCCTGTTGATCGAAGTCTGCTTTTCAATCCGGAATCTACAATAAGACAGAAATCATTTTGCTGTTGCAATACATCTATTTTTTGATACTAGATATTTATTATTAATAATTAATATAGAAAATAAATTGTTGAAAATTTATTCAAAAATTGTTTAGTCAGCGAATTTGTCCACCCTCTTTCCTGTTCTCGGACTGACTGTTGATAAGAATATTTCCATTAATTCATTTGAATTTTTAAATGAATGATTTTTGTTCCAAAATGATAAACATTTTGGATAGTTGGTGCTTTTTCTCATTTCCGAAGAAGTAAATAAGGAAATATGAAAACAGAAGTAGAAGAAGAAAGCTCTTTCTAGCATAATCATAAAAATAAAAAAATAAGTTTCCTATGTTAATAATTGGTAAGTAACCTTTATCAAAACACAGAAGAGAGTGTAATGGTAGACTAGATCCAATTTGTTAAATGTACTGTAAAGACTGAACATATAATAGAATTTCATCTTCGTGCTCTTCGGCTAAAATCCAATTGTTTCTGTAGTCAGATTGAAAAATAGGACAACCGATTACTTAAGTTATAAATCTGAAAACTGGATTCTAAAACTGAGAAGTTTCTCTAAACATTTAAACAGTTTCTCTAATATGGAAAGCAGCCTCAAAACTGTGGAAATATCAATTTTCATACATTAATTCATTGGATAATAATATGTAGATGTTATTTCAGAAATGCTGGGATACGAATGTCCGCCCACAGCCGTTGAAAGGTAGAATTTCACCTATTATTAATACCGAATTCTTGGCGATGGAGAAGAGTTAAAGATTGTATGTTCCTATTGTTTCCATTTTCTTTAGCTTATCTTTTACCATTGAAGAGATAGGAACGAAAGGTTAATAAAAAATCATAGAATAACTATATTCTTATTAACTATACTTATACTATAATCATCATGATAATGACTTTTCATTGTTCTATTTATATTAGAAAGATATTAGAAAGATTTTGTAAAGACATTATACGCTACAAATTAGCATTCACATTTTTAAGGACCATTCCATGTATTTAATTCCTCTAAAGAGCGTATAAACAGTTATATACCTAATGGAATATGTGTGTGTATGTGTGTATATATATATTTAGTTTTGATTTTTATGTCCTTTAAGTAAGCATCACCAATCGAATTCAATGTGCTTTGGAGATATATTTAATCCACATGATTGCTTCAATGGACATTGCAGTATTTTGTGATATTTTCTAAGGCTACTGGGAATATTTAGCGATTTGAAATTTACCGTAGAGACGTAAACAGCTATTAACTTTTTTCTTGTTTGTTTCTGTTTTGGAAATGCCAAATATTTGGCTTTGACTTGTTTATTCTTCAAGATTTTTTTTGGGGGAACAATTGCTTTCTGGGTCCTTCTTTACTCAAGCATTTACTCATAGCTGGAGGAAGATACTCAGGACATGCTTTATTTCGATAATAAGTTCGGTCAACCATTGGGAAATATAGGGTGTATTATTGTTCAACATGAAATATCAAATTATGCTTTGAAACAACATGCATTTTATATACACAAAATAGACTGCACTAGTTATAAAGAGGAACAAAAAATGTTGACATAAAACTTCAAGAAAAACTT
Source organism: Thereuonema tuberculata (assembly GCA_023159025.1). Lineage (NCBI taxonomy): Eukaryota > Metazoa > Arthropoda > Chilopoda > Scutigeromorpha > Scutigeridae > Thereuonema > Thereuonema tuberculata. The sequence goes on along the minus strand of JAFIDM010002131.1, from coordinate 49,152,374 downwards.
CTGAAGCAACATAACCATCTATTTCCTTTTTGAATTTCCATGAGAAACAGGTGGCCTTTTTTTAAATTTTTTAACACCAAAAATACTTTGGTGAATATATATCCAAATGCTTTACTTATGTGCAATAAAAATGCAATAACTGTAGGAAACACTAGCAAAGACTGGTAAAATGTGTAATGAAATTCAATTTGGTTTAAGAATTATTCCAGTTCAGAAACATTTTATCCGGTCAAATTGGCGACCGGATGCATATGAACTTAGACAAAAAAATCTGTAAAAGATTTTTAAATCATTCGGAATTTAGTTACTAAGCATTAAAAGAGAGACAGACAATGAGAAATTAACTTTGTTTGAATATAATTTTTTGCTTTATAATTAGAAATTACATATTAATATTTATATACTGAAAAATTTCAAATACTGTTTTTTAAGATTTAGTGAATAGTTATAAACGTAAATAATTTAAGTTTCACGTATAATATTTCTTTAAGTGATATTCAATTCGTAACAAATTCTATGAATCCCATTCAATTTAACTGATTACGGTAAAATTGATTAGGGTTCTGGCATTTTGAAAATTAAGGAACATAAAATTGCCGTAATTGGCTATATTTGCACAACATAATCATTGCTACATGACCTTAATTTTCAAAATATCGAATGCCGAATAAGCTTTCTCAGTAATGTAATTCAATGGGGTGGGGAGGGAATAGAAGATATTTAATTCATTAATGTAAATCGTCTATTTTATTATTTATGAGAAGCTCGAATAAATACCAAATGTTTGCGAATAAGCCTTTTGACATTGTTTTTAAATTTCTCGTAACATATTACGTCAGAAATTGATTCTGCAAAAAATATAAGATGGGGTATCAAATTATCTCTCATTTTGTTAATTGCACTTCATCGCTGGATATATCATTGTTTTCAAGGAAGAGCTAATGTAAATGCTGAACATGGTTTCATTTGAAATAGTCGCATATTTTCCAGCAAGCAATATCGAATGGTATTTTAAGCACTGTCATGGAATAGAAGACCATTTAAATGATCTCACAAATTCTGATGATGAATATTTTTAGTTCTTTGAGTATTAATAAACAGTAAGACTGTATTTTGTAAGATATAGCAAGGATTGAACACGTAAAGAGGAATTTCCTAGATTTCTGATACCGACTGCTTGTATTAAGCCTTAAAACATGATAGAGAAACATGAAAGCTGAAGTTAAAAAAAAAAAGACATACAATGTATTTTATTTTATATTATTTTATTTTGAGTTTTTGTAACCAATATTAATTAAAATTTTAATTTGGTAGAATTATAATAGAAAAAAATGTAAAAAGTGAATTAAACAATATCTCTGCCGTGCATCCACCGCGATAAGTGTATTTCCCAAAGGCGAAAAATGTTTAAAACGGTGTTTACAGCTTTGAAGTCTTGCTCGACCTCTAAGCCGTCCCCTAAAAACCCGTGCCCGGATTTCGACTTTTTTTTTGCTTATTTGTAGTTAAACCAATGCCCTAAAGGTTCTAAAAATTTTGGAGCAAAAGCTTTAAAAACAACATGAGTCGTGAGTTTAAGGTTTTGAAGATAGGTAAAGTCGTCAAATTTTTATATCCTTTATTCAGGTAGGGTTGAATGCAATAGTGTATTTTGCCTCTGGAAAATACACTAATATGGAATTACATATAAGATATCCTGACGAAGCGTGTAATCTGAACACTTGAAATCGGTTGATTTTAAATGGAGACTTTTTAATTTATGTGTGATGACTCATTTTAACCTTTAAAGCTTTCTATAAACGTTTAAAACGTTCACATCAAATAGAAAAACATATATTGCATGTAATTTTTTTATTTAACTTCAGTTGCTGTTAATCTTTTTTTTATATTAAAATAAAAAGGAGTTTGATAAAACAGACGAACAAAGAAAATTCCAGAAAATTCCTATTCATAGCCCAGATTTTATTGACATATTATTTAAGATATATTATTTATGACATAGTCGTTAAGGTTTACAGTTTCAGAAAGAAAACAACGATTTTCGCTGCCTGTCCCAGAAACTTACTTTACCTTTCATTCTTTTGTGCATTTCAGACGGAAATTCAGTTAGACCGTTCAAAGTTTGCACAGAGGATATTATTATTCAGAGGTTGTTTTTGAAAAATAAGTAATTTATGTAAATTTAGAGTTTTGTCTCATCAGTAAACAATTTAAACTTTGACATATCAACTTTACAAAAAAGTTTCATAAAGAATAGTATTTTACTATTATTTTACATAAACATTTTAATATTGGCTAAGTTCAGTTTTAGATACTTTTTTAAACTAAAATTTTATTAAGAAGTATATTTTGACACAAATATATTTTGATGTAAGTAAATAAAATTGTATTAAAATAAATAATTCGAAGTTATAAGTTAGGGATAAGTTCCAATTTTGGAAACAATAAAATGGGGAGGAAATTTTCGGTCGAAGTCCGCGCACTTCTCTGAAAAGAGGGAATTAACGACAGAATAGATTTAGCGGACTTCCGTCGAGGGATTTAAAACCTCGCTGTGAACGTTGACAGTTTAATCTTGGTGAGGTTGCGAAGGGCCGAATCCGCCTCTTTACCTGGAGCACTTTCATCCACTTTGACGGAGATGCGGCGCGGTTATCCCCCCACGCTTTTCAGTGCCGAATGACAGCAATCTTTAACACTTCACTGACCCGAAGACGACGCCCTGGCGCAACATGGACAAGCCCAGGCCTTTTATTTGTAGAGTAAATCTAACGGTGCTTAGGCGGTAAGGAAGCCGGCCTCCATCTATTCAGGACTGCAAATGTCTTTCCTGTGTATACTATCCTCATTGCCTTCTGATTGCAGATAAGGGGGTGTGAGTTTCAGGCCGGACGTGATCCATGATAACCAATGGGTAGAGACTGCAAACGCTTTTCCGGAGTTGAGGGAATGGTGTCTTTTTATCCGGACGGGCACGCCTGATGTCTCGTATTTCTCGGCTTCAGTTTGGATGAGATCGCCGTTCAGAGTACCAACACGTAGGCCATTTAGATTACCATCTCCATCTATAACTAAAGTGGCTCTAAATTAGAAAGGGCTGTGAGAAGCGATCGCGAATTGCAACAACAAGAGGGCAAGAAAAAAAGATTAATCTAGAAAAAGCTTTAATCTTGAACTTTCGAGTCCATAAAGGTCATAATTTTTGTAGATTAGCAAGAATGAAAACACAATATGTAATGGAGCAGAGAAAAAGTCATTATTACCATGCAGTGGTTGACTAGGTGCAACTCTATCACCTATATCAATAAAGCTCAAATACTTAATTCAGAACGTAATTAGAACGAAATGAAGGTGAAATTGATTTTCGCGATCTGAATGTACTTTTCTTTGAATTTATTCAGTTAAGAAAGTGAGGAAAAAGAGGTTATATTTGAATATTTGCGAATTTTTTAAAATATACTATATTAAAATGTATGGTTTTTAAATAATACGGCTTTTAAACATAATATTGATAGTAACAAAAGACATTCCAAAACAAATTAAGAATTAACTGATTCTCATTTTAATTACACAAATATACGGAAACCGTTGGAATTTTAATTGCTTCGTAGAATAGAACATACTTCAGATTAATTGTATCTTAATATAATATTGAGGATGTTTGTATGAATAGTTCTTATAAAAAACAAAACAGGTTTCAGATTGAATTTATACGTAGTTTATAGATAGAATGTCTCTTTCAAAGAAATTTCAGTCGGTTTTTTTTGATTTTTTGACTATTAGAAAGTTAACAGTTACTTGTATAGTTTGCATAAACAATTTAAAATGGTCTGAGTTTCGTCGTTTACATGATAAAGAAAGAAAAAAATAGAAATCTTTGCATTGATTAGAAAACAATATTCATAGCTGTATTATATGAAGTTAGTTGTATTTCTGAAGCTTTAGTGAGAGGTACTTTTTTATTAAGACTCTTCTACAAAATCACTTTCTGCATTTTTTTTTTGTAAAGTGGAAGGGCGATTATCACTTTAATATCGAATTAATTCAAACTCTTATGGAACAATCTTCAAACGCGTTGCAACTGTGTGTTTCTGCTCTTCTACCAGTTGAGCAACTCTTCTGGAACTGCAGCCATTCCAATTAAATCAAAATGGCAGCTTTCGGTAATATTTGTAGAATCATCCGGCTTCCGCTAATGTTCTGAGAAACTGTTCCCGGACGCTAATGAAACGCAACTGGAGCTGACATTAAGCTGGTCGTAGTCATCTGCGTCGACTTGCAAAGAGGCGATTGCCACTTGAGTCAAGATATAGGCTGTAGCTGTATCACAAAACCCAAGTTTACCATTGTCAGGAAGCAGCGATTTGTCAGCCATCGATAATATCCTGCATCATTATTTGCTAGAGTTTGGGTAGATTTCATTTTCATTTTTAAGAGCTTTCTTTATTGCCAAACTTTCAAAGAGGAAAAAAAATTAAATTAAAAGATTAAACAAATTAAAACGTTTTCTGAAGAAAATTTTATTTCCCTTGGTATATTTTCATTAATTCGGAATCAGATATTAAAAAATGCTTTTAATTTCCTCTCCGATTCCGAATTAATATCAATTATTGAAAAATTGCTGAAAATCAAACAAAATTCCTATGTTTGAGAAAACCTTTCATTCTTGTCAATTTGAAAAGCTATTCGTAGTTCCCAAATAAAATTTACCTTTTTTTTCAGGACGGTCTCAGTAAATACTGTTCACAGATTGAGATATCGTGCTTCCCTCTGATTGCAAATTATTGAATTCCAAGTAGAGAAAGTTTTTTTCAGAATGTGAAATTTTGGGGAAAAAAAATCTATATTTTATATGAAATATTTCTAGCATTTGAAATTACATTTTCAATGTATCATATGATTAGAAGAAAGAATATTTGGTGCTAATTTCAAATATCATCGTTAAATATAAAAAAAAAAAATGTTTATTCTATGTTAATAAACTAAAATTATAAATTAGCGTCAGAAAACACTAAAATCTAATTAATAATGCTATTTTAAGACTTTTAACGTTAATAATACTTTCGTAAACTCTAACATTTAATGGAAAATCAATAAGTCTTAAAATTCAAAACGCGGCATTACTTTTATTATAATGGAGTCTCTAAAGCAAAAGTGATTATCTTCTAATCATAAAATAATTACTTTATTACTGACTCCAATGTGAGCTCAGTAATCACTGACTCGGTAAGTACTATGTATAAGAAGCTGCTGGAACCGTACATGTTCTAAAATGATTGCAGTTCTCCAATAATGGTGTGTTAAAGATAAAGCTTTGTTGTATTTCCCAACAAATTTGAGATGCAAATCAAATACAGCAATCTTAATATTAGTAATAAATTAACATAAGCTTAATTTCCTTTCATTTCGTAGTTCCTATCTTAAATTTGTTCATTATAAAAATGTCATTGACACACTTATATTTTTATTTAACTGATCTGTATTCCCAAATTAATACGCATTAAAAATTCGACATAGTAGTCATTTCACTCAGAGCTAACAATATTCGATGTTTACGTTTTCACAGTTTTTATTTCATATAATAAAGTTAAGTAATAATTCCATAGCAATAAATGTATTTTTTCCCTTTCTAAATCTCTATCGCATGGCCTGAAAAGTAGCTTCACGATATCTTCCATGATTTTTATCTGCTCATAATGACTTTTATATTTTATATACAAATATTTACATTTCTACTATTCATCGCATTGGAGCAGCACATGCGACAGAGATTTAAAAAGGGAAACATAGATTTATTGCTATGCAATTATTATTTAACTTTTTTACATAAAATAAAAAGAATGATTGGGAAATGCAATCATTTTTTGTGTACCCTGCAATTAAGGAGAACTATTGCTTTTTAGCGAAGAATTTCTTATGAACCAAACTTATCTTATTTATATTAATATTCATGTAAATAATGCACAGATTATGAGAAAAAGTGAAGTTATTGTTCTAAGTTCTAAGTTAAATGATTAAATTAAAACACAATAAAAATAACAGATTTGGGCGTCATTTAATTTAACTTTATTTTAATGAACGTTGTGATTAACTGTATTTGAACTACATTATAAAGTTATTATTTTCCAATATTAATATTATTTATTGAGTTGTCATTAATATTGTGCTAATTAAAAGTATAAGCTTTTGAGATTTAAGTATTTATTGGCGCTTTATTATCTTCGTACTAAAATACGTTAATGACTCTGATAATGTATTATTAAATATTTTATTTAATATTGTTGTGTTGAACTTTGTATTTCAAAGCTAGATTAGCTTAATTTAGAACAAATCAATCTATTTCATGTGATTCTTAGGGATACGTGTATTTTACTGCAATTTATTGTAGACATAACAATTTTTCTTTATCAATTTACTAAGTTTTTACATCGTGACAGAATAATTGAAATTCTTTTGCCAAAATGCTAAAATGTGTCAATATTATTCTAATTCAGCTTCACAGATACACTTTTCTCCCTACTTCAATAGCAGAAAAGGAAAGGGTGTGGATGGAAAAGGTTGTGTCCATTGATTCTGTACCCTGGCCAATTGCCAGTTGAATATGTTCTTATGAAAGCGAAGCAGCTCTACGAAATAGAATGAAGTGTGAGGCAAGAGGGAAATCAACGCTGAAAACCCCCTTTGGACACGATTGCATTCATCCAGTAATAAGGATAATAGTGCAGCTAATCAAACTAAAACAGGACCGATTCTTTCATTTTTCTCCTCTCTTCCCCCTCCTCATTTGAAATAATCGAACAAATCTTTATTCTTCTCTGAATATTAATTGAGATTCAAGTCATTAATCTTGAGATTAATAAACGTTAGGAGCACTGTCAACTTTAAGAATGCCTAAAGATAAGCTCCAATCAATTCAATTAATGTTGTTCCTTTATTTTGAAATGAAAAGCACAGAAAGATGAATTCCATATAAAAGTCTACCTATTCTAGTCGTTTTTATCCAATTACAAGTCAAGCACAACTCAATCCAGCATTTCAATTTAAGCCTTTTTTAAAAAGCTTGCTGTAAATAGACAACGTATGATTACGATAGGTTATCGTAATTATAACTTATGTCGTTAAGATCTGCCAGACAAGTAGATACTACTAGAATTTCATTTAGCATTATACTTGTTTGGTTTGTAAAACTTTTCGATTGGCTTTACTACACTTTTTAACTATTGTTAAAGTAGCACAACTGCTGGAAAGGTAGAGAATATGCAACGAAAGATAAATAAACTGTTGATTTTTATTCCAATTCATTCAATTTATAAAAACGTAAACTGCATTATTGTATAGTAATGTAATGTATATAATTGTTAAAGAACACAGTTTCTCCTAAATTTAAAATTTTACTAGTAAAACAAAATTTTGTTTTGTTAATGTGTTAATAGCTTAAGAAATGCTTAAGAAATTTCTTAAGGGATTCTTTATTAGAAAACATCATTCAGAAATTCTCAGTAAAGATAGGAACTCTTTATATTAAAAAGAAATTTTACCAAATTTAAGATCTTGCTCATTTTATAGGTATTCTTTTCGACTGTTTCTCGTTTCTTCTACTTTTCTTTTTTTTAAGCAATGTTTGGAAAGGAACCTCGCTTTCTTTGCCAACCACCCACGGAATCTCCTGATGCAGAACTTCTTTTGTTAGGAGACACCAACAGAGAGGAGGAATGGAGCACGTCAGCAAAACGAAGTCAAGCAAACAGGCGGCTTTCGAGCGCGCCGTGCCAAACAGTCTTGTGCTGGTCTTGCGAGGTGGCCTGTTATGCGTCACTGACAACGGTCTTCCGTAAGTGTATGCACTGCATGGGAAATAAGAGAGTCAGCTCAGCTTCACTGAGGAAGTAAGCTAACAGCTCCTCTGGTGTTCGGATCATCGATCGAACAAGTATGGAGATAATTTTCGTTTGGAATCACTTGCATTTTATTTGAGATGTAGGAAAAATCGACCACTAAGAATTACAAAAGGCTGTTATTCCAACATAAAGGCCAGTGAAATAACTGAGTGTAAGGATTGTAGTTGAAAAGTTTGTAACATATAAGTCGCTGATTGGTTTGTTTGTTTGTTTGTTTAATTTTCGTTTTTCAATTTCTTAAAAACTCAAAAAATAAAATATTAGAATGTTTGAAAGTAAGATCAAGAACTTTTTAAAATATAGTTTTCAGAGCTTTTTTTCTTAATAAAAATAACAACCGAGCAGTCTCATCAAATTGTAATTATTTACAAAATTTAAGGTTTCGTAACAAGACACTGAAAATTAAATGTAGTGCAAAAGGACATTCACTATTTAGAAATAGTCTTCCGTAATGTACCACAAAACCCGAGTCAAAATAAGAGAAATTGAGCTGCATCCATCTTCTTTCTTAATATTAAAAATATATATACCGGAATATCAATATTATTCTGGAAAAAACAAAATTTTATATTTAGAAATGTTAAACATAGTAACTTTATTAAGGTATAAACTTTTCATTGTCAATCTAAATTTCATACGAAATCAAGGACAAATTTATTTAGATACGTTCTTAATAAGATGGGAAAGTCGTCTGGATTAACAAGGTTTTCATCTTTCTTAAACAACCTTCCGCGAGAAAATCATGTTTAGAAAAAAATTTAAAAATCCCGGAAGTCAATCTGGAAATTTTGATATTAAATTAATAACGAAGGATTGTGGTTAAATGAAAACAATCATTACTTTATATTTAATTCCTAGATTTAATGAAAATTATTTGTCATAATTGGTTAAAAAAAAATAAGAGAAAGCCAAATAAGCAATAAAGATCGAAAGAAAAATGTATGTTATTGTCAACTTTCAAATCATTCATGTAACCGTTCAACACACAACGTCATCAAAGAGATTCAAATTTATTTTACTCCTTTGAATAAAAAAATGTTGAAACAAAAGAGTTTTAAGATTATAGGTCAAATAAGTTAAAGAATTATTTTAAATATATATCTGAAACTTCTTCTGAAACGTTAGTCTATCAAATGACCAATAACTTATTTTGTATACTACTGTATTGAAGTTAAGCAACTACGTGCTTTCATCTGTTTTACCTTTCATCTGTATTAATGACATCTACTAAAATAGTTAATTATATTTATTGATAACGGTTGCTGCACAATAACAGCTGTCTGTTATTTCGGCTAAAAAGAACTCAATTTTGAACTCAGAACAAAAATTATCTTTACACATTACAAACCGCTCTTTCATGATTTACCAACAACTATAAAATTTAGACTACTCGCTGCCTGATTCGTATTCATTTTGGGACTAATGAACGCTATATACAAAACAAAAGCACTATTTACAGACTATTATATAACATTTAATTTGTTAACTATATTTCTTTTTTTATTTTATAAGTAAATATAAAAATATCCAAAGTGAAGTGAATTTGTCATATCATTGAGATTTCTGATTACATTGTGGTTTTCGATATTTTTTTTTTTATTAGTAGACTACATATGACTTGCTCTTCACGTCGTATTCGATTAATATATCCTCAGATTACTGTTGATATCCTTCTTCTGTTAAATTATATTATATATTAAAAGTAATTATTATCTCAATAATGTTATTACGACAAAATCTTTCGTTTACAGAATTTATCAATACAATGAAATATCTCTAAGCCTATCAGTTTCCGGGAAAAATATTGTGACTTCCTTGAAAATGTTCTTATTGAAGTGATATCCCTACCTCTATGCAGTCTTCCTTAATGTGTATTTATAAGATGTTTACTAAAATTAATTCGATTTTAATTATTTGAAAAAAAAATGCAATGAACTTTTTTTGATGTCTACTGATCAAATTTGGAATTGCTAAAATGCCAATAACTAATAAATAAATAAATAAATAAATAGGCAGTATTTTAATTATAATCTTTATCACAATATACCGCAATAAAATTTCATAAAATCAATATAGTGCAAATTGTAATTTTGTATAAATTATCTAATTATCTAATAAGAACCATCCCAATTTGCTTTCCAATTTAGATAGTTAATTAGTGGAAACAGGTTTGATGCACTACTAATTTATACTATATCAGAAGAATTGATTTTTGGTTTTGGGAGAAACCATTTTTTTTCCGTTATACATCTTCGTCTTTTTACCTTTATGGATATGTTTGAAAGGAGATTTGTAATGTCATTGTTAAGCTTACCAAATGATTGGATTAATGAAGCTTAGAAGAAAAGAATTTCTTTTTCTAAATCCTTGATGGATGTAGTATGGATACTGTCAAGCTTGATAAAGCATCAATCAATCAAGCAATATTGTGAGGGGAAAAAGCTTTTATGTATAAGGAGGAAAAAAAATCAACATCAAATTCGATTCGGTGCTACAGCTGATTAAGGAATTTTCCTAAATTCTGATTTTTTTTCTTCAAAAAAGAAAAGCTTCCAACCGTTTCAACTTTGCTGAGAAAATATTTTTAAACTTATGTAATACCGTATTGAAATATTACATACTCTAGAATTATCAAATTATTAATTGATCTGTTCTCAAAATTAAAACTTTCATTTCTGATTAAATGAAAACGAAGCAAAAACTTTTCAAAACTTTATATTAAAGATTTAATGATAAAATAATTTCACTAAATAACATTTTCAGAAATTTTGTTGCAGGAAAAAAAGTAAAAAACTTAATGTAATTTTCTATTGTTTTGAGTATCACTACTTTCTGAAAAGAATTTTGGCAAGATTTTTCTTATAGTTCTGTCACAAATGCCACCCGGTTGCTTCATCAGGTTGACCGTCTACTAACTCTTTCTCTCTTTGTGTCTGCAGTATGGCCAGTAGCGTACCAAGGGAGGGGGCCCATCAGCCAGCCTAGGGGGTCCCACCAAGCAGCTTAATTCCTTTTTTTTTTTTTTGGTTGGTAAAGCAAGACTAGGGGGCCCCATCAACACAAGATTTCCTTTTTTTTTTTGGTTGTAAAAGCAAGACTAGGGGGCCCCAGCATCTATAACTCCCGCCCCGGGCCCCCAAAGGCGTTGGTACGCCACTGAGTATGGCGGCATAAAATTGTCTTAAATCTGCCACAAAGGGTGAGACAATCATTTCTCTGTATCTTTCCTGATTGACAGTATCACGTTTACCACTTACATCTTCCAAAAAATAGAGTTCAATGATGCCATGGCCAGAAATGGCACACCACACAGTCATCTTTTGAGAGCGTAGAGGACATTCAAGAACCTTAGTCGGCCGTTCAAACCCAAGAAATCTGGTCGTTTGTTTGTTTCATAATCGTCCAAGGTGACGTGACATTCATCAGAAAACCAAATATGAGACAGACAATGTTCATCTTCATATACATTTACTAAAAGTTACCCGTCCCCTATAAGAATAAATGCTTCTGTAACTTATAGGAGACGGATCACTTTTGGCATACCTCCATACGATATGAAAATGCTCAAAATTCCGCTCATCTGATCCCCAGTTCTTTAGCAATGCGTCGCTGACTTTTCTTTGGTCAACACAAAATCTTATCAAGCTCAAACCCCCTATGCTTATTGTCTAAGGACGTGTGATTTCGCCCAAGTGATTTCTTCATTGACAGAAAGATCAATGCCTAAATTATTTCACCAACAATGTTCGCTTCGTTGGTGGGGTTTTGTGGAACTCTTCTTCAAAAAGTTGAAAAACATACGTCACACTAGGTGCCCCGGATAGCTGATTCCGTATGAGCGAAAAGAATGCTCCACAATAAGTCTTTTCACGAATACTTACAGCCATTACTTAGCACCGTGCAATATAACCTCTTGGCAATAAAAACGTTGTACAATGCCGAATGTCTTTCTGTATACTTTATTTCCGGCTATACTGCATATAGTGTAGGTTTGTTCATGTATGTAGTTATTATATCAACCTTCTTCGATTGAAAACTAAAATGTAATTTTTAAATATGAAGATATTGCAACAACTATACAGTATTTACAAGTCAGTCAATAATGATTCGATAGTAGAAAAAGTTGCAGTATTTTCTTCATCCCCTCTTCCTTGTTTCCGACAATCATGGGAATAAAATGATTCACTCCCACCCAGATTCTTGTTTTTGAAGAATGTTTCTCAGTTGAGTCCTAACTATCTTTAATCTTGGCTGAATTTGGAGCTTTTAAATAATAGGAAATTAGTTAATAAATTTCTTAACAAAAAATAATGAGAATTCCGAATAATTAAATGTTAACAATATGATTTTTTTTCTAAGAGGAGATAATATGAGTATGCTAGTTAAAAAATGAAAAAATTTTAGAGGTCTACTTTTGTTTAGAGTGCTCGTCAATAATGATATACTAACAAAATACAACAAATTAAAAAGGGCTAAGTTACATAAATATACTGTTCTGTAAAATTAGTACATACCAATTAGAAGAATAGCATACGAAATTTTTAATTAATCATTTACTTCTAATTATAAGCAATTTATTACTTTTTTTTTCTTAATGATAAATGGATAGATATACTTTTCTGTATTTCGTATGAAACAAAATCGCTTTCTTCTTTAGCTTGCCATATTATTTACAAGTTCTTTAACGCAAGACATGTAAAAATTGTCTTCGTTAATAAATTAGGATCTAAGTTAAAATTGCAGGCTCTCTATGGCTTCATTTCCCTAAAGGAAAAAGAAATAGAGTGGCAATAAATAATTCCCTTTGTATTAATTGTTAAACATAACAATGGTTCCAAAAGCATCGATATTCCACGTCCAAAATACACAACGTTTTCTCTGAAAGCTTAAGTTACACTCTAAATGGTTGTTAGCCTTATTTGTAGTGCAAAGAATTTTAAAAAATAACAAAAAATATTAAAATCGTTTCAAAAATTTTTCATTTCTGAAATACAAATTAGAAATTCTAATAACAGTCTTAAAATAGCATGCGTCAGGACATATTTTTAAAAGGATTTTTGGTTTTCAATTGTCTTAATTAAATTAAAAACTAATGTAAGTTTTTTAAATCAATGCTATTTAACTATGACAATATTTACAATTTACTATTTTAAGTTGCTTAACATACTTTTTATATTGCGATAATTAAGAATTAGTCAGAAACTTTTATGAAAAATGTTTTGCTGATATGTAGAGAATGTAAAGAATTTAAGGTAAACTTTTCGAAATTACGGTAAACTTTTTTTTCGGGATAATTATTCTGCAAGAGATTGACAATCACAGCGGTGGTCAAGCTTACTATAATATCCTCCCATTTAATTCTCATCATTCTTTATGCCGTTCTTTTTTTGCTATTTGAAGATAAAGCTAGGAAAAATTGTCTGGATATAAGTCGGACATGTTGAGTATTGATCGTCCGAAAGGTCAGTGCTACTTTTATCAGTTGACTGGAAGTGTTCTCGCTTAGTCACGCAGAAAATTCGCAGCCACGGGTTCTGTGATACATTTGCACAGTAGTAGACCCTTTACATCCATAAAATTTCTCTCCACCTACTCAGGAAACCGATAAGGCAATAGGTTGAGTGTGCAGTACCACGTCTCTCGCAATAATATTTGTAATCCAAAAAGTTTTTCTGCCTGCCAAGGGAAATTCTTTCACAATTTTAGTCTCCATTATTTTGAAATAATTTCGTACTTTTGGCTTTCATTTTCGTAATAAAAAATGGCAGATAACACAGAATGTGGAAACTGGAGTAAACGAAATTGGTATTTCACGTTAGTAGATGTTTTGTTAACTTAGAATGAAAATCAAATATTATTAATTATAGCAATTTACACTGAAAAATATTGGAAAACAAAATCACAAAAAACTACTTTATTGCGAGTTGCGATAGTTTTCTCACCTTACCACGGGAATAACAAAATTGATCTAAAATTTCAGTTTTGCCTTAAAAAATAGTGATTGCAAAAATTTACAACATGATTACATTATATAATTTAGATATACGAAAATTGGATTTTAGAAAAGCGAAAAAAAAGTCTTATGGTCCGTTAAATATTACACTTTTCTATAAATAATAACGCAAATTTGAGAGCTGCAAATGTATGGAAGGCAAGTGCTAAAATCGATAAATTACTGCTGAAGTTAATGAATAATATCCGGAGAGTTCAGTGATTACAAGTAGAATCAGTTATCTTGGATTCGTTGAATCAGAAATGTTTTAGATCCAGAAATCAATGCATGTCATTCAATAAAGATTATTTTACTATAATTGTTGTTTATGTGTTCTGGTATCAAAATGCACTTATTAAACTCTAAATTGAAGCAAATGTTCTCTAATTCTCACAGCCTCAGTTAGAGCCAATAGTTTGAGACTGCCTCTAGCATAAAAGTAAAGTTTCTGCAATAAATTCACAGCACTTCCTTTCTTTACATTTAATGTAATAAATGGTATAGGGCTGTAAACTCATGTTACTAACTGTTTTTAAATGTGTAAATTATTTTAACACCTATTTTCATCTATCTTCCGCTTTCAGATTATTGATTAGTCGTTTCTATTCTTGTTTAATTATATAGTTATTTTTATCTATATCCCGTAAGGTGTATGTATATTTAGTCTATATCGTTCTCCTAACTCATGATCCCATCTGTCGTTGAATTTTATTTTATCCTTTAATTTTATTAAAATTGTTCTTAAAAATATAATTGCCATGCAATCTTTGAATAAATTAAGAAATCTAAATTCAAATGTTTTAAAAAAAAATTTATGGAAGCCTTAGCTGCATTTAAATAGTGGTTGTTCCACTGAAGACTTCCAACCAATTTCTTAACAGTTAATGGCCTAAAATTTTATTTGGAATTTGTTGTTTTCAATTAACATTCTCATGAACAGAAGGACAGAAGGACCTGTCTGCTTAAAATAACAGACAGACAACTACAGAAAATTATATGAAGCCAAAAATAGACGAAAATGTAGACCTCAAAGCGATACTTCAAGAATCTTATCAAAATTATAATCTTGAGTTTTTTTGTTTGTTTTATTGCAGGCACAAAACTACTTAATGCTTCTTTAGGAATTCAGCCTAGAAAAAAACTTTCACATTAACAAATTTTAGAAGTAAAAAATGAAACAATAATCTCTTTTGTACTCTGTGGACATGACAGTGATTTTTCACCACATGTAGGAATTTTATTGGCAAAAAAAATAATAATAAAGTTCAGTAATTGCATATAAGTTATTACAAGGGAGTAATTAGAATTCTATCACCAATTTTTGGTAGTTGTCGATGAGGAGTTCTTCTTTTCTACGGCTATAGCCAGTTGTTGTATCGAGCCAAATCCTTAGTTAAAGACTTCTGGGGTGGATCGGAAGAAGAAAGTATCATCATCTATCTGCATCTAAATGAGCAGGCAAACTGCCAGATTACAGTGGCCATTGTATTTTGTCTTATTTGTTTCACAAATGCTTGGTTCATTAGGGGTACTGTAGGCTGGGCCAAATTGCCTGTTTTTGGATTTACATTGTTATACTGTCTTCCTACTTACGTTCGATTCAACATAATGGGATCAATGAAGGTTCGGCCCAAACCACCAAGAAATCGGAAATAAAAATACCGGACAAGGCTTATTACATCGCGAAAGCAGAAAGATCAGGAACCGGCAAAAACAATTCGAATTAATTCTTTCTTAAAGTATAGAATTATTCTCTACATAACAATATTTTTTTCCAAGCGCTTACAGTATTCAAATAATTGTTTTTTGTTTCCTGAATTGATATAGAATTTCGGTAAAGACAATTATAAAAATGGATAAGATAATTTCTTTTGTTGCATTTTTATTATAATAATCTTTATTTAATGTAAGATATGCTTACATACTAATTAAGGTTAGTACATAAAAAGGCTAAGATTAACAACAATATAATTCAACAGCTAAATTGAGGCACTTCCCTCTGTAGAATAAGCTATAGTGTTCTCTATATTTTGGTTCAGTAAACAATCGAGCCTTCTTCAAATTTTAGATTCCACATCAATACACTACTGCAGTCTTGCTGCATTCATTTCAACAAAATGAATGACTAATTTGAAACGGTCGAGTAATTTTATTACTTCTGGTTGGATCACTGGAGTTGATGGATGGACTTCTGCAAAAGTATTCATTTACCGATTTCAAGTAGTTTTACTGAAACAAATACCGAAAATGATTATGTTCATCTTTGCTGTGCACTTTGTTGTTGATTAACATATTCCACTCCACTTTTACATGCAGTTTAGAATAACCTATTATAAGATTTTTCTAAATATTAAAACTATCTGTTCTTAAGAACAATAGGAATGCACTTTATCACTTTTTGTGGATTTTTAGGTAAAGTGATAAGGGATAGTGGAAGGGAAGTTAAAAATTAATTACAAATTGTAGCACAATACTTAAAGACATTAAATTTTTCTGATGGCCTTAGATTTTTTTTTATATTTTTCAATTATTATTTTCATTTAAAATGAAGGATTTCAATGTTTGTTATAAGATTAGCATGAAAATTATATATAACAATTGAAGACTACTCTGAGTTAAAAGAACGGATAAAATTTAGAACATATAGAGAATCATTATATGAAGTGAAGTCCATTCCGTAGTTGTGTTAAAAGAGGGAAAACATAGAAATAAAATAATATTAATAAGCGTCTTGAAACGGTATGCGTAAATTTCAATGTTACTTTCATAAAAATTGAGCAGTTGAAATTCTTGATTTACTCTGCATTAGACATATTTTAATTATTGTTAATTTTGTTATTTTTTTATAACGAAAAAAATTAACAATGTAAAGATTTCCATACAATCTTGTGCTTTTAATACACCTTCAAAAATCACAGCTTTTAATATTAATTGATTAATTTATATTCTCTAAAATGGATTAACATAACAATATATTAAAATCTTGTATTTACATTTTATAATATTAAAATGTTAAACAGCTCAGTAGGTAATGTGCCATTGTTTATAAATTATAAAATAGCTAACATCTTTAAACCATCATATCCTATACTCTATATCATCTTATAATTCTTTATATTTTTCTTTCTTTTAATATTATTGAAATAAATGACTTTGGAAAATTAGATAATCATAAAATTAATTAGTCTAGATAAATTTCGTCAAAATGTTGAAAATACCTCATGTAAAAGTAATCTGCCTTTGTTTGCTTCCTTTGCTTGGTATTCAAGGATATTAAAGTTCCTCTGACGATAAATTTGATAAATGATAGCAATAACTAGGTTAAAGACAAGTGACAAAGAGTCTTTAATGCCTAAAGTGAATGGCAAGTCAAAGAGTACTCATTTTCCTCATGTCATCTTACCTAATAATCCATAAAGAGATATTAGACAGAAATTAAAGCCTCTACGGAATTTGGATAGAAGATTTCTGTCACACCCCGTTGTGATAAGTAGCTATAGTAGTTAAATATTTTTTTATTTAATTAGTGGAAGAAAATAATAACAAAATCATATTGTATTGAGTAAACTTGCCTAATCTCAACCCTAATCTACAAGTTAACAACTCGCCATATAATCCTACTTTATTCGATATAAAAGCTACTAATAAATATTGATATCCAATTAAGTAAGTTTACATAGCAACATAAGGAAATCCGACAGGATCGACAGAGCTAAAAAGTAAATAACTTAGGGAAACCGATATCTGTAATTTAGTATATAACAACATTAGTAACGTTTAATTAAAATATTTTAACGTGCAGTTTAAAATTCATATGGATATAGCTAGCAATACTTGCACTACTTGCAGTTTAAAAATATATAAAAAAAAACATTAAAAACTTACAATAGTTTCAAGTCGTCATGCTTTTATGATCCCTTGTCAAGTGCTGTCACAGTTGACACCACTTGACAAGGGGTCCTATAAGCATAAGGACTTGAAACTGTTGTGAGTTTTTAATGTTTTCTATATTTCTATTCTATGTTTACATTCTATAGTGCAAATATGCTTGGCTATATCTAGCAATATGTTTAGTTGAAATATAATTTTCCAATTTTCCCTAGAACTTTCCTGTAGGTTTCTCAGAAATCGCATCAGAAATTAACTTTCAAGTATTACGGAAGCATATTTTTAGTCATTTTAGACCACCACCTCTCCTTTGTAAGCAAAAATAAGCAGATGCCCCGGCTTACGTAAGATTTGCAAAATCATTAACATTAATACCACTGAATAATACATTAAAGCAGTCAAAATTACATGATATTGACGTCTGAATTAAAATATAACAAATTAAATATAAAAGTACACATGAAATACTGAAGAAAAAGTCTCTCTCGTGCAGAGCACTCACTCGCGTGCATGTTTGTCTTCTTACGTAAGCATTGCTCTGATTTTCCCCCCTCCCCTTGTCCGCAAAAAAAAACCAAAGCTTGAACCCCTCTCACCTTTAATGCTTACGTAACACTTGAACGGCCCTTAGAGCTTTTAAATAATGGCAATTTAATAAACCAATCCTAGTGTTTCACCATTACTACTCTTTTGCTGTTATCCTATTAAAGACAAATCATCGTTAGAGAGCTTTAATGTATAATAGTATTTTCGGGAAACCTATCTGTAATTATAAGTTGTGTTCCGTTCTTAGAATTAGTTCTACACCCACAACCTTAATAAAAAATTAAGAATTAAAAACCAAAACACTACTATTAATTGTTAAGTTTTATGTTAAAGCAATTTTGAGATTTCAAAGATGTGAAGCAGACAGATTACTGATGTCTTAATATACAATATGTTCCATCAGTTTCTGTTTTACATCTCAATATTTGGAAATTTTACTTTTATTCCAGAAAAAGTCAGAAATACACTTAACGTCAAGTTACCTAACGTAAATTAGGAAAAAAGGCATATGTTACACATATATCCATTCAATACAGAAGCATGCATTTTTTTTTAAATTTTCTATTTATAAGTATATGATTTAAAGTAATTTTAGTGGAAGAGTAACATTAATTTTTTTATATATAATATATGACACAGGCTGTTTTGACATAATTTTTCTATAAATAAAATAAATCTAATTACTAAATAAATTATCAAGATTGAATTAGATTACATATTATTTCAGTTTTGAAACTGCATCATATTTTATTTATAATGTAAACTAAAATATTTACTGTATATATATATATATATATTACAATGATTTTTTTAAAGTAAGGCATCGCGAAATTTTTCTCTTTGCAATGTGAATTTAGCATAAAGATAAGAAATGTATAAACCACCAACAACTTCTTCAGTAAGCAAAGTCCAGTTAAGATAGCTCTGTTGCCTATTAAACGGCTAAGCCAATACATTTGTGGTTGCAGTTAACATTAATGCTCTGCTGTGATTTTGTTTTAATATCCTTTTGTGGTTTTTTTAAAGTAAACATGTTGTAACAATTGTGCCATTTTCATTTATTTATTAGAATTTTCAACCGAAATTACTTCATTAACGAAACATAACCATATTGTGCTAGATTAGGCAATTAGCAATACAAAAAAAAACTATTCTGTATGTTAATATTTTCAATAACAGTAATGGCTAATTGTTATTATTAATAATTATAATTATTATTATTTCGATATGAAGTACTATTAACAGTTATCAGGGGCAAATATCAATAAAAGTTCATACTTAGAAATATCTACTTATTTTGTGTTACAGCTTTGTTTCTGATAGTAGTACCTAATCTGGATAATTTGCGTAATTTTAAGTTCAATATAAAATTTCTTAATAGCACAGTTATCTCTGAAGCAACATTCAATATAAGTTTACTATATTTGTTTTCGACTTTTCAGTAAAGTAACGGCATTCTTATAAAACACTTAAAAAGAAGTAACGTTTTGACAGTTGTAACTTACTGAATGATAGATTTGAAAATATATGAAGAAAACTAATATTCAACTATCTAGTATGTTTTTAATTATTAGATAATTTATGAACAGTGAGTTGATTATATTATGAAGAAATATAATATAACGTATATACTGTTGATGACTGGTTGAAAAATGTGAAAATGGTACGACATGAAGAAAGATCGTTAAAGGAGAATTGAGATTGAAAATTATGTATATGTACAGATGAAATCCTGGCTATCAGAAATTGACAAGAAAAGGTTCACATAGTAGACACTTATGAAAAGTTCATGTTGTAATAAGCAAAGCTCTAAATTCTTAAGGTAGCAGTGATTTTAAGGTAATCGTTACCACTGACTTAAAAATGTTATGTTTCGGTTAAAGTGGGGAAGGGATTTACAAGCAAAAGGCTGGCTTTTCAACCAAATAAAAGTCTCGAGAATGCTTCATTTCTTTACGTATTTTCAGATACAATGAAAAACGCAAGCCAGTGGTTATTGGATTCGATTAGAAAGGAAAAACATTAGACCAAAAGAACTGAAAAGACTTGAGAGAACTTCATTGTGTTAATGGACAGAAATGGTTGACGATGGAGTCAATGATGATATACAAAAATGGGATATTTTAAAAACTTAAGAAACCTTAATTCCCAGCGTAAAAAAAGCATACTTCTTTTTTTAGTAGCGCTAATTTATTATAGAGACGAGTGTCTAAGACCAATCAGCCAGATTAGTAAATAAAAAAAAGACGAAGGACTTGAAAATTATCAGAATAATCAGAATTTCCTTGGAAAATAGAATTACCTTTCCTAAGCAGTCTGTAATTCTTTTCTTGTGAGTTCAGACGATCTGAGCAAAGTGTATTCAAAACTGAAGATATTTTACATTTGGCGTTAAAAAAACTGAATTCAGATATTCATACATCTATTATAAAGAGATAGATAATGAAGGATTTCCAGTATTAATTTTAGTTCTGTAAAAACAATTTATTATTTCTAAAAAAAAAGTGCTGAATTCCTTATGCTAAGAGACTTTTGGATCACCTTGTATTCGTATTAACCGTTACAAATGAATTATTAACAGTTTTTATTTACTTACAAAAAAGAGGAAATGGATCGTAACAGCATTAAAAAATCAATGGTAAATGGGATGATGTTTTTATTTTTATTTATCCTGATGATGCGGAAAGTGCTTTTCCTACGATTGTCAATCTAAAGTTTTGAACTAACGATATTTTTTCAATTACAAGAAAAATGTGTCAACATGTCAAGTCACTATATCAGTACGAAGAAGACAATTAATGTGTTTTCAGACACTCGGAATGATTCAATGTACTCAACCTGTCTTCAACGTGCAATAAGTTTTTCATCGATGCTGATAAGCTCATCTTTAAATCTCTTTCTGGCAACAGAAATTTTAAATATAAATGAGAAAATTTCCTTGGCTTTTTTTCGCCAAGCAAAAAAACTAAATTTGTTGTAGCCAAAAAAAAAATGTTGTTTCCTTGAGTTCCACTTAATCATAAAGCAAAAGAAATCTAATAAAAACTTCTGTAGAAGAGGTAAGAAAAGAAAAAAAAAAGATACGTACGTCAAAAACAGTGAAGTGTTGAAAGTTAATTTTATCTGCTTTGCCTGGTATTTATCATTCTTACAAAGTTTTAATGACACAAATTATACGGCAAATTTCCACGCTTCGCTGCAGAGGCTTTATTTACTGCAGAGTCTTACAGCACAACGGTGTTTTAAATGACAGTCTTCGGCCATTTTCAGAAAGAATTTTCATTGCCGGAATCTTTGTATGTTGCCAAAAGACGCCAGAATGAATTTAAGCAAGAATGGCTGCTCGGAATGTTACATTTAGTCTATTGCTTGTGGAAAAGAAAGGAAAAGAGTCTTCTGCAGAGATGTTCCTGTATCCGTTTATTTATGGTGTTGTTGAAAAACTGACCATGAAACATTTTGAATCGCTGGAAGAAGTCTTACAAGAGAACAATCCATGAAAACCAGACAACGCTGGACTAAACTTAATTCTAAAATAAGTTAAGCTTTATTTTTTTGAAAGTTTTAGTTTACACAATATATATAAAATGTGCTTACTTAAAAATCAAGCTTCTATTTATTTCTTCATTGTCTCAAAGGTTTCCCAACGCTTCCAAACTGTACATTTTAGAAATCTGTAGATTTTTTTAAAATAAATATCTTAATTTTTTTATAGCAAACAGTAGGTTTTGATTTCTTTTGTTTGTTTTGTCTGTTGAAACCCTCTTTATTCCTCTGTACTTAAATAGGTGATCTTATTGAAACAAAAATAGATGTAGAGCTTGTAGATGTTCTCTTCATTGTTTATTTTTATTGCAGCAAGATAATATTTCAGATCAAAATTCTAATCAAAGAAGAAAAGACAACACATTGTTATTAATGTTGGAATTATTATTGGTTTCTTCATTACTAACCATAAAAAACTGTATGCAAAGAAAAGTAATTATATCAATGATTTAACACCATTAGAGAGAAAGTAATCTTTCGTTCAAATGCTGTTCAAAGTTGATCCTATAGCATCATTTTCTGTAGTGGAAAATCATTTCTCCAATCGACAATTCATAATCGAATAGTTAGGAAAGCTAAGTTTTCTTTCTCATCAGCTCGAAGTATCTCGAAGAAAAACAGAAACTTTTCTGTTATATAGTTATAACCAATGACTAATTAGCTCAATATATCTATGTTTTCTTGTAAATCAATCACTATCTTCAGTATCGCTCATTAGCTGTATTTTAAAATAAAACTGTATTTTAAGACTTAAAGTTGAAGTTAGTTGAAATGTCTAAAATATAGCTAATGAGCGATAAAAGCTAAAAGAACAGTACTAAATAAAAGTGTTAATTGTCCATATTAGCTGCTATTTTAGCTATTAATAAAGTGTTGGAATATTTTTGAAGTGCAATTGAACGTCCTCTGTATTTAGATGGTTCAGAAATTTAGCGTATTTAAATAATCGATAATTGGTTTTCGAATACAATTGCTTTCAAGATTTCGTAATTTTAAGTTAGTCGATATTTCTGTGACGAGAAATTAAACTGCTATTTTTGGAAATATTGATTTTATGGGAAAATGAGTTATCTCTATTGTATTTGGTTGTTTTTAATATCAAAATAGATTTATTGTTTTCTGGCAGTATTGTGCATTCAAGTTGATATTATTTTAAACTTTACATAATACGCTATTTTTATTACTTTTTTAGAAATAAAGTTGTGACTTTCACTTTCATGAAAGTGTCAAGAAAAGGCATTGATCAAGTAAACTAATAAATGGAAAAAAAAACTTATTATTGTATGAGATCAATTCTAATGGGAATTCTCATACAAGCGTTCGTGGCTCATGGGAAATCGAAGGAATAGGCTCCGATGTTTCGATGACCATCGGGGTTAGTTGAGATTGGTGGTCAGATTTTTTCCCCGAGAAAGAAACCTTGTTCCTTTTCACAGAGGGCAACTGAATGGTAGAACCCGTCCAGAGGAGAAATAATTCTTTGCTTCCGGTTCCTCCAACGAGCAGTCAGTGCCTAAACCACTGGAGTGCAGGGCCCACAAAAACCTATTTCTTTCTTCATCTGTGTGTGTTTTGCTAAAAGCAGTTTTAAAATGGCTTAAATAATTTTCTTGAAATTTGGCTTGTATATTTAAAAACAAGAAGCAACTGAAAGACCGTGTGGGTCTTTGTCGAGAAATAAGCACGTGCATAAGAAACAATTTTCATAGTAACAGTAATTGAAATGAAACATTAGATTTATATCAATGTCTCAAATGGTGGATATTAACCAGCATTTAATCCAGTGGGCCGTGCCGGCGTGGTCGTGCGGTTTCAGGCGGCGGCCTGCCGTGTGGCCGGTGTGCCGGTACCCGGGTTCAAATCCCGGTCGAGAGCATGGATGTTTCCAATTTCCTTTCCTGTATTTGTCCGCCTCTTCTTCACTTTCTCTTCGGTCTGACGTCATTCCGTAATAGCGTTCTGAAGAAGGCAATGGGAAACCACTCCAGTATCTGTTCCCTAGATTATCTACGGCTTCTCCTAGGGGTTCGCCCTTCGGGGGTCACTAGGGTTCCGTAGACAGCGTACCTTCGAATATGAAGTTCGCACGTCCTGATGATGATGGTGGAAGAGATTTATTTTAATTGCTCAGTATTGTATCCTCGTCTCACGTTAAAGTTTTCCTTCACTCTGATTAGGGCCATGGGCATATCCAACGAGTACTACTATCCTTGAGGGATCTATCGTACCTGTTAGTTTTTGAAATATTTTTCGGTGCCATAGAAAGAGATAAGAAACAGACAAATACAGGAAAGAAAGCAAATATCCAAGCCCAAGCCTGGAGTCGAACCCAGGTTCTGACGTATCTGTTTCGTTGGAGGCCGTCGCCTAATCTAATAGGACGCGTCGGAACGACGGAACAGCTTTAGTATAATTAAAATTAATCGGAATTAACGGTTTTAGTTATATAATGCGAATTTAATTAACTTATTTCAGAAAAAAATGTTTGTATTCAGGAGATAAAAATAAATATGAGATTTGTTATTTAGTTATTTTCATAATTTAACAAAACAAATTATAAGAGCAAGATTGAAGGAATGGAGACTTCAAGTTATTTTAGGAACCTCTCGTATTTTCAGATATTTAATGCAAAGAAAACAGTTTTGTTCCGTAGGATACAATATTGTTTGTTAACAAGATAAAGCTAGCAATGTGGAAGATGTTTACTTGAAAAAGTTAATAAAACTTGATGTTGTCAGCTTTCCCAGTTTTTAGTGCTCTTTTAATGGTTTTTCTAGACCTGAATGCCAATCGTTTCATTGTGCCTGCAGGAACTATATTCTGGTTAGCTTCTGTGTTTTTTGTTATCATTACGGCTTTTTGGATGATCGATTTAAGATAAAAGCAATTCCTGGATCCAAAGCATTGCACGGAGATCTCATTGATTTATTATCAAGTAAACAATGGTTTATGTCCAATTGCTCGGTGGGGCATTCTCGGCATCAACCTCGGTCAGTTCTTGCTTGTCAACTGTGTTCTCATAAGGAGACAATTAGATTCTGGCCAGATTCTCCCTTGGGGTCTCGGCCTTTAGCTAACACCATCACTCTATTTCTCACGATCCTCGGGAATCTCGCAGTTAATAACGGGCTTGCAAGATTACACTTGCTACGAGTTATATTCCCAGAGCTTTCTTGTCTTTACAGTAAACAATAGGTTTGGTTGGAAGGGGGGAAATCACGGAGAGGGGAAAAACGATGCCTCATAAAG
The DNA here is from genome assembly GCA_023159025.1 of Thereuonema tuberculata. Taxonomy (NCBI): domain Eukaryota; kingdom Metazoa; phylum Arthropoda; class Chilopoda; order Scutigeromorpha; family Scutigeridae; genus Thereuonema; species Thereuonema tuberculata. The sequence goes on along the minus strand of JAFIDM010002131.1, from coordinate 49,127,255 downwards.
AACCGCACAGTGTCGTCGAAAAAAGAAAAAAAAGCAGCTTTGTCTAAAGTGGAAATTCTGAACGTAAAGCCTCAAGTAAAAATCAGCTTTAATGCTTTACAATAAAGACAACAACTTTCTGTAAAAATAAAAGTTTAAAAGAGAAGAAGGAGCTTAAAACAGCTCACTGAGTGAAGTTTCTTTCGTTGCTTCAATTCTAATTAAGTTCATTAACTGCGATTAAATTTTTAATCTTTTTAATGGAACATTTAAAAATCCAACCCTGTTAAATATAAATCACTTGTGTCTGTAGGCATTACAACATAAAGCGATTAAAAAAAAAAGCATTTCCTAAAAAAATCGATGTAAAATAATTGAAATGATTCAGATAACATTTAAAAGCATGAAATGTGATTTACAATCGAAATAGATAATTTCTAATAAAGTTTAAAAAAATTATAATTTCAATTTTTCTTTCAGCATTTTCTATTTGTAAATTTCAATTTAGATATTTGAAAATGATAATGAATGAGTTTTCTTTTTTCATTAAACTTATCCTGTGGGGTCAGTAGCTAAAGTAGTAAAAACGTTTACTGCGAGCTCGATGAGCCCGGTTTAATCCAAAGCGTTGGTCGGGGATTTTTTTCCCCGCTGAATTTTTCTCCAGATGGGTCCTAAGATGTACTCAATCCTCTGTAGAATGGGTACCGAGTTTCTTTCCCGAGGGTACAGGCGAGTGAGTGTTGTCCGACCTCATCCCAGACAGTGTTGGGAGCCTTTCCTCAAACCAGCATTGGCCTTCGTTCCCCCTCGGGATGTACCTATTTATTATTTGAATCGTATGATTGCGATTTCATATTATTTTCAATATATTTGTCACTTAAAAAAAAAAGAATGTGTAGGTTTTTTTGTTCTTAAGCAAATGAATTACAAGTTTTTTAAACTTTATAGCTAAAACATCAAAAACCCCAAATTTACAACTTCATAAAGAATTTCCTAATGAATTGAATTTTAGAAAAATCAAAATCTTTAACCGTTTTTTAAATTTCTTCATGCCGTTGAAAGCGATATTTATATATTATTTCTATTATCTCACCTGGAATTATCATTGTGTAAAAAACAGCGAGGGGAAACCATGATTTTATGTGTACATCAGTAGAAAAAAAGACCAGCTTGTTGGTTCCTTACCCAGAACTTAAAAGTAGATTTGAAGCCACTGTTATCTAATGTGCTCTATATAAAGTATTTCTACGAAGGTTTTTACAATGAACAATTGCAAAGTATTTTGCACGTTTAGTCTGTTTATCAGTAATTGCTGGCCAAGATTTAAAAGTGATCTAACAATATATATTTTATTATTACGCTTCTTCTGTCATGGTGTTCTTAAGAAATTTTACTGCTTTTTATACCACCTAAAACATTATTGCATTTAACAGCTGATAAGTGCGTAGCAAAATGAAATTACCGGTTGTTTTAAGGCCATAACATCCAAAGTGTTTCAAGATTAATTAAGGATTACACAGATTATCTATCGATTGAAAGCAGTAAAAAGCAAATTTCTTGAAACTTCTCTTCTTTGAATAGTGCTGTTTAATCACCTTCAAAACTATAGTTTTAATGGAAATTAAGCAACGATGAGAGTGCTAAATGTTATTTAGCAATTCCTTCCAACTACATTTGTAGAGACTTTTTTAAACTTCACCTTTCGCTTTTTTGAGTAATAGTAAATAATCTACGATCGATTGTGCTCAGTAGAAAACCATTAATATTCTTTGTTCTTTATAAACTTTAGGTATTGAAGACTTAATCGAAACATAAAGAAGGCTTTCAGAATAAGTTAGTTAATTTTACTAACTAACTAAAAAAACGATAATAGTGATGAAAACTGTTCTACAATTACGATTAAATATTTTCCCGAAAGTGATGTTTCATAAAAATCAGATTAAAATTTGCAATTTAAATGTGTAATATTTGTTTTGAGAAAAAAACAAAAAACAGAGAATAAGTTAAAACCAAACCCTTCAAATGTGCTGAGGAGTCTGCTGTCAACAGTGGTAAAGGTACCATTATCCAACTTAAGATATCTGTCTTCAAACTAAGCTATTCATATATATTTTCAATATAGTAAGTATGAACAGTGAATCTACTATAAGTATTTCTAAGATTGCATGGACAACCATTGCTTTAGTGGCTATGGTATTGGATGAAATCGCATAGATCTATTTAAGAAGTGTAATTCCCAACACAGTAAGAATTTGCTATTTCGTCAACCTTTTGTCTCATAAAAATCAGATTCCGGCAACTATGTTGTATGTAATATTCTTTCTAGTTTAGGAACTGGTTTAAACCCTATCAATATCATTTCAGTTTTGGAGGACCATTTAACCTAATATTTGGCAAGCTGTTACTCTATTTTCCCGAAAGTGATACTTTTATTGCTGATTTTTGATGTGTCAGTAGTAGTTTGATGCGTCATAGTCATGAGAACGTCTCTCCGAAAGCTACTGTGGAAACGTTCTAAATTGAGAGAAATGGAACATTGAGGATGCACTCAGAAATAAGAAACACAGTAAACACCGAGGTTATATGGTCACGATTCTTAAACTTAAGAATCCGTTGATTTTAAGAATTTGTGACTTGTTACAAAATTCATGAAACAACAAAAGAATACAACTAATACTACAATCAGAGTTGGGCTTTAGCTCGGTGTAGTGAAGGAAATATAAATGCATAAAATTCTACGGAAAAGCATTATTACATTTACATCCCTATCCCATCCCTTCAAAAAAGCTATTTTAAATTGAACAACTTCATTCGATCTTCTACTTATCGTTATTATATACAAATACACGATAGTTCGACTGTACTTTGTAGCAGTCTTCTTCAGGTTTACGTTAAATTAGGCCTTTTTCCATAGCTGATTATGCAAAGGAATTGAAACAAATTGCTTTTTACAATGGGTACTACAAGTACTAACTAGCAATAACAACAAAAATAAATAAATAAAAATCTAAGATATTTGAAGATATCTTTGAAGATACACATTTTGCTTGTGATAGTGAATTTTCTAATTTTGTCAGTGAATTCGATTTATTGTTATTTTGCGTTAAGTTTGGTTTCTCTTGAAAATAACAATATCTCAACGCAAAATAGCATTAACACTCGCTGCACTGTTACACACTTAGTAATTCTGAATTAGCAATGCTTCTTAGTATGAAATAAAAACTTTCTATGAATTAGAATTTTTAAAATTTCGTATTTACTACTATGTTTAAAAAAAAAAGATTACTCTATAAAAACATTTTTTTTTTGGTTTTCTTGTTTCAGTTTTTCGTTATTAGAAGTTAACTATTTTTTTTGAAATTCATAAGATAAAATTATATGTTCAGAGATTATGTCTGAACATGAAACTGATTCTCTATCGCAACACATTGTGCCGTATTTAATGCCATTTGTAGAAGATATCAAAATAAATAACGAGTAACATAGAGAAAAGTAAGTAAGTATTAGTATTATTAAAGTCTTCCGATATTGTTGGCATAAACTGCAAGCTGATTTTCGCTATGTTTTACTGACATTTTTACTGCGCGCTCTTGACTTCTTTATGTAATTGAAATAAGGAAAACATAAATAAAATAGAAATAACTGCATTTTATTGTTCGAAGTATAGAAAAAATGAAAATTTGTTTCCCAAATTTTGTCTAACTCTCAAAGTTCTTACAATTTTCGGCGATAAAATTTTAAAATTTATTTTAGAATAAAATTTATAGATAGAAAAACTAACAAAAAATATCTAAAAAAAAAAGGAAACATAGTTCATTCATAATAAATACAGAAAAGAAGTTACAGGAGTCTGTTTTATTGCACTCTGGGTCCCTTTCTTTACAACCTCATTATAGATTCGTGTTAACGGAGTAAGAATAGTGATTTACGAATATCGGTCTTGATGTCTGAGTTTCATTCAAGTCAGTAAATGGTGCGAAAGAATTGTAGTGGAGAAAAAGGGAAAGATGCTATATAGAATCCTGCAAACAGTCGATATTATCCTTTTCTTGCTTCAGTCACCGCATAAGCCTGGAGGCGTCGGCTATCCCATTAGTCCCCAAAGACGGAGAGATATGAAAGTGCCGTCAGATTTGCCTTTATAACCTGTCGAAAAAACTGGAAGAACCCATGACACAATATCTGACGTAAGTCGACCGAAGATAATTGCCTTTTCCTCTACATTCATTACTGGGATTTTGGAAGGCAAATTGAATGTAGTGGTAGCCTTCAGAAAACAGTGAAGCCAATAACATTTAATTATAAATCAGAACTGTCGATTTCAATTAAATTTTGATGGGAAACCATTGAACGAACGACGGGGCTAAAAAATAATAAATTAAAGCTGATTTCCTCATTAATGTTGTTTGCTTTGATACAGAAGGTCAACTTAAATGTTTGATTATCGTCTTATTTTAAAGTACAATAAGTAGTTACAATACATAAATTAAAGCAAAATTAAATCGTATGACTGTTAAACAATGGTTTTTGTAAAATAAAATAGTCACTAGCATTTTTTATCAGATGAGATAAAAAACAATAACAATGAAAAAAAAATCAGATATTGTGCTTTACATTGCAAAATTTAAATGATTTCATTAAAATACAAATGGCAATTTCATTATTTTTTTTTAGTTCTCTTTTGAAAAAAAGGCATCTTAACCTTAATGGTTGCCGATATGCTGCAATTTTCGGAGATATTATCTAAGAATTTTGTTGTTTGCTGAGACAGATCTCAAAATTTCGGCTCTCAAACATTTCACAGAAAACAGCTTTGTAAATTCGACTATATTCCATCAACCAATGATTCCATTTTATTGAACTACTTACTGAATGTATTCTTTACAGAATTTCATAGAAGGATAGAATTTCAAGTTTTTGTAAATAGAGTAGAATTTTTCAATTATTTTTAGTGATCCAATCCTTTTATAAGTGATTATTTATTATTTAATACTTAATAAATGGTCATTTATTAATTGTTTGTAATTTATAAATCGCAAAGAGCACATGTGTCTATTTTGGTGGTAAGCGGAAACGCTGAAATGAAGCAATAGTTATTAAATATTAATATTTAGACATCATGGGCAGGATATGTATTGATTTTTACTAAATTGCATTTTGCGGCAGTTGAGCAGATTGCAAAATAGTTCCAGATAAAGCAAACTGATTTCGCTAACACACTTCTCTTTTTGTTTCTGTATAACCTTCCAATTATTATGTTCAATCTAAATTTACTTTGACGTTTATTATCTTTATTATGTCAGCAATGCATAAATTTCTGTAAGTCAATATTGATTACGCATGCTTCTCTAAATTCAACCTTTTTTGTTTGTTTATTTGTTTGTACATCATTTTTATATCGGAATTATCTTTAAAGACGCACATTATATTAATGGAAATGAATCTTTTATTTAGACTGCATTGTAGGTATGGGTAACATCAAGCAGGAACGATAATGGGTGATTGAAGATAAATCAATATCCACAGTTCAATTTGATGATGGATTCAAAAAGCGTTGGAACTTTGGAGTTTTCTAATTTTTGAGGGGTTTCTAATTTTCTAATTATAAAGTCAAAGCAGAATTTTATAATCTTTTTTGTTCTTTTCAAGGCAAAGATATTATTGCAAATTAAGATACGTAAAAAAATAGATCTATACGAACAGGTCACATTAGTATTTTACTGTTAAATGCCCTGTTTCTACATGTGTTCCTTCATCTTCAACTTTCATTAGCTATTTTAAGTTCTATTAATAGCTTTATTTGTGCAAATAAATATATGTGCAAATTTGTTCTTTCATCCCATTTTTATTTTATTTAATTTTTTTATGCTAAAAACGTTATCTAAACGGTTAAAGAAGATAACATACGAAGACAGGATATAACCAAAGAGGATAGAGTAGAAAAAAAATCGATTAAAATGTTTATGAGTTATAACAAATTGAAACAAAATTTATGGTATTTAATCATAATCACATCATAATTATAATGACATAAAATACTACGAAGTAATCAGTAAATTAATGAAAATTGTTGTTATGAGTTTTTTTGCGCATACAAAGTTTTTATATTTTTTTTTCTTAGTTATCTATATTTTTCAAACAGAAGAAAGAATCTATCATTCTTTAATTACTTTTATTATTTACTATTTTTCTCATTATTTTATTTTAATAATGTCGAGAATAAATTGTGAATTGTGAAATCGAGAATGTCTCCTGTGAATTGAGTCCTTTACTTCCAGAACCAGTAACATGATTATATAAACTCACAACGACCCTTAAGCTATGTCCATCTTTCTACGAAGCGAATTCAAGAGTGCTCTTCGCATCTAGATGTAAATTACCTTTCTATTATTTCCTGTCTCTTCAGGATGAGTTTAATCAGCCTTTGCAATCTCTCACAGAGTAAATTATTATTATTTGATTTTAAAAATAAACCAAGATTTACGAATTATATAAAGTCGCACAAAATACCTGACACGTTTTAGTCAATGGATTAAATTTCCTTAAAAACTTTAATAATATTATTCAACTAAAATTATAGTTTTATCTGAAATGTAAAAGCTCGTTCAAAAAAAATGATTCTTACAATACATTTGAAGTTACATTTTTAATACTGAGTCCTATACTGAGTCTATTTATGAATATTTGAACGGGAGTAACAGGAATGAAACGAATTCATAGAAAAATAACGAAAACATCGTAACCTAATACTTTTTTTTGTTAACAGATGGAATATTTGATGGCAGCTTACATTGGAATTGTATTCTAAATTAAAAACGATTAAGTGTTATTTCGTATTTTAACTCGAATTGGTTTGGCTTATAATAAAAGCTTTATATCGTTATTTTTATGAACGCCTTCTTTTATTGGTTCCATTTTATATCGCAGCAAGTCTGCGGAAATCCAGCATAAAAGCACGACCAAGGGAAAATGTGAGACCTGAATCCAATCCGTAATGCGACTGTGATTCTGGAATATAATGAGATGTCACCAGTTTTATAGGCCACGCTTGCATGAGCAACAAACGCAGATCAACTGTCACTGGAAGTTGGTCCCTCATTCCCTCACTTCCCTTTTTCTCCCTTCACCTACCCTTCTTTCTTTTCTTTGTCCCACCTCCCACTGCAAACGTCAGACGAGTTGATAAAAAGGAGGAAATGCGGCCGAAATCGACCAATAATAGAAGTTGTATAAAACGTCTAAATCTAGGGAGGTGATGAACTAGACGCTCCTCCGCCTCGAACATGCGTAAAGGAGGGGGAGGGGTATATAGGAGGCAGAGTCGAGAAAGTTGGCTTCGAAAATGGGTTGTGCATCTGCCGAAAGATCTTCTTTCTTGTACGCTCTTTCTAGGATTGCGGGGTTGTTATCGCGTTTTTCTTATTTGTAGTTGCTCTGTGTATGTTGGTCGTCCTGGCGGAACATTAGGCAGCTGCAGTCATGAAGAAGAATAACTTAAAAAAAGAAAATAATAAAGAAAACGTAAAAGGTTGCAAATCGAAAGGCAAACTTAGCCTTTATACAACCAGAGCTTTCGTATTTGTGCAAGATGAACGGAATTTAAAGAAATCCCTTCGTCTCGTGTCCGTTTGATCAATATTTAAGAAAGCTTTCAAAATATTGCCTTTTTTTTTTTCAAAAATAAATTTTCTTCTTAAATTTTTCAAGAAGAGATCGGTCTCTTCCTTAATCCATCTCTACTTTTATTTTTAAAACCAAGTTTTTTTTTTCTTTTACACAAAAAAAAGGTAAATATGACTAAAAGGAAGATTTGGTTTCAGTCGAGGGGGACTCAACTAAAAACTTCTTCAATAAATCTTCGTTTTAAATAAAATCTTTTCTATAGAACAGAATAAGCAATTCCTTTAACTAAACTTTTACTTTACAATTTATTGTTTATTCTTAGAGTTTTCAGAAATAATTAAAATTCCTGTGAAGAGTTTATGACTTTGCTTTACTTCAATGAGCATAAAAAAAACTGATCACAATTTATTAAAATGGGGTATTTTTATGCCTTTAATTAAGCTACAGCATGAAATTTGTTTACGAAATTGCTGCTTGGTTGAAAACCCCTAGTGAGCGAGAAAGACAGCTCCTACAACCCAAGAGAATAATAAATTTTATAAACTCGTTAAACAGAGCAGTGTTGGTAAACAAAGGAACCACTCGCGCATAATACCAACGCCTGAGGTGTACGAAGACGATGCGAAGGTTTTAAAATTAAACAAAAACTCAAATGGCAGCTTTATTGATTTGATAATGGGCGAAATAGATATTAAGTCACAAAAACTGTTACAATTTTCCTTCCCCCGATGTGCATGTCAGTAAAGATTATCATAACCAAAGACTGTCTATTGTTATTTCATATGGAATTTTCTCCTTTAACTCCAAGTGCAGTTAAGAAAATTTTGAAAATCTTATCATTCAGTCTTCTGAAAACGATAAAATTACAAATTGTTAAAATGAAATATTTTACGCCAAAGTCATATTTGAAACATTAGGTATTTCACAATTCTATAAATATTTTAGTACCTCGTAATAAAAGTTATGCTATTTGTAAGATTTTACTAGAAATCTTTAGAAGCAGTATTACTGATGAACGTATTTTTTTCTGTCCGTTGTAGATGTCTGATTAATTCAGAGGTTGATGCCAACATCTGGACCTTGGATTCGATTCGGTGTTCCATGTTTCACTTTCTTTTCTGTGTTCGTCGATGGCAAAACCTTCCTATATAAAAGATAGACGTATAGTAATGATTATTCGACAAAATAGTTTACACATTTAACTCCTGATACACTAACAGTCAAAAAGGCATGGACTGTGGAACAAAACAAACAAGTTTATTTTTTTAATTATGATCATTTTCCTAATTGGCTCAAAAGTTAAATTGATAGATGTTATTTATCTGATATATGGAAACAGTCAAAAATACAAATGGTTTTGAAACATATAAAGTTGGTAGATGAAGTAAATGAAAGCTAATGAAGGCTTTCAGAAAATCTCCATTTGGTACTCGTTTAGGAATTCATCGTGGTGTTTAATAATCGTGCCGAAGCCCTTGGCAGTACAACATGTGCTCTCAAAATCTTTCTTTATCTC
>JAFIDM010002131.1:49008303-49068134 GCA_023159025.1 Thereuonema tuberculata | reverse complement strand
AATTAAATTATTTTGGGGCATTTTTTTACAAACACCTATTCATACTCTGATTAGGTGTTACAGAACGAGAAAAATCTTTTTTTTTTAACTTAACTGAAATAAATAATTGCATTAAATAATAGATTATTTATTTTCCTTTCATTTTATAATTCTAATTACTTTATATGCTAACAGTAGTATTTATTTGTCTTTTTGTATCTATTATTATGTTTGTATGTTTCAAACCTTGGGTTTCCCCAGCAAAAACAATATGGCGGGTCAAGGACCAAAGCACATACTGCCAAGTGTAAAGATGTGTATTATTATTATTATTATTATTATTATTACTTGGGGTGAATGTCGGTGGCAGGAAAGACAAGCACTGTGACCTGAAAGATCTATTGTGCCAATCCACGGAAAGGAGGACAGACGGAGAGAAAGACTGAAAAAGTATGGTGGGGGACTCGCAGGGAAAATGGGAGAACACCGAGAAAACCTGCCCAGCGCGGATCGTCCGCTATCACGAAACCCACATGGGAACCGAACCCGTTGTTTGTACCTAAGTATTAATTGTCATTAAAATCTTAGAAAATTTTAGCACATATCATTACCTACTGAGATCTTATCAAATAAAAAAATATACTTTTTCTTTTATTCTCCTTGATTTCACTGATGCTGTCACCGTTTCGAAATGTTTGAAGTTCACATTTCAACTTCAGTTACTAATCTTAGAAATATAGACTCCTTAAAGATAAACAAAATTTTGATCTATTCTCCAAAACATGTTCACATTGGAAGACGTTAACTATCACATATAATATAATAGTTTTCAAGTTTCATTGCAATGTTTTGAAATTTTGAATGTAATCTGGACTGACAAAGTTTCTAAAATACATGTAATAGAAGTCATATAATTTGTGTTACTTAATACTCCTGGTCAGCACTGTAAAACAATAAAAACTAAGTCATTAAAGTTATGATGTCATAAACCGTTTTTTAAAGACATTCAAAACTGCTAACATGATCTTTTTGCAATTTACACATAGTAATATGCTTATTGCGATATAAAGCGATCCATCTTCTTCAATTATTATCTTACAACATACATTTTACAGATACAGGTAATGGTAGATCGCAATTTATTTGCAAGAATTTTATTAATTTGAACATTCAAGTTTCTACTGTGAAGTGAAGGTGTATTATTCATAGGTTATAACAAATAATTATCTAGAATCTTCATTAATTCTTTACATTGAACATGAATTATTTATTGTTTACACATAATAAAAAATAATGTAGGTATCTACTCCAAAATGCCAGACGCAGAACATTATGTTTAATAAATGGCATGAAATTAATTTTCATCGAAAATTAATAATGAAAGATGGTGCGATAGTAAACGAAGACAAAGGCCCATAAATTTTACTAGTATTAATTATTGATAAGAGGTTTTAGTGGCATATTGTGTAATCCACTTTCTACGCAACGAAGCGTGATTACGGAAGAAAATTGAATATTACTATAAATTTTACCTTAGTATACATCGTTCATAACATATTTCAAGTTATCACTTTGCCTAAATATATGTAGTGTTCTAAATTATTTAAAATCAATTCCTTTTCAGACGATATATATATATATATATATATAATTCCGAAAGGCAAAACTTGAAGCTGCACCTTCGAGTTTCTCAAAGCAAAGATTTCAATTAATCATACAGAATATAAGAATATAATTAACTTACATTACTAAACATTTAAAGCCTAACATTAAAAGCCTATATATATTATAACACTAAAGGAAATAGCTTCATTGAAAGAAGTATTTGCCGAAAAGTTCCAAGCAGAATTTTGTACACTAAATATTCTATATTTCTATATATCATAGAATTTTATGTTAATTTAAACTAATTAGATGAAAGCAATTTATAAGTAGTTTATAATATTTTAAATTTGACTTATATTGATGCAAAATAATATTTACATGAAAAGCTTTCATAAATACGTATTTGTATTTTTCTGATTTAAAGATTAAGTTTTAAATTAAAATTAACCCCACGTCATCTGAAATAACAAAAATATAATACAAACACACTCCTATTATATATATAAATTACTATTAATTCGGAGCATTATGAATAAATAGACTGCACTATTACCGGTAGCTATTCTTTATAGATTTTTGTTTTGTGTTATAATTTACGAGATCTTACAAGTTACCGGTATTTGAAAAGCATTTACATTCTCTCAATAAATATTAAGTTATATTAAAATAAAAATCAGTGTTTTTATGCTTCTATTTTTTTATAACATACTTAATTCTTTGTTCTTATTCTTTTTAGTGTTTATAATTTTCTATTTTATAGTTCTTCATTCTTTCTTTTGTTTAATTGTAATTACCAGGCTTTTTGTTAGTCACTAATTAGCGTTGAAATAATATGGTTATTGTAGACTGTTTTGTCGAATAAATCTCTATAAAGGTACACTTAAGATTCAGTTCACAATAAAATTAACATCCAAGCCAGTTCTGAGATTTGAACCGAGGTTCAACCACCGCCTGAACTACTTTCAAAATAAAACTAGTAATTTCATTTGCAAATTTGACTTAGGATTTGGGAATAAGCAAACAATTACCAAGAAGCAACAACTTACAAGAAAAGTTCATTCTCGACAAAGTTCTAAGTTTGTGCAAACGTTCATTTTCTCATAGGATTTTAAAAGATGGAAATGGAGTTTAGTAAGTAGACTTTTGCATATCAAATATGTGTTATGCTTAAGTTTGTTTGGCAATATAAATTCATCTAATATTTACTCTGAAAGTAAACACTGAACAACATCAGAATCTTAGATTGCTTTCATATCAATGCTTGAGTGTAATCAAGCAGAACGAAAACAGTTCAAGTTGATCAGTTGAAGAAGGTCAATTCAGATTTTGGCTTCCTTTCGTATTTTACTTTGAAATCTACCGCATTCAATTTTCCTCAATTTCTTTTCCTTTTTTCTCCTTGTCGTTTGAAGTTATTTGTGAAATTGAGTGAATGATTTTAAGATATTTTTCTAAAAAATTGGCTGTAAGAATAACGAAACATTGAATCAGAATCTTATTTTAGAAAATCGAAAGAATTTTAAATATTCACTTTTTAATTTCAAGCTTCTTTATTCTTTTTAAAGTTCAAGTCAAATATAATTTCGAATTTCAATTGTAATTAAAAAAAATTAAGAAAATCTGTTCAACTTTTCAATTTGCATACTTTTTTTTACAATTTAAATTTTCATATTTCATAAAGATTCATTTCATTAAATAAAAACAGAAACACTTCCTCTGCACTTTGTAGTGAAGTTTGAAGATTCTCAATCTTATTCCTGTTCCTCTCAAAAATAGCCCAACTCAAAAATACCGAAACTGAAATTTCAAAAATTTCTCTTCATAATATTCTTGACAATGCGATAGTTTCAATTTAATTTTATTTTTATTACATTATTGTTGTTTTTATACATATTTATTCATTTTTGATAATATTTTTACAAGAATAAAATATTGTTGACTAAAACTTAACAAGACAAAAAAACAAAAAAACAAAAAATACAAAATTTGAATACATCAACAATATCTTAATAAATATTAGTAATAATATATATTTATAATAAGATATTCTTCTTCTTTATATATTACAAACAATAATGAATGAATATGTATTAAAAACAATAATAAAGTGATGCACAGCCGTGCTGGCGTGGTCGTGCGGTCTCAGGCGTCGGTCTGCCATGCGGCCTGTGTGCCGGTACCCGGGCTCTCGGTCAAGAGCATGGATGTTTCATCTTTCTTCTTCTGTGTTTCGTCCGTTTCTCCCCTGGGACTTACTATCTCAGGGTTATTTCTGGACGGGATGTGAATCTCGTCCCCCCTCTGGAATTTCCTAGCCTCTGGAATTTCCTGACGTTGTCAGGTAGGACTAGCCCGTGGTCCGTAGTTGGCGAAAGTCGATGAAAGGAAGGAAAGTGATATAAAGCACAATATAAAACTATCACATTATTATCAAGAAAATAATATGTAGAGAAATTTTTGGAATTTAAATTTCTGTACTTTTCAGTTCAGCTTGATAATGAAGAACTTGAATATAACGAGCATCCTCGAAAATTCGACGTAAAATGGAGAGTAGGTATCTATTTTAATTTATTATTAAGAATAATATACCCACAAGTAGAAAACAATTCTTAAGCTATCTACAAGTATTAATTTAATCAATCTTTTTTAATCATATTTTAAATTAATTATGTAAAAGCTTATTTTATAAATTAATATGTCTTAAAAGATGTAGCTTAGAATAATGAATAATAAAAATCGTTGGAATCTATCTCCTCCGAAACTTCTCGGACGAATGAGGTAACATTTTGCAATTATGCAGCCAAAAGGTTGCAGACGATTTTAGATCATCCACTTTGAAAGTCGGTAGAAGTCTTGAGGAATTGAAAAATTACAAGCGTCGCCCCATATTAGCCACTATACCTTTCAACTGAGTAGCCTATAATGACTTTCTGGTGATTAATAAAGAGATAGAAGGAAGTTGCGTTCTCTGACATAGTCATAATCACTCATACTGTTATATCAGATTTAGTAATTGCATTCATCTATTAGAAAGTGCAACTTTGTTAGACAAAAAAAGAAAAACAACTGCTGTTATTTTAAAAGCAGAAGTTTGTGGTATTCTAACAAAGTTATCTGTAATGGGATAATGGAAATAGTTGTAGAACTACTTCTGGGACCTCCTTTCCATGCTTCATTAACTCTATTAGACTTTGCAGGCTAATTCCTTTGGGCTAATTATTTCTCTCTAAGTATTTTCCAAATCATACACTATACGTCGTCCAAACTTTGGTGGACGCTGAGCCTCCTCGCCCCCTCCGCCCCCACGACCCGCCCACAGGACCCCCTATCCCACCCCTACAACCGCCCACACCACCCCTACCCAGCCTTTTTTATATACTGGGGATTTTTAAAAAAACGTAGTTTTTTTAAACTGTTAACTTTACTTAATTTTTATTGCATTTATTAAATTCTACAAATTAATTACTCTCGAAAAAGTCCAAACACGATGTAATTCTGATACGTCTAAGCATTTTAATGGTCAGTGGATTAAAAAATATAAACGATACCGTACTATATAATTAGATAAATAAATATAGTTTAATAAATTAGATACAATATAACAAAGAGCGTTTACTAAGAGTAAAATAAATATAAACCTTTATATATGCGTATTATTTTAATATTATATTATTTTAAGAATGTAAACTCAACTCTGTAATATCTCTCAACTCTTAAAAAAACATCCCCAGTAAAACGCATATATAAAGGTTTATATTTTATTATTGACGTCCTCATGTGATAATCACTTATGTTTTGTAAAACAGAATTTTTTTTAGGTTATCATGAATTCATTTATTATTATTATTATTATTATTATTGACCCTGCAAAATGACTACCTTATACAATTACCTTTTATTTTACTCTTAGTAAACGCTCTTTGTTATATTGTATCTAATTTATTAAACTATATTTATCTAATTATATAGTACGGTATCGTTTATATTTTTTAATCCACTGACCATTAAAATGCTTAGACGTATCAGAATTACATCGTGTTTGGACTTTTTCGAGAGTAATTAATTTGTAGAATTTAATAAATGCAATAAAAATTAAGTAAAGTTAACAGTTGAAAAAAACTACGTTTTTTTTAAAAATCCCCAGTATATAAAAAAGAAGAAGAAGGTTGGGTAGGGGTGGTGTGGGCGGTTGTAGGGGTGGGATAGGGGGTCCTGTGGGCGGGTCGTGGGGGCGGAGGGGGCGAGGAGGCTCAGCGTCCACCAAAGTTTGGACGACGTATAAGCATGTGTTGAAGCAATCTTAATCTTAAGACATCCTTCAGGAGATTTGTCGCCATTCCTTTCTAGTTGTATAAAAGAAAATCATAACCTTACCAGAAACGATATTATCTTACAACGGATCGACTTTCATTTTTAAAAAAAATCAATAAAAACTTCATAAATTATTTTTATTCTTCTTAAATAATGATAGTAAGATGAAGACTAATTTATGCTTTAACGAAAAAAAAAGTATTACTGTTAAATAATTATATTTTAAAGGAAAAATTTAACGTGCTTGAGGATATTAGTAAGGAAAAAGTAAAGAAAATGCACACAATTAAAAGATTGTGTTTAGCTAAGTATTTTTGGAAATTTTCATAATGGGGAATCCAAAACAGACTGATTCCAACCGATCAACAGTTGAATTTGCTCAGTACTCAATAGCTCAGTGGAATCAAAAGAAACATAAACAAAACGCAAATAAAGATAACAATGGCCGTTCAGTTAAAAAAACACCAAAATACAACTTAAGAATGAAAAGGTCAGTAAATTATTCGCTAGGACAACACTTAGCTTATAAGGATTAATTTATAAAATAGACATATACATAATGGAAAAATTTAACTTGCCTGCGAATGTTAATAAGGAAGAATTAAAGATAAAAGTTATTTTTTTTTTAACTGAAGGGCCATTTATCTGTTTAGTTGTGTTTTCTTTATGTTTCTTTTGATTCCACTGAGCTATTGAGTACTAGGAAATTCAACTGATGACCGCTTGGAAACGCGAAACAGTCTGAATTGGATTCCCTTTAAGAAAATTTTCAAAATAGCTCAGTGAATCTTTAATTGTATGCAGTTTTATCTTTACTTTGTCCTTACTAATTACATTTTAGTAAACAGTATTTATGATTTTTAATCAACACAAAGCTTTTCTTTGACTTTGATATCTAATGTTGTTTAAGTTCATATAGGATCAGAAAATGAAAAGAAAAAGAATATTTCAACGTATATTTTCCACCAGTAAAATGGAATAAAGTATATTATAAGGAATATACTATGGGTTCTGCTTTATTATTCGATACAGCTATCTTTGTATAAACAAAACTGTGGTTTAAGATTCTTTTATCATATCAGTTTATTTAACTGCAGTTACATCGATAGAAGTCATCAATATCCCTTAAATCAAGTAAAATTATTAGGGGAGTTTTCAACCCAAAAGGTACATTACTATTTAAATTACTTTTAAATACTTACGATACTTTTTAAAATGCTACTAAAGAATTTCGTGTAAATCTAAGAAATGTATTTACAGACACAAGAAACACGGATGCAGATATTTTTTCAATTTAAATGTTCTATGTAGATAAATACAACGTCTAAAACTTACAGGAAATCTTCATTACTAAAAACCAAATAAATTCTTCTTCCTAATATTTAAATAGGGTAATCAATATTTCGTTCGAAGTTCCTTACAACTTATTTTTAAATATCTCCTCTTATTAAAATACAAAAAGGTAGAGACGCAATATACTGTCGACATCGACTGTTTTTCCACTTGCGAAATTTTCTACGTACCTGTACTTATTTAAAAATAACATACAAGAAACTTAAAATGTTACAACTTGAGCAATCTATTTCGATTTCCAATTAAGATTTAATTTATTTATTTACTCATTTACATAATACATCATAGAAACTAGCCAAAAGTAATGAACAATTTTATCAACAATTTTATTTTGTTTAAAAAGCAAACTGTAAGAAAAAATACCATATAAGTGAAAAAAAAAGTTTAACTATACCACAACAGGCCTTGGAGACCCTGGGGTACGCGATAGGTTTAAGCTCCCAGGATTCTCGAGCAATGGGACTAGTTGAGGTCGGATGGTCATCCCGACGCCCACCCGCCTTTATTCCCCTAGTAAGAAACCATTTATCTATTTGAGAGGGCTGGGTTCTTCCTAGGGTCCGACTGGAGAAGAACTAACCATGGAACAATCCCCACCCACCTCCGAGAATTGAGCCAGGGCTCCTTCAGTCCGGACTCCAGAGCGAAAACGACTGGAAACACAATTAGAAAGAAAATCGATATGTTTACATTGTGACAATAATTTTAAAAGAATATTTCTCTTAATTGAAAATTTCTGTATTTCTCTTAGTCCAAAAATGTACCTTTATCTGTTTAGTCTTCTGATAGGGATCAGAAGACTTATATTCCCGTTTTGTCTGTGGACAAGTATCATTATAATATCACTAATGGCAGCCCGTGAAATATTCACGGAAGCAAAACAGATTCCACATTTTGGAAATACCGTGACATTTTTCAAAACCGCAAGAATGAAAACGATGTTCTAAGCTCATTTTTAAAAGCCATGACTTCCATAACAGCCCACGTATAATTTGACTGATGACAAAGCAATAAAACAAAATACGTATTTTGATCATGGTACCTCTTGCAAGCATGTAATTATCCATATTTAGAGGTTAGTTTCGAAATATGCTTGAAGAGTCAATAAGGTGTGAGATCACGTGTAATTAATAAAACAAAACGTGTGTAGTAGTCCTACGCTTTGTCATTATAAGTTATCAATACTGTTTTTAGCGCTGTTGGGATGACACAGAAATGTTGGTAGCGCCCCCTTGTATTTTGCTTCTTGCTTAAATACTATGTCTATAGCGCTTTTGGGATGACAAACATACAAATATCCGGACAATTTTTACCTATTAATAGAATGATTAGCAACAATCACAACAATTACAATAATCGCAACAATTGCGCCTTTTTCATTCCTTTTTGCAACAATTACATTTTTAATAATAAGGAAATTAAAGCAATATCAATTATATTGTCTTATACGTATCAGAAGACGTTGCAAAGCATTGCGATTGTTTTACTAATCGCTATCCCTACCTTGTTTATGTATATAAAACGTTCTGAAAACCCAATAATACTAGTATTTACTCGCATCCGATTATCCTACTTAGAAAAATCTTCATACTAGATTTTATTACTTGAGAACACAATATTCATATTGATAACATTTTCTTTATTTGCAATACTCCGTAATGTATTTGCAGTTAATGCTGAACTCAAGATACTTACATTATGTGGATGCAATATTTCTTTACATTATATTTACACAACAACTTAGTGGGAAGCCTGTGTTATTGAATTCAGCCAAAGGCTAAGCATTACTCTGAAGTAAGTCTCAGCAAAGGTAATCAGTATTGATCGAAGTGATTCCGAAACAACTTCAAAGCCAGAAGTGACAGCACAGAACCCAGAAGGCATTTTTCTATTCTTCCAAAGTAAAGAAACGAATAAGTATAAAAAGAAAGGGAGAGATAAAAGTCTCACAAACATCTTAAAGTCTTGATATCCTCCGCCGAAGATTAAGCGACCCAACTTCAGTCTTAAGAGTTATGAATGATTTGCATTTTCCATTTACTTAAATCCCTCAAGCTTGAGAAAAGGTAGGCGAGAAATTAAGGAGGTAGAATAGTGGAAGCTAATTTTAATGGAATACCTAATAAGAAGAAAATCAATTAAGTTTTAGTTTAGGCATGAAGTTTTAGAAATAAATCATCTAAGAAGATAGAGAAGAAGAAAAAATGTTAAGGAAAAATATTGACTGTTTTCACATTTTAATAATTCTCATTATGTTATATCCTTTAAAAAATACAATAAAGAGTATATTTATTAAATTAACGAAGGAAATAAAAAGGATATTATATAGACTAAGGATAATAAGGTTAAAAATAACTCGAAATCAATTTGTGTGGACTGATAACAACGTCATATTGGAATTAATGGAATTTGACGAGGAATGCACTAAATTAGCATTACATTTCTAATGTTATCATAAAAAAACCACAAATCATATATCTGTAAAAATTAATTCTTAAATTGACTCTAAATAAGTATTTTATTTTTGAAAGTTACAGTTTATATTGACAGAAATAAATCAAGGTATTCGCAAGGTATTCTTATGCAAGATATATAAGAATCAGTGGCGTATATAGAATATATTTTCGGGGGGGGGGCCAAGATTAATGTAAGGTTAAGTTAAGTAATTTTAAGTAGACACCCCATTGAAGCCTATCTGTTCAACCAAAAAAAAAAAAAAACTTTGGAGGACATAACCTTCATTATTTCGGGGGGGGGGGCCCTCGGCACCCCCTTTATATACGTCCCTGATAAGAATAGTCGAAAAGGATCGAAGTTCCAAAAACAAACTCATTCTTAAACTTTCCCGAGAATACGCAAGAGCTCTTGACAACGGCACCTGAGTATTACATGCAACTTCATTTTCTCATAGATCTGTTTCTGTTGACCATTGTTACTCGGCTGTGCTATATCTGATTTCTTTCTATTAGGCCGAGATAATAATGAATAGTGCTATTAAAAATCATGGGTATGCACTGTAAAGAATGAAGTATAAATGCTCGGGAAGGCAACCTTTCTAATCCACTACCACCTGCACCTATAAAGATAAACACAACGATTTTGATGTTCAACTTCCGAATGTCTTGAGACTTTGTTGGTGCCGAATTTAACTTGGGCCGAATAGACAGATAAGTATTTTTAAATAAATATATTTAATTTCTCTCAAAACACACAATAATTATTATTGTGTCTTTTGAGAGTACTTTTTAGTTTTTTTAATTACATTTACACAGTGCATTTACCTTAATCTTATTTTTCAATACTAAATTTTATTTCTGTGAACTTATCATGCTCCCAAACATTAACGATATTTGACCATTGTTATTATCCAACAATGACCATTGTTCTATGAGAGAGAAAAGCCTTAACACTGTTACCAATATTTCATTCAAGCTATTTCAAATGCTCATTTTTCCTACTACTTCCTTTCCTAGTTATAATACTAATTGCGGGTATTTCTTATCTTGAAAATTTATATTAAATACCAAATAATACTAATTCATTAAGTTTTGCAGGTATTTGAACTGATTAACGCAATTTTATTCTCTTTTACTTTTGCAGGAGTCATGGGAATGTCAGTTTCACGACTTTCAATTACCTCGAGCTAAACCAACTAATTAGTATTAAAAGAAGGAATTAGCTAAGCACTTTACGTTTTAACTTCGTAATTTAATTAGAGCTAATCTAAGGAGAATAAATTTTTAGTAAAGTAATCTTTGGACACTGTAACTAAAAAAACAATAGAAATAGTAAGTATTTTAATTACAAAATGGATAAAAGATTGCTTTTTTTACGAGAGATCATTAATGGAAATTGTATAGTGATTTCTTTTGGTTTCTAAAACATTATTTCTATAGAAAACTAACATTTATTTCATTTCATTAACAGCAAAGAGATCCACAAATTCAGGTTAAAAAAAATATTGAAAAAAATAACTAAAAAAAAAGTAGATTTCCAATGGGACGAGTTGTTCATTAACCAAGCCAAGAAATATTTATATTAACTACACTAATTTACACCCACATGGTACGACATATTATAGTTTTGTTCTGTACGTAATGAAGAAAATCCATTAACATCTATATCTTAACTTCTTCTACTATTATATAACAGTAATTGAAGAATACAGGAAATGGGTGAAGAAGATTTGATGTTTCAAACCCAATAACTTCCATATATGCGGTTCAATGCTTTAGTAAAGGTAGAGGTTTTTATAAGGAAGTTATCTGTGCTTTACTTACATAAGGTTAAGTAGTTAAGGAGATAAGGACCAAAATTTGTGAAAATACTTGCATTCAATTCTAAAAAATTTCTGAAAGAAAAAAGCAAATCATTGTTAAAAAAACTAAAAGAATTATTTATTACTCGTCAACATGAGTAATAAATAAATCTTTATTTTAATAATTCTTACAGTTTCGCCAGCTTCTTATCTACTAATCGATTTTTATTAAAATTGATAGGATATCTTTTAAAACTCTCCCTCACTTGTATGGCCTGGTAGCCAAGAGAGCTTGACTACTGGCTAAAGAACTGAGTTAAATCCATGGTTGGAGTCGTGGAGTTTTCTACGCTGACTTCTCCTCCAAAAGGTCCACCAGATGGGAGCCGGGTTTCTTTCTCGGAGGTAAAGCGGGGAGAGCAACGGGCTTACCAGTCAACCTCAACTTGTAATGCTGGTCATGGAACGCTGAGAGCCTTAACTCCTGCCACCCTAAGAACCACGTATCCCTTAACATAAGCGTCAGGTAAAATCGGATAGTTAGCTTGATTACGATGTCCGATGAAAATGCGTATTTCTCCTGAAAATTATGTTACAAAAACATTGTGATTCTATACTTTTCTGTCATCATATTTATGGCGTTAAACTGCTGTCATGGGGATATATAAAAAATAGGGCTCTTTTCCTTATAGTATATTATTTTTCTTCAGTTGAGTTTATGAACTACTTATATTTCTTTTCTTTTTAATTGAATCGCCAAAGGTTCGCAATGTCTTATCAGTAATTCTTTCTGGTTTTTTTTTGTTTTGTTTTTTTTAATTTTGTTTGCGCACTTTTAACTCACAATTTATGTTTTTTACTTACAACAGATTGACTCACAATTTCTGTTATTTTAATATTATTTTGCTTTGAGAGGCATCTTACGAAGTTTTCAAACACATAAAACTTGTAACTTTTTTTTTTTTAGGTTTTTTTTTTGTGTTTTTTATTTTTATCCTCATCTTTTTTTTTCTTTGAAAAAGCCTTAACGATGACTTTGAAGTAACGGCTCCGTTTTCCCTAAAGCAAGGGATTGGAAAGCCACTGTTATTGAAGTTTAAATGAGGCTTTAAGGGAAATGATTCCCGTGTTACGATTTTGCCCCTCTATTGAGGTTATCGGCAACGAGGGTTATCTAACGGTGACCTATGCAGATTATAATTTAAATTCTGCAGGCGTTCAGCTGGATTTCCAATAAGTTTCCGACCCGGATAGATAAAAATAAGCTCCTGAAACAACTCTGTTGAAGGTTCATCAGTAAAGAGATCGATGAAGGGTGCATTTGAGGTCCATTTTCGGGAAGTATCTTTCCCTTCCGGATCCTTCTCTAGAGAAGAAAAATATTTGAAAGAAATAACGAAACGCACGGAAAAGCACCATCAGCAAATGTGATTCTTTTTAAGAGCTAAGGCTTACAGAACATAAAGCTTTTCTTAAGAAAGTAAAGAATGCCTTAAATGTCATCGAAGAACAGAAGAAAACAAACACTATACCAGCTCTTAGAGAACGAACATAGCCATTACCGGTTGTTGTTTTTTTACTTTTATTTTCTTATCCATAATTGAAACATTCTTTTTAAATGTTATTGGGTCGTTTTTTAGAATGTATCGTCAGCAAGGGAAAAAACGGAATTAGTATATTTAGAATGCAAGTTATAGTTCAAATAAGCATTTTTGTCAATAATATATTCAACTATTTATTATATAAGAGATTTCATATAATTAAAATAAGAAAATTTAACTGAAAAAAAAATGATCTCGATATATATTTTAATACAACTTTGAAGAAGAAGCCAAAGATTTTCGTTAAGAAATCAGATCTATAAAAAATACCGTAAGTCAACAGTTACATTCGAAACCATAAATTCTAATTATTAATTGATTTCGAAAAATATTCTGCATACTTGATACATGTTATATGATACTTAAGCTGTTTTTTACTTACGAGGGAAAAAAGGTAGGAAACATTTACACTGGGAACGTTTCGATCATAAGATTGTGAGCATTCAAGTCCAAAATGATGTCTTAATGAGATACGGTAAGTTAACAGGAATAGCGCATTGAGTTATCCACTACTGCAGCAGAAATAATCGTAAACATCTTTGTGACAAAATATGATTTTTTTAAAAAATTAATTGTGCTATTTAAATAAATACTTTGATAACATTCCCCAAATTAATCTGAATGTGTATGTCAGTATCTGTGATACCAAAAGCAGACGTTCATTTTAGGAAAAACATTCTTTAATGCTGAAACTGGCGATGAAAATGATGACTAGCAAATCACACGATCAAAAAGCTCAATAGTCAAAACAAAAACTAAAAAAAATGAATGTATGGTTCGACCTAAATATTAACATTATCTTTGTTCATTTCGGTTGATTATTGGGAATTAAATTCTTTTGTCACTAAGACTTGAAATGGAGATATAGTCCGATCAGGAATGGTCGTGATGATTCCACTTCAGCACTAGCTCCATGACTTTCGCACTAGCCTCTCTCACAGGTTCCGAAGAATGTTACGTTACAGTTATAAAACAAAACAAAAACAAAAATTTAGTTTTAATTTTAGTCCCCCAATTCCTTTCGGAAATAATCTGAAACCTGTAAAATAATTTTTTTGAGCACTGCTCTATAAAATACTCTTGGGTTACATTTTGTAGAAAATTAATAGAGACCTGCGCTTTGAGGCGCGCTTATTTGTCATTGGTTGAAAAACAGATACGTCGAAATCACGTGAGGTTCCTTCCGTTCGTCACGTTATCGTGGTCAGACTATTAAACAGAACTCGAAAGAATAAAGGAAATCTGTATTATTTTCTTTTAAATTATATTTATAATCATCTTTTAGATAATTAATTCAAAGCAGCTGCTATCTTCCAAGTATCGTATTACGAAACAATGTAATACAATTTTATTTCAATAGTTTAAAGAAATTAAGGAAGTTCAACAAGCTTTTACTCAATGTAAAATCTTACAAAATTATGAAGTCGTGGAAAACTGTCATTTTTTTAAAGCACGATGTGAACTATGTTCTATGTCTCATAGATACTTTCATAAATAACGAAATTAAAAATCAGATCGTTTTATTTTCATAAAAGTAAGTTTCAATTGTTCTGCTTAAATACCTGAAATATATTTTATTACCAAATAATATATTTAATCTTAAATTATCGCTTCTTTAGTAGGTTAAAAGCTATATAAAAAAAGAAAATTTAAAAATTATTTTCAGAATGATTTGTTAAATCAAACTTTTCAAAATTTAAAGTTTAGTTGATTGATCTATTAAAGTTTGCTTTTCAATTGAAAAATACTTTATGAATATTCAGCATTAAATCCATCCACTTCAATCGCTAGGCAATCAGAAGGCTGCTCGGCGTAATGACTTTCCGTAAATAACTATAATTCAAATATATAAAAATCGGAAATGTAGGAAATAAATGGAAATGGAAATCTCTGAAAAACGGTCATTTTATTCATTTTTTTCGTTTGTGGTGAAACAGTTTCACGTTTAAGTGCTGATGAGAATTTAGATAGAAAAGTAAGATAAAAAAACCTAACAAGAAAAAAGAAACGACATCTTCAGAATTAGATAAATACAAAAAGCCGCTTTCATCTGGACCGAATAATAGCATTTTTCTAGGATATTCTCCCTCCCTTAACTCGATGCATTAACGTTAAACCCATAATCTCACAAAGAAAGTCATTATTCTGAAATAAGGAAAAAAATAATAATTTGCGAAGTTTTTATATTATCTACAATGTAATTCGTAATATAATGTAATTTTTTTTCTGAAATTTGATGTAGACATTAAGAGAAAAAAACACCAATGTAACGGATTAAAACTCCTACTCTTCATGTTCAATAATAATTATATATTATATTGTGGAACATAAAATAAAAAGTAATAAGAATAAAAAGATCAAATAAAGATAAAAGAAAAAAAAAAGCTTTCTTTTTTTACTGAATAAATATAAATTAGGAATTTTCCTACACCTGGTAAGGTTCTCAATATTTCGATTCGAGTCTTCTTGGGGGAAATTGAAACCCACAATTTTTGTACTTTTTTATATATTAATTCATAAGCTGTGAGCTCGGTAGCCGAACTGGTTCAGTGCTTGAACGAAGAAGGTTGGGGAAAGTGGGTTCGATCACCAGCCTCGGAGGAGGGCGCATATTTTTCCACGCTTCGTCCTCCTCCAAACAGTTTCTAGGGTCCACCCAGCCCTCTGTGGAATGGGTACCGGTTTCCCCCACACACACTATGGGAGATATTTTGGCGGGCGAATGCCGAACTGATCACCCAATCTCATTTCAGTCCGTTGGTCAAAGCAATGTTGAAACCTTACCTACATCACCCAATGGGCTGTGAGCCTTGGGACAAACCTAACCTACCTACATCCTCTTTCAGATCCTATTCAATCTTCTTTCAGATCTAAGGTATGTATAATTAATTAAGTTTTTATTCACTGAAACCACTACAAAACTTTTTTCTTTTTGCTTCGGATTTGCTTTATTTTCTACAATGACTAGGTCAAATGTAAGGCAGACAAAGGAATATTCTCTAACATAGAATGATTTGATGGTGTTGATGTAAACTCAAACGATCGCGTTTGATTTACTTAAAATCATTTTCCCTACATTCTTCTTGCGACATTACTTTATAACATTACAGAGAATATAACATTACAGTATTTACATGATAACATCGCCATTTATAATAGCTGTAAATGTTTTCTTCTTAGGATTTTTTACTTTCTTAATGAAGGGAGGCCACGTTTTTGTGTACAAATACTACATTTAGGCAAACTAAGTAAGTCTAACCTATTGAAAAAGTGAAAAATTCTTAAAAGGTATTGAATTTTACAAGGAATCATATTCTTCTCTTTCATATTACAATGAACTTGTTGAATAAAATTGTTTTTTTCCCTAGGCTTCAATTGGAAATTTCCTTCTTCTTATTAATAAAAAGAAAGGTTTTAGTCAGGTGTAATAAATGTGATTGTACATTATAGTCTTCCTTAAATAATTCAAATCAGCTTCAATAAACGCCTTAACAGATTAACAAAATTTAGAAATAATATATAATTTGTTCAATAGAAAATTGTTTTAGATTAAAACAAGATGAAAAATAAGTCTTTTCCATTTAGCATTCGCAGTATGGTTTTATTTTATTTTATTTTTTTTATTTTCTTTCTTTTTTTTTTTTTTTTGAGATTGCTTTTTGAGATATCCACTTATCTACCGACTGGAGGACAGAATTCAATCTCAATGGAGATCATATTTTTTTTCTTTCAGCTTTAAATGTCGCAAGGCTCTATCTCCCCTTTTGAAAATAACTCTGCAAACGTTTCGTTGAGCTAATACTCACCAAAGGATATGCCTACATTGGAAACATAATGCTGTTTAGCATATAGCAAAGATTTAGTTACCTTCCTAACTTTCATGCAAATCAACCAGTGTCGTAACAGTCCTTACTACAGAAAACATATCTACATGAAGTAGTGATAAGCAGATGTTAAATACGATTTTAAAGAATATGGTAATAAATTAAAACAATTTCTAGAGCATTTCCTGCTTTAAATCTGCATGTTAAAAACATTTAGGAATTTAATATCAGAGTTACCTTTATTAATATACTACTTTCGCTCAAGCGCTGATCTTAGGTATTGCGTAGACTCGAAGAACTTAAAACGAAACAAGCCTATAATTGCAATTAAATAAATTGGTGATATAATTACTATAGTAAATCTATGCATTAATAGGAAATGTATTTAGTATTATTATCCAACAATTTAGTTTCATAGCATAATTCAAACATTTACTTTGCATTAAATTGAACTTGGGTCTTTCGCGAGATATTTATAAACAAAGTTAAGTAAATAATTATTAACAGTAACTTTATTAACTTTATTATTTTATTAACTTTAATAAATAAATAATAAATACTTAAGTAAATAAGTTAAGTAAACAATAATTAACAATAAAGTTAAGTAAATAACATTTTTTAAATAAGAAATAAAATTTCAATTAAAATTAGAATTGAAATTTTTTTAATGTTAATATGAAAACAAATTGAGAGTATTATATCAAGCAAACCACGAATGTTTAAATATTAATATTGATATCTGAATGTAATGCAGCAGAAAAATTAACTATATCAAATGCTTTTTATTTTTAAGTCTGAATTAAACTTCTTTTTTATTCCAAGATAAGAATGAAAATCTGATTTTTGTGCTTCTTCCGTATCAGAAAAGCTAAACCATTTATACTCTGCTTTGTTTAGAAAAAGAATGATCTCTTAAAATCTTACCTATATTAAAATTAAAGAAAGGTTTTAAAATTATATAATTTTAAAAAGAAAGACAATTTTCTTTTAATCAATTTTCTTGAGAGTCTTAAAAGTTTTTAATCATTTAAAAAAAAATATTGAACATCATTTGCGTTATTTAAGGAAGATAAATAATTAGAAGTAAGAATATTATGACCCCTATATCATCCATTAAGCTGTCATGGTAAAGGGATTTAAATAAAGTTAAAACTTGTCTTGGATTACGAAATATAATCTTCTCCATCCTTTGAAATTCTAGGAACACGAAATCCGTTTTAACGTATCAGCATACTTTACTGCAAGACTTCCAAGGAACACTACTAAATATTAATACTAAAGAAATATTTACTTCGAAGCCGTCTAACATTCTGGAAACTAAAACTTTCCCATCTATGTGCGGAAAATCGTATAACAGAAGCAGAAGATCTGTTTCGAATAGCAAATTTAGTTTAAAAAATTTATTTTTTTTGTGGATATACTAATAAGTATAATAACAGCTGCTAATTGCGACCCATTTAGGAGCTATTGTGATAGCGGCAGTAATCGGTAGCTATTGCGTTTGTCCTCTCCGTCCTTGTCTATGCACCCCTAACAACTAGCGAGCGGAAGGTCGGATCGATAAACGAACTTCAACATCCTGAAGTCTTCAACTTCAGAGGCCCAAACAAAGTAGGAATGGAGTATTTTCAGGGTCCAACGCTTCCGCATGTTCGAGATATTTGTAATTTTTGTCATTGTACTCCCTAAAGACTCCCGAACGAAAGGTCGGATCGACAAACGGACTTCACCATCGGGTTCAGAGGCCCAAAAACGTAGGAATGGAGTATTTTCAGGGGCCAACATCCCCCCCCCCCCATGTTCGAGATATTTGACATTGCTTTCATTGGATTTCCGATATTAGCTTAAATATTAGAAATACAACCATTACATTTCAGTTGTCAGCTATAGCTTGATGTTTAACGTCTCGGACTTATAAACTGAAGGTTGTCGATTCTAATCCGAATATCTTCTTTTTTGGGGGGGTGGGGGGTGGGGGGGGTCTCTTAATCTTTTTTTCTGAATGTTCGTGTGGTGGTTTTTTTTTTTTTTGTTGTTGTTTTTTTTTCCTTCTTATTTTCCTAACGTTTTCTTTATTTTTTTCTTAACCTTTTTAAATATTTCCTTACGTAAATTTACTTTTTTTTTTATTATTATTTTTAATTTTTTTTATTATTATGGGTCGCCCTTAAATTTATGATTTAGCACAAAATTATATTCTCTTATTTAAAATTTCAAATCAATTTTAAATAAATAAAGTCTATCCCAGATATATGTTGAGTTTCAGTGACACTATACGACATACATAATCTTTAAAATTATTGCTAAAAAATAATTACATCAAATGCTTAATAAAAGCATTAACTTTAATAAATAGCTTAATAAAATTCTTTCATTATTTGAATTTTTTTCAATACAATTGTGTTCTAAGTTTTTTCAATTATTCGTAAAGTTTTAGAAATATATTATCCTCCGGTATTTGATTAACAATATTAAAATATTAATTAATTAATGTAGTAAAGTAATAATGACAAGTATCATTAATACTGTTTTAACTATTTTATCTACTATCCTTTTAATTTCGGAAAGTGCCATAATAAGTTTTGTTTGTTTTTTTTTTTTTGTATTTTTTTGAGAATAAACCAGTTTTTTTCCTTGACTCTAACTGGCTACCTGCCATCCATTCTGTCATTTAGACTGAAGCACCAATTATCGATAGTTGCTTTATCTTATTTACAATAATTACCTTAGCCATCAGAATGGATCCCTTGGGGAGATGCTGTTTTTCATATTTATAAACATCGTATATCCTTACTTAGAGCATAATTTTCTATAAAAAACTCCTTTATTTTCCGTCTATATTTCATCTTTCTGTGCGAAAGACTTCTTCAGGTCATTAATGGAGGAGAAGAAATTCTACTCTTCCTCCTCTAAATTCGTTATTAACATTATATGGAAAACAGAGAAAAAAGATTTTGTTAATTGTTAATTTTAATTGTTTAATGTTATGTAATTATTTGTAATAGATGAATCATTATTTAGGGCAAAATGATATCTAGTTATCT
Source organism: Thereuonema tuberculata (assembly GCA_023159025.1). NCBI lineage: Eukaryota > Metazoa > Arthropoda > Chilopoda > Scutigeromorpha > Scutigeridae > Thereuonema > Thereuonema tuberculata. The sequence goes on along the minus strand of JAFIDM010002131.1, from coordinate 49,048,159 downwards.
GTAATAGAGGATATCAAATGTTGGTTTAAAATGAATCAAAAGTATTATAATAGATGATATCTAATGAATCCTTATTTGTGTTTATTGTTATTTTTCAAAATGTATTCAAACGTATGCATAACGAATGTAGAGGATGTAGAATATAATTTCTTCTTCTCTTGAAGAAGTCTTTCGCACAGATAGATGAAATATAGACGGAAAATAAAGGAGTGTTTAGTTTTTTACAGAAGATTGGTGTATGTATTTGATACTTCAGTTCGTATATCCTTGTTGATATTGAAAAAGAATTTTTTTTCCTTTCCTTACATATTTTATTGCTTTAATCCTTGAGTCGTTGGAATAAGGATAACTGTAGTTAACGAAAGTTAACAATATTTTAAGAAAAAAAAAGGACGACTGTATTCAGTAAATATATAGTAGAAAAAAAAACTCTTTTCTTAAGTAAATAATTGAATGAAGTAAAACGGTTGGCTCAGGTTTAAGTCACTGATTCCAAACGAATAAAGATGATTCTGGAATAGAGCATCGCTTTCAAAGCTTAGAATTCTCCTTCCTCATTCAGCTTCCATATTTCTCTTTCTAATTGCGTTATGATCCGGAAGAATTTCCACGGAAAAAAAGATTCCTTTGGGTATGAAAGGAATCGCGAAGAAACATTCTTATATACCTCGAATGGAATCATATCCTTTGAAAGTGGGTCGTTGTCGTCAGTCTCTCATCATGAAAGATATGATTACTATCTTGGAAATCCATAAAATATTCCAATGAACGAAGACTAGATTTTACTGCAGAAAGATTAGCGACTTCTATTTTCTTTGATTTTTCTCTTCTAACAAGACAGCTTAACTGGATTTTTAGGTTATAGTATCTGCAAAATTTAGTAAAAAATATTATATATATATATTTATTCTACTTTCCTTTAACTTACTACACTTGTAGAATGCATGACCCTGTCCGGCGGATGTTTAGGAAACTTAACGCAGTGATTTTATGCTGTTTATGCAGATAGCAAACTACTATCAGGAAGATACTAATTTGAAAAATGTCTGATTGGGATAAACTGGGTTAAATTATAATGCCTAAGCTGTCTCCTTTAACTAAATGGATTCCTAATTAAGTTTATAACCACATTAATAAAAACCCATTTCTTCATAATTCAGGATAATCTTGCAAAAAAAAAAAAGATTTTGTTTATTATTCTGAACATATTAACATTAAGATCCTTTTAAATTTTTTTAGGAAAGTTCTAGCTTAATGAAGAAAATTGTTCTGCTTCATTCCGATATACACAAAGCACACTCATGTTAAATATTGAAAACTAAAAATTTCGATTTTTATCTGTATATTATTTTACGAATATTCCTAACTAACCTAAGAGACATATTATGCTTTGATGACAGTAGAATCCAAACTGTTGATAAAATTAAAACTAATGGAAATTAAAAAACTGAAGATATTAGACGCTTTTAAATGACAATGTAATTTCTTTGCAATTTAAAGTTTTGCATGGAGATTTAATAGAGACAAGCACGTAATTTACTAAAATTTGAATAGTTCTTCTTGTAGCACTTTTAGAAACCATGGAATTTTTTGGATATTTCAACAGACTGTAACGAAAATTTAAAAAACCTAGTGAACTTCCTATACTTAATTTGATACTACCAGTAGAATTTAAATATTAGTAGAAATTCAGGAGAAATCTTATAACGATTTAACTTAAATGAACATTGTATTTCTACAAAACATTTTAAAATTTGATTATTTTAATTTTACTTAAGTTGATATTACTAAAGTTTTAGTATACTATATATTTATACTGCGTAATAGTTTAAAACATTTATTTCTATTATTTTAGATATTATCTATCAAAGAAAATTATTAATATTCGTAATTTAACTATTAAGTGAATATACAAATAAATAGCAAGAATTAATAGAAAACTTAAATAACATTCGATCTATAAGAAGTCTTTTGCAGTAACGAAGGCTGATATCATATAATTATTCTTACAAAATCTTGACAAGCTAAAATGTTCTTGCCAGAATCCGGATAGAGGTTCTCTTCTAAGTTAAAGCAATGTTTGGCTTGTGAACTGTAAGATTCACTAATGGAAACGTAGTGATCCAGCAAAAGCCAAGGCTGATATTTACATTGAACTCGTAACATGGTGAAATGGAGCATGACGTACATGTCTGACGATTCTGTGCCTTCGCTCCCATTAATCCAGAACACGCCCCGAAGAAGAGCAGACTTGCGGACACAGTCTTCCAGGTTCCAGCAACGAAGAAAGCAATGACCATTCACTGTATTGTAATGAGCTAATTGGATTAATAAAGCCCGCCGAGTGATTACGATAAGGACAGCAAACTCGATTCTGTGGAAGTAGGAACGAAAATGGGTTATTTTGGGTTCTGCAACCCAAAGCTTATGCATAATTAAGGTGAGTTGCTTCGGGCAGGTAAATAAAGAGACTGGTACGCAAAGGCAATCTACAGATTGGACTCCGCCCACTCGGTAGCAAGGGGTGCTGACACTCCGACCCTAGCTCGTTACTCATAGTAACGTGTGTCAGAATGGGACCCATGATGGAGAAACGGACCGACAACGCATTTACATGTATTAGCCTAATGGGTTCCGTCCGTTGGCACGAACTGTTCTGAGGTCACTAAATTAATCCAATATTCTTTCCAGCCTTCATCTAACCCTAACCCTCTAACAACTTGGGCGAAGGTTCTCCACGAATGTCACAAACATTGAAATTTTCTCTTTTGGCAATTTTTTTTTATTATGTTTTTTATTTTTGAAAATAATTGGCAATTATTCTTGTCTTTCTAGATTTTAGCAATAAGAAAAATCCTTTAAATATTAAAGGGAACGATTATTTCGTCTTATTTGAAACCCTTTTGTTTTTGTAAAGATTGTTACCTTGAAAAATTCTAATTAAAATGAACGAAAAAGGAAAATCTATGAATATGGGATAAATCTCATTTTTTGACATAATAAGTTTACGAAATATAGATCGATATAAATGACCTATTTAATAGAAGATAACTTAAAGCGATGTTTAACTTCATTTTGCATCAGATTCTGGAAAAAATTATTCGTTTTCTATTTCGTTTACGAATTTCAATATTTTTAATATTGTTGGAGAATAATGATGTCTAAATACTAGAAATTTCAGAATTAATAAACTAAACCTTTGAGGCATATTTTGGACTAAACTACGGAGAAGGAGTCTGCGCTGTAAACTAGAGCTACAAGATTTGCTTTTTAATTCAATGCAGGAATTTTGTCTCAATTTAGCCTTTGGACTCAGATATATCTCAATATGTTCCAATATATTCCAATATATTGCTAAAAGCATTTTATGTGACATCCACAGAATTCGAGAAAAAAATGAACACCTAGAAAATTTAAAAAAAAAAATCATCTCCGGCAAATTATCAATGTCTGCAGCAAATTATCAAGTCAGGTTCTGACTTATCAACTGATAATAATGGTACGACTGAACGGCAAACCAAAATAAATGTGGTGATATTATTTAAATATCAAATAAGACATTGCTGAAAGTTTCTTAAATTTACTTAAATTTAATATTTCTTAGTTATGAAAAATGCAGTAAGATAATATATTTAATTCTACTGTCTGTGAATTTTATAGAATTCATTCTTCATGAATATTTACCTGTAACGTTTCTGCTGTTTAGCAAGTTTTTAATTCTTAATTATTTTCGCGATGGGGCATTGATTCTTTTAAAAAAAAAAGTACCGATAAAAACAAAAAAAAAAATTGCTAATACCAATTGCCCATAGACTGCTAATTATGAAATGTATTGTGATACTTTGTTAATGATGTAATCATTCATTTCATGTCTTTTTTTATTAGTCTATATTTCAAAGCGTGCACGCAACAAAGATTTACGATGAACACCTCGCTTACCATGATGGTGACACAATGTAATTTATAAATGTTAAGTTTATATTTTTTTCCAGATTATCTGAAACAGTCATAATAAAGACCACTGTTGTCTAAGAATTTTATTTTCCAATTATTTAGAATTCTCTTTAACACAACTTCCAACTAAAAATCCGCAAATAGAAATGGACGCCGTCTGTAGTTAATTCTTTGTGACCAATTTTTATGGATTCTGTCCAGAATAAAAGTTAAATGAAAGCAGGCTAACCACAGGATCATTAAATGTAGAGGTTGAAGACTGGAATGTAGGATAAAAGGACTAATTATAGGAAAAATTTACAATGTGTACAGTATAAAGCAAGGCTATGAATTTAATGAACTTAAAATGTTTTAGAAACTTTGCTGTAACACGGATATCAACTGAGATTAGAAAGTCAATAAAGAATTTAGCAGTAATTTGAAATCTTTTGTTTATAATTAACGCCCTAATTATTTCCCTTAATTACGTATTTTGGGTGATAGCTTACGAAGACAAGCAGTATTACTAATTAGTAATATTCACAGAAGCTCGGTTATAACGCGATCTTTCGGATCCAAGATCTCGAAGATCGCGATATAACCGCGATATAACCGAACTTTTATTACTTCGCGACGTCAAATGTCATAAATCGCACCCTATTATCGCCCACACGATTCCAAATCGATTTAAAATGGTCATTTCGCGATTACCTACATCATTGAGAGCTATGTCAGAGAATTTTATATTTATAAATACGTAAATCATTACCTTTTCAACACTTTGATGGATTATATTAGCCAAAATCGATTTGGCGCCGCCATCTTGGCATCTTGTACAAACGACGAGTCACGTAGATCGAAACTAGGTTTTTATACGCTTATTAGATTACATGGGCCTCTTTACTGGTTGTCATTGGCAGAAAAATATATCACGATATTCATTTTGGTTAAATGAAAAAGTTCGCGATTCTGGTATTTTTAAAAAAATATATTGTATTTGACGCATTTTCGTGGCATTAGGATGGGTATAGAATCTCAATTACTGTAAATAATAAGGAAACAAGCATATTAATTTACACCTTTGATTTGATTTTAGGCGAAAAAACGGTAAATTTTGTAATTTTACAATTATACACCTTTTCCAAAATAAAAGGGTTCCAAGACCAAATCGCGTTATATCCGAATTCGCGATCTAAACAACCGCGTTACAACCGAGTTTCAGTGTAATTACACAGATTATCATATTAAAAGGTTCATCTGCTTATTTACTGAAGAAGGCAACGCAATTCAATATGTTTCTCTGAACATTATCATATTTTATTTCACAGGAACATTATCATATTCAAAATATATAGGTTTATTATATATTAACTTTGAATAAACACAGATATTGTTGGAAAAACTAATCATTTTTAGAATAGAATCTTCCGATCTTTTTTCAAATACAATCAGCAACTGTTGGATTTTTTTTTCAAATTATTAATTCTTTTAACAATCAATGTATTTTACTATGAGAAGTAGTAAATTATGATACTTCTCTTCAAGCGAAATTAGTTTTCCTGACGTTAAGTTCATGATAATAATAGAATGGTGTTCATCTATTCTATACCATTCGGCTTCAGGTAATACAAAGAAACAGAATTTGATTTTTGGGAATTTAACCCTTAGAAAGCTCAAGAAAAATATCTAATATCTCTTGATATAACTTCTATTTTCTCAAAGTTGCATAACCAAAATTGACTGCTTATTTTTCAATTTTTATTGTAATTTGTTTCTTTGTTTCTATGGAATATAAGAAATCTTCCAATCGCAAAAAGCATTTTTTGAATGCAGAATCTCTTAAATATAATTTAACAATACTGTAGATAGTGTAAGTTTCTCAATGACGATATTTTTCTATAACTATTGGTTCTTCAGCAAAGTCTCTGAAGTTTGTGGTTCCGCTGCACTCAACTTGTTTTTCAGTCTTTCCTCACTATTTCTTGAGGCTATTTTTGCGGTTTCTTGGTTCTCTCTGATCATCTATTAATTCGCGAGGGATTTATGTTTCATCCGGTCTTGAATCTCTCATTATTGGATCCTCGTTCCCTTCGGCTTAACAGGAATTCTTCCTCAAATGCAATCTAAATTGGTCTCTACGAGAAATAGCAATGGCTTACCTATATGTCAGCTTGAAAACTATAAAAGTTTTTAGTTTTCAGTAACATTCACCTCCGAATATAAACTTCATGCTGTAGAAAACTTTATTTTTTATTAATAAGCCTTATATTGTTCACTTGTCGGTTATGTTAGCAGCTAAATCTCTTCTTAAATTACAACTTATATTTTTGTCTATACTTCTTGCAAACTTTTACACTTTTACACTTTTTTTATACTAATTACTAATTTTACAACTTAATAAATATAAGTTATCCAAAACTTTAATAGCGAATTTCTGCCATAAAAATTTGTGAATGTTATTTTATTTTTAATACTGATGTAGAAATTTAGCGTGTGTGAAATTAATGGTATAGTTTTTAAAAAAAACGCCAGACACACAATAATTGAAAAATATAAAAAGAAAACATTAAAATCTCGACCAGGTTTCGATCGGACCTGCCGCTGTTTTTCAAGTGAAGTATTCAGCGAACTAGATTTAAATGTGTTTTTATGCTTTTTAATTATTGTGTGTCTGATCTTTTTTTGAAAACTACACTATTATTAATATTTTTTTAAGGAATTTTTAGCTTCTATTCTATATTTCTTTAAATACGTCAAGAAGATAAGAAAATACTTGTGTAAAGCTAACACCATCCGATTTTGCACCAACTTAGTTGGCTAACTTCGAGTAGGTCCGATTTTGTCAGTTCGCGAACACCATCCAACTCGCAAATGAAGTCGGCCGCAATAGCAGCAATCCCATAATTCAATGCGTTTCCCCCAGCAGCTGTGGAAAATCCGAAAAAATCGACGTTTTGAAAGCTCTCTGATAAATTCTGCCGCATACTATCACTGCATTTCAGGATAATATTTATTTATGCGTGAAAGAAACTCGCAATACTCGCTCGTCGTCGATTCGAAGCGGTGATACTCGTTTATGGACGCCATTTCTTTCCATGGGCATGACGTCATGACTGACGTGTTCCAACGCTGCCCTGTGATTGGTAATTCCCACCAACTTTCCCGAGTTCGTCCTGCACAACCGACTAGAGTCCGCTAACTAAAATCGCTGCAAATTCGCTGAAAAACCTGCTCAAAGTTCACTCGAAAACTGAAAGTTGGTCAACTAAGTTGGTGCAAAATCGGATGGTGTTCGCGGGGCTTAAGATTCTCTCAAAGAGCATTTTCTAGTATTCAGATTTGAATACTAGAAAAGTGGAGTAAATGTAACCTACATACATACATTTATATAGTACATTTTACATTATGAACTACAAAATTATAAAAAATTCCAGTAATTGTAAAGTTTTTTGTATCAGATTATAAAATTCGTATCAGAATTACGTATATCAAAGAGTTGATAACTGAAATCAATAGATTGGATACAAATACATATATGTTGGAATCATAGTTCATGAGACTGATAGCAACAACTTGACGACAACTTCTAAGAAGGAAGAACTATGGAATTTTATAAAATAATTCAATATAAGAGAAGAACAGTCACTTTTTTTTTTAGTAGCAGTTTTTCATATAAGCATTATTTTTTGTCCTTTAAGAATTTTTTTTTTATTAAATCTTATGTTGCTTCTTTTTTTGTGGTACAAAGATTTCTATTCTCTTTATTTTATGTTTTCGGATTATTAAATTTTTTGGGATATTACTTTTTTTTCAAATTTTTCACTATCAGTATTTGGAATAGTGAAAAATGGTCGATTTTAGCTTGGGTTTTTTTGGTTTATTTGTAACCTTTTCATGATATTTGTTTTGATTTTTTGATTTTTTTTTTGGGGGGGGGGGGAGATTTCTGAAATCTATCTTATGTTTGTTCTTAAACAAAATATGTGGCAATGAGGGAATTTACCAATCTTATTCCTCTTTTATGTACAGTTCCCTTGATACACTTTATTTACCAACTGCAAACTTAACATACATGGTTTAAATTTATCAAGTCAACAATATACATATATACATACATCATAACAGAAGAAAATGTAAAAAAATCCAATTCAGTGGTTTGTGTAGCTAAAAAAATTAAATGAATAAATAAATATAAAAAACAATTCTACAAGGGTTAATTTTAATTTTTAACATTTTTTAAATGTTAAGTTAAATATTTTTTTTTAGCAATTCGAAGTCATTTTTAAAAGACTATTTTAAAATAAGTTGACCAATCCTTTAAAATGAAGTCGAAATCTTCAATTTAATCTTAAGCACTTCAATTTCTCCAGCTAGAGTTCGTCTGTAATGAAATTAAAATAAAGCCCTGAAACTTATTTACTATCTTAGTCTATGATTATACGATTTTAATTACCAAGTGAAATAGAAGTAAAATTAAGTAAAGAGAAAAATAACATTAATTTTACTTTCACTTTTCTCTTAATAAATATATTCACTTTTTTTTGTTAGTGCATGAAATTCAGATCAGACAAGAACGGTTTAAGTTTTTAATTAAAACATTTCTGAATTAATAAAACTGAACTAATATCTAGTATTTTCTTTTTAATTAAATTTTCCTAAGGTTTTTAAAGATATAGAGAAACGGCGAAAGTTTTTCCTTAATGTCAGGTAACGCAATTCTTTCACGAGTTAATATCGGCAATTGGAAATTTCTGGTTGTAGAATTCTGTTCTTTTGATCTTCAGGGATAATTTGAAGAATACTTTTGGATTAAGCAGATAAATCCATTAAAACCGCCTCCAAGTTAAATAGTTAGGTTTTTTCCCAATAAATTCTTCTTTGAAATTTTTTTGATGTCTCAGTGGTAAATTGTAAAGCAATTGGAATTTATAAAGTCAAGCAATGACAGTTAAACTCATTGTTTATTAAAGACTGCAAAGGCGACCACGTCTCTTGCTGTCGTCGCCCTGTCGAGTCTCAGTGTCTTCCGTCATTTGATGGGTGGGCAGCGGCAGCTGAAAATAGTGGAAAGTCGCCAACGTGTTTCAGAAATCTATACAGGCTGAAGGAAAGTTTCTAAACCTTTCCTACCTCGTTAATTAAAGCATTTTAATTGATACGATGATAAATCAATAAATTGTATTAATTATCTGTTAAGTAATCATACCAAAATTAATGTAAGAAAAATAGACTGAAATTTTCGTCTATGGTTGTATCATTTACGTTTAAAAAAAATCATTGTTCTTATTAATGATAAGTCATTTAAAACAATTTCTGAAATTTTAAATTATGCTACAGACACATTTTGATATCAGCTTGTTTCCTTATATAAAATCCCTCATCACTGGATTCAATATTTACAAAATGTTATATTAATTCTACTGTTTTATCATATTTAACACGTTTTTCGCATTATTTTTGCACTTTTTGAAATTGTCTTTAGAAATGCATGACCACCTTGTATGTTATTTTACATACAGAAACAATGCACAGTAAGTTAAGTTTGTGTCTAAAAAATTTAACTTTTTATTTTTTTAAAGCGTTTCATTATTATTTACCTACTTAAAACAATTCTTAAAATTTCTAATTTCACAATTATTTTGATCAACGAGAGATCTTTAAATTTACAAATAAAATACTGAATATCAATATTTCAAAAATTAAAGTTTGTTTAAGTAAACCATCAAAATCTCTCTTTGATCAGTAAATGTGGTTCAGACACACTTTGTGATGACAGTTCAGTGGAGGATTACTTTAGGATTTTTTTTTCTTCTCCTCTCTTCTTCCCCCAAGAATGGAGCAGATAATCAATGAGATTGTTTTCATACCAGATGGAGGTTTCTTGTTTTATTTGCTATCGTCGCCGCATTAGGAAGTTGAAAAAAAGTGACAGAGCCTCAGTGACAGTCGAAAATTCAGTTTGAAAATTGAAGGCACTTGTTCTTAACCTTGTAGGTAAGATAAGACCTAAAATCTGGTTTCTTATCTTTTTATAAAAAAACGTTTTTTTTTTTAAAAGTAGCAGTTTGCTGTGCATTGGTAAAATTTAGAAGCTTGTAAGTTCACATGTTCATCCAGGTTAAATATTGGTACTTCAAGAATCATTGAGAGTATTATAGTCTAGATTAGCTAAGAGCAGATGGCTCTCTTTCTACTAAAAAAAACTCAAAACCCAGGTATTTTCCCTCTAATTTGGGGTTCCATTTGACGTAGTCTTTAGTAAGCTGTAGCTTATTTTGAATAGATAGCCACCATTATGACCTTAACATCCTGAATGAGCACCTCCCTAACTTTTATTCATACAGTAATTTTAAAATTAAATTTGAAGTCAACGACAATGGAAATTTAACTATCTTCTTTTGCAAACACCAAGATGGAACAAATATTTATGCTGGAAGCTGAAATTTAAATGATTTATATGGAAGCAAAAATTAGCATAAATTCATCCACTGAACGATGCTGACTTTAATAGCTTTTAAAACAACATGGAATAAACATATTAAGGAAAATTCGATCCATTCATGAATGTTTTTCAAGGTTGTTTTGACTGATGGAACGACTAACCACAATAACTAATCATAAGTTAAATAACTATAAACCAGCTGTCCTGGAATTAGTATGCTGGATATCAGTTACTTGATAATTTTATTGGGCTGCAAATAAAAGAAAGTTTCCCTAAATTTATGCAAAAAATTTTGTAACTGCTTGACAACCATTTTATTGCCTGCATGCTCTTGATTATAAAAGCCAAATTATGAAGTTTCCATAGACTGATTTTAATTATGGTAAAGACTCATTAGTATTTTATTAACAGCTAATAATAAATCCTTATTCATAACTTAGAGCATAAAATAAAACATCTAAAATCTGATGCTTTGTAGTTTGATAAGCTTTTATTTTTTTTTAATTTTAAGATAGACCACAGGAGTTCTCTTGAAAACTACATTTATAGAGAAGATAAAGATTAAATTACAAGAAATCCCCTAAACAGCCGACATCCTTTGATTAATGTAATGTTGTGTTTGGCTTTGCAGTACTGTTTTCTGAATATACAGGAAAGCTGACAGCAGGGCTATTTTTTATAAAGCTTAATCTCGATTAGATCACGTTTTAATGCTTTCTACCGCACAGCGACGGACAATAATGTCTTACATAAAAAGATGTTTTATTGAATGTCATCAATCAATTACCGAAAACGTATATACGAAACGAATCGACTTGATATATAGTCAACTAATACAACAGATTACGTTATAGCCTGAGGGCAGAGCGTTGTTGATTAACCTTATTATGTGCAAAGCCACTTATTTTGGATTCAACAAACGCAGAAGTAAATCATCCGACAAGTGGAACGAATCCATAAATTTTACCTGTTGCAATTAATGTCATGTCTCAGTAGCTGGGAGCAGTTCTCATAATGGCATTAAACAGCAAATGAGAGAATCGATTGAAAAGATCCAAGTACTATTTTATTATCGTCAGACAGCCACCAAAACAAGAAAGATCGTTTTGATTTCGTTTATCTTCTGCTCCACAATGCTCATACTCAAAAATATTCAGTCTGCCACGAATAAACAAAAATCGGCATTTCCTTAATCATTTAACAATATTTTCAATGATAAGGTATTAAAAAAAATCAGTATTAAGAAATCTCATTTTAATTTTTAAAAAGTAAAAATAAAATACAGAAGTATTTAAGTAATACATAAAAATTTAAGATGATTCGACATTCATAAAATGGAATGGATAGCACATTCTTTATAGTCTCTTTGCAGACTATATTTTATTGCATATCACTCATCAAAGCTGGCAGAACATCTATAAAAATGCAAATAATAATAATAATAATAATAATAATAATAATAATAATAATAATAATAATAATAATGTTGAATACATGTAAATATATACATTTAATCCTGCTGCAAACATTTTTCTTATTCTAACAAAGCAGAAATTGAAATCTTCTGATAATTCATTATCTCAGCAATTCAGCTTAAATCGTACAGTTCAATTCAGTTACACCATTAACATGGCAATAGTATTCTAATGTTTAACGTTCTTAATACACAATTATTTTATATGGCTAATTGGCTAACGATGAGAAGACTGATACATCATTTTTTTACATCACAATAAAAATGATATTTTAGATATAGAAGAAACCTAAAAGGATCACAGACATATATCACAAGTGTAATTTCGCTATTTTACCTGTCGAAGTACTTGTTTTTCTTATTTTTTTAAAATAGTAAAATATTTAGCAACTATTTAGCTGTAAGAAAAAACTATTGATCATTTTTTATTTACTAATTGCTATAATTAATTTTTATCATATTTATAAAGAGTTTAGAAGATTCTTACTTTATTCTGCTTTTATTAAACTACTTTTTAATTAATTCTAGGATTTCGACGCTGAGCAAAAGAATTTTACTTTTATGTAATGTTCTTTTATAAACTATTCTCCGAAATATTGTAGTTATTTTTAAGTGGTTTAAAATGTATTTCAGGGAAAAAGGATTTCCTCAGAAAGCAATTTGAGAAGGCACTTTGAGAAAGCAAATTGAGAAGGAACACAAAATATTGCATTCAATTTCAACTCTGATACTAACTTGTAAGAAGCAAAAAAGATTCCTAAATTCGATTTTGAACGAAAGATCAAGAAGCAATTATGTTTTTGATGTTTCATTTTTTTGACAATTATTTTGCTATTAAAAGTTTTTCTACCAAAATAATATTCCCCAAAAAATGTTGTACAATTTGACGAAGGTCATCCTAATAGTACAAAAAATGTTTGAATCTTTACTTGTCAGTTTCCAAGTTAGTGAAAAAATTTTCAAATAATTCAAAAAGTTGATAAAAAAAGTAAAACCATACTCTGAGTATGACCGAAATCTAAATTAGGTTTTCCTAATTATAGGATATGGATTGCCTCACTAATCTGGAATGTAAATCTTCTATATTTTCGATATTTTAAAGTATTGCTTTACACTAATATTGGATACAACAAGAATATTATTCAATATCCAATCTTACAGCGAGGTTAGTATTTCCGTTAATCATAGATTTCTTTAAATCAAAAGTGACTGAAAAAGTATAATTAATTAAGTAAAACAAAATTACATTGACTATTTTGTAAGGAGAAAATAAAGAAGAACCATTAAAAAAGAGATTAAGAATACAAAACTTTACACAAATTTTGAAACATTTTGTTTGCAACAAATATTTTTCTGAACATGAAAAAGCAAGAATAAGAAACAGCACCTGAATAAATAAATCGCCTTTCTGAATCAATTATATGAAGAAATTGGGAACGGCCGTTTCGTCCTTCTAGGGACGCATCAACAATTAATCTTTTCAACAGAATCAACAAGATTGCCGCAGTTAAAGCTGGAATTATATTCAATAGCCAATGCCGGATATCTGACTTCACTCCTACCGGATTGAAAATTAAATCTTAATGTAATTCTCTCTCCATTTGCAAACTCCATTCAAGAATTCGCAGTAAGTGCATTAAAAAAAGCAAAAGATTACTTGTAAAAGTTCAGCTTAGACTGAACGAAACATGTCGTTTTTAATGTGTTAAATGTTTTTTATCCTAGTATTTGTGTGCTGGCTTTATGATTTAAATTCTAATTACTTTACACACGTTAAAAATTAACAACTGCTTCCAAATTCGACCGATTTATACTTGTCTTCCATCATCATACAAATACAAATATTGAATTGTCTCCTTACCATTAAATGCTTCTGTTATGTTGAATTAATGATTTCTTTTCTGTTTTATTTGTTTTTTACCGATGGATTCCTGGAAGGAAATCCCTTTGCAATTCGAAATGTACGCCCACTTTCCTTGTATGAGGATTGGGGGATGTTGTTTATAAACATCTTAGTGTCTTTATTGGAAATCAAGAAAAAAAAACACTCGAGACCTAGTGTCTAATACTAAGTAAATATTTTGTTCATAAATAAAACACTTAACTATATCTCTAACCGTAAACAATAAATGTAAATACAAAGACATGTTGAAGTAAATGTCTAAATTAACTGCCGATCGATACATGTTAATTTTTTTTTTCAAAATAGAATTCTTAAAAAAAAAGTTCTAAAATTTAAATACATTATTAAAAAATTGGAATTGACTAGTTTATTAGAAGTATTTTATGCACATCTTATATAGTATTTTGCTTTTTTTTTCTTAGGAAAAAATTATTGTCATTGAAATAAAAATACAAACATTGTAATTTGTTTTAAATTAATATAATAATTAAATGTAATTAAATTGAAAATTGTCAATTATTTTATATTTTCCCATTACTGAAATTTTATTAAAATTCTATATTTGGGCAATTTTCACTGAACGTTCTTTCCCAATGGTAAGCAATTATTTCTGTTTTTATGTATCTGCATTGTGGTAATTTTCAATATTTCATACATTATTCACATACTTGAAATGCTGGCAATAAGCTTTTTTTTTTAAATTCCTGATATGTTATTTACAATAGTTGTTAAAAATAAATTCGTACATTTATTTTAACATTCCTTTATTTGCCTGTATATTCACTAAAAAACAATCATCATTGACAGATCAATCAACGACTCAAAATTCCTGATGTCTTCAAGTGCGAAAAATAGTGAATTCAAATTCTTGAATTAAAAATCATAAGAATGAATTAATAAACAAAGCAATATGTCATCAAATTTTATTGTTTGTAAATCCATATAAAATATTTTCTGCCTTCTAATTTCGGCAAAACAAGCCTGAACGGTGGCGATTACGAATGCATCACTGTCTTAGAATAAAATAAATGCTTCAGATGTTATCAGATCACTGTTAATTCTAAATAGGTTAAGTAGAGTGTTGTTATATCTAATATTTCTAACTTTATGTGTAATTTGTTGACAAATTTCTATCTCTCATTAATTCTTCCTAATTCCGGATGTATTCACTTATAAAGTATTTATTTTAAACACTCGTCCCCATTAATACAGGAACAAGCAAAACAGAACGATTGCGATTATATGCTTAAGAATAAATTGGAAGGAAGTTGGAAATAAACTTGGATAAATGACGTGGAAACTAATGCGGAGTTAGACTTCTCCGTCGTAGCGGCTGCGCGATGGACATTGTCTCTAAGACTTCGGCCTGTCATCTGTAAGTAGCGGAGTAGGCTCTCATGTGGGTTTAATGAAGTTGGAAGATCCGCTCCGGGCAGGACCCTCTTACGTAGTTGCACTAGTGGTTGATTTCTCCTTCAATACGATAACGCCGGTTACACTGAGCAGTTCTTATAATCAAGATCACTATATCGAAACCATTGTACGTTTGGATTGGCCAGCCAGATCTCCCGACCTGACTCCAATCAAGCTCTTAGATGATCTTCTGGATTGGGTTTATATGAGGTGATGCTTTGCTTTAGCCCTAAAAAGGGAAGGCCTAACTACAGAGGCTTTTTTTTTTTAAAAAAAAAGAGACTAAAAAAATTCTATGAGCTCATTAGTTACCATTCACTATTGTTTTCTATCTACGGAGCTTTTTGACGCCTTCATCTACAATATGAAGCATAACTATGAACCCTGCATTACAGTTACGGGTGACAATAACCTATATTATTATTTCATTAGCCTGCTCATTAACCTAAGAATCCAGAATTTTCCAAATGAAAATGGGGAATTATTTCAGTAGTCCTAACTCCTCCTGTGAAGAAACCGATGTGGAACCCACCAGGGAACTGATTAATTCGGAAGACAATCTTCCTAAGCAAGAAATCCCAGAAATCGCAGTGGAGGCACCTCTTCAGGAGGAAAGTCCACAACCACAGCAAGAAACAAGGCATCGTCAAGATCAGTCAGTTAGTTAATAGCTATATTCAGGTTCTTTGGCTATTTAATTTGGGCATCTTATTTTTGACCAGTTTTGAAGTGCTCATTCTTGGAGAAAAACAGTGCTTAATATAAAATATTTTTGGGGATAGTTAGTTAATGTGATAATAGTAAACAGTTAAATATAACTTTAGATGAGTTCTTGCACATGTTTTATTATTATTTTGTAGAAGTTTCAAACCATGGGTTTCCCCAGCAAAGACAATATCGCAGGTCAAGGACCAAAGCACATATTGCCAAATGTAAAAAAAAAATGTGAAAGAATGGTTAGGGATGTGTGGTTGTGTGCATAAATTTCTTACAACATTATTATTATTATGATTATTATTATTATTAAATAATATAATGTAAGAAACAAGAAAGATATCTTTCTTATCTTTTCATATACAATGACTACGCAAAGAGGAATTTTAATATACAATTGAAAATATTTTCAACAATATAGATGAAAAAGAAACATTTAAAAAAAATAGAAGCATATCTAATTTGAAGAAACTATTAAAAAAGTGGCTGATAAAATATTGTTAGAATGAATTTCTACTGTTTAATTGTTTTCATTGTTATTGTAAATCCTATATGTTATTCTTTATTTAATTATTTTGTTTAATTTTGTACACTTCCAATGTCTTTAATATTTATTGTTATTATTTTTTTTTACTGGACAAAAAGAGGCTAAGCATTGATACTTTAATATATATACGTATAAATGTACATAGAATTAAATAAGAAAATTATTTTTACTTTTAAATTATGTTACTTCCTAAAATAAAATTTTGGAAAATTAGCACTTATCGGTCTATTTGACAAAAAAAAACTTGAAAACTATACATTGATGTAAGTCTTTTACTGTTTTTTCACACTATTAAAAAAAAAAAAACTTGTATTCAAAATTAATTAAATAATTATAATATATGTATATTCAGAACCTGTTGATAGGAATTGGTATTCTTAATGGGACTGTAAATTTTGTATTTGGAAATTATAAAATAAAAAAAGTATTTTTATTATTATTAGTAGTAGTAGTAGTTATAACTATTATTACTACTTAAATTTCATATCTATAATTTCTTTATTAAAGTTTTCAATAATTTTTTTTTAGATTAGTTCTTTTTTTTCTTTTTCCTCCCTACACTTCCAGATCTCATCTTTATATATCTAATTATTCTTCCTTTCCTTGTTTCAGTTCTTCTTTTAATCTAATGTTTTTGTAACTAGTGTTTACTTTGAACTTTCCGAGTTTTCAACATTCTTTCTGATACGTGTAGAAAATTTCTACACATTTCAGTTGACATGCTCAATAATTAATACAGCATCCTCTGCTGCTTTTGTTATCTTTCACCAAACATATATCTTCTAAAGCAAACCCGAAAGATTGTTGCATCAAATCCCACATCGAAGCATCTTCGCCCAGTGCGGCTTTGCTATTTACTGAACCGATGACCTTAGAGAAAATAAGCACGATTCTCCGCATTGCTTTAGGGATTGCTCTTCCTTAAAGGTAGAATCACTTATCAACAAACAGAATATTTCAAACTAGCTTTCACATTTTAATAACACACTAATGTTGAAAACAGAATTTGAAGGGAAAAAAATCTATAATTTCATTTAACAAATTCTCCTTCTCCCATCACAAAACCAAGTCAAATTTAATTTTCTTTTCTTGGAAAGAAAATTGAAGATTGAATACGCTATATAATAATTAGACGGATTCTAAATTCCCTGGAAATTCCTGTAGATCTGCTACTTAATACATACATATGTGTATGTCTACGTATATGTATATATATGCATATGGATATGTGTATATGTATGTGTGTTTATATATATATGAGTACGTGTATATTTAGATATATTGTACGGTATCGTGTATATGTCCATCAACAGTTTTGACTTTTTCTCCATTATTTTCACTGATCCATCCATGATTTTTTTTAATCTGCTAATGTACTCGATTCATCCTTGAATTTTTCTTACCCGTTGACTTTTTAAATCGTTGCATAATCCTACGGCTTGCATTTCTTATTTCTCATCTTATATGAAATAAAAGTTAACCAATGGACGCCTTACTGAATTGTATCCAACCCTCATACCTTCGATTTTCTACAAATAAATTTACGCTGCCTGTTTTCTTCCTTTTGGTTTTGCTTTTCCCTATCTTTTTATTTATCTTTTTTTTTCTCTTTCCCTTCTTCTCTCTCCCACGCCTGACTAAGTCTTTTTTCCTTCAATCTCTAATTCAAAATACTATAGGTTTGTGTACTAAGATGAATCAATTCTCGCTAAATTTACTGTGTGTTGATTACGATGTAGTCATTATAGCTGAGACCTGGTTAAATGATTCCATTGGAAACTTCGAACTATTTAAAAATAATTATACTGTTTTTCATAGAGATAGACACAGGAAAAACACAGTTAAGAACACAGCGAGGAGGTGGTGTGCTTATTGCTATCAAAAAATCCTTTAAAGCAACTAGCATACACTCGAAACCAAAGTTGAAGATCTGTGGATCAGTCAAAATCAAAAACAACATTAAAACCGTTATATATATGTGCCTCTTATTTCCTCCAGATTCTAAGGATGATCTTCTTAATGAGACCAAAACATTGCAGACGATTTTAATATTCCATTTCTTTCTAATTTCTCTTCTATTATGGCATCTAATCTAAATCTGTTTAAAAATTTCCATAATTTATCACAATTTAACAATATAACTAACTAGATAGGCAGAACTTTTGATCTAGTTTTGTCTACTGTAAGCACGACTACTGTTGAACATGATACGCAACCTTTTGTTACTGAAGATAAATATCATCATGCACTTTCAATTACTCAAAGCTTTATATCATCCAAAATTACCCATAGATACCCCAATCAAACCATAAACAATCACTACAACTACAACTTCAAAAAAGCGGATTTTCTTTAACTTTACAATAGATTATCTCAAGTTGATTGGAAGAGTCTTACAATATCAAAGATATCACCGATGCTACTAAACATTTTTATGATATATATATATATATGATAAAATTGCAAATGATAGATTGAAATCTTTGCATTGCGAAACTCGAAGGTAGGGCTTTGAGTTTGGCGTTTTCTATATATATATATATATTTGAACCGTGTTATCCCAGAATTCAACTGTCCATAAAACGTCAATCCTATCCTCCCTGGTTCACATCCAAAATTATTTCTCTAATTAAAATTAAAAATTATTATCATAGACTCATAAAACGTAATGTTTTTCTCAGGATAAAGCTGAACATCAAGGCCTCAAAACCATTACAAAAGCAAAAGGAAAAAAGCTTACTCACACATTCAAAACACTGAAAAAAATATCAAAAACATTGATTTGGGTTAAATCAATTTTGGCAGTTCATCAGTAATAAGCCCAGCAACAATGATACTCACACCATGTACTATAAAAGTAATGTACTTATTAGTAGTGAAGATACTGCTGCTGCCTTTGCGAACTGCTTTCAATCTATTTATCAACCTCCTCCTCTATAAACATCACCAATCTAATTAATAATAATAATTTAAATAACAACTCTGCGGCCTCAATAACAACTCAATATTACAATTGATGATGTAACCAATGCTTTCAAACTTCTTAAATTTAAAAAAAAGTGTGGGTCCAGGTCTCATTCTTTCCTATCTACTGAAAGGTTGCATTCACCTACTCACACTTTCGCTTCACAATCTCTCAAGTTAAATACATTCCCTTTCTTATGGAAACTCTCGAAAATTACTCCTGTGTTTAAAAATGGCGATAGATCTCAAATTACCAACTATAGACATATCGCAATTCTTTCTGCTCCTGCTAAATTATTTAAGATTATCTTACATAAACAATTGTATCAAATGACACACACCCTAACACTCAACTGGGTTCTTTTCAAAGAGATCGACTGTCACGAATTTAGTAAACTCAAATTATCTCTAATTCTTTTGATAATAAGAAGCAAGTTGATGTTCTCTGTACAGATTTCGAAAAGGCATTTTGTAAAGTCGATCATCAACTGCTGCTTAATAAACTCTCATGCTTTGATCTTAATCAGAATAAATTCAATTTCTTTACTCTTATGTTGCTGAAAGAAAACTATTCGGATATTATTCTGGTAAAAAATCCTCCGATTTTATTGTCAACTCTGGAGTACCTCAAGACTCCAACCTTGGACTTCTTCTCTTCATTCTTTTCATTAATGATCTTCCCTCTATCTTGCGGAATACGCACTGTCTAATGTATGCTCATGACTCCAAATTCTTTAAAGAGATCTCTAGTGATGAAGACTGTATCGCTCTTCAGAAAGATATGGATAGTATTTATAACTGGTCTGTAAATAATAAACTTTTTTTCAATATTCATAAATGTTCAATTATTTCTTATACAACAAAGAAAAAAATGTTTACTTTCAATTATACTCTAAATTTCATCAAATTAACCACGAAAAGAGATATCAAATGAAATATCAAATACCTCGGTGTTTTCTTCATTTATAATCTTTCATTTAATTATCATTACGAACATGTAACAAATAAAGCCAATAAACTACTTGGCTTCGTAATTCGTCAAGGAAGTATCTTTCGCAGTATTTCTACACTAATCTTACTTTATAATGCCTTTGTCCGCTCGAATCTTGAATATGCTTCAATTGTGTGGTCTTCATATCAGCAATACGCAATCAAATTAATTGAAAAAGTTCAAAGAGATTCCTTAAATATACTTTTTCAACACTTTTGGTTTTTACCCTGACCTTATTAGTTACGATACTTTATTACTTTTATTTTAAAATTGAACCATTAACGTCGCATAGGCGAAATGCCTTTCTTATTTTTCTTTATAAGCTTGAAATTGGCCATTGTTTAGAGTCATCTGATTTCCCTGCTATTCCTTTTCTCTCTCTATTTTATTTTTCTTTCCTTCAACTTCCTATCTCTCTCTCTCCTTCTTTCCATCATCAGTCCTCATTTCTTTATTTTTCCCATATTCCTTGATGGTGCTGTACTTAATCTCATATATATATAATAATTATATATATAATTTTTTATTGTATTTATTTCTATCGTTTTTTTATGTATTCTTGTGTATCATTATTCTTGTGTTCCTTATTGCGTATTTTGTACATTTATATCGTTCTATTCGGTTATTTTGCATTTTTTTGAAATTTTCTATTTGTATTTGTATCAGGGGCGTATATAAGGGGGGGGGGGGCCGAGGGGGCCCTGGGTCCCTCCCGAAATAATGAAGATATTTACTCCCAACGTTTTTTTTTGGGTTAACCAGTAGGTTTTTTTTTGTTTTTTTGTTTGGTTGAATAGTTTTTTTGGCCGGGGCCCCCCCCCCCGCCCTGAAATAATGAAGGTATGTCCTCCCAACGTTTTTTTTTGGTTGAACAGATAGGTTTCCATGGTTAATCTTGGGCCCCCCCCCCCCGAAAATATATTCTATATACGCCTCTGATTTGTATATTTGTATGTACATTGTTTATTTCTGTATATTTTAGTCCATCTTTCTCTTTTTAGAGATACTGTAACTGGGTATATTCCCGTGGTATATTTCCTAAAAAATAAAAATAAAATTAAAATAAAAAAAAATACAGTTAGTTGGTTAAATTAGTTGTTAAAATTCATTAAATTTGAAATAATCTCACTCAAGAATTGTTTTTTATCAAACTCCAGAAAAAGATCCGAAATTTTCCATCAAAATTTCTGTTTAATCCAGAAGTGTTACTGCTCTTGCTACACATATAGTTTCATGAAAATTCAAAATAGTATCACCCGTTCCTGAATACTAGATACAGGGTAAACGAATTTAATGTGTCACTTTTAGTCCCAAACATTGCTTAAAAATAAGTCTGTACCTATCTTTGAAAGATTTTTATTTGATATACAAGTTTACTTATCTAAAATGATAGCTGATATTGACGTGATTTGAAATTAAAAAATATCCTAGTTTAAATAAAAAAAAAACGATTTAGGATGTTTTGAACACAAAGATGCATAAAAAAAATGCATCTAGTTTACATGATTTCATGCATTTATTTTTGTATTTAATTTTAGAATGTTGAAAGAAATGAATTAAATAAACTACAGTTTCACTTAAATGTTATTCTCATACATTGTTCTTCTTACATTGTTCTTCTCCTCTCTTTAAGCAATTCATAAATTTGATTTAGAGCAGTTTAAAAAAAGAAGAGAGTGGTTTTAAAGAATTATTTTATTATTTTTATTTTATTCAATCTTTTTATAACTGGAGAAAGTCTTTATTTGTTATATGTCAAAATCACGTTATTAAGAATATACATGGTTTGTTTGTTGTCTTAAATGCGACATTAGTAAAATAATACAGGAGTTAGAGTTATTGTCTCTTCAAATATCTACTTGTTTACGGATGGAATAAATCGTGATTTCCGGATTTAACCAAAACGGGACAACCGAACTATGCATATTCTGGATATTATACTAGACCAAAATGATAAATATTAACATGAAATTCACTGAATTTTAGGCATACACTGAAATACGTTCAAATTTATAAGGCAAATTATTTATTCTCTACCTAAATCAAAGGTGAATTTGGGAACTGATAAGTCATTGTATTTTAGTAGTAACCGGAAGTTCAGTGATACCCTGTAAACTGTTATTCAAAGGTCATTTTTTTCTTTGAATCAAATACGCATTTCCCATCAATTTAATAATACTGGAATATCTAAAATGCTACTGTCTTTAAGAAATTCTAACACCGTTGTCCACAATCTCACTGTACATTTAGTTCTAACTATCAAGATTTAAAGCACGTTGCATCAGATCAATATAAGGTAAGTGAAACAAGATATGTTATTGAAATATAATGGTTTGCGGTATAGAAAACCAATAAACAGTAAGGCAAAATCAATGTCAAATTTCAAAAAGAAATAAGCGGAAGAAACACAAAGTCCTTTTGCGTCGCTATAAATAGCCAGCTTCAAATCGATGAACTTGATTAATAAATGCAATTCTTCGTATTTTTTTTTTGCTTTTTCTCAGAAATCCTTTTTCATACAATGAAGGTTGATTTTAATTATCAGTATTTTAATCTTTCAATGTTTTATCGGTGTAATTCTGGATTAATTTCTGAAATTTGAGAAAATTAATTAATAAATTGAGTAAGAGACCAATTAACAGTAAATTAGCAATTTATAAGCTTTGTATCTGTAATGCTTGATGGGATTAAATTAGCACTTCTTGCGGTTGCTTTCATCTCAACTTCCTGCAATGGAAATTCATTACACTTCCGTTTTATGTAAGTTATTATGGCGCCATTCCCTTGACAAGTTTGACATATTCTGTATCGTCCCTTAATGATTTAGAATTTATTATTCACTTTTTAAAAAAAATTAACGAACAAATATGAACATTTAAAATAGACGGCAGCTGGAATATAAGTATTTTGAATATATGTCTCGACAACCAGTGTGTCGGCATGTAATATGGAACAATATTCATCGTTGTTTAATGTACCTAGAAGTTTATCTTGCACATGTGCTGCTCCATTTAAGAACTATAAAGCTATTACAAGATATTATTCCTGATTGCTCCATCGAGAATTGATTTATAAAACATTCTGAACAAAATGGCTTCTAATATTTTTTTTTTTAATAGATAAAGAATTTTTCGGAAACTAGCTTCTTTCTTGGAAGCAGCTGTAGTGATTTTATGGAAATAGTGATTGTAGTTAGAAGTTTTCATAAACACCTTTCTTTGGTTTGATAAAAAAGTCTCCTCTTTATTAGTAGTGTTACAAAGTAGTATTACAAAGTCATAAAATTTAGTAGTATTACAAAGTCAAAACAACTTATCACCAATCATCTATAATCAAAAACAATTTGCTCAAGAGGGCTGAGTTAAGTTGGAATTTCTCTCTTGTTAGATACAAGCAGAAGAAATTACTCAATGATAATGAGTTTGAAATGGGTGGGTATCGATTTCAACAATATAAGATTCTCTTACAACAGTGGACATTACCAACCGCAACATTATTTGGCAGTTAACAATTCGTATTTATCTGAGAAAATGCCAGTTTTTCCTGGATAATTACGCGACAAAGTTTCAGTATACTTCGGCTAGGGTTATCAGAGCTCTGAAAATTATCAATGAAAATTTAGAAATGAAACAACTTATTATTGATTACAAAAAAGAAATTTTTTTTTTGGCGGCTATTAATCTGCCTGAAAGTTAAGTTAAAATTTGGCAACTCTACTTACAGTGTCTTTCTTCCCAAATGCTAAACATTTATCATAGCATTTCAATTAGAATTCGACAGTAATGCAGAATGGCTCAAAAAATAAAAATTGAACGGCCTTTTTTATCAAACAAACATTGAAATATTCTATCAAATAGATTAAAGAAATAATCATTGATAACAGTAGAAGCCGAACCGAAATTCAAATAAATAAGAAATACACAAAGAGTCAAATTTAAAGCAAAATTTATTTAATTTTCTTTGTAACCTGAAGATTCTTGATGAAATATTGACTCATTACTAGGTGTTTGTCTAGGAACTCAATGAGTAGCTAGCTTATACCTAAAATTATTCCTAGAAAATAATGATTTCCAAAGGTAGGTCTTTGCTTTCTTAAAGATATTCAAGTAAAATATTCATATATTAAATTTCTCATGAACTCAGTTTTCCTCACGATCTTCCAAAAGGCACTTCAAAATTTAAAGATAGTTATTGTTTCTATATAGTTCCTTTTTAAAGTCTGTTTACTTTGAATTCTTGGATAATAAATGAAATTCTTAGGGAAAAATATTATAAATTATATTTCTTTAAGAATAATATGGCTGGCAATTGAAAAACCATAAGGTTATAAATTCTCTAAAACGTAAATTTAAACAGTTGTAAATTTCGAAAAAAATATGTTTAGCATATAGATAAAAATATAATTGATGAAAGGATAAAATAACATTGAATTTTATCTAAAAAAAAATCTTATCTAAAAATATTTACCAAACATGGAAGATTAGGAAAAAATAAACCACTGATTAAAAAAAAGAACTTAAAAAAAATCTCGTTAAAAACATAAAAACAAAGACAATAATTTAACCGTAAATGCTTTTCTAGTCTCTGCTAAGTTCTCTTTGTTTTCATTAGATGTTGTTTTTTATCAGTAAACAAAAGATGTTTTCAACCAATAAATTTGTCGCGCAACAATAATGTTGTTGCCACAACGGTATTTTTAAATATATGCATCCACTTCGTTGGCTCACAGATGAGTAGGTCCCTGTTGACACATGTTTAAAAGACCTGAAAATGTTTACTTCATAATGAAATTCATTAAATTTCATTTTAAAATAGAATGTAGTTCTATTTTTTGCCAATTTGATATTTGCTCTACAATTTTCCGTTGTGAAGTCATCTCTGTTTGCTTTCAAAAGCTTTGTTTGTTTTGGAGATTTCACTGATTTCAACAAAAACAATTTCAAATTGTTTGTGTATTTTGTGTATTTTTATATATCAATAATGACTGTTTAGGTTGGTGGATTTCTACTTTAGAGAAATTCTAGATAATACAGTCAATATTCCTTAAACGTGATTCATGTTGAAGTTGTCGGAACTGACACAGCCCGATTTTCTTGAAAGTTTTAGGTTAAGCTGAGTTGAGATAGATGATTTCGAAATCCCATTTTCCTAGTTAGGATATTTACTTAATAACCATTTTACTCGGTTATTATCATTTAACATATCATGAAAAAATGGAGTATATTATTGATTAATTAGTACTAAAATGAGTTTCTAAAATTCTAACTTTAATAAATCATTTTTAGCGATCCAAAAGATAATGGGAAGCTATTAAGAAGATTCTATCTCTCTGTCCGACCTCCGTCATCTGCTCTACTACACAAACTAGTCAACTAGTCGTACAGACATGAGTGATGCCTTATTAGGAAGCTTATGACTTACAGAGGTGGGCAAAATTAGATGTTTCGGTCGACGATCAAATCCTGTCTCGTAGGAGGTGTCTGAAAATGAGACATGTAGGGGTCGCCAATATTTCGAATACAATATGAAACCAGTTTTTTCCTTGTTTATTTAGGGCAAGTAAACTAACAGGAAAATTAAACGAGATAAGATACGAGTGATCCAAGAAAATTCCTTGAAAGATTGCGGAAGGAAATCAAAACAATGGAATTGAAAGAAAATGTTATGATTCAATGCTAACAAGATAAAATTTAACACTGATGAATTAATTGGGAAAGTGAAGAATGAAAGTTGAGTTAAAATTTAAAAAAGTTAAGAGAAGAACATTTTGAACAGATATTGTAATTTAAAAACAAAAATTGAAACGTAATAACTTGAAAAAGTTGTAATACAATTCATTATGGTAATGAGATTCAGTTCCAAAGTGATAATATGGATGAACAGAATAAACACTGTACAGACGGTATTTCATCGCAATGATAATTTTTCACAAAAAATTAAGAAAACTTTCTAGAATATTTTCAAAATTTCTTTCTTTTTCTGAAAAATAACCAATCATTTACTCCTTTGCCACCGTCCTGCTATGTTAATCTTACTTTCAATTTATTTTTAAAATAAATTAATTATTTTAAATAATTACAAAAAAAATTAAATAGGAAGGTAAAGTCATATTCGATCCTCTTACTAATCAAACACTGCATTTGCAACTGGCAACATACCTTATAACTATAAAGGTTTAATATTTGAATTCTAATGTTCTCAGATATCATATCATTAACTTTTCACAAAGTTTATTTGAATTCCGGCATTTTCGTTGTCAGTAATTGGGAATGGTGTTTTAGGGTATGAATTGAATCCTGGACAAGCCCGCTTCAATCCATTTGGAATCTTGGCACCATCGGTTCTCCTTCAGTTTTCCTTGAATTCTCTTTCAAGTTGTAAGGAAGGTTCACGGGATGCAATATCCTCCCTTTTCAATGAATAATTGAGAGAAGTGAGTGAGAAGTGACCCCAACAAACTACTGACATCAATGTAAAAGAAGAAACTCGAAAGCAAATCACGAAAAATTGAAACTAACAATGTAATAGAAACAATTGCAACAGTAATTCAGACAATTTCCCATCTAAATTATTGAGTCAAATATGAGGTATACAGATTTTTTCTACAGAATTATTCTAATTTCTTCTATTAATAACAACAAAAATTCTATAAAACCTGCAAAGTCAACAAGTTTTTAATTTTCATTTTGATAAAAACGCTTGAAGTCTTACTGATATTGGTTTCGTTTAGCATATTTCAAATAATGCCTTAGTATATCAATTCTTTGTAAACAAGTGACTTGATTAAATTTTTATTATTTTGTTCGAATGCTAGATTAGAGTCAATGGAATTGTTTTGAGGGATGCTATTAAAGCATTAATAGTAACATTTAACTTAGGTTTATTCATTAAATATATACTGCTCCCCGCAGCATATGTTTCGATGGGTGAAGCGGTTGCGAATTGTAAGATAACAGCACTACAAACAATATGTTTTAAAGGTTTCTCCAATTCATTCAATTTGTGGTTCTGAATAGATTCCGAATACCTTTATATATTCGGAATTATGTATCGCAGTATATATCGCATGTATGTATCGCAGTATATGTAAAATCCGTGATTTCCTGACTAAGTCTTCTTGCAGTAATTTGTTTGTTTGATAAAAAATTCTTTTAGATTCTTAACACAGCGAAAGGATAAAGGTCTCTGGGATTTCCTCGAACCGCTCTCTCGCAAACAGTGGGTCATTTTAGTGGGAATCTTCCTGCAGTGCAATGTTTGCAAAGGAGCGTTTATATCAACGTCAGTGCCAAGCAGCAGAACCTTGGGATAATCCGAGAGCAATTACTTAATTAAAATTGTATATTAATTAAAAAAAATATTGATATATTAATGTAAAAATTATAAAAATAAACTGAATTTTTTGGAAAACAGGATATCTTATTTGATATATGGGATATAAATATTACTCAATATAATTCTGTATATGAAAAAATAGTTGCAACAAAATCTATATAGAATGTAGGCAACAACCTAGTTCTTCAATTTTTGCTTTGTCCAGATTTAAAGTTAGCGGTTTCGTTTCGATTGAAGTCTTAATATCAATTTTTTTTCTTTGCGACTTAGCTGAAATACTTCGGCTAATTCATAAATTTTTATGATTATCCTTCCCAAGCAGTTAAAACTAGCACAAAGATTAAAGTTATTTCTTCACACTACAAAATCATTGAGATTTTATTTCCAATCATTTAAAATCGGATTCATTGCATATATAGATGATGCGATTTCATAATTCAATTCTACGGCAGTAGCTACACAGTCACTATGGGTATCAAAACTTCACATTGGCATCTTAAAGGCTCTAGTTGGAGATGTAAGGGAAAATATTCCAGATTTTCAAATTGTTATAGTAAAGGAATTACAGATAGCGAGTTCAGACTTATTGTACATATCAACCTATGTGCTTTTAACAGTTATACTATTTATTTCTATTATTGTACATATCACTATTACAAAACTATTTAAAGAAATGTTATTGAACACAAAAAAATATAGTTTTAATAAAAGCTATTGATCAAGCTATTTTCTAAGTTTTGAAGATGGAAAATAATATATTCTGTAAGCATTTTACTGATGAATCTTTACTTCAAGCATATGAAATACATGAATAGATTTTTAGGCAATCTAGGTATCTTAAAAATTTAAAATTCTCCCACATTAATGCTGTTATTTAAACTTTTAGCCCTCTTTAATATGCCTCTTAAATATGCCTCTTTAATGTTATTTTTAAAATTTGTTTCGATTTATTTTTTTCATAGTTTACATTAATAATGCAAATTTGGAAATTATTTTAAGTTATTTGGTTTGTAAGTTAGTTTTCTTTTTTATCTTTTCCTTAAAGATAGGTTAATAATGACTTGGAAGTTAAAAGCAAATGAGAAAGCGAAACTTCTGCAATTTAAACATTGGATGGATTTGTGAAACAGCCATAATTGCTGTTACTGGACGCGAACTGATCTAGAAATGAGTGTGGAATGCTGCCAAAGCCAAGGAAAATTAACTGTTAAGTGCGGATGACCTCGGCGTTGACTGACTGGATCTTCGAGAACACTGAAAGACAGGAACATAAGGAGTGGGTAGCCCTGAAAGATGAGCTCCTCAAGCAAATTTGTCCATTTCATCATTTCATAAATGATTCGTAGGAAATTAGTATATCATTGATCGGTGTAAATGCAGATGAAAATGAAAAGTTTAAATGTTATTAGTTTTAAACTAATTACTAAAGGTAGACATATTTGAAACATAAATTGATATCTAGTTATTGCAATTTTAGTTTTATAAAAGTTTTTGAAAGGTAGTACATCTACAATATCCACGTGAATTCGTCGACGTAATACCATGAAAAATCAATTAACATTACGTATTTATTTAAATTTTCGTAATTCTTCGCTTTGTACCGGTATATGTTTTCAGTAACTCTCGGTATCGTTTAGATCTCTTCAGCTAACTCTGGAACATTGCATTTTTTTTTGTTTCACTTTCACTTCTTCGAAAGTAATAGATATTCGAAAGAGATGATGAAAATAAGAAGAAAAAAATTCCAGAACTATTAAAAAATTTAAACGAGTCAAATTTCAAATAAGCTAATCTCTCAGCAAATTCTTTAAGTTTCACATGAAATTTAAACCAGATCAAAGCATGATTTAACAAAAAAATATTTTTAGATACAAGTTATAGTCTCAACACTTGCAAATACAACAGCATCTACGCAACGTTTCTCGGCTGAAAAGCGAAGTTGAACAATTCTTGGATGAGAGATAAAAATGCTACTGCCAGTTTTTGAGGCTACTTAAAAGGTTAGTCTATACCGCAACATGTCACGTAGGCCATGGGGTGCGCGAGACGTTTAGGCGTCCAACGATTCTTGAACAAGGGTACTAGTTGATGGTCAGTCCGACGTCTGAGGCTATTAGTTTCAAAATTTTATCCTGGTATTTAACTTGTGCAGCAATCGGAATAACTGAAATTAAAATCAAAATGAAAACGATAATGTTTATTCAAAAATCTGTGGACAAGCTAAAGTCTAAGCAAGCGCACTTGCAGGACCACCAAAGGTTTCCTAAAGAAATTAGAATTTCCGAGTTCTACATTTAAGATTTCGAAAACACTTTCCAAATTCCTAAATTACGAAGGATCCAGCCTAAAAAGCAGCACATAACTGCTATCTATAATTGTGTTAACTCAGAAACGAAAAATCAGTTTCCATAACAAAAAGCTTCAGAAATTATCATTCTTCAGCTGTGAAGGAATGACAGTTCGCAATGAGAGACATTGAACGACGAATATACGTAGGTTGTAAAATATTCTATTCTGGATGAATTACAAAACTTAGAAGTTCCTAAATGAACTAACACTTAGCCTGGTATAACAATTGAAAGATAACAAGAAAAATTGAAGCAAATAATGCAGTAAATTCCAAAGATTTTATTATCTTTCCAGACTTTGAAGAATGCAAGTAAATTAGTAATGGTTATTTGTCTCCTACTGTTCGTAATTGTAATGTCTTAATTACCAGTGAAATGATCTATTGTTTCGCTTCTAAGGTATTGGAAACGCTTTTACATTGGAATGAAACATCGGCTACCATATTTGTTAGCAATGACATTCTATAATAATGAAGATGCTGGACAGAAAATTTTACTCATTAGATAAAAGAATAATTTTAGAAATCCACAGTGATGCAATTTGTAATATATTTATATTTTTTTTTAGTTCCTCATTTATATTGAGACTAAAAAAATCCTCACTATTCAATCGATTTTTGCTACGAATTATTATAATGCAATTTCTGATGGAAATGATAGTTATTCGTTTATCCATCTATTCACTTAATTTATGGATCATTTTGGAGGAATTACTTAAAACAAAAAACAATATTCGGATAACGAAGTTCAGGAGAATAGAAAGAGAAAGAAAAAAGAAGAATAAAAGGAAATTCAATTCAGAAGAAACTTTCCTCTTCTCTCCAGGGACTCTCTTGCCCACGATATTTTACTTCTTCTTTACATGAGTTTCATCTCGAAGCGGCTGCTAGAATTCTCAGAGATCTTTGATTGCCCGGCAGTGTCCCGTGACGTCAACCCATGCGAATCACGTGAAACCGGGTTCTGTCCGAGAGAGGTGGTCAATCAGCGTGAAATTTAAGAGCTCCCAAGTTTGGAACTGAATCACTACCATCAGATACGAGACTCTTGAAAGCTCTATAATTCTATTTGCTCTAGAATTCAAATGTAACTAAATGATATCTTAAGCACATATCGATATATATAAAAAAAAAAACCTTAAGTAGAACAAAATTATTTAAATTACCGCTATTTAATGAATGAAACAGAACAGAACTATTAAACGAAACATTAAATTTTAATTAGTAGTATTTTCAATTTTTATCTTATTTATTGGAAATAACAATATTTTAATCTGATTAACATAACTTAATGCTAAACCGTATATATTACTGATCAGATTTCGTATTTTTAAAATCTTCTATCATCAGTTTTGAAGAAAATGAATCTATTTATCTTTTATTATATTACGTTATTTATCACACTTTTAGAAGTTACATCAAATTTGTGTTTTAAAACAGCTTTGCGCTTATAATATCAAATAGGATGTAAAATCTTAGTAATTTATTATGCGGTAATATTAATATTAGTATAGTACAAAATAAAAATAGCTTTGTAAATTATAGATATTTCTTTAAAATAATGCTATCGTCCTTATGATTCAAATACATATTTGATGTAGCCTACAAAAATATTATAAAATAAGTTATATTTTTAATATGCCTAGCATTCTTTAGTATATGTGTATCCCACAAATAATATTGCACTATGCTTTTGCCTAAAAGACAACAATTTTTTTTTATTTGGATTCTCTGCGACACCTTCAAAGCAAAAATTATTGTCGATCTACGGTTATAATTACGAGCTTCAAGTAAAAACAGGTAATTTTTATCTCTATACTGATTTGTCACCTACTAAAACAAATAAATGTATAAAAAGAGCGAAAAAAAATAAAAATGCTTTGTTTCTTGCCATTTTAGTAGAAAACATTACTTTTTTAAAAAATAATATTTTTATCGTAATTCTTAATTTTCTCTCTAAAACAGATTGAAAGAAAAATAATATACTTAACAGCTCTTAAAAAAAGCCTCTATTATATAGAATAAACCACGTAAAGCATGGATTTCAAAGCAAAATGATAATTATTATTTTTATATCTTGAAAATCTATTATTGAATTGTGATAATACTATTATGACCACTTCTGACTCTTCATTGTCCTTCAATTGATCACACTAACAATTATTAGGTATCTGACAGTTCTTTTTTGACGATCCCGTTTCCCACGAGAAATCCCGTTGTCAATAATAGCCTCCTCCACAGGTCTCCTGAAATAGGACTGTGACTATTTCAAGCAAATGCATTTATTAATTGATTTGGTGAAAATGATTTCACTATCTATTACTTACTTTTTTTATTTCTCTCTTTTAATAATCTCTTTTGAAAATTAAATCAATTTTCATTTTATTAAATACAACTAAATTCAAATTTAAGGTAAAAAATTTATCAGTAGATATTATGTTTATTATTTTGCCAATGGAAAGACATTATCCTCCAAAATTGATTTTGTACACGGTTGTTAGTTAAATAATATCGAATTTTAGAGATGGGATTTAAAGATTGTAACGTCCTTTAACAGACAAAATAAGGATCCAAAAAAGATTTAGAAAGAAAAGTCGTAATATTCTTGTCCATCGATCAGTCATCAAAACTATATATTCTAGGAAACTAAAATTTACGAAATTTAATTTAATTAACTTAGAAAGTTGCAAATTTGAGCTAGTAAATTAAAGATTCCTATTGATTTTGATACATTTCCGACCATTAAGAAAGAATTAGAGCCGTTAACTGGTAATGGTATTAAGAAGTTATGGGGCTGTCCATAAACTACGTCACGCTAATTTTTGTTATTTCCCACACCCTCCCCTCTTGTCATACTTTGTCACTAACTTGTATCCCCTCCCAATATTAAGTCACAATATCATGCATCCCTCCCCTAATTTATGTTTATAACTGTTTTTAACTGTAAATATTTATAAAACTCAGTTCAGAACACCTGTTAATCCTTTCAATGACGATTAATCAGTCGTAGAATTGATGGAGAATCTTATCCTTTAACTTTGCATTTTGATGCATATTCCTCATGTTCAAGCGTAATTTCTTTTGACCTTTAAAGTTTAGCTAATGGCGGATGTTTTAATGAATCTCTGAGTAGGTATTTTTGATTTCAAAACGTAAAATGTTGTATAACATCACGTATTATCTGATATCCTCTCCATCCGTCGTAACACTTTGTCACTCTAAGCACAGCCCCCTCTTCTCCCCTGATATGTGTACATAGTTTATGGACAGCCCCTAAACGCCAATTGCATCATTATTCTTCATTGTTTTGTTTTTAGCTGCCCTTAGGTTACAGCTTGCCTGTAAAACACAGGGAACCGCTCTTGCTTTTATGCTTGCTGGATCCACAGTCTGTAGTGGCCAAACGGTTAGAGATATTAGAATGAAATCTTCACCATAGTGTTCAGCATCAAAAAGTAGGTGACCACGTCCTAAAAAATCAGACCTCTAGGATCACTCCCTGACCGGAATTTGTGGGTCAAAAGTGGTCGCTTTTGAGGAAAAGTCTAAAGATAAATAGGAAAACGGCGATAGACGTCTCCCAAATATCGACCCTTCTGAACACATTTTGCTTTTGATAACTGTACATATCATGGGGCCGCGTTGCTTTTGACACTGTCTAAAAGCATGAATTTATTTTGTTTAATTTTAATTTCCTAGTTACAGCCGTTAGATTATTTTCTGAATTGAAATAAAAAATAATTACGTCTAAATATCACTGGTCTGTTGTCTTAGTTTCGACATTTGATAATGGATTCTTATCTCATGAAGTTAGTTTCAATTATCATTAATTTTACATTTCCGAGTGCAAATCAGTGTGAAGCAAGTACCTTGTGGAAATGCTGTGCTAAGAAAGGACCAATTTTGTTTTCGGTGGGAGGAGGATTAACCTTAAAATAAAATTTAATCCTGTAATGTTGTGTTTTCCCTTGATAGAGATTCTGAAATTTCAAGATAGTCTTTCAATTATCACGATGGCAGAAGATATACTCATATAAGCCCTAGTTTTAGATACGCTGTTATAAAGAATAGTAATGCTTCCTTAATAAACTAACTAATGTTTACTTTTCAACTGGAAGGGACTTTTTATAAAGGCTATCTTAGGATTGAGTGCCGTGCCGCGTGGTCGTGCGGTCTCAGGCGTCGGTCTGCCGTGCGGCCAGTGTGCCGATACCCGGGTTCAAATCCCGGTCGAGAGCATGGATGTTTCAATTTCCATTTTTGTGTTGTCCAGCCTCTTCTTCACTTTCTCTTCGGTCTGACGTCATTCCGTAATGGCGTCCTGGAGAAGGCAACGGGAATCCACTCCAGTATCTGTCCCCTTGTATAGTTACGGCTTCTCCTAGGGGTCGCCCTTCGGGGGCAAACTTGAACCAATCTTCGGATTGAACTACCATGATATGGTAGGATTGAGTATCCTTAAGGTCAGTTCAGACTCTTTGTTTAGACTTAATTCCGTTATAGACCTCGTAAAACGTATATTAAGTATCATTAGAATCGACCAATGGAGGAACATTACCTTACATTAAAACAAGATTTCGGTTTCTTGGGTTTTACAGATGAAGCAGGCGATAAAAAAAAGAATTTATTACCAATATTGTTGGAACTTCTGAAACCAAATCACTTTTATTTCTTTGTGAGCACTGATTGTTCGGCAGTCGAGAAAATTCCATTAATTTTACGCGTCTTTCTTTATACGCGTTACACTATTAAGGTATACCAATAAAAACTAAGTAATGTTTAAGGATAATGTAGGCAGCCTTGCAGCTAACGAATGCAACTGAACTAGTTTAACGCACACAAGAGAATAATAAAATTGCGTAATTGCAATGATTTTTCAACGACTGTCTTCAGAACAAAGCTTCTACTTAATTGAGCTTTTTTTTACTCAATTTTATTAGTTTGTCTATATTTATAAATTTATAAAAGGACTAAAGCAATTCCAGCTAAAACCTAGAGGTTCTATAAAGCTAAAAGTTGTCTTAATGAATTAAAGGGTAAGAATGCATTTCTTAACTTATCAAATTTCAAATCCCACGTTCTTCAAATTTCAAAGTGAGATTTTTGCTGAGGAAATAAAGATAAACATTGAAGAAGAACTGTTTTGTATTAAATCAAGAAAAACCTATTAGGAATCTTTCGGAAAATCTACAAAATACAATAATTTTTCATTAAAATTTCACCTAAAATATTATATTTATATATATATAAAAAAAAGATTTGTGAATACTACAAAATCGAAATTAAAGGATAGTTCCTTTAAAACGGTTCAATACATAATTGAAAGGTTATTATAAGCAAAATCTGAAGGTTAGTCAAAAGTTCTTATCATTATAATTATGTTATATTATTTTTCAAAAATAATAATAATTATTGGAAATGTTGTTATTTTATATTATAGTAATTGGTCGTTGTACTAAGAATAGAATTGTGGTTTTATATCATTTTACAATGATATAAATTATTTATATTATTTATTTTATTTTATAATAATCTAAAACTTGCAATTACTATTTTAGTTTGTCACAAATGAATGGTGAATAAAACAGCCAAATGGTTTCATATGAAAAGATAATATCAGATGAATTGATATTATCTTTATGTAAATGTAAACTTTAGTTTAATAAACAAATACTCCTTCAATATTAGAACTCATATCTTGAATAGTAATATATCATTAAGCGGATTGCTGAACTTCTTCAGCAAAATAATTTAATTAGAAGTAGAGAAATTAATTAATTCTAACCTATAGAAATCATTAATAAGAATTAATTTACAAAATTCAAAATATGCAAGTGCAACTTATTTTGGTGTATACGTATATAACTTATTGTTGTGAAAGCAACTCTTAAATTTAAATAAACAAATAAACAAATGCTATTTGCTACTTATGAATTAATAAAACTTTTCTTTGTTCTGAAATGGTTTCTGGAAACAATTAACAATGAATAAATAAAGTTACGACCAATACTTGCACAGTTTGTAAAAACAAATATATTCACAATAAAAAGCTACATGTGACGGAAGTTCATAAGCAACTTCCTTCTTCAGATTTTAGAAAACAAATAACTAGTTTACGCAGTTCATAGAGTATCAGCAACGTGTTCGTCTTACAGGGTCATCACACCACATAATGTGGGGTTGGAAAGTTGGAATCGAACAGTTCGTGGATCTGTAGTTCGAAAGGTGCTATTTTTTTTTTTTTGGCATTTGTGTTGGATGCCGTATTGTAATGAGTGATGAATGGAAATGACCGTGTTATAGCATGTTTTACTCTTGATGAGCAGCGTCTTATGGAACTTCCTTAAGTAATCGTGTTTGATGATGGCATAGATTCCTGGTTCTTCTATGTTGATTTGGTGTCTCGTTTTGATTCAATTTATGCCATTATTAAAGACGATTAGGGATGCAATCCGTGAGACGCTGCTCATCAACAGTGAAACATACTACAACACGGATAACTCCATTTACAGCACATTATAGTATGGCATCCAATACAAATTACAAAATAAAAAAAATAATTGAATCTTTGGAACTACAAATCGTGAACTGCTCGATTCCCAACCCCTCACATTATGTAGTGTGACGACGCGGTCTGACGAACATGTGACTGAGGCTGTATGAACTGCGTAAAACAGTTATTTGTTTTCTAAAGTCTGAAGAAGGAAGTTGCTTATGAACTTCCCCCATATGTAGCCTTTTATTGTGAATATATTTGTTTTTTAAAAACGCACAGTATTGTGCAAGTATTGCTCGCAATATTATTTAATTTAGTTCTGCACGAAAAAAAGGAAGATGAATTAACAATTATCTTTATTGATACTATTGTGATGAGTACTATGAAACACCTTACAAGAGTATTCATATTTTGAATTTCACATTTGCGGATCATATCAGTATCAAAACATAAATTATCAAGAATTACCTATTAACAATGACTACAAATGCATCTTACAAAACAATCACTTACAAAAATTTGTGGGAGAGAAAATCAGAATTATGAAAAATAGATTCATGATCAATACCCTACTAAGTTCATTGATAACTGTACATCAAGTTTTTTTTTAAAAAAATTAAGAATTTGCTTTAATGGTAGTTTAAGTAGAATCAATAAAAATAACAACTTCAATAAGATAATCAAATTACCTTATATATAAAGGTTAACAGTAAGATAACACAGTTACATAAAATTAAAAAGTGGCGAATTAAAATTAAAAAAGTGCTTAACATAAAAATAGGAATTTGTTTTCAAACATTCAGAGATACAAACCAGGAAGCAACCAACAAAGCAGCAATATTCTAAATGAAATGGGTGTAGTTTATAGTAAAGTGTATGGATTGTGGGAAACTCTACTTTGAAAATATCGGAATTATCTTGAATGAAGACTAAAAAAACATGTCCAATCCTTTAGAGACGATAGAAGAAGAATTTTTGAATGAGCTGACCAGTGTTTAATCACTCCTCTTTATTCAGTTTATTAGTTACGCTTTTATTTAAAGTGGAACATAATAAAATCAGATTTATCATTGAAGCTTGTATTATACTTATAATTATATAATGTAATATATAATAAGAGATAAAGGAGGAAAAGACTTATTTTGCTATTAATTGTTTTCAAAAAGCATTACAAAACAAAGAAGAGTTTGATTAATTGATAATCAGCAAATTAAGTTTGTATTTGTTTATTTAAAGTTGTGAGTAGCTTTCACGACCATAAGTTGCATTTGTATTATATAACAATCAATTGCATTTCTATATTTTTAATTTTGTAAGTTAATTCTTATGTTAATTCTTACGGTTTCTATGTAAGAGAGGTTATAGTTAATAAATTTCTATACCTCTAATTATTATTTGTCTGAAGAAATTCAGCAATCCGTTTAATGAAATATTACTATACAGGATGTGAGGAGAGATACTGAAGGAATATTTGTTTACAATGTTACCTTTGTTTGAACAAAGTTTTCAAGATCATCTAATGAAGAATATCTTTGAACGACTTGTGTTTTGCTTTTTGTTTGTTTTCCGAAGGACTCTCACGTCAACTGGTATTTTCTCTTTTTGTCACATACATAGTTACTTTTCAGGTAGTGAATAGAAATGTAAACGATTTAATTATTAATCACTATTCCTAATCCACTATACTATTTAACTTTTTAATTATTTTTCCTAAATTCTGATGTGCAAATTTTTAAACAAGTCTATTTCTAGGTCTCATCTTAGCTGGGATAGCTGAAAACACTTGAATTGAAGAGTTGGATCTTAGCATGAATTAAATAGGAATTAAAATCCTCTTGAGAACTGTAGTGAGGTTGATCACTACTTTTAATGACATCAGTGTTTCAATATTTTGAGCTACCAAGACTGACGACTAGTGATGTATTAAAACAGACTATTTATGGGATGCTTGGAAGATTGGAAACCAGTAAATAGTTTTTGAAGTGAAGATAAAAAAAAAAATCCTTATTTTCTGAAAAGAGTAGATTTAATTATAACTTAAAAGATGTAAAATGCAAATAGTAAAGGAAAAAAATACGAGATCAGCGGCTTTACTGTGAATTTCCAATGGACGATTTCACGATAGGCGGAACTTCGTAGTTAAAAATATTTACCCAATAGGGGAATTTGTGGAGACAAAGCCATGTGCCTCATAGTTATGAAGGCTGAAGTTTTCAAGATTTAATTTGGGAGAAATTTTTGTTAGCCTTACAAAACTGTCATATTGAATATGTAGGTGATATTGAAGAACACGACGGAGAAGTTTCCTATCTAAAGAATGGTATAATTTATTATTGCGAAATATATAAAGATGTCTAGAGGGCAATCGACAACGATTTGCTTTTGTAAGGACTTAGTGCTATCTAAGGCAACGAAAAAAAACGAAGCAGCAAGACTTGTGTATTTTAAAGGAAGGAATTACTAACCTCAGACTTCTGTGGCAAGGTAATACCTTTAAAATAATATAATTTTTCTACTCAAAAATTACACTGCGCAATTTAAGATTTGGGATGGCGCATTGTTTAACTCCTGCTGCTGAATTCAGAATAACGCTATAGATGTTCATTATTCTGTCGAATTTCATCTTTCCGATGGAATGATTTGTAAAATATAATTTTCTTTTTTTGCCTAACTGTTATTTTTTTTTACACTTGCTATTATATCGATGGAGTAAATAATCATCATATTTTTTCTTCTTTTTCTCTCAATATTTCAGAAAGCATGAACTAAAAATAGAAAATTACAGGAAATTACAGTTTTTTTTATATATTAGAAACTTGTATTGAAGTTTGATTATCTGCTATATTTCCAGTTAATTAATTTACTTTGCTGACCTATCGTATTCGCTGCTAGTACTAGAATCCTCCCCTATCGTTTTCAGCTTATTGTCCCACAAGAGCTCTTGCCATGTGCTTACACACGTGATACCTGACGTTGGTACGAGTGTGAAGTGTCCAATAGTTTTCGATAACAAGATAACAGAGTTGGTAAAGATGCAAGGAAATGGTGGATAGTTATATGTTGATAGAGAGAAATTTACTATATTTTAAGAATGAGGAGAAATAAACGGTCTAATCAGTTTTCTTAAAGCTAACATTCATTTGCCAATATTAATTTTAATTCTTAAAACTTATATATTGAATTTTTAACATGTATATTTTGTACCACAATAATTAGACTGTTGTACTAATTTATTAAATGTTTTCTTATGGCTTTACGTCTTTTTCATGTGCTGTAAATAAGCGAATATTAACTTTT
>JAFIDM010002131.1:48958022-48998303 GCA_023159025.1 Thereuonema tuberculata | reverse complement strand
AAACAGGGTTTTCCATACTTTCGTAACTTTTAATTTAAAATTATTAAATTTGGTTTCATTAACATATGATATAAATACTTCTTTACAGAATCATTTGTCATTCTGACAAAAACAACTATTTCTTTTGCATTTCTGCAAAAAAAGAAAAAAATACCTGCAAGTTCTTCTATAGGCCTAACTAATCCAATCAAAATGTCCCAATTTGTCAAATTTAATTTGTAACTGATTAACTTAATTTTAAAAAATAACAGTAGAATTGAAGTTGAAGTGAAAGCGATGAATTGTAAAAAGAAGTCGTTAACTATTCCAAACAAATAGAACTTTGAAAGTTTAGTAGGTTTTATACAATTTAAAAGTGAAAGGGAAAGATAAAAAGTGAATTCTCATTTCAAGCTCTTGGTAACTAAATAGTACTGTCTTGCAATTATGCAAAGCCACAGTAAATCAATACGACTTCATTTTAGAAAGAATGCTTCCAGATAGATTCGTTCACATCAGGAAATCCAAAAGAACAATTCAGTATTCACTGTGCAGTAGCTATTGCATTGGGTAACATCCAAATCTTCTGTGCTATTCTGTCGAAAGCTTCTTTAAAAAAAAAACACGAACCTAAGTGCTCCCTTGCCATCGGAAAAAAAATTGGCAGGAGTCTACAACATGCAGCTAAATCTAATTCTATTCTTGGGGATTTCTAATTTATTGCTACATAGATTAAGCTAAAATAATAACAACATTAAGAAATCTTTTTATTTTTTAATTATTGGAATATATTTTGTTTCCATATTTTCCGGAGTGCATATTTTTGAACGATTGCTGGATATCTTTGCTTTTTGTTCTTTAAGTAAAGCTTAATTATTGAATAAAATGGCTATTTTTTTTGGTGTGCAAGATAACATTTGGGAAGATTTTTAAGAAATCGAACATAACGTCATTCCTTAAATCCGTAAATCAATTGGAAATATCTTCAGATATACCAGGGATTTTACATATTCGTATCTATAATAAGATGCAAAAACAAGCTGTGCTTCAATTTTTCATTTTATCGTTAAATTGGATTTGTCGTAAGGAAAACTTTTCAAACTAAATGAATAGATAATCTTCTGTCCATAGATATGCCCTTCAAATTTCAAGCAAATCTTTTACTGGCTTAAATTATCTACTTCAGATTATCTTTCAATTCAACTAATAGAAAAGGTGCTTTATTAAGCAACATTAATAGGAGAGTTATGGATTACAAAGTCTAAAGTAAACATTTCTATATTCTTAGATTAATAATGATTTTTTTTTCTCGAATAAATGGTTAAGCTTGAGAATCCTAGATTTAAAATCGAAAAGAAGATTCTTAACACTATAAATAATTTCAATACTGAATTTTGTATTGGACTTAAAGCACAATAAATAGTTCACGATAGCAAGTCTTCGAATAGAAAAAGATCGGCTTAGAGGAATTTTGAGTCCTTTAGCTTCTTATTTTTGGAAGTTCTTTTCATCTTGAGTTATTGTGCTACGGCTTTAGATACAGGTTCTCTTCTATGTCAGATTCACTACACCTGCCATACCATTCACCTATCTGAGGGTTGGAGGGATACGAGAAGGCTTCCGTAGCAGCTCGTTCACCTAGCAAATTCTCAAATTCCTTGTGCAAACACGAGGAGGGGGAGAAACAGGGCGAAACTGCACTTAGGCAATCGTCCATCCACTTTAAAAGAAAAGCCCCAATCAGTGTTGGAAGAGAAACAAATCGATAATCATTTCTTCGCTGCTTGCAAGTATATTTCTCGAGCAATTCACACTTCGCGACACTTTCTCTCTCTTCGACTTATATCAATGATCAATAGGAGGAGAGTCTTGAGAACCTCTTCGACGGAAAGGAAGACAACAACGTCTTTCTCACCCACTACCCTTGTCTTTTCGTGCCGCAATGTAATGGCCTCAAGCCAGTTACAATAAACCTCCCCCTAGCGGTTCTGCTGCTGGTAGCCAACGAAGCCCTGGCCTTTCGCGTTTATGACCGTAATTTCAAAACGTACATTGCATTACAAGTGTCTTTTAAAAGATAATTCTCGGAGCGCTGGGTAAACTAAGACGTCGACTTTCTTCAAATCGGGATAAACACAAAGACACAGGATTTCGTTCTGTTATATAAATAGGAAGAAAAAAAAGCCTTGATTACACAGTAAACATACAATGCTCACTCTCGAGAGTTAAATGCTAACTCGCTTTACGTCGTTAAAGGTGCGATATGGTTATACTTGGTTTGAGCCACAGCCAATTTACGAGGTAGTATTAAATTTTATTAGACCACCATTTTTTTAAATACAAAGAAGAAGTTTGCACGGAAATTAGAATTTTGGCTTTTTATTAGAAACTACTTAAGAATCAATTGACAAAGAATTTAGTAAATAATAATTAGTAAATAATATTTATTAAGAAAACTCTAAATATCATATTCTTAATATGAAAACAGATAACTTTATTTAATAAAGTTGTCTTTCTTTAACATTAAATATATTGTATTAAAATTTTATGCTGCACGACAATGCACGACATTCAGTTCGGAAATTGCAGTAACTGAGTATTTTCATTATACTACAGCTAAAATGATGGGGAATAGATATCTTAAATCTAATGATTAAATTATAACATTGCTTTCCAAATTTGGTATATTAGGTAACAATGCTTTTTATTTGGGTATCAACACACATAGGAATACACAAAATAAAACTGTTTGCTGAACCCCGAATATGATGTGACGTGTGCTTTATCTCCAATTGCTGCTAATTTACAAGAAAATAAGATGGAGTAATGGCATTATACTCATTAGCTGGAACCTGGGTGATGAAATATTCATGGTTACCAATTTTTTTGTAGCTGCGAAAATGTTTACAGACGTTTAAAATAGACATTGTACCAATCATATTGTTTGCTTCCTATTTGTAACCGATCTCTCTTCACTTGTGATTTGTTTTCTGTGCAGTTAATGATCGAGTAAAAAGGACTTTGTGATAAGCGATTTTTGATAATGAAGGAAAAAGTTTGAGAAGCCCAGC
The DNA here is from genome assembly GCA_023159025.1 of Thereuonema tuberculata. Lineage (NCBI taxonomy): Eukaryota > Metazoa > Arthropoda > Chilopoda > Scutigeromorpha > Scutigeridae > Thereuonema > Thereuonema tuberculata. The sequence continues at coordinate 48,995,253 of JAFIDM010002131.1, read as the reverse complement.
ATTATAATCACTAATAATAGTTTATAACTTGAGGTACTAGACCTGTCATTAATATGAAATTTGAAGTTCATTTTAAATACAGGTCTAGTTCCTCAAGTGATATGGGCATTTCTCTGGGTCTGAAGAGACACATTCAGAATACTGCAGATTGGTCACCGTCTGTTGTTTCGTCCAACTCTCTATCCAATCGGTGTTTTACAGGACGGCAGTTGATCATTGGGTCAACCTCACCGTGTCTCATTCATTCAGACAGCTTAGTTATCTCCAATATCCTCTGCATAGAAGGCATAGACAAAAGTATTGTAACTTCGGATACTGTACCTTTTTTATTGATTAATTACAGTTATCCGTATTGTCCCTTGATTTGCTCAATTTATAAAGAAAAATTGGAGACGAAGAAAATATTTTCAAAAATTGTAGAGCTTCCTGCAATTCGGTTGTTTAAGAATAAAAATAGATAAAATTACTACTGGATTTTGTTATTTATAGTAAAAGATTCCATTCATTCAATAAGTATTTTTTCATATATACTCGTATATACAATTGTGCTCGATCCTTAAGCATGAATAATTGTTTTTTTTAAGATGCTGTAAAAATTGGAATCTAATTCTAATTTGTATATATCTATTATTAAATAATATCATTGCGTGGTTGGCGTGTCACTAAGACATCGTCGTCTCACATGACATAATCGAATCTCGGTTCTCATGTGGTTTCGTGGTGGAAGATCCGCGCTGGGAGGGTTTTCTCGAGGTTTTCCTCTTTCACCTGTGTTACTTCCACCATTCTTTCTGTATTATTCTCCGAGTTTGCCCTTCTTTCTTTGTGACATAAGGTTTCTCTGCCACTCACGTACATAGTACTAATTTAACAAGGAGAAGTGATAACATTTCATAATACCTGTATTTTGAACATAATGAAATATAGGTATCAATTGTATGAATGTTGACAATGAGCTGAGATTGATTTACAGTTCAATTTCTTGATTCGAATGCACTGAATTCCTACAGAAGCAAGATTTCTTTATAATGAATACTTGAATAAGTAAGTCTTCATCCGTAGAAGTATTGGCTGCTATAATCAACCGAAAATTCAATAGTTCATTATTCATAGTGGTAGAAAGATAGTATCCAGTGTTCTTGTTATTGGAAATTAACATTTACAGTTTATGCTACTTCGTATGAAAAAGCAACAATCTCCACTGGTATTCTGAACATGTTATGAAGCATAACGATATTCAGTTATATCAATGCCACATATTACAGCAATTATAAGTCAACGGTATCGCACGATTATATCGAAGTGTTATGTATGCATTCTAATAATAAATGACTTACATTGGCTGTAGTTACTGGATTTAAATTGCAACATCCGCAAAACCTGTACACATTTTTATCATGTAAAGACAAAGGTTTATTATATAGACCTATTTGATTTTATTTGCTAATCAGTTACAGCTGATATAGAAATAATTTGTTTTGTGGTTGTTTTACCTACATTCACTTTAGATAAAAATGGAAAAGATAACGAATTTTTTACATGTTTTATATGCTTGTTTTTGTCATTGATTGAAAATTGTTTGTAAATGTTAACGAGTTGTTTAAGTCTTAAATGAATTAATCTTTTTTCGAATAACTAATTTAAAATAATATCACTGTTAATGCATCCTTGTAAACAATTTAAACGTCTAATTTCCAGTTGTTTAATAACAAATGATATTAATTGATTAAATGACAATTTTCAATTACAAAAAAAAAAAAAAAAATTAAGGGAACCCTCGGAAGGATTTAATCCAAACTTTTTCAATTTGTTTACTATATCAAACATTTGCTGACAATATTTGTAAAGTAATTGCGTCTCTAAGCAAGATAATTATCTTGCTTATAAATCAGTTATTTATTGTGCATTCACGTTAAGATTTGTATTAATATTAACTGAACATTAAGGAGCTTTTTTGAAATAAGTGCAGGCTACCATTCAATATCGGTGAGTAAAAAGAAAAATATAATTAAAATCAACCTTCGTTACACATTACTGAATTGATGTTTTCTTGAATTTTCCGTGTAATTCTAGTGGCCAAAAAGCACTCTGGTAAAGTATCTTGACTTTTATTAAGTAGAAACAGTATATTACAATACTTGTTTGTACATTTCTGTATATTAAAAAATCAAATATGAAATATATATATATGTATATAGGTTAAAGTGTTATTTCTTGGTTTAAGGTATTTCATTAGAAAAGTTTCTATTATATTTAACTATATGACTGAAGATTGTAAAATAATATAGGCAGAAAGTTTGCTTATGGTAAAATCAACTCTTATCTTTAAAATAATCGACTAAATGGAAAACAAAGAAACTAATTTTCCATCTTATTAAATTAAATAACAGGTAAAATACAAACTTGATCCCTACAAGAATTTTTACTCTGAGAAATTAAAGAAAGATAGTGGGGGAATAGTGAATGAACCAAATAAATAATAAAACTCTGTCCCAGCGTGAGAATCAAGGTCTTAGATTAGAATCGGATCACGGGAGAGGGGAGGAGCTTTACATGGAAAACGTTTTTGCCGGTGGTCCGTGTCTACGTTCCTTGGAGGGTGCCCATCTCTGAAGACGTCTTATGCTACTCTCAGAGCGCGCCACGAAGGTTGATCTTACTCAGATCATAAACAAAGATTTATGAACGGCGATGCAGACGAATACGACTGGTTAACAGAACGAACATCCGGACAAGAGATGGAACGCCGCTTGCTCATCTTTTGCTTATGAAGCTTCCAATGCTCAACAAACTGAAGCAGCGAGCAAAAGTATTTTAGAGGGAAGTTGTTCGAAGGAAAAGAATGAATTTAGCAATAGTCACTTATCCAATTAAATATTAGAACTAAGGTAAAGATTGTAAAGATGCCATTTTAAAATAGATATTTAAAGATCGTAACTTCAATTAGATTTCTAAATTTTCCAGCTATCTAGAGTTGAAATTCTACAAAATTTTAATATGTCGAAACAAATACATATATTGAAAAATTAAAGTAATAATGAATTATAAAAATTAATAATTGCACTTTTTCATAATTTCCCAGTAACACATTATGATAATTAACAGAAAACATTTAATGTAAAATGAATACAAAGAAAAAATTTCTGAAACATTTTTCAGTGGAAGAAGAAGTAGAAGGAAGATATTGGAGCTGTGAAATAAAACTAAAATTTTAGATTACATTGTAGACACAATAAAGCAAGAAAAGAATAATTCAAATAAAGTTCATCACTTTTTGTAGTTCTTCTTTCTTCTGTGAGAATGAAATTCATTAATTATTTGAAATTCAAAATCCAAGGTTAGTCATTTCTCTCCTCCCTTCCCTTCCCCCTCTGGGCTCTTACAACTCCCTTGAATACAACGGCCTAAGATTGTCTCAATCTTAGGTTCTTCTCATTATTAGGTTCTTCACAATCATTAAAGTTCTTTACATTATTGCAAGTAATTGTAAATCTGATTTTTTATGTCTGTGAAGAAAAATCCAAAAATTAATTAATGTCAAAAATGTCCATGAATACTGTGAAGACTAACTTCTGTTTACAAAATCTTAATTTTTGTGAATCATCTGAATTTGTTAAAATGTTAAGAAAAAGAGAGTAACAAGCTGAATATTGTAAAATTATGCTTAAAAGCTTCCAAAACATTATATTTAAAAATATTTGTATTATTTAATATGGAATGAATATTGAATGGTGTTCTTTAACAGAAGGTGTTTGCTTAAATTTGTGGATGTCGATTTCAAATTTCTCGTTTAATGTTCGCCTGAAATGAAAGGAATGTCGAGTCAACGAGTGGAAAGTCCTAAAAATGCACATTATTAAGAGAAACTGTTTGTGAAAATGAAGGAAGTCGGAGATTAGAAGCAAAATGATGAAAATTAATATAGGGAAGGGTCGTAGAAAGTCTTGAGAAAACTTTTCCAAATTTACAATCCGCCACAATATCCGCGACAATATCTTTTGCATCTTTGAAACTGGCCATAAAAGGTAAAATATCCGGACGGTGGTTTCCATTTTGAATTGCATCTGCATATATGTATTAGAAAGAGTGCCTTCTGACACCCGTTGACAGAACAGAACTAGCTTTTATCTTAAAATCTAATTAGCCGATTACTAATGGACACGCCGCTGCAATTGTAATTATCGTTACTGTGAAGGTCGCCAGCAATCTAGAGCTTTCCCGGCAAATTAAAATCGTAGATGGGGTGTTACCATTCCTTCCATACAATGGCTAGACCTATTAACACCACACGGTCCATGCGTCCAGGTAAGTAAGGCAACCTTAAGCAGTGCTCACTTGAGACAGTGCCGTGACTTTCGCACTTCTACACGTTTATGATCTTCAGAAACATTACATCTGAAATGCAGCTATTATGTTTAGTCCAGTCGGCGAAAAGAAACATGTGATACTCCAAAACGGCGTAAAGTTCCGGTGCTATTTGTTGCATTCTCTGTTAAAGTTGGTATGGTGCAAAAGCTCATCAGTTTCTGATAAGTTTTTGTAGATCCAGCTTATACTATGACGATGGCTATAATAGTTCAATAGTTTGAAGTGTAATACACAAATAATCACCATTTAAAGTCTTCATGTAGTTGGTTTGTTGTTAAAATAAATTCCCCACACTATTGATACGCCTTGAAGAGTGGCACAGGTGTAGGTATAGACAGAAAAAAAGATATTTCAATTAAGATGATTAAGGTTTCCAAGGCAATGTTTACAATAACTTATTAAAGATAAGGTTGTTGTCAGTGGTTTACCATAGCTAAATGAAGTGGCGAAATCTCACCTGAGAAAAGCACAATAAAAATGTATTAACCCCGTTCACAGATAAAGAAAATGGAAATGCAGCGTTGCGCTGATACTTACCGAGTGTCAGCAGACATCCTCCGAACGTAGTAAACAGCAGCAGCCGCAATGAGAAGTCGAACCACGGTGCCGAGAACATGGTGGCAGCGGCGGCGGCGGCGGCGAGAACGGAGAGGGAAGCTAACGGACGACGAAGCAGCCGTAAGCGGCCGCGGCAATCCGGAGATAGCTGGGCAGCGCCTCGAGTAACCCGATGGAACGAAATGCAGTCAGGGAGTGAGCGCGTCACAAACCGTTTACGATAGCAGGGGAGAGCGGGCTAGGCGTGCACGTCGAGCCCGCGCTTAGCTCTCACTCTGTGTGTGGAAGTCAGGAGGAAGGGTAGTTGCGCTTGCGTGCTCGGTGGCGGAAGCCCAGGCACACCGTGCGTAAATCACGTCTCTGAAGCTGAACGATCTGCCGAGAGCCTCGCGTGAGTTAGGGCAATAAACGCCAAATCACGTGGCGCTGACGTTGTGCACGACGCCGCCACGCTGAAGGAATGAGTAGTCGATAGCCTTTGTGCTGTTGCCAGGGGAAACGTAGCTATTCGCTCGCCTTTTTCTGTTTATTCAGATGTATTGTTTCCAGCTTTTATGTGGACATTCTGTCGAGGAAACTAACTCGCCAATGATTGTAATAATTTCAAGTAACTCCACTGAATATTTTAACTCCAAACTTCTAGTGTCAGTTAAACAAAAGCTTAACTCGGCTTGTTTTATTCAAAATTAAAATTCATTAATATCTAAGTTCCTGTAAAGTCCAGAACTAACACCAAAGGAATAAATATCTGAACTAAATGCGACTTAAAGCGTACGATAAACATTAGACCAAAGGAAAAAAAAAATGAGCGAAAATAACTTTTTTTGGTATTTTATGTTTTTTTTTCAGTTTTCCTATCAAAGAATTAAAGAAAATAATATGAAATAAGGATATTTTGGGAGAGGAAACTAACTCACCAATGATTGTAATAATTTCAAGTAACTTCGCTGAATATTTTAACTCCAAACTTCTAGCGTCAGTCAAACAAAAGCTTAACTCAGCTTTTAATTCTTACCATTTACAACATTAAACTATTATAACGATTCTTAATAGTAGAAAAACCATTTTATGATAAATAAATCTTAAAAAAAATTAAAATAAATGATTTGAAAATGATTAAAACTGAATAATTAAAATCTAAAGAATAATCCTTGATCAATATGACCAATTTATGATAATTACTTATTATTTCTTATTTTCAGTAAGAAATTGCAATATTAATTAAGACATTATAAAGTTTACTTATATTAAAATTAATAGGCATTACTTTTCCACAGTTATAATTGGAGAGATCTGAGCGTTGCAAAGCAGGAAATAAATACATGTCATAAACATTAATTTAGTCATTAAAAACAATATGAGAAATAATCTTTAATTAGTCACATCGTATAACATCCACCATTTAGTGCTTTTAATGGAATATTCTTAAATTCGAAAGCAGGTAATAGAAAACAATGGTATCAGAATAAGATTGAACATTTCTTAATTTCTCAAAAGCTTTGCAATAACATTTAATAACTCTAAAATTAAACATTGCTTAGGTCTTTTGTCTTTACTGGTCTTAGTTCTATTCTATTCCAACAATATCATTACTACATCTCGTATCATTACAATAATCCACTTAATGGTTTTGATTTAGACCACGTATGGATTGAAAATTAATCAATTTAAGATATTGAAAGTAGATTATTATCCTACTGAATATTATCTAATCTAAAATTCAATCGTGAATTCTAAAGTTTAGAAAAGAAGAGATTAAATTATGTATAGTACGAATTCCATGCTATATTTTACAATCCCAAAAGATATAAACGAGGACCATACGAGGTCCTAAATTGAACCATTTCATTTTCATTCTGAATTTGTATATGACAATCGATTCTACACCCTCGAAATCTCAAATTTCAGGATATTATACAGGAACACAAGTAACAAGAGACAATGAGGATTTCAAACTTGAAGAGGTAATACATGAGGGAAATGGAAAATTCAAAACAATAATCCCGGATTTAACGATATTTTAATTGTTGTGTGCTTACCTGAAATGATTTGAGGGGGACTTGAGAATCCTACATTACCAAGTTCATGATACTTTTGAAAATTAAAAATGATATATCCAATAGTGCGCTCAGAAATTAAGTGGATTGATTTCTTTTTCATATTTTAGTCTTTTTAAATATATATTTTGGATTTGAAGTTAAAATAAACAATGAATACTCTTCCTTCAGACAAATTTGCAGATAAAGAATCTATAAACCAAACTCAAGGATTATCTATGGTAATCTGAGTTTTACTAATCTACTAAGAAATACAGTTAAAAGAAATTTTTTATTGTATTTATGAAAGTAATGGTTTTTAAAAAAAAGTATAAATAATAAATAAAGGCCAGAATAATTTATTCTTTAATTCAGCTTGAAAGAATAATTTCAAGAAGAATAATAAAAAAAAATTAAGAAAATTATTCTGAACATTAAGCATTGCTTTAATCGTATTTTACAAGAAGCTCAATTTCATCGGTGCAGGATTTGTTTAATTATATTTTTAACTTTTAATTTTGGTTTTCTGAAACACATTTATTGTTTTCAATGTAGTATTGTTATGGTTTTGTTTTTAAAAGAATTTGAATATCAGTGTCAACTCATTACATTCGCTTATACTCAAAAACAGTTTGTTGGCACAGCTTATTACTCAGTCTCTTCGTTCCTTTTCAAACTATAAATATTTTCCTCTCGTTTTCCCACGAAGGAAATGGCGGTGGTATAGAGCCTAGCCTTTGGCAGAGAACTGTTCGGAGACGGACCATTATGGCTTTGGGAAGACTTTACGATCTCAGAAATATAAACCTCCGCTGGGTCGTGCAGTCTTGTGCCCAATGTTTAGTGTAATTTAAGTAGATACTGTTTGGTATGTATACGCCTTTCAGCTTTTGATTCTCCAATGCTCCACCATCACTGAAAAGAATAACTTTGGTATAAAAATAATTTTTGAATTATTCTCTTCAGAAGGGATGTTGTAAAAAAATAAATAAGAGTCTTTTCTTTGTAGGAAAGTCATAATATTATTTAAAAATTAGCTTTATTTTTAGATAAGTATATGTATATTATAAATTGTCTGCAAGCAATAATTGAATTCAAATTTGTGAAAGTTTGAGTTTATGAATATTTCTTTATAACAATAAAAGAATAATATTCTGAAAGTTAGTAACGAATGTTAATGAATAAACATAAAACCGTTTAATTGCTAATAGGTCTGGAATGCATAAATCCCGTTTTTTCATTATGTTTCTGCTTGACGATTGGATTCCCTTAATTTTAATCCATATTCCTTCCATTTTGTTTCGATTGATTATGTCTCTTACAATAGTATTTTCTAAAACGAAAAAAATAAAAAGCCAATACACAAACTAAAATTTAAAAAACATTTTAACACATTAAAACCGACATGTTTCGAACAGTTAGCTGTTCATTTACAAGTAGTACTTGTATTTCCAAGTATTCGATACATGTCGGTTTTAATGTGTTAAATGTTTTAAATCACTTCCTTAATAACAAAAATAAAAACTTCCACTACACGGCGATATTTCATAAGGCCTAATCGGCCTTCTTCCTCAGGCCTATTATATTATGGGAAGAGAGACCTTCTCTGTCCTTCCCAAAATTAAAAATAATGATTTACAATCAAGAAAATTAGAATTCTATACTAACAATCATAAACGTGATTAAAATTATTAAGAAGAGTTTATTTGTTTGTTTATTAATATTAATAAAGATTTAAGGTGAAGAGATTTTACTGTCAAGAATTTTAAAGGTAAAAATTTAAATTTATTAAGCAATGGACATTTATTCAACGTTTTTGGACTTTACTTTTAAAGTTTAAAAAAAAAAATTGAAGATAACGATTCGGACATTTTAAATTTCCACGTTTTGGACATTACTTTAAAAAATTGAAGACAACGATTCATACCTATTTTAAACAAAGATCACGGATGTGGACATTATCATTAACATAATTCATGTTTATGATTGTTAGGATAGTATTCTAATTTTCTTGATTGTAAATCATTATTTTTAATTTTGGGAAGGAGAGAGATGGTCTCTCTTCCCGTAATGTAATAAGCCTGAGGAAGTAGGCCGATTAGGCCTTACGAAAAATCACCGTGTAGTGGAAGTTTTATTTTTGTTATTAAGAAGTGATTTAAAATAGTAAGAAGAATTTATTTGCTTGTGTTAAAATGTTTTTTAAATTTTAGTTTGTTTTAATTTTTTCGTTTTAATCAATTCACGCATGTTAAATTTAGCATTAATAGTATTTTCTGTAAGGCAAAAATTTGTTTAAATATACAGAAATACAGTATATCCCAATTTCTATGTCTGTGGATTCTTGGAGATTTTCAGGGACTATTTTTCTCAGTGAAAAGTAGGTGATGAAAATAAGTTCCAATGACTATTTCGACAGAGATCCCTCTTTATTCTGAAAAAAGAAATCCGTTTTCATTTTACGGAGCGGTAGGACGAAGCATCGTTAAAATTAAAATATGGAGCCGTCTGGAGGAGATTAACTTGCGAAAACCACCTACATCCTTCGGTGATCGAACAAGCTGCTTCAACCCTTTAGCTGTGTTCTTACGCAATAAATCTAAAAGACTTCTAACATAGGAATTCAATTAAGATTAACAAAATCTAAAATATCACTTTTTTCTGCTTTACGATCGGTGTATCTAATAATTTTTTTTTTTTTAATTTACAAGGATTTGTATATCAATTTTATGAAACATCTGTTAATTGAGAACTGCAATAAAAAAGCAATTGACTGCAATGTCTATAAGCTTGTCAGTTCAAAAGTTCCACATCTACCTGTCTTCAACAAAATGGATTGACAGGGAAATGTGATAAACGACATTTTATTCCCTATAATAGATAAAATCTGTTCAATCTATTTATCTTGCTCTTCACTATCTATGACGTAGAATAGAATACAAAATGAATTTAGACATAAGTTTGTGCGTTGTAATGCAGTAGGAACAATATCAGGATGAAATTTGCAAAGACATCACAGAAGTTATTGACAAACAAAATTGAACAAGTTGGAATTTATTCGTAAGTATAAAGCTTAACGTGTGCACTTTAAAGTAAGTAAAGAATATGACACATAAAACTACATTTCTTTAAAATGGTATTTAGCACATTAAAAATACAGGATCGGTTTCGTCATTATGAGAAATGACGTTATCAACTAACATTAAAGAATAAAGCACGTGCTTATATACAAAAGGTCGACAATACAATTTGCATAATATAATTAACATCAATGAGAAATTCTGAAATTTTCATCCAGCCGAATGTTCTTCCTCCTTATTGGTCAAAATTTCAGAATTTCTCATTGATGTTAATTATATTATGCAAATTGTATAGTCGACCTTTTGTATACAAGCACATGCTTTATTCTTTAATGTTAGTTGATAACGTCATTTCTCATAATGATAAACCGGTCCTGTATTTTTAATGTGTTAAATACCTTTTCAAAGAAATTTAGTTTTGGGTGTCACATTCTTTACTTAGTGTAATTTACACGTCTTTTGGAAAAGAGCAAAAGATTTGAAATGTCATAAATGATTATAACACAGTATGAGACTTCTACAAGAGGTTTTGCTCATGAATATTTCTCCAAGATTCATTACTCTGTCATTCCTTTACTGCAGTATATATCAGCAATTTAGGAATGTTATATTTCTACCTGACTAAATTATTCTTAGGAAGTGATAAAACTTCTAGTCTTGATGATGGAAATCAATCTTTATTTAGAAAGGAATAACTTCAAAATAAAGGCTTATGATGAAAACAATTATCAAATAAAACTTCAGCTCTTAATTTTATAAAAATTCTTTTTTATAAAACGCTGTCATTCAATATATCTTGCTGATAGTATTTTTGATTGTGGTGATCTAAAAGTAAATTATCAAAAGCATCATTGAATATTTAACGTTCTTAGAATCATTTATAAGAACCGGAATAATTCATACAAAAACAAATAAAACGTGCAAATTAAAACACAAAACATAATTGGTCGCAATATTTCCTGATTGTTTTTTAATTAAACTTGGATTTCCAAGAATCATTCTCTCATTTATGGCAACAACGACGTAACTCAAAAATGATCAGTTTCGAGTAATTTGCAAAAAAAAAAGAAAAAAAGAATGGGTTGTTGGAGTCCTTATTACTGGTAGAATGACATAACCGAGCTTCTAAACTTCGCTGCGAGAGAGAGAATTGCATCAACACATTTCATTAACTCTCGCAACTTTCAAACTCATTTTCCGGCAAATGAGGTTTTGAGTTATACCGTAATTGTAGCAAATGAGCGACATTTAAAACTAGTTACCATAAACATTTACTAAGTTAACTACTTTATGCTTTTTATTCTATTTTCTCTTTGTTTTTTTACAAACACCTAAAGCATTGTACTTGTTATTTACTATACTTCAATCAAAATTAAAACTAATGCTATGATGGAACCTCTGGTACTCCAGGTTTATGTGTTTAAGTATGTGATTAAGTAATGGAGCTTGAAATTACTTACTGTTTGATTTATATACTCTTTGACAAAAACCAAATCAAATCACGATGAAGGAAGAGTCCAATTTGAATGAAACTTTGTAAGTGCCATATGAATGAAGAGAGAATTGGAATTGAATCAAATTTCACATTGAAAACACACTTGCTACATTATCAGTATTATGTTGAAACGCTTCTGGCTGCTGTACATGCAGTACGGTGTGAAATGTGAAACAAAGTCCTCATGCTTGCTGAAATTGCTGCTAGAAATGTCAGATGTACGATGATAGATGCACTTGACATTCTAACATATCCCACACTTGTCACATGTGGGACAAGTCTGAAGACTTGGCAGTCCAAGGAAGAGAATAATTGAAAACACTGCTGGAAATTGGTGTGTGCAGTGTGTGGATGTGCATTATCCTGTTGAAGAATTGCTCCTGGCAAATATGACACGAAGGGCAAAACAATGGGTTGCAGGATCTCAATCACTATGAGAGTGACCAGCTGTGATGAGAAATGGCTTCTCAAAACATTACAGCAGAAGTAATGACTGTGTGCCTCTCGCTAGAACTGCCAGGAGTTGAGCATTGTCCAGTCCTCCTCGATAAAGCGATGCGATGGTGATATGCTGTGATGCAGAAGCGGGACTCATCACTTAAACAGCAAGAAACCATTCGGAAGCAGATCATGTCTCTCGAGCACGGCCCCTCTGTAGTGCTCAGATCCTAGCAATATTGGCGAAATGCACACAGTCAGGTATAACAGTGTGCGGAGCCATTTCTTATGATAGCGGATCACCTTTCATAGTGATTTGAGGAACTTTAAATTCACAGCGATCCATGCAGGAGATTCAGCGACCCGTTGTTTACCCTTTGTGTCACATTTGCTGGGAGTAATTTTCAACAGGATAATGCGCATCCACTGCACATATTTCCCAGCAATGGCTCCAAGCAATGCATTCTCTTTCTTGGCCTGCCTTGTTTCTCAATGAGCATGCCTGGGACATGCTAGATTGTCAAGTGCATCCGTCATCGTACATTCGACATTTCGAGCAGCAGATCAAGCTTGGCGTGATATGTCACAAGATAACACCAAGACTTTGTTTCACTTCATGCCACGCCGTATATCAGCATGTATAACAGCCAGAAGTGGCTCAACACAGTACTGATAATGTAGCAATGATGCTGCTTTTGTTCAATAAAAATTTGTGAAATTTGAATCAATTCCAATTCTCTTCATTCACATGGCACCTACAAAGTTTCATGTAAATTGGCGCTTCCTTGATTGTGCTTCGATTTTTTTTTGTCAAAGAGTGTATTTCATGTTTAGTATCAACTGTTGAACTGCTTTAAGCATTTTCAGTATTTCATTTCTCCAAACTTCGACATTCTTTTATTTTTTTAAGCCTGTCATTTATTTGCGTGCAGAAATAATAATAAATCACGACCCGAATCATGAATCATGGTTAATCTATTGCTCTTAAAACAGTGCAAATGGATTAAAAAAAATTCCTTAACTTTAAAAATACAATTACAAATTAAAGAATGCTTAAAAAAACCGTTTTGTCATTCATAACTATGAAATATTTATATTTCTAAGAAAATAATCCAGATACAGAGGCCATGTCAATTTTCGAATATCCATAATGAAAGCTTTTTCACTGGCCTTAAAATTATCTTGAACTAAATTCCTACAAAACAAATTGAAAACTCGCATTCTCCAATTTTTGTTTTAACACTATAGTTTCATCTTTTTAGATAGATAGATAGTTTTAGGCTTCTATACAGACCGTAGATGATAGCAGAAGAAGGCTTACATCCCCCGCTGTGTCTATCCGTCCGTCGTGAGAAATTCATATCTCAGGAACGACATATGCTAGAGACATGATCTATATCTCGTTAAAACGGTTCTGCCAGGACTTACTCTTAGCCGTTGAGAACTCGTTTCTAGCTTGTATGATTCCAAGTTATAGGTTTTCTCTAGAATTTGATCTTAATTTATATGTTTTATTAAAATAAGCTATATTGCGCTGAGAACCGCACGAAAATGTGCTTAGAATATAAACCGCTCATCCCCAAAACAATGGTATGAGTCATTCCCATGCAAAACTCAGCTGTTGTTTGCTAGCGTACTTTGAAGACTGAATAGCTGTGCAACACTATCAGGTCAATAGGAAAAGTTTATTGTTCAGATAGCGTAATTATTTTAAGCAGAGGGAAATATAGCTATATAGTCACGACATTGAAATATGTGTGTTTTTGATCCTACAATATCGATATTTTGTTTTTTTGCGTTACCAAATTTCCTCTCTTGGACCTTCAATACGTGATCATTCAAATGTCTCTCGTGGTAAGACGTGCCATTTTTTCATGAGAATGACTAATACCACTGTTTTTGACATGAGAGATTTATATTCTACGCACATTTTCGTGCGGTTCGCAGCGTTCAAGATGACGCACTTCCGTTGTTAGTAAACAAAAATTAAATTCTCTCGGGTAACTTGATGAAATAAAAGAATTTGAAAAAACATCGACTTTTTATATTACATAAAATATGAGTAAATTACATAAATTCTTTATAAGCAACTAATAATGTACAATTCTGTAACATAACTCAAGTTAAGGAAATTCTTGTGCTCGAGCAGAAAATGCAGCAACATGAAACCGCAGGGAATTCGTTCGAACAACTAGTCTTTGCATGATTTAAAATGTTTCTCCATGTTTTTCATTTTAAAGAAAATGTAAATTCAACACGACTTTTAAGGCAAAAGAATAATTTAAATTTTGCATCTAAATCTAATTAGTCAAATAGCTTCAGAACTTCTTACAGAAATGAATGAAATTGAAGAGTATGATTGTAATTGTTGGTTCTGTTCTTCAATTATTATAATTCAAAAACAAATCAAGATTTATCCGTGAGAATAATTAGCAAGCATTAAAAAAATAGTACTATAAAAAATGACTTAGGTTGAACATTTTTATTTGATTCTACAATTACAATTAGAAAAATTAGATTTTTTTTCCAATTTGATATCCAAAAGCATTTTAATTATATATTGTTTAATCCATCTTTAATCTTTAGTAAAAAGAAATAAAAAAAATAACAATAATTCAACATACAACAGAACGCAAATTTATATGGATGTGTAGGCCTGGAGCGAACAGCCAATTCCAGCTCATCCCACAAATTTTTAATCGGGCTGAGATCCGGGGACTGCAGCAAGGAAAAGTCATCGTCTTGTTCCTCAAACCATTCCGTAGTGATACGGGTTTTGTGCACCGGCGCATTATCCTGCTGAAAGTAGCCATCTGCCTAAGGATAAACTGTTAACATGTATGGTTGCACTTGGTCAACTACGATATTTTAAGTAGCATCGTGACGTGCCTCCAGAGGTATCAATGGATCCAACGTGTGCCAGGAAAACATCCCCCACACTATGACACTGCCCTACTGGCTTGAAGGGTTGTTCTGAAAGACGACGGGTCCAGACATTCATGCGCACAGGAGTGGTATACCTAATAAAGAGGCCGGAAAGTGTATGACATTGAAGGATAAACCAAGACTAGGGAGACCATCTGACTTTGTTGATGATGATTCTTTAAAAGCTTTAGTGCAATGCAATACCCGCCAAACTGTTCTAGAATTAGCAGACATATCAAACATGTCACAAATCCTGTATACGCAGCCACTTGGAAAAGATGGGGAAGTCAGCAATCTGGGTGTTTGGATTCCACATAGAATTACTGAAAATAACATAGCGAATCATTTATCCATAGCAACAAGTCTCCTTTTATGACAGAGAAAAAATCCGTTTTTAGATAATATCATTACTGGTGATGAAAAATTGATCACTTATTACAATGCTGTACTCAAAAGACAGTGACTTGACAAGGATACATCTTCAAGGCCAGGAACAAAGGCCGAGGTAACAGAAAAATATTGTTGTGTGTGGTGATGGTATGTGGGAATGGTAGATCGACATGGTGTACTCATTTTGAACTATTAAATGATAATGAAACAGTTACTGCAGACACAAGTATAGCAGCTGCAGCGTGTTCATTACAGTTTGGTTGAAAAGTGCGTTGCACTCGTTAATAGAAAAGCTGTTGTTTTCATCACAGCGCAAGGCCTCTTACAGCAAGCGTAATACGGAACTTCGTTGGTCTATTCTATCTCACCAATCAAACTCAACTGACGTTGCACCTATAGACTATCAACTTGTCAGATCACTGCAAAACTCTTTAAAGGGAAAAAAAATCTGTAATGAAGACAGTTCGAGAATACGTCGAGAACTTTTTCTCGTCAAACCCGGGGTAATTCTATCCAAAAGAAATCCAAGAACTCCCTAATAAATGGCAACAAGTCAATCATAGTATGCAATTCATAGTAAATATTCAGTGTAATAGATTAAGATACAATTTGTAATTTTTTTATTCCACAATAAATTCATAAATGAAAACGGAAATTTTTTTATAACAGTAATAGTCAATGAATGATTAAAAATATAATATTGATAATCCCCTATTAAGATTTTGCTAAATTTCATTATTTAAAACGAGTACTGTAAATGAGTCTATTCGTTTTAAATATTATACCTCTGTAAAAAACCTCTCTGTACAAATTTTAAGAGAGAAAGAGAGAGAAACAGAGCACCAACACAAACCTTTTTTCGTCGATGAATATAAGCCTATGTCCGCTGACGATTACCTTCAGTGCTACAGGGCGCTACTATTTTAACATGTTTCGATTTTAAAAATTAAAATAATTCATGTCCTTTTTTTGTGATAAAAGATTAAAACAAAGGACCAGACACACAAAAATTAAGAAAATTATATAATAAAATAGCTTCATTACATGTTACGAGGTTGCACTCTAACCTCCTCTTCAGATGATACAATAAAAGGAAAAAATTAGGCATAATATGAATTATAAAATCTAAGGACATGGTTAGATTTTTTCCTTTGAGGACACATAAAGATCCTATTGACTCACATTAAGATCAATAATCGCTATCGTCGCTGTACCTGTTCGCGAAATGCCGAGAATCTTTCAAAATATACACCAATGAATACTTCGAGCTATCATGCACGAATTGCTGTTGCATGCAGCAACTTTCAGCACCTTATGATTCATTTTAAATATAACTTAGTTATAGATAAATCCTAAGGGGCCGATTAGCTTACGGGATGCTTGAAATAAGGCTTCCAACGTTTCATTGACCATAAGGTCGGATAGTCAACCACCTTTACCCCTGGGACAGAAATCCGGTATCTATTCTATAGAGGGAACCCTTGGACTCGTCTGGAGGGGAATTCAGCAAGGAAAAATTCTCGACCTCTGTCGGGGGTTTGAACCCGGCTCCTCAAACCCCAGTGAAGACCAGTATCCCTTTGGCTATCGGGCCTACAAATATACACAAATACTGTATTATCTAAAGAATTGCTTCTAAAGATTTTCTGGTTTTAATATCCGGAATTTGAGTTTCAAAATTTTTAATGATTGAACACCAATTCTCGTAACTACAGTTCTCGTCCGTTCTGTTCTGTGGTAGTATCAATCAACTCTGATTAATAAAATTATTAATAATAAAGTTAAATTAATTTTGATGTTATAATTATTTTTTTTCTTCTTAGTATTCCTTTAGTAAATAAAATAAAACAATGGCTTTAAATCTGTTAAATTCCTGTGTGATTTAAATTTGTATCTTTTTTTTATGATGTTAATTTATGTAATTATCAAAATTTTGTATTACATAACACAAGCACCTGTTGACAGGATCTCCTAACAGATCCTAACAGGACTTTAAGACTGTCTCAATGAATAAAAATTATTATTATTATTATTATTATTATTATTATTATTATTATTAAATTAATTATTGCTAATAATCATTGTATTATTAATAATAAAATAATTCTTTTCTTTTTATAAAAAATTTTGATATGACATGATTTTTGATATGATTTTGCTACACAAAAAAAGAAACTTGAAAGAAATCAACAAATTTTACCTAACTAAAACAATTGATCAGTGTCAGAAATGCATTTCGATGTCTGAAAAAAAATTCTATATCTATACTCTCACAGAAGGCAGAACGATAATCTTAACTAAATCTTAATTAAAAATTCTCCGCCAGAATTAGGCTTCTCTGCAATCTTTCTTTGCTATGCTGAGAAGTTTGAGTGAGACAGTTCACTGATAACAACATCCACTACTCCATGAAGTTAGATCTACATCAGCTCGTGGATCTGGATCGCATCCAAGTGCGTCCCAATGAGATCGCTGCAGAATTATGTGAGAAGTAATATCAGATTTTGAATATGTATATGGGAAATTCTCATGGGGATTCTTGCGGTTTCAATAGCAATAGAGAACATCAATTCCTCAAGACTCCAAAAAATGCTGACCTTCTTGCTAACGGCATCATTTATCGATGTTTTGTCTCGCAGTAATGTTATTTGAATGGTTAAACAGAAGACACGAATAAATGAGTATTTGCATAATCAATTAAAGCGAATTTCGGTATGGCTGGAAGACTGCACATTCATTTGTGTTGTTTTGAATTAATGGAGACTTAATGAGTGCAAGACAGTGAGGTTGATTTGAATTACCTGAGGAAACTTTTAGAATTGGGTAAACAATGTTTCCCCCCTCCCTTTCCTTCGCAGTAAACCACTGTAAATCTCGGAAAATGATCCTTCGAGAAAGCATTAAAAAAAAAGCTTATATTTTTAATTTTATAAAAAAATAAAGAAATAATACAATCATGATTTATACTTTTATTATCAAAATTCCTGAGGATTGGTTAGATTCTACTATTTAATTTGAAGTAGAAGATCAATCAAGTGTAACTTAACTAAATATCTAAACGTTTCTGCCTGATAGAAAAACTCAGGGTAGAATAGTATTTCAAGATATAAAAGTAATTAATAGCATAGGTAAAATCATAACGAAAATTCAAAGGAATTATATCTTCAATTACATCTTCTTACTATTAATAACTCTCATAATAAATTACTTATACAAAGAAACTGATGGCTATAATATACTTTAACAAGCTTTGGTACAGAATAAATGAAGAAGAAGAATAAATGAATCATGATCATAGATTGTATCATTTTAAACAGTAACAAAATTGCCTGGAAATAGAAATCCCACCCAAAACACTTCGTGTAAAATAAGTTGCCAAGACTCACATGTCATAATGCTTTCACTGTTAAAAAGATATGAGATCTCATGTAGAGCCAAGCCCCTAACTCAACGAGGCCTAACTCTACAAGCCCCAACTCTAAAAACCCTATATCTTGGTCAAAAAGTATGCCTTGGCCGTTTCGTGGCTGTCACACAGACAATCCCATGAAGTTATGTAAAGGATATGGAGTATGCCAAGGCACACTTTTTGACCAAGATAGTAGGGTTTTTAGAGTTAGGCCCCCTTGTAGAGTGAGGGGCTTGGCTCTACATGAGATCTGATAACTTTTTAACAGTGAAAGCGTTATGAGCATCTTGGCAACGAATTTTACATGAAATGTTTTGGGTGAGATGAAATAGTTCCATGAAACGGCCAAGCCATACTTTTTGACCAAGATATAGGGTTTTTAGAGTTGGGGCTTGTAGAGTTAGGCCTCGTTGAGTTAGGGGCTTGGCTCTACATGAGATCTCATATCTTTTTAACAGTGAAAGCATTATGACATGTGAATCTTGGCAACTTATTTTACACGAAGTGTTTTGGGTGGGATTTCATTTCTTTTTGTAGGATGAGATCTGATAACTTTTTAACAGTGAAAGCGTTATGAGCATGCGAGTCTTGGTAACCCCGTATTTTACATGAAATGTTTTGGGTGGGATTTCATTTCTTTTTATAAGATGAGATCTGATAACTTTTTAACAGTGAAAGCGTTATGAGCATGTGAATCTTGGCAACTTATTTTACATGAAATGTTTTGGGTGGGATTATCTATTACAACTAAATTTAGTTTTAAGATTATTTAGAAAATGGATTTTTTTTTCAATACCCTACTTTTCTGTTTTTCTATTGGTCAACTTGTATATACAAGCTGTTTCCACTTTTGTAAGAAATCACATTATTACACAGTATTATTTAGGCCGAAGCATTGAGGGTACGACGTATTTCCGATCTTAATAAAATCCAAAGTATAAAAGCTAGATAAATGAAACTTAGCGTATTTCATTAGTATGGTAACTGCATCTTATCCTGAAAATTTGAGCTCTCTAGTATTATCCAGGCCGAAGCTATGAGTGTTCGAAAATACGACGAAACACTTCCAGAAAAGGCACTTCCTGCCTTCGGCTCGTCTTGGCGGGGGCACTGCCGTGCCCCCAGATATTAGAAATATAACTGCTAACAGCAGTATATGTTTGTAGCCATCATGAAGGGCAGCAAAAGAGAGAACTGAATAAAAACCTAGAATAATAATTATCTTGTAGAAACGGCCAACCATTAAGACACTTATTTACAATTAAAAATTAAAACATTAAAAACCCAAGAATAAAAATTTTAATTCTTGGGTTTTTAATGTTTTAATTTTTAATTTTTAATTGTAAATAAGTGTCTTAATGGTTGGCAACCGTTTCTACTAATTATACATGACACGTTAAATTGAATTAATATAATAATAATCTTCTTTAATCTTCATTATAATATTTCGTCATCAGGTAAAAAAGAAATATATTATTTCTTAGAATTCCCGTTGATGTTGGCTCAACGTGCAAAGGCATATCTGTTGTCCGTTGGTGAATTTCTCTCTCTATATATTATTTCTTCTTCAAAATTATTTTTGAATAAAATTAAACAATCGTGAATATTATAAATAATAAATAACAAACATGAAACGTTAGAGACGTTGCATATGTTATACAATCAATAATTCAACGTTACATACAATCCATTCTTATGAATAATAGACATACACATAATGTATTATTGTGTATTGAATAATAGATGCATTCTTTAGTAATTAGATAAAGTAATAATAGACATAATAATAACATTCTTTAAGTCTTCTATATTTTATATCACAAAATCTCCATTACTTACAATATTTCGGAGCCCTTACACAAAAAAGGAAAACGAAATCCACCATATCTTCTTCCCAAACAACTAAAGACAAACAACAATCATGAATTTGGAATTCTAATGCAACGAACACAAAACGTGAGGTGCTCCGAGCAACACATGATGCACGAAGCATTATTACTAAAGTAAATAAACAAATAAAATGTCCAAATCGTCCAAAAAAACTTGAGAAAGGAGGCCGATGAGGACTCCGAAATATTATAAGTAATGGAGATTTTGTGATGTAAAATATAGAAGTTTAATAATATTAGTTTACTTTAATCATAATGAATTCTTTAAGTCATTTAAATAATAATTAACATAATAATAATATTCTTTAAGTCAGTTAAATTTTAATCAATATGTCTTGATTAAAACAATTTTTTGAATTTATAAAACAAGATTCTAATAGTAATTTGTGTGTTTCATCATTGCATTTTTGTATAATTTTTGCAATAAGGTCCGGATTATGATGGATTTTAAGGGCATGATATGCCCAATCAAATTCATTAGGCTGGTTGTTTCTAAAAGCCCTTATGTGTTCTGATAAACGTTCCTTTAGAGTTGTGGATGAGCTTCCGGATTATACTTCATTACAGTTTCTACATTATAGTTGATATACAGGGTGTTTCAAAAATACACGGCATAATTTCAGGTATGTATTTCCCACATGTAGACAATCAAAATAGTTCATTACAACATATGTCCGGAAATGCTTCATTTCCGAGTTATGGCCTTCACAACATTGAAAATCACCGGAACGTTTTTCGTTCCGCCGGTCGTTGCCATTACAGAAGATGTTCAAAATGACCACCTCCTGCTTGAATACAGACCTCACATCGATGTCTCAATGACCTGCGAACACGATCCCACACTCCAGGAATGTTGCGTATGTCCTCAGAACGTGCCACAATTCGATTCCGAAGGGATTCCAAATCAGGCACCGGAGACGAATAAACCAATGATTTTAAATGGCCCCACAAGTAGAAATCGAGAGGGTTCAGATCAGGTGAGCGTGGAGGCCAAGCAATTGGGCCACCTCTACCTATCCATCGATCAGGAAACGTTCGATCCAAGTACCGGCGAGCCGTACGAATCCCTTCGGAATCGAATTGTGGCACGTTCTGAGGACATACGCAACATTCCTGGAGTGTGGGATCGTGTTCGCAGGTCATTGAGACATCGATGTGAGGTCTGTATTCAAGCAGGAGGTGGTCATTTTGAACATCTTCTGTAATGGCAACGACCGGCGGAACGAAAAACGTTCCGGTGATTTTCAATGTTGTGAAGGCCATAACTCGGAAATGAAGCATTTCCGGACATATGTTGTAATGAACTATTTTGATTGTCTACATGTGGGAAATACATACCTGAAATTATGCCGTGTATTTTTGAAACACCCTGTATAATATCCATATTTAATAGATCATCACTTGATGATTCTTGATTATTTTTTAATTTAAATAGCTTATCTTTAAATGAATGATTTTTACCTTACTATTAATACATAATTGATTAACTTCTTTACTAATTTTTAGCCCAATTGGGAGACAGATGTTATTTTTATATTCATCTTGTATCTTTTCTTTTATTGGGTTTTTACTTTTCATTTTCATTTTAAATAAGACTTTATAATATTATCAATGAATTGAATTGGGGTATTCATTCCTGTAGAATTTTGTCTTCAAAGAAGTAAGTAATTTGTTCCATTTTTTTGGGTCATCAGTATATATGGTATTTTTTTTATATTATTCCATATTATTGCCCTCTTTGTATTAGTATTAATATTAGAATTAAAATTAACAGTGTTTTTACTTTTGATAGGTTTATCAAAAAAATTCATAGGTTATATTATTATTTTCACTAATAATAGTCAAGAACAAATAGTTAAGTCTATGATTTTCCTCTTTTCCGAAACTGAATTTGACATGATAATCAAATGAATTTATGTGATTAAAAACATCATAAATTGTCTATCAGTTCCTTTTCAGAAAATAAGTATATCATCTTTTTTTTTTCTTTTTTTTTTTTCTTTTTTCTTTCTTTTTTTTTTTTTTGGCCTTGTATGTCAGTCCTAAGAACGGCGGGAACACTGGTCCTAATCACCCCGACTGATCAGGTGACTGGGGTGATGGGAAGAGAAGAGACAAGGGACAGAGAAGAAGCAGACAAACACATAAAAGGAAAGTGAAACAGCCATTGTAAATTGGAAAGGCATTAAATTCAACTATTTTCATCTACATATCGAAAATAGTTGAATTTAATGCCTTTCCAATTATTTAATAAATTACTTTCCAAATTATTTATGTAAATGTTACATATCGAGCCTGATATTGCACTGCCCATTGGGAAACCAGATGTTTGCTTATTTATTGTTAATACTGAAATAACTATTATAACATATAAGTTTAAGAAGTTTCATAAAGTAATCAATATCAATGTTAAAACTTCTTAACATATTATTATTATTCTTTAACATTTGTTCAATAAGAATCAAGGCTTCTTTTACAGATAGTTTAGGATACATGGAGCTGGTGACATCTCCTCTTGGAGAGGAAACTAGTTCGATGTAATTTTAAATTTTAAAGTTTTTAATGTGTATTAAATTTTTAGCCAGGTGCATAGGCTTTGTGTTTGTTTTTTAATAGTTTTCACTAATGAACAGTGCGCGAAAAGTTTTATTTATTATTAAATGGAGATAACGTTCAGGGAACGTTAAATATTTAAATTATCTGGATGCTCAATCTTATATTTCTTTATATGTTCTATTAAATTTTGAGTATTGGACAAAATCATATTGTCATTCCTCAAAGGAAGTTTCTTTAAGATCTTGTTTAGGAAGCCGCCAATGCTATGCAGGGGACTTAAAGAATTTATAATTGATCTAAGAGGTCTATTTTCTTTATGCAATTTAATTCTAGGTTGTAATTTCGGTGTTATCATCATTTCATTTATTAAATTCTCATATTGTAAAAAGTTGATTACTTTAATCTTTTTTAATTTTTGATTTTCTAATTTTGTCTTCCTATAAAGATTGTAGATAAGGTTTACATTAATTTCGGTGAATTCTTTTGAAGATAATAAATCATTAATTTTTTCATCATGTTGTTCTTTGTCTATTAAAACCATCTTATTTCCTTTGTCAGCTTGTAATATTACAAAAGATTTATCATTGGTAATATTCTGAACCAATTTAATTTCATGTCCAGAAATGTTTCTTCTTGATGATTCAATATGGTGTAAGCTTTCATATAGTTGAGACAGTGTTTCTTTGTTATTTTGAAATAGGTTACATTTTTTTCTCTACTTCAGTCATTACTTTGATTGCATTGATATTATTATTTTTGTTAAAATCAAAACCTTTGGTAAGGGTTATAAGTTCATCACGTTTTAGAATCCTTTTGCTCATTTTCAGTATATACTTTGTAGCTTTGCAGAAATTATTATATTTGAAGCATTCATTTTCATTGACATATTTTCTAAATTTGATATTTTTTTGTATCAAATATTTTAAGTCGTTGTTAAATTTATTGGAGTTCATTTTCATAGTTTCTATATATAAATCATCACTGACTAAGTTTTTTACTTTCTTATTGAAGAACATCTCTTGTTTTTGTAGATGGGATATTTTAGATTTGACTAGCTGAATCTGGTTGCTAAACAAATTCTATTTAAATCTTTCAATTATCTTTCTAGATTTATAATTCTATATTAATGTTGGTATTTTAATCTTATCCAACATTTTGGATATTAAGTTACAATGTCTCATTTTTAAGAGAAAGGTTTCATGGGACTCCATCTTGCCAGTTTGCTTATTATCTTCTGATGGTTTTTAAAGAATTTGAACCAATAGTTCCACTTCTATACTTAATCGATTTTATAAAATTCATGTTCGTTCAACTATCCAAAATGTTTACTACCATCCAAAAGGTCATCTCATCTTAGGATTATTGAAGTCTTGAATTAATTACTCTACTCATCTTGTATGATACATTTTCCTGATAATAATAATCTTCTTTAATCTTCATTACGATATTTTGAAATACCTTCCGGTTTTTCTTCATCAGGTAAAAAAGAAATATATTAATTCTTCTTCAAAATTATTCTGGAATAAAATTAAACAATCGTGAATAGTATAAATAATTCATAATAATTCCTTTGAGGAATGACAATCTGATTTTGTCCAATATTCAAAATTTAATAGAACATATAAAGAAATACAAGATTGAGCATCCAGATAACTTAAAAATTAAATTGTATTCCCTGGACGTCATTTGCATGTACACTAAAGTACATATAAATGAGGCGTTGATTCTTATTGAACAAATATTAAAGAATAATATTGTAATGGAGATTAAAGAAGATTATTATTGTCAGGAAAATGTATTTATTATCATACAAGATGAGTATAGTAATTAAAACCTAGAATATTTGCAAATTGTCACAAAATTTATACGCTATCATCTAACTATGCTCTAACGAGCAAACTAAATAATTGTTCAGTTGGTTTTACAGAAACTTCTCGATTTTTTTTTCCTCGATTCTAATAAATCAGAGCGCATAAAAAAGTTACATCAAAAAGGAGTTTTATTAACTTATAATATTCATGTTTATATCGATTTTACGTAATTTGGAATTAAACTTGAAAGCTCAGGCTGAATCATGGCATCATCATACTATTCTTACATTGAAAGATTCCAAAATTGCATCGAATTTGTTCTGTTATGTTAGACCTTTTGTAATGTTTTTTCCATGTAGCAAACGAAATTTTGTGAAACAATACCGGAAAAAACATTTTTTTTTACACATAATTCTAATTCTTTGAGATGAGTTAAAAACTGTAACGTGTATAAAACTTTTCAAACCTAACTCATTATTCCATCTTTATTTAGAAAAAGGGTAAGAAAAAAAAAGCTGTTGTAAGAAGACAATAAATTCTCAGTTTTACAGAAGCTAACTAACTGGAACCCTTAATGCTCAAAGTTGATTCCTAGGTAACAGATTTTAAGATGAGGCAATCAGAATTGTTATTTCTGTTCTATTTCAATCAAAGCAATGTTAACCACGTGATGAAAATATATTGTTGTATTTCTTGAATCTGATTGTTAAAAAATTAATTTGAATGCAGCTGTATTCCAATTTTGATGATTTTTATTTATTCCATGGTGAATATCTTTACGGTGCTAGCTTGTAATACTTTCAAATCATTTCTTAAAAGACATCTTTTCTCCAATTTAATTATTTACATTGATTATTTAAAATTTAATATTCATAAATACATTGAATAACAAAAATGTTAGATTGTTAAGTTACTTTTAATCACTGACCTGATTAAAATGAAAAGTCCCCTTCAAAGTAAAATTAAAGTACTTATTTATTGCCTAATATAGGAAACATGACTAATATAGGAAACGAAATATTAACTATTCCGATATGAAGAAACTTCAACAAAATTTTAATTAATTTTTTCTATTCATCTTTATTCTATTAAAGTTCCATTTATTCATTCAAAGATTTTATTTATGGGGATTTATTCATACAGTGTGAGTTCTGTAGGTGCTGAACTGCGACTGGAGGAGTTGGGTTCGTTCACCGGCCGAAGTTTGCGTTTTTTTTCCGTATTATTTCTCCTCATGGATTTCCAAGTGTCGCTCTGGGGATTCTTTCCGGGGGGGGGGGGGGGTTAAAGGCAATTAAGCACCTATTCTTGGACCTAATTATTCTCACCTTCTCTGAGCATAAACTCATGAGCCGGCAATCTCATGCGAAACATTTAATTCAACATTTATAAGATATTCTATTTTCAACTTTTTTATTAAATACCTCGGAGTTTAGATCAAAATGCAACACATTCTTCATCTGAACCACAGGAACACACGTTGTGGTTAAAACAAAACTTAGAATGCAAGTAAAAATAAATGGTTCTTCAGCTGTGATTACGATAACTCTGAAACCTATTCTGAAACTTGTTAATGGCAAATTCAAGTTAAACATTGTGAAGTTCTGCTCAGTTTGGGTTAGTAAGGAGTGTGTGGTTAAGATCACCATTACACATTACATTCAAGCACCGTAATTACGATAATTCAGGGCTATTTATCCCAGACTGACACTTTAATGAAAAGTTCAGTTAGTGAAAGATGCACATCTTATTGATTTTTTGAGATAAATTAACGCAGTAAATATAAAGTTCGGGTTAAAAAAACATTATTTATTTTAAAAGTTTCCTTAAGTTCTTCCATCACCAATTGTGATTTTTTTTAAATACTTTTAAAATAAATTTTTAAAAGTAAAATTCACTGAGGTTTACGTATTACATATGATTTAATGTTACTTATAATTTTGGATTTTTTTATTCATTCCTTATAACTTTATCATAGAAATTAAATAACTCGATAATTCAGAATGAATTTGTGAATCGCCTACTTAAAGATTCGAGATTGATACTCACTTACATGTATGATAAAATTCAAACATTTAAAATTAAAAATGTTATGGTTTTACAGTGAAGATGTCATGATTTTTAACAAGACATTAAAATTCACACAAATAAAAATCAGTTAGCTGCTGTTGGTAATTTTGATATCAGGAATCTAAGACAGACTGTTCAACCATCATCAGCCGGAATCACCTCAGATCTGCAGCTCAGTGAAAACAAAGAAATATAAGCCAATTTATAGGATATTTCCTGCTAACACAAATCTCTTAGAAGCTACTAAGTGATTTATGATACCAAAACGATAATCTACTAAATAATTAGCTACTAAAACTGTAATATTTTTTATTGTAATTTTCTTTTTAATGGCTTTTATTCAAGGTGATGCATATAAAACCGGTCCCAGCAGGCATTTTCTTTTGTATTGTATTATTATTTAGTGGCCGGTTTTATACTTACAACCCTGTACAAATGGCCCTTGTTTTGTCTATTTTTGGTTTACACTTCTTTGTTTTCAATGAGCTACTGATAAAAAACCAACTGATAAAAAAACTGAAACAGTCTGTCTTGGATTTCCGGTCAACAATACCTTACATTCCAAAATTCCAAAAGCAGCTCCGGGATTTTTATTTGTGTGCGTTTTTATACCTTGCTAATTGTTATCGCGCAAGTTAATTCTCTCATTATTACAAAATCATTATTCTTCGTCGCCTGTTATAACTTACAGTTTTGAATTATAAAATTCAAAGAGGCTTTTAGATTGAAACGTTTGTTTAACATCTTTAAATATAAGGTGGCCATTTTTTCTAAAATGAAAAGGAGGATGCAAATAATTTGAAAAAAATAAAAGGTTATCAAGGGTTTCATGGGTATAAACCTATCTGTTCAACCAAAAAAAAAAGGAAAGGTTTTAAACTTCACATATCAAAAAGGAGGACATGTTACTCTTCAAACATGAAAAAGGAGGACAGAATTAAAAAAGGAGGACAGAATTTACAAAAGGAGGACACTTCTCAAGGGAGGACAGAGCTTCAAAAAGGAGGACGGTTGGTCACCTTATTAAATACAATTACAAATGTGAACTATTACTGGATTGTTGCACTATCAAAATGTGAATGCACATTTTAAGAAAGCAAGAAAAACAATGCTTGTTTCCTCACTGTCCAACAGTACGAGATAACTACTCAATTCTGACTCTGTGAAGTAAGAAACTATAAAAATAAAAATTAAAATCTCTGCCAAAACTTATTGATATCTATTATTACCGTACTACAAAAGTGTTGAATACCTAACCATAAATTATGGATTTTTATGGAATTGAAATTTATAATTCATATAAGATTAAACCACTAAGCTATTAGCTAGGGATTATTCAGTTAGATAATAAACCTAAGGCATTATTGATTTAAACTTGTCGGACATGCTTTCATCCTTACGTCCTTCAAACACAGATGATCCCTAAGGCATTTATGATCCCTCAGCATTTTCTGTAATTACTTTCCTGTGATTTATTATAAATGAAGATAAACAATGGCATGAATTACGAGTTTGAGATATGGATGAGTCACAGGTCAATCATTTTGACAATGCATTATCAACACAAAAGGGAAATCAAATATTTCATGAAATCTAATCCTGTATTTGATATTCTAAACTAAATCAATAGATCTTACAATAAATTATAGCTATCAAACTCTGATAAAATAAATAATTTGAGTCTGCAACATTGTAATAATAGAGAAAAGTAGCAGCACTGTTTCTAAACTAAGTCATGATAAACTGAGACATATTAATAGTATCGTTAATGAAATTAAAACTTAACTCATATTTATCACTACAGAAAACAATAATGACATCAAAAATGTGTAATTGTGTGCAAATCACAAGATGACTAGAGAATATAAAGCGAATCAATTCAGCTTTTTTACAGTATTACTTCTCAGTTTTACATATTAAATGAATAAAACATTGTTTATTGGAAAAATTTCAAATATTACTAAGGTTTTATAGTTGATTTTATAACATAGATTTATAACATTGCTACCGTTAAGTTTCTTTTACCAGTTTACCATTCTATGAAACAACAGCAATAATAGAATAATAGTAATTTTGTGGGTCAATTAAAAATGTATCTTTTCTTCTTTGTAACATGAGTCTTTCTCAAGTCTTAAATTTATCTTTTCGCATTAACTTTATTTTTTGAATTCTTGCTTATAATTGAGTAAAAATATGTCAATAAAGAAACTTTATAACATATCATGCAACACTGCTTAATGGCAAATTTTTGTTAATAATGATGAACTATCAAATAATGAATACATACTTTATTGGTACGTCTTCATTAACCACATTTTCTATCAATTTATGGGATTCTTGATTTACAGTAAAATTAAACAGTGCAATGCTTTCATTGAACCTTTTCATTTATCAAACGAACTTCTTTTTTTACCTCACTCAAACATCTCTTAAGGTTAGAGCATCATGCTTGTCTGCTCAAGGGAGCGTGGGCAGCACAAGAGATGGAGGGATCAATAGAGGGATTAGTTTCACAAATATTGTTTCTATCAGCATTCCATACATTGTATCCAGCTATATAGGGCGTGCACCTGCAAAATAAATTTCCTTCCTTTCGCCATTACGGAAAGAAGTGGGAGTAAATTCTTCTCCTTTAATTACTTGCTTAGTTTAATAAGCTTCAGTTACTAGGCTCTCGATTATGTTGTTTATTATTTCTGGCTATAAGAAATAATATACTTATATTATTCTTATTATATAATCTGTCGTTGCAAAATAAGAATAATTATATTCTTATTATATAAGAAGAGACTTTGTTATCACTTTTGTAGTTCTATAGAAGTATTATATCTTAGAAACTGCAAAAAAATAAAACGACTTATTCTTTGTGATCTTCCACTATATATTGAGCATCACTGAACAAGTAATTCGTTGCATCTTTAGTGAACTCAGATATTATCGCTTCAATAATTTTTATACAAGAATTTATTATAGTATGAAATTTCCTCCATTTTATTCTTCAATAGCTCGAATCAAAGTGATTCTTTCATAATAACAATGATTTCATTTGAAGGTTATCAAAGGAAGGAAGGATTTCCAGGCTTTATTTTTTGTTTCTTAATATTCAGTCAAGGGATAATATTATATTATAATATCAATAGTGAACTAATTTGTATAATTATCTCTTAATTTTATCTTAGTATCTTAGTATATCTTAGTTTATCTCTGCTTCTGATATATGAAAACGCCTTATTTTGTTGGAAGGAGGGTTTCTGGAGAGGTTTTGCTTCTAAGATAAAAATAAATTAACCAAAAAAAGTATTGACCAAGAAGCTGTCATAATGCAGGAAAAAAATATCAATAAGGCAGTTCATTAGTTCGAACTGTACTTTATCCAACCAATCCCTGCAGACCTTACTTACTCTATGTTGTTCAGGGATAAAATAGTTTTTCTGCCTCCAGAGGAAGACAAAACATTCTATTCTATTCTCTTCCCTAATTACTCCCTTGTGAAAGAGAAAGATCTATTCACCAACCACTCGAACAAAGGTCAATACCTTCCAATTTAGAAAGCTAGGAATAACAGCAAAGTATTGGGAGAGACCGGTATTGGGAGAGAAGTGATTTAAAATATAATAATCTTGGTGCTCTTGCACTTATTAATTTACTTTTAATGACACTATCGTAATAACTGTTCAATTTGTCAAATACATATTTTTAAGTTCAATTAAAATTGTCCATGCTACAATGATTCACTTACCGATTTGTAAATTTTGGGGATTAATCTTTCTGCAAGCTTACTTCTGGGTAAACAATGAAAAGCATTTAGAATCTTCCTCTTATTTTGGAAGATTTAAAATATTTAAAGATGAAACTGATCTTGACTCAGACGTTACTAGAAATCAATTATTGTTTTGTAGTACATCAATAATTACAGTCACAATTCTATTTCGAAATTACAATTAAGAGACAACGTACCACAACGATTCTTAATATTTAAAAAACATAAAAAATGGAATTAGGATTATTAATTTATTTTCTTTGAAAGAAAATAACAATCGGATATCTTGCTTCCGGATATCTTATTTCCTCCATCATATATTTAATAATAAGCTATAAAATTTAGCTTATTAATAATTTTAATAAGCTAAAAATCATAAATTAAATACTTCGAAAACAAATAAATACATTAAACACTTCGAGAACAAAATGTTACGACAATATGTTTCAAATATTACATTTAAGTATGGCGTTGGCCAAAAAGTTCGTTCGGTTGTTTTACGTATGTTGGTTATAGTAGTGCTTAGGTGTCTTTAATATCTTTCGACACAATTTTGTAAGATTGTATTGTGAGACCTGTCATATCGTGCATTTGAAACAAAAACTGATCAAAATTGATGAAATTTCTGTCGCCAGTTTAATATGAAGATGGAAGACAATGAGCACGCTAGACCGCATTTTTCTTTGAAAACTACGCAAGAACTATTACAGCTTGGCTGGGAAGTTCTGATTCATCCGCCATATTCATCAGATATTGTACTTTCGGATTTACATTTATTTCGGTCTTTACAAAATTCTCTTAATGGAAAAAACTCAATTCCCTGGAAGACACCAAAGGCACCTGGAACATTTTTTTTTCTCTAAAAGATAAAACTTTTTGGCTGAGAGATGGCAGAAGGTAGTGAACAAACCGTTGAAGATGTTGTTCAATAAAATTATTGGTGAAAATGAAAAATGTGTCTTATTTTTACTTAAAACCGAACGAACGTCTTGGCTACTCCAGTATCTTGTTATAAAATTTAGATACTTAATCAAGAAGAAGATAGAAAAGAGGAGATGAAAGAGGAAGGTGAGAGATGAAAAAAATTGTGATGCTAGATTCTTACTACCGTAATAAAATCGTTGGAAAAATTTGTATCTAATACATATTTGATATAAAATTCTAAAAATTGAAGTTTTCCGTTCTTCAGTATCTGTCTTGTTTCTTTTCTTCATAATAAGTTCTAGTAGTCCTCTGACAGTGTAATTCTCTAACACTATCTGAGTATATAGAGGCATGGATTCTTTTTCTTGGAGAGATAGCTACTTAGTGATATCTTACATCTAAACAATATTTTCCAATGGAAAAAGGAATTTATTTGCTTATTCTTTAACTAATAATCTACATATGACATTACGTTACATACGGATAATCTATTGCCATTATCTAAAGGAAATCTAAACGAAATAATTTCTTTCTCGATAAAATAAAACTACGTAGTTTAATTGAGCCAGTTTAGTGAACAAATATTTAAATTCAATTGTGGCCACGAAATACTTTCATTAGCAATTTAATCTACTATTCGACACAGGATTATTTCATTAGGTATTTTCAAAAGAAAGCAGTCAGTAATTGAATATAATAGCTTCATTTTTTACCTTTAAATATCATCAATTTCGGAATCTGTAAAATTAAATTGAAAACTGTTTTTTTACATTAAATAAAATCAAACAAAACAAAAAATTATGAAAATTTGCTCAATTTCGACAAGTCAGTGTAAAAAAATTATTAGCAGTAAAACTGAAACGGTAGGCATAAAAGACTGCTGATATTTTTATTTCTGATTATTTATTCGTCCTTTCATTATTTTAATTTTATTTCAGAAACTGATTATATTTTACAATTTTATATTAAAGCCCGGACTTGTTATTTTATATCTGTCTGTGTCCATAATTTTAACACAAATAAATACCAATTTTAGTATAATGCATCCTTTTCATTTCCAAGTTACTTCTACAGATACATTTTATTTAGAAAAGAAGAGAAAATGGAATTAGTGATTTCTTTATTTTCTTTTTAAAAATATATTCTAAATAGAATCGATATGATGTAAAAAATCGCTTTATAATTTTAATTTTTAAAATTAATTTTTATAATTAAAATTATATTTAATTTGAATAAATATTCAAGTTAATATTAATTTTCATAATTAAAAAAAAACTTGTCTTAAAATAACTGTTTTATCTATACAATTTTCATAATAATATTTCCAAACTTAGGGTTAATTCAGTTTCATTGATTTCAATTTCAACTTTATTGCCAATACTACAGGGTGTTTCACACTCTCGAACTCTGATTTTCCCTTATAATTTTCAAAGTAATCGAAGTAACCAATTCCAACACTTTAAACACTTGCTATGGAATCATCATGCTTCTCCTAAACCAAGTTATGTCCGTCTCAAATTTCGCTGCATTTCTTCCATTAGTTTGAAAATTGTAAGGGAAAATCAGGGTTCCATAGCGAGTGAAACACCCTATACTTTACAAGATATACGTATACATGAGATTATGACAACCCAGTTGTCTTAAAGGAGATCCCGTCGACAAGACAAGAGGGCTACATGAGTTAGACTGTTAACAAACGAAATATATAGAAGAACAATAAAAGCAAAATATTTACAAAAGAGAACATTTCTAAAGTTTTACCACATATTTAAAAGTTTATTTTCGGTAAAGAAAACATATTTTATGTATTATGAATACATGGAGTAAAAGGAACAGGAAGAAAGTAGGATTAAAGTAAGTACTAATCATATACTGGCAGGAGATAGAATAAAAGAGATGAAAGGCGGGTCACAATTTAAGACTGACTACAATAGAATGGAGACTGTTAGTGTGTTTTCAAAATTGAAGCATAAATGTATTTTTTTTTCAAATTTCTTTTTGAATTGAGTAAGAAGAGGATATTCATGGTTATCTTTAGGAATTTCATTCTGAAGTTGAGGCGATGCATAGCTCACAACTCTTCTTTGATAGGTAGACTTAGTCTTTGGAATTAATAGTAACCGATAGGTAGTAGAACTTGTATCATAGGAATGGATAAGTGTTTTAGTGAAATAGAGGGATAGAGTTTCTTACTAATTACTTTATAAGTGAAGCAGCTAATTGCAGTTTATAGATTTGGGGGGGAAAAATGATTTTGTACAACAACAAATTTAACTTGCGTAAATCATAACAACATTACACTAAACAAAAACACAAAGGCTCGTAAATAAGGATTCACTGAACTGTTTTTAGTACTTAACGTAGATCCAGCTGATGAAGCAGCTGTCCTGGATTCCTAGTATCAAAAATACTGAAACAGCTTAGTGATTTTAGGTTCGTTTAGATTTTTTTTGTGATGAGATGATTTTGTACTTCGGCCAGAGGGATCGAGTAGAATACTATCTGGATTTTTTACCTATAAATCTGTACTTTTAGAAGCATGTTTTCATAAATTTTAGAATTTTTTCCTCATACTACAACTTCGTAAGGAATATTTGAATGAATGAGTGTCCACTATAGATTTAGTGTAATGTTTAAGCTGGGAAGAAGTTTAATCTATATTACTAAAATCTTTTATTTCTCTGTCTGTCTGTTTGTGTGACTGTCTGTCCGGCGCAATTTTCTGTGAGAATGGAAAATAGAAATAAATGTTACAGCGAAACATCCACGTCAGGAATCGAACCTGCAACTTTCTGATCCGAAGTCAGACGACTTATACAATAGGCCTTAGGGACTACAACTCTCTTCATATTGTTTTTTGACTTATCTCTCCTTTCCCTTCCCCAATCAATAAGGAATGTATTCAACCTTTTTTTTTGAATCTCAACATTGTTTATTTATTTCACATCAGTCAGTTTATTTGTAATTCGAAACTGACAATTAGACCTATAATTCCCGAAACGTTGCAATATTTTAAATATTCTTACTTAACCAAATTCTATGTGATATTGAAAAATAAGTGCGTGTACACGGCAGATGTTGGAGTAAAGAAAACAGAGTCAAGAAAGAAAAAAGCACTCTTTTTCTGAGGTGGAATACCGAAAAAAAATCACTATTTGTTACTGAAAAACCATAAATATTCGTAATTCAAACGCCACTGAAAAGTGACAATTACAATAAAAATGAGAGTCAAAAAAGAAAGAAGCAGTATTTCTATTTGGTAGAATACTGAAAACTCACTATTTGCAACTCAAAAACCATCACTATTTCTAACTGAAAAACCACATAGGAATGAAAAAAAAGAGAGTTAACAAAGAAAAATGCACTATTTCTATTAAGTAGAATACTGCTCGGAAGTTAGACGTCTTAGCCATTAGACTACGAGGCCTACATTTTAATCTGTATAAAAAATAAAAACATAACATAGATATATGATTTGCACGCTGATTCTAAAAGCAATCGTAGATTGAGAGAATATAGACATCAACAATTTAATTAAAAAAAAATATAAAAACATTTAGTTTTAGTTTCCTTGATGTAATTTGTGTGTGTGTGTGTGTTTTTTTTTTTTTTAATAAATAAAAAGTTGTTTTCCGTTACATAAGCGAGGCTTCCGGAGCGAAGCGACGGGTAGCCGACTAGTTATCTATTAATATGATACCTAAATTTCTGGAGACTTTGTAAGCACTTTTCTTGGCATGTAAATTTCAAGAAAGATCATGTGAAAGTTAGATTCCTATGTATTTGAAAGAAGAGACCTTAGGGAGTTGCTGTAAGTGATACAAAAGTTTATGTTAGAGAGTGAGTTATTCCGTTGTTAGAAGAACATGTATTTTGGTTGCATTTAGTGTAAGATCGTTTGCTGAAAGCCAAGTTTCAAGTGGTAAAGTGAAAGTTGGACGTCTTCTTTCAGATTTTCTATATTTTTCTTAGCAATAAGAAGAGTTCCGTCCTCTGCGTTTAAGATACATTTGGAGGCATATGAGATCAGAATAAAATCTATAAATAAAATTTATAAATAGGTTGAAGAGACATGTTGAAGGATGGATCCTTGCGGTAAGTCTTTTGATGCGGAAGATAAAGGAGGTAGAATATCCATTTAAAATAACCTGATAATGCCGCTCGGAAAGCCATTTTAAAAGGAGGACCTCTAATGCCAAGATACTCTAACTTTTAAGTATTAATAGAATATCAACATTGATCGAATCAAAAGGTTGTTTGAAATCAAGGAAGAGTCGTAATATAATTTTATTAAAGACTATGTTCTAAGTTACAAATTCAGTAAGATCAATCCGTTCCGTTTCTGTGTTTTTTTTGTTTTCATGAAGCCATGTTGTTGCTCTGCAATGAGGTTCTTTTGATAGATATAGTGCGAGAGTTTAGTGTGGAATAGTTTTTCAAATAATTTTGAGAAAGTATTAACAATAGAGATCGGGGGAATAGTTCCCCGGGTCATCAACATCTCTTGCTTTCCATGCTGGAACAATTTTAGCCCATTTAAAGAAAGAGGTAAAAACACCTTCACGTATGGAAATATTAAAATATGTGAGATAGAGGAAGTGAAATTTCTATGTTGATTTGTTTAAGAAGATCGGAGGGACCTCATCAGTTACAGAAGATAGTTTAGCGCAGAAAGATGTGATTATTTGTTAAACCTCTGAAGCGAAAGTCGGAGACAGAAAAAAGGAGAAAGATACTGAAAGGGATTATTTGGTAGCAAGAAATTTATTAAGATGTTGTTTCGTCTGTTTTAACTTAATTGGTACTATAAGATTAGAAAGGCCTTTTGGGAAGGAATTAATTTATTAAATCTTGTTCCACTTTTCATTTGTTGAAAAATTATTATGCTTATATTACTGCTCTTTGTCGGCCCTAATTTGCATTTTATTTCATTTTGTAGAGTTTTGAGATACATAAATTTTGCAGAGGTCGGGTATACAGTTAATTCTCCCTTTGATCTTCCATTTAATGTAATTTTCTACAACGATTTTTTTTCATTATATTAAATTCACTCAACTCGATAGTACCTTTGACAGTAGTTTTTGCATTCCATCTCTACAATTTTTAAAGCATTTTCTTGATATTAAATTTTGTAGTGAACTACCTAACATTTGATTCATATCTTTTCACCGTGGGATTTTTTTTTATTATTATATTATTATATCTATTCTTTTGTTGCGAAATTCTTTATTTATGCTGTCATCATCTGTTGCCTGGGGAGTTCGTGTCATTTCCTTTCGTGTTCTTTTGTTGGAGTACTTCGATTTCCACTGTCTTGCATTTTTAATTTTTTTTATTATTTTCCTTCTTCTCCCGAGTAACAGCTAGGCATCTCAGTTAGCCTAGAGAAGATTTTTTTGCTTAGAATATAAGTTATAGAAAAAAATTTCTTCTTCAGAAATATCGAGCTAATTATAAATTTGTTTTAAACCCTTAATATACAGGGTGTTTCAAAAATACACGGCATAATTTCAGGTATGTAT